>CM053606.1:74781834-74850322 GCA_028646535.1 Procyon lotor | reverse complement strand
TTTTTTCTTTTTCAGTTGCATGTTTATTTTTCTATTGATGAGTTCTGCTTTGATATTTTCCACACAAGATCTTAACCTGAATGTCACTAGCACAGCACAGCAATTATTACCCAAGCTATTGTCATTCCTTTGTTTTTCCCCCCACAAAATATAATACCTAGAACTGAGGAGCATATAGCATCAAAGTCATTATGAGAACTTAAAAAAAAAAAAATCAACCAACTTCTCTGAATATGAAGAGTAAAAGACACCTAAAAAATCCCTTCCTCAGAAGCTGACAAAGTCATTCTGGAAAGTTACAGTATATTTTCCAAGAGGGAGAAAACAGAGAAAAACAATAGGTTTAGCATAAAGATAGAAATGGAGTGCCAAAGACTATTTATTTTAAAGATACAGAGTATTATAGGATAGTCAATAAAATACGAATATAAATTGTCTGAATTTCCCTCTGAAACATGCCAATAAAAACTTGGTTGACTGAACATTATCTCCTAACATCCAGATGTGAAAATGTGGAAAACAGACAATAAAATTTTTTAAAATATAGAACTTTCATGTTAGTCTAGACTCTGACTTCCCAGGAGCATCAGAACTCTTCCCTACCTCAGGGTTATCTCTGTGTTTCTTAGCTCTACATCAACCAGTGGACCAATGGAAAAGTACTCATTGTTAAGAAAGTAACATTTCTTAAGAAAATGTCATTATGCAGTAGAAAACACAGATTCTTTTTTTTTTTTTTTTTTAAAGATTTTATTTATTTGACAGCGAGAAACACAGCGAGAGAGGGGACATAAGCAGAGGGAATGGTAGCGGGAGAAGCAGGCTTCCCGCGGAGCAGGGAGCCCGATGCGGGGCTCGATCCCAAGACTCTGGGATCTGACCTGGGCCGAAGGCAGACGCTTAACGACTGAGCCACCCAGGCGTCCCATGAGCCACCCAGGCGCCCCACAGATTCTTTTAAAAATGTAAACACGGTAATAAAATTTGCCTTTTGTTTCAAAAGTTCATTATAACCTATGACTTCCAGGAACATGGCTCATCTGAATAAAAAAAAATGACATACCAACATATGATGGTTAATTTGTTTCTTTACCAATTTCCCATGCCTATTTTTGACCAGGTTGATGACACATCCAGTGATTTGAAACCCCATTTGAAGCGATGCATATCGCTTAACCCAGGATTTAAAAGCTTATCCCTGATCTTTTAGAGCACAAGGGGTTAAAAATGCAAAATGCTTAATACTTAAACACGCAACAAAATATATTTAAAACTCTGGAGAAGTAGGCTTACGCAAATTCCAAGTATGATTAGCTAGCATTGAAGGTTAGTATAATAGTGAGATTTTAAAGGTCTGGCTTTTACCAAATCTTTGCCCACAAATAGAAGGGGTCTTACTTCCTAAAGCTAAAGCAAAGAGAAACTTTATTTAGGTAGAGTACAGTAGCTACAGCTTGCTTCAGCAAGTTTTAAAGACTTTCTTTTCCTTTCCATCAAATAACCCCTAAAGTGTCATATTCTTGTTAGTTTCCCAAGCAAAAGCAAGAAATACTCTATTAAAAATTTTATAGCTGAGTAAACCAAGTCCCAAAGCACAATAAAAAATACAGCAAAAGGAACAATAAGTTTTCACACTGTTACTTTATAAAATAAGTTTATTTCATGTTATTTTCAGGCTTTCTTTAAAATAAAAGTTGATTTGTGACCAGAATTGACCCAAATTAGACTCCCTATCTTTCCCTGTTCAAGCTATAACACTGCTTCTTGGGTTGCTTTCAACAGAAGTCAGTTATTTTTCTAAAATCCAAGATTTAATTAGATTTGAAGGACTTTTTGTTTCTAACCAGAGCTATAAGATTTTTTTTCCTAATAAAAATATGAATTTATGGCATTTTTTAAAAAGATTTAACTTATTTATTTGACAGAGGGAGAGAGAGAGAGAGATCACAAGTAGGCAGAGAGGCAGGCAGAGAGAGAGGGGGAAGCAGGCTCCCCGCTAAGCAGAGAGCCCAATGTGGGGCTTGGTCCCAGGACCCTGAGATCATGACCTGAGCCAAAGGCAGAGGCTTTGACCCACTGAGCCACCCAGGCACTCCAAATTTATGGCATTTTTAAAATTCCTTCAGAATATCCCTTGATGAAAGTTATCATGTGGGAAAGATTCAACTCCTCAAAGTTAGCCTCCCGGGAACCAAATGAAGACTGGCACGCTTATTTATGCTGGCTACTTCTATAAATCGGCTTTTGTCAAAAACCAGTTGAAAGAAATAACATAATTCCTTAATTAGAGACCATCATCAATTATAAAAAGCACATCTGCTTAAAAACTTTGGGGGTAATTTACCTATCAATAGAAGGCATATTTAATTTCAAAAGTGTTAAAACACCTGCATGAAAGCCAGGAGGAAAATTTCAGTTCCCAGAGTCTTTATAGCAAAAATGATAACTAGAATAACATTTTGACTTTAGTGAACCTGTGGACATCTGACTGATCTTCAAACACAGACAATTCAAAGTATAGAAAACAGAAAAACTAGGGATATCATCAAGTGCTGGCTCCCTGAAAATATTACCAAAGCAACTTTTGATAAGACAAAACAGTTTATTCTTATCATGGCAAGGGAGGGCACAGTAAGGATTTTTACGAAGTTTTAGATTCTGGTTTAACCTGGGCTTTTCAATTCATAGGCTTGGCTAGAACTCAAGAATCGTGATAATGCTAGTCTAGTACTGATGGATATCAGTAAGGTGAGGATTTTCGGGCAAATTCAAATACTCTTAGGAGGAAACAGTCATTAGGAACTAGCTGCGGAAAGAGTTAAACAGTTTAAGCTTCATTTCAATAGTTTTTCAGGAAGTTCTGAACAAACAATGGCATTATTTATAACTTTTACCTTTGTGTGCAAGACTTTCCTAAAAACTAGAAATGGTGGAACGGTGAAGCCTTATTGATGTAGACAGTAAGCTTTGTAGGTGCAGATGGTTTGATTTTCAACATTCCTGATGGCACACATAATTGAAGATTATTATCCAAAACTCTAAGATTAAAAATAGCCTCTACTAAGAATTACACTGGGCAGCAGATACCATCTAGAATACTCTTAAGCAAAGCAGGTCATATGGTTCAACTGTCTGTGACAACAAGACGCCATACTTTCCTGGTACAAAATCCCATTCCTTTATTACACCAAACCAGAGAAGCACTATATAACTTTCACTACAGTGATTTGCTCCATAGATGAACTACCTTTCTAGACACTGAAAACAAGGCACACTGAGATGAAGACAACAAAGTCCCACGTGCCAAATGGTTGTTGGTGGCAAGAATGTTGAGATGCTATTCTTCTTCTTTTGCTTTACTACCCACCTGGCCCCAGAGGTATCAGTTAAGGGATGTTGTTTACGTCATCTACATAAGAAAAAGTTTTGCTTTTTTTTTTTAGCTTATTTCTGTTCAAGTCCGAAACAAGATGGTGATGTAGATAAGAGGACAAATGAGCTAGACTGAATGCATTCAAACTGTGGCTATGTGATTTACCAGTTAAGTGAATGTGGATAAGTTGTTTAACCAATTAATGGCTCAGTTTTCTCATCTCTAATATGGGAACAATAGTAGTAACTACAATAGGTTGTTATGAGGATAAGAAGAGCTAATAAGCATGAAATCATTTGAATGGTGCTATAGCAAAGGGCCCACAAACTAGAGCCAGGGTCTAATGCCTTTATTTGTACACTTGGCAAGCTAAAAATGGTTTTTACATTTTGAAATAGTTGGGGGGAAAACTCAAAGCAAGAATAATACTTTATAACACATGAAAATCTTGTAAAATTAAAATTGTACTGTCCATCATGAAGTTTTATTGGGTCACAGACATGCTCATTTGTTTCTACATTGTCTATGGCTGCTTTTGCAATTTGAGGGTCGAGTTCAATGGCAGAGACCATTTTGGCCTTCTACAGAAAAGGCTTGCTGACCCCTGCAATAGCAAATGCTGATGAGAAAGGAAAGGGTTAAGGTATATAGGCAAGGAGAGCTAGAGGGGCCCCTGACTAGGCTCTGAAACCCTTCCTGGCTGGTAGAAGTGCAAAGCCAGAGTGAACAAGAGATAAGGGAATAGACCAGATCACTGGGCTCAGATGTGAGGAAGTATTTTTCTTTGGCGGCTACAGTATAACCACAGAAAATGACCAAACTTCAAAGAAGTAAGTTATTAAGGGTGTTATCAACAGTCCTTGCTCAAACCAAGAGGGATAACAATCTCAAGGTCACAAGCTCCCTGGTCAAGTTTTCAATAAAAGACCGGTCCTCAAAACCCTCAGTGGCAACCCTTTGGGGACCCCATCACTCTAGAGAGCTTCTTCTTTTCCTTTCTGTTCTCACCTTCGCTTAATAAATTTTCACTTCACTTCAGCCTCTTGTGGTGGTGAGATTCACTCTTGTACTCCATAAGACAAGAACCCTGAGATCCTGCAACACTGTCAGTGTTCTACCTAAATTCCCTTCCTTGAGTAATTCCTGCGTGCCCTTCCCCTGCCTTTTGTCTGTTTTTACCTCTAACTGCCCGCCTGTGACACTCTTCCGGAGAACCGCCTCGGCCCTACCAGAATCACTCTGCTTGCAGACACAGAGGGCTGGAAATACCAGAGAGGTTATTACATTTCCTCCATCCCACCATGGCCCTCAGCCAATTTTTTGATTGGCACAGGATTGTGAAAGCAACTCCCTCTCCTCAAGCTGGGAGTAAATTCTGAGGCGTAATTCTACTTCTTACATACTTGTATACTTCAGATACTTTTCCATTGGAAAATGGCTTATCTTTCTGTCTACTCCTTCAGTATATTCCGTAATGCCACGGAGATGGCAAAGTTGAGTTTTTGCCAATGTTACTATCCTCCTCCTTTAAAAAAAAAAATTGTAAGAAGGCAAATGCTGAATTTGTATGATCTGAAAAAAAATTTTTTTTTCCATTGTTTAGAAAACAGGTTGCCATTCTAGAAGTCTTCCTCTTCCCAAGGCAGTTGCTCAGAATTCGCTGATGAACCAGACAACTGGCTATAGTTGGGTGATCTAGAGATAAGATTCATTCCTCCAGGTGGAGTGACTCAGCAGTTTTTGACTCACCATCCGATACCAGGCCCATACTAACTGCTGAAAACACTGAATGTAAGATGACCCTGGCCTTGAAAATGTCTCACTTTGTGAGGCACTTAGTTTCATGTGCCACCAGGGCAGGAACAGGATCTTCCATTACTTTTCAAATTTTCTGAGTGCTTAGCACAGTGATGTGCTGAATAAATACTTGTTAAATGTAACCTCATCGATTCTCCAGAATGGAAATCTGTCCAGCAGGGGGCGACAGCTTAATTCCATGTAGTTCTGTGTAATTCTTAGTAAAGAATGATTGACGCATAACCTAGCATGATATAAGGTCACCAGGCTGAGCTCCTGAAGTCCTGACTCCTGGTTCCCACTGCAGAGTTCCCACCTACATTCCTTAGGTGACTGTAGACAATTCATTTCATTCTCTAAGCCTCAATTTCTTCAACTATAAAGAAGCCAGATTAGATTATCTAGAAGGTTCGTTCCGGGTACAAAATTCGGATTCTTTTGAACTCTCCAATTATTTAGAAATGCCTAACTATTCATGAACCACTAATAGACTTAATTCAGGACTCAATCTAATGCTGTTATAAGCATTGAACTATAGAATTCTTCAATGTGATAAACTTTATTTTTCAGGAAGAACCTGTAGGTCCCATGATTTATTCTGTCTACTCTCAGAATGAAAATGATATTTCCCTAGCACACCATTCATAGAGGTTTACAATAAGTTCAGAAAAAAAATACCTGCTATTAGTTTTCTGGCTCACATTTCTAGACAGATCAAAATTCCAATCAACGCCATCTTTTTTCTCTTCTAGCAAATTGCCTCATTGCATCATTTTGAGTTATTTTTCAGATTTAAAAATTTTTAACACACAAGCTTGTTACCTTTTTATTGTGATCGCCCTATATTTTTTTTTTAGGTCCCCACACCTCAGCATGAGTTTTAAGATTTATAGGAAATTAAACTAAAAATAGCTCCTATTGCAAAAATGAATATAAAATCTTGATATAGAAAACAAAAATAATTGGTATTTATTATTTGGATATCAATAATTTGGTCACTCAGCTACAACTGTAGGTATGTAGATGAACATTCATCTTGTTAGAATTTTTTATCAGAAACTCAATTTTTATGTGATTCTAAAAATAAATTCATGGAACACCTGGGTGGCTCAGTCAGTTAAGCACCTGCCTTCAGCTCAGATTGTGATGCCACAGTCCTGGGGTCCAACTCCACATCTGAGTGGGCTGGGCTCCCTGCTCAGCTGGGAGTTTCTTCTCCCTCTCCTTCTGCCCCTCCCCCTGCTTGTGCTCTCTCTCTATCTCTCAAAAAAAAAGAGAAAAAATCCTAAAAATAAATTCATGTAAAAGAATTTGGCTGGGGGGGGTGGAGGAGAGGGCAGGCACCTGGGTGGCTCAGTTGGTTAAGTGTCCAACTCTTGATTTCAGCTCAGGTCATGATCTTAGGATCATGAGAGGAAGCTCCGCACTCAGTGAGGAGTCTGTTTCTCTCTCTTTCCCCCTGTCCCTCGGCCTCTCCCCCCACTCACTAAGACTCTCAGATAGATAGATAGATAGATAGATAGATCTTTTTTTTTTAAAGTGGTTGTTTTGTTTTGTTTTTTTAATAAGTAGGCTCCGATGCCAGACTTGAACTCAAAACTCCACTCAGCCCTAAGACCTGGGCTGAGTTCAAGAGTTGGACACTTAACCAACTGAATCACCAGGCTCCCCATATATAAGAATTTTATATTCTTCATATCTCCTTTCTTTTTCCTCATCTCTGAAACTGTGTCTCCTCCCAAGGCCTATCACTAATGTAAAGGAAGAGAATTTTCTCAACACCAGTATTGATCCCTATATCATTTATCCATTGTTCCAAAATTTATTAGATAACTAGTACTTGGCCTAATGCTATTTAGTGAGAATATAAAGCAGGACAGGGAAGTTTTACCAGAAAATTTGTTAAATTGCATTTTGAAGAATGAGTGAAATTATAAGAAAGAGTATGGAGGCTTGAAGATGAGAAAAGACAGCACACTCAAGAGTCTCCAAGTGCCCTATGCTGGCTGAAACACAGGGTCCTCTAGAAAACATAGTAGGACTAATCAAATATCAGTATAATATGTGTGATTTATCTGCATAACTATCACTGTTTTCTATTCCCAAGTTGGCTCTGATAACTATTTAGTCTCTGATGAAAGAAGATTAATTAAAATTCTAGTTAATTATTTTTCTAATTGTGTAAGTTTAAAATAATTAGAAATTAATTTAAAAATTTTCACTATCATCCAATTTCTTCCTTCTTCAAAGTTTTTAATTTGTTACCTAAGCCCATCATTCAGCCCTCCCAGCTCCTTGGGTTCTATTTCAGTTGTCACTGAGTAAGTAGGAGCCAACTCTAAGTCAGGCTCAGGGTCAGTTCTACATTAAAATTCTGGCATTCAGCATTTCTGGATTTAGAAAGACTAAAAACTAAGCTAAAGAGATGAAAAAGAGATGAAAAATTGGCTTCAAACCCAAATCTAAATCTCACAATCAGCAGTGTGTGGTATGGAGCCCTGGGTATACAAATCCCTTAAGACCATTGTTAAAAGAAAATATATGAATTTTTTTTTTAATTTTTTCACTTACTCCCCAAAGGAAAAAAAAAGGGGGGGAAACCGCATATTTGACATAAGCAAAAGTGAAAGAAAGCTGCTTTTATAAAAGCAGAGTGGCTGGGGGGCACCTGAGTGGCTCAGTGGCTTCAGCCACTGACCTGGCTTCGGCTCAGGTCATGATCTCAGGGTCCTGGGATAGAGCCCCACATCGGGCTCTCTGCTCAGCAGGGAGCCTGCTTCCCCTTCTCTCTCTGCCTGCCTCTCTGCCTACTTGTGATCTCTCTCTGTGTCAAATAAATAAACAAATAAAATCTTTAAAAAAAAAAAAAAGCAGAGGGGCTGGTTCCTTCTACCTCCACCCCCCAGAGGTCTTTAATAAGCCAGAAATAATATGAATGTAAATAATAACCCCTCCTCTGACACCTACATCTAAATAGCATTACAAATACATGTTTGCCTATATACTCACACACACATGCAGGCACCCCAGATCCTTGCCCTTCGGCAGATGAACAAAGCCCATGAAATGGAATCAGGTTCCAGGGCCAGACTTAGGGGATCGCTAGCAGTCAAACTAAACAGATTATCTACAATTCTCTCTCACCCGAGTATAGGGGAGGGTGGTACCAGTCATCGTTCCCACACATTTCCATTGTATATGCTCACTACAACCAAACCTATATTCCCTCTTTTCACACTCATGACGCCATTACCTAATCATATGAATCCAAAAACAACTATAGGCAAAGTGAGTGTAGCTTAACTGGATCTAGACTTCAGTGTAATACTTTCTGAGGTAGTTCTTTATCCTTTTGCCGGGCTCTGAATGTGACCGTTTTGAGCAACAGAGGATTTTCATTGGCATCACTTTGGTCACTTTAAGTTTATTCTGAAAGATAGATATTCACATGCCAAGTCATTCTCTAATCAAAATTATGTTTTACAAGCCAAAAACAAAAGAAGAAAGATAGCCATTCTTGTGCTGGTGGCAGAAACCAAAGCCCAGGGTCCAAGGATTTCCCAAAGCCCATCTAGAAAAGCTCAGGGGAACAGAAAGATTGCTCTCTATATAAATAATGTCATCTATCAGAGGGAAGCAATCAGTTAACTATGTATTCGATGTAGAAACACCGAAATGTTAGGGTGACTAACTCATGGTAATGGGATTACAGACTAAATTTTGTATCATCTTTATGATTTTCTATATTTTAACTTACCAACATAAGCAATTATTATATTATTTAATTATTTAATTGGAAAACCTTAAACGTCAGAATAGTTTCAAAAACTCAATACCAAAAAGGGACATCAGTACATAGCAAAACAAAAAAAAAAAAAGCATTTTTTTTCCCTAGGTCAACCAAACCAAAGTTCAAATTTTAGTATTGTCTATTATATGATCTTGGGCAGATTATTTAGCCTCTCTGAATCTCAATTTACTTAAAAACAAGCAAGAAAATTCTGAACTCATAGGGTTGTAATGGAGATGAAATAAAAATTTAAAAGAATTTCCATTTATTAATTTACTTATCAAGATGAACCTTGGCCATTTCAAGGTTAAAAGGGGGTCTTGAGCCATCTTATCCATTAATTCATGGAGACACCTGTGATTTTATAACCACCAACGCTCATTCTGTGGACAATTGAGGACAAGAAAATAATAGGGAAAATTTGTATGCGTTTCACATAATTCGCTTTGCACATATAATAATGGTTCTATTAGCAACAATGATAATATGATAATAATAATGATAAATAATTCCTGTGGCTTTATTCTGTGTCAGGTTCTGGATTAATCACTTTATATGCACTGTCTCACATTAGCTTCACAGACACCTAATAAGGTAAACACTATTATGAGAGGTTAGTAACTTGCCTGGTATCGTGGAGCTAAAAATTGGTAGCTAGATTCTCTAGTCCCAAATTGGTATGGCTTCAAAGAGCAGTCCCTAAAACACTTGGTCATTTAAAGAAAGAAAGAATTCTGGCTGAAGACGTATTTCCAATCTCTTTTTTATTCACACTCTCGTTCTTAGATATTAAACTCTACAATGCACCATCCTTTCCCTGAGGCGTGACAGGAACAGCAAAAATCTAAACTCTACAAGCAAGTCTGGTCATGGGAGCTCAGGAAAGTGGCCAAGCTGTGACTGAATCACAATTCTGATGCATGCTAAAGTATCTGCTTCTCAGACACCAAGGTCAGAACAAAAATTGTTATAGTGTTGTGATTTTATTTTCACAGACTCTGAAGTGCAATCAGACCAAACCAAACTGAACCCATTGCAAAATGAATCACCGCTCTTCTCAACTCTTTAACCATGTAATCCTGGTTAGTCAGAATGGAGATTAATTCTTTCCTCGTCCACATGCAACAGTTTTTCCTGTGTCCTTGACATTTGGTGGTCCTATTCCCTAAAGATGATGCCTTCTCTTCCATTTAATAAAATACCATCTTAAAATGCCAAATTAAGGAAATGCAGGATTGCAGAAACAGATACCGTGCCTTCATGAAGTCTAAGAAAACAATGCTGGCGGTATTTTTTAAGTGTGTTCGATTTTTAAGAAGGGTGGTTTTTAGTTTTTCAATTGGAGAAATCACACACACGTTTGTCTCTTCTGTCCTTGGAGATCATAAACACCCAGAGGCAAATCATTTTTGTAGAGTATTTGCTGTCAAGAAGCAATGAAGTGCAAATGGAAGCCAATTGAACTTAGCAATTTGTTTACTCGGAAGGAAAACAGCTGGAGAGAAAAAAGTGGAGTATTTTAATAATTAGCCAGTCATGTTAGATAAGGAACATTACAGTATATGATCTAGCATTATAATAAGGAGGCTGCCACTTTGGGTGATACAAAATTAACAATTAACCTTCCAACTCGAGAAAAAAAGTCCTCTAAGGGGGGGAAAAGTAGAGAAACAGGCTTCAGTTTTGAATCTTATTCATAATGCCTCCAAACTCAAAAAATTCTTTTTCAAAAGTTTTACAAGATAATGCACTTGGAGGACTTTCACAAATAGAAGTTTTCATGAACCGATGCTAACGGTAGTATTGTTGAGGACAATTCTAAACCATTATATCTGTCATGAGGGACTTTTCTCAGCTAACTGATGAGAATTCAAATTCTGATACTCTTTTGTCTAGAAGGTCTGTACCTACTGTAAATCATAAGAAGAAATGAATTAACCTCTGATGTATAGCCCAATTATTAGCTACCTGCTGGCACAGGATCCAAAGTTAAGTGGATTCCTTTACTACAGATCTTGAACCACAAAAGTCCTTTCACCATGCGCCTGGCCAGAAGGTCTTTTAAAAAACAGAGGAGAAACATTTAAACAACAGACATTACCATACATCGTTGAGATGTGGTCCAACCAAAACCACAGCAATAGGAACCAGGAACGGTGACTTTCTCCAAAGCTCACCTCTTCACCTTCCCGTCATCTGCCAACAAATGGGGAACCTGAGCCCTTTCATTTCAGAGAAGCATCCCATCAGCTCAAAAAGAAAATTGGCCTGAACTTCAAGTACTCTGCTCCTGTGTGGCAATATCTAAACAGGTAAATTGACCTACGAAATCCCAATGGACAACCAGAAAACTAAGCGATAGTTGTATCCCATAGATCCTAAGTAGTATGAAAAACAAAGATGCTGTAATTGTGTCAATTTGCTTCCGGCAGCTGAAGGGGAGAAAGGAAAGGAAGGGAAATATAGAGAGGAAAAGAACTAAAAAGAGGGTTGAGGAGAAATAAAGATGGTTTGTGATCGTATTGGAAGTTCCTAAAAGTTAGCTGTGAATCAAAATGATCCAGTATAGTAAATGCACTGAACCAGATTAACCCAATAGCTGAGGTCCCAAAATGTTGCTGCTCTTTTCATTGTGTGATTGTTGTTGCTGGGGCTACTGCGGATGCTGCTCTTCTCCCAGTGGTTGTGATACATTTGAAGAACATCTGAAAGCTGGTAGCCTTCAGAACCCAACATTACAATGGAGCTGAGGTGTCCAGGGACTCTCAACGTCCAGAGGAATAAGACCATGAACACCAACATGTCTTCCTTAGAAAAACAGACTTTTTTTCTCCTCCGTTGATCCCATAGATGTGAATATAATGAGATTTTATCAAAACCACTTTATCCTACTGTTACATCTGCCAGAAAGAGAGTACATTACATCCTCCTGGCTTTGATGCAGACAATGAAACTTTCTAATAGATCGCCAATTGCTTTGACACAAAAGCTCCAGAAAATGTAACTTATCCTAAAACCTTGTTCTCAATCTGTCTCCAGCACTGCAGCTGTCAAATATGGCCCCTAAAATGCCCTTGATTAAAGGAGTGAGCCAAAGAAAGAGTAATAGTCTGCCAAGTTAGGTAGCTATAATCCTCAATATTGGTAATTACACTTCAAATACATTGAGCTTTGTTGTTGAAGCTCAGAAAGTAAAACTCTGGCTCTTCTAAACAAAAGAGGATTCAGATCTCTCAAGACTCAAAATGCTAAGGATGTTCTAAAATACCTCCTGCAGCTAAATTACCTTCATTTGTGATTCTGTCAGAGCTCCCCAAGAGAGCTTTTGCCCAGGCTGGTCATCTGAGGAAACGTCACCTAACTATACAAAATACTGCATGTGATTCACTTTTCTGAGGAAGAACATCCAGTCTGAAGCTAGGCTCTATTCAATAGAATATAAATCTGAGGCCTCTCCCACTTTTGGCCAATAGCTCTGAGATTTCATCAAGAAGAAAGAGCTCTCCTGCTCCATCTTAGTCCAGAGCCAGCCAGAGTTAGCTCATCTGCCAAAATCTCTAGCCCTTGGCAAACCAATCACAGTAAAAGCCTTCTTTAACGTGATGATTCTGTTCTCACATCTCAGTCAATAAAAATGCATTCTTTTTCACTTTCAGTATATCACAGACTCAAGAAGAGTTGGATGTATTTCTAGAAAAATAATCAGTAACACCGGGCCAGCTCGTCTCCTGCTGGCTAGCATCTGGACCCTGAATTTTTATTTATGGATTTTCTCATGATAAATTTGAGCTTTGTTCAAATTTCCATCCTGCATGAGTTAATACACCACTTAATTCCTTCTGTCAACGAAGTCAGAAGTTCATATGTCTTTATAGTAGAATTTCTTCCATTTTTCTAACTCGTAGATGGCTTGTTGCTGATGTAGCAACATTAAGTTAAATGCTAGCATTTACTAGAATAGAGTTCAGTACTTTTTACACTTCCGCCACAATTGGCATCAGTGAAATCACCTTTATGAAGACATTCATCAAATAACTTAGACAAAACAGAGGAATTCTTATGTTTAGCCACTCCCCTCTAAAACCAGTCAACCAAATAAAGCTAACTTACCCCAGATAAAAAATAAATCCTGATTACGTTTTTAAACAGTTCTACTGGAAGTTCTCTTTATAGTTGCAACTTCACTCTTTTGGAAGTTCCTCCACAATCTATTTTAAAATGATCTTGAGGGGCACCTGGGTGGCTCAGTGGGTTAAAGCCTCTGCCTTCGGCTCAGGTCATAATCTCAGGGTCCTGGGATGGAGCCCCGCATCAGGCTCTCTGCTCAGCGGGGAGCCTTCTTCCCCATCTTTCTCTCTCTGCCTGCCTCTCTGCCTGCTTGTGATCTCTCTCCTCTCTGTCAAAAAAATAAACAAAATCTTTAAATAAATAAACAAACAAATAAATAAATAAAATGATCTTGAAACTCAATCTCACTTTTCAAAAAGCTACATTTAGAAATCCCTCATTCCAGGGCACCTGGGTGGCTCAGTGGGTTAAAGCCTCTGCCTTCGGCTCCGGTCATGATCTCAGGGTCCTGAGATCGAGCCCCACATAGGGCTCTCTGGTCAGCAGGGAGCCTGCTTCCCCCTCTCTCTGCCTGCCTCTCTGCCTACTTGTGATCTCTTTCTCTCTGTCAAATAAATGAATAAAGATCTTTAAAAAAAGAAAGAAAGAAATCCCTCATTCCACAATGCACTCTCCAGGATTTCCCAAAATAATTGAGGGATGGATGGATAGGTTGAAATCCCCAGCTTAGAATGTCATTGCAGAGATTACTTCCACCACAAAGTAAGGTTTCATATATTATCACAGCTGTGGCCAAATTATCTTTTAGGCACTGATGACATATTAGTGCCGACACCACTTAGTTGTAAACAGAGTGTATTGAAAGAGGGCTTCTCTGACCTTGAGGGCACAGCCAAACCGGAGCCAAAGGAGTGCCTCTAAATTGGCACCATGATGTCACCCCAGCCCAAGAGAGCAGGGAAGAAATATCCAGACCTTGTGTTTGGAAGCTTAATATTATAGCAGTAGTCGTCATTGTCATTGTCATTGTCATTGTAGTAGTAGCAGGAAGAGTGGTAATAGTGGTAATAGTCATCATTTACTGAGTTCTTACCATAAGCCAGACACCATGTTAAATGCTTTACACACATTGTCCATGTACTCAATAACCAAATATTTAGGGAAATATTAATTTTAATATTGGGAATCTCATACGTCTGAATATTCCAAGGGAGACCTGGCTTGCTCTGTAGATTTTTCTTAAGATAGGAGAGAAGAACTTGCCTAATTACACTGTCTTCAGTCTTCAGGAAGAGAGAAGATAGGTTAAGTGTATCAGGCGATTAAGTCCTGGTTACTTCCAATTGGACAAAGAAAAGCTGAAAGTAAGTCCAAGGGAAACAAGATGAAAAAAAGAGAAAATGTTTTATGAATAAGACTTCAAGAAGGATAACAATATCAAAGACCCAAATAAGATATAGATAGTATAGTACCCAGGTTGAAAGAAGAGGAAAAAAGAGATTATATTAATGGCTGGACAAAGAAGAGTGTCTACTACATTCATGTCAAATATGAAGACAATTGGAGCAAACTAGGTAGGCAGTTTGGGACTACACAGATTAACTATGGGTTTGTATTTATTAATGAGTTTGATATGTAAATTCTCGAATGCCTTCATCTGAAAATGTTTCATCCACATTAAAGTGTGCTTAAAAGGAAACTAAAAACCCTTTTTTCAATCAAGTTTCTTTATTAGCAATTGTTGCAAGGTAAGTAATAGCCTTTCTGGGATTCAGTTTCCTCAACTGTATAATAGAAATTAATAAAACCACTCTGCCTTCATCACACCTTTTTTTATATTGTATAGGGTGAGATAATGGACATGAAAGAGCTTTGAAGTAATATAAATCTCTAAATGATGATAAAAGGTATTATTATCATTTTGTGCCTAAATGCAATCAACTCCAAACCAATGTCTCCTTCATGAGAGACAAGGGACAACATAAAAAATAAAATAATAAAATAAAATAAAATAAAAATTTAAAAAACCAAATTAAAAAAAAAATCAAATGAACTACTGGGATCCCTGTCTCATTTACTTACAAATGGAAAGAGTATAAGAAGAATGAACCAAAAAGATCCACTGGCAGGAGTACCTAAAGGAAGAAATACAAGAATATCTTCCTGTCTCCACTAATTGATTTAGTCATTCATTCATTAAATCTACAATTTTCCACCCTGAGAGATTTCAAGCTTATTTTCTTTTATTCCTTATTGTGTAGGTATGAAGAATAGAATAGTGGTTCCTCATATAATAAAATCAATACCTAGATTTTTCTTCTTTAAGAAAAATAGCTAATAATAACTCCAATGTTTTTCATCCTTACTCAGTGAGAAATGTTTTCAACTACTTAATCACCCTCACTAAACTTGTCTGGACTCTAACAATATGGAAACCTGGGGTATCTGTCAAATTGTCAGATATTGTTCAGACTGCAGACTGGATTAGAGTCATCTGAACCTGAACTTAATTAAGGGCAACTATGATTGTTAATGTCCCTACGCATCTCACAAAGCAAATGAAAATCCTCTTTTAAGGAAGGTAACATGATATGGTCAGTCTGAAACTATTTCAATAATTAATTTTTCAAAATACAATGCCCAGCACACAAGCTAAGATAATTAAAAACACGTTTGGACAAAAACACTGAAAAGGAACCAACAAAAATAATAGACAGCCAATTCCAAAGTCAAGTTTGAAAATATTGGCAGAGAGCTAGAACCTATGAAAAGTGATACAGGGAAAATTTTTTTATAGGTTTATTTATTTATTCTAGAGAAAGAGAAAGAGTAGAGTGGGGAGCAGCAGAGGGAGAGGGAAAGGGAATCTCCAGCAGACTCCACACTAAGCATAAGTCCCATGCAGGGCTCAATCCCACAACCCTGATATCAGGACCCAAGCTGAAACCAGGAGTCAGATATTTACTGACTGCACCACCACCTGATGAAACAGGGAACTTCAAAAACAACCAAGGGAAAAAAAAAAAAAAAAACCAAGGAAAAATGTTAGGATATAATAAAAGAACTTAAGAATTGAGTGCATGCAATTAAAGACAATAAAATATGAAGAGGAAGCGATGTAGGAAAGAACAAAGAGCAGTGAAAGTGCGTAAACAGGTAGAAGGCTCTAAACGAGCAGTGAATGAATAAAACAATACTAACAATGTTGTTCTAAAACATACATTATATAAGTATACATCTTCCATATTATCGTTCTTTGTTTTACATAGTCACTCATTATTTAGATTTACTCATATTTGTATATGTATATAGTGTGTAAGTAAGAAAATATAAGAAAACAATAGCATATAAATCACTGTGAGTTAAGATATTCTACTGACCTTGAAGTGTCCAGGGAAAGTCAAAAGTGCACGTTGTAATTTTTTGGGTAAACACACACGTGCCAAACCATTCTGACTAGAGAATGGAAGGTAAAAATTATCACCTGGGAAAACGGGAAAGGAAAGAAAGTCAGAACTGATTCTTTGAATAAGAAAGAGGCATATAAGAAAGTGTGAGGAGCTACTATCATCATTTTTACACTAAAGGAGTTGAGATATACAGTAGAAAGCTGATGAGGGAAATGGAGGTTTAAGGACAGTAAAGAAACAAAATTTACCAAACAGAATTGAGAGAAATATTATCATTTTCAAAACTGAGAGACATGGAAAGGTGATAGGAGTAATATAAATGAGGCAAATGTTCACTTTCCATCATAAGGAGTCAAGTTGATAAATTAGGAAACAGTAATATAAGGATCTCATTTTTGATTTAGGGGTAATTACCCAAAAAGTGAAAATAAAAAATAGTTTGGTGATATTCTCTTAAAAATCAGACTGAGGATGATAAAGGATGAGGCAGAGGACTGTTGCTTGTTATTTTCAGTTCTTTTGTTTGATTATTTTATACTCTGGACATATAAGCATTTTTTAACATTTATTTTTAACAATCTCTACACCCAACTTGGGGCTCAAACTCATGACCCCGATAGTAAGAGTCACGTGCTATTCTGACTGAGCTAGTCAGGCACCCCTGGACATATTTAGATATATTTATGTTAGATTAGATATATTTATATATAATTTTGTGGTATTATATTATATTAGTATATAGTTATATTGAAGTATGTTATATCTAATATGTTATATTACTAGCAGTATATGTTTTACATTAAATAATACTATATATACTTTCATATATTATATTTTACCATATATAATATCGAATTTTATATATTTTCATATTTTATACAATTTAATGATATGTTCACATTTACATGTTAAGACCGGGAGATTAAGTTATAACCATCTTTATAAACTAACTTTATTTCCACTGGTCCTTAATATATAAGGTTGTTAAAATCCAGTTCATGCTCTTACAAATTTAGAATCAGACAGATTAGGTTTCAAATCTCTTTCCTACCATAACCTAGCTATGTGACATACGAAAATTAACTTAATCTCTTTGTACCTCTATTTCCTTATCTATAAAATAAGAAAAATTATAGTTACTGTCAGAAGTACTATAATAATTGGAAATAATATACTTAAAATGCTTAGCTATTGCCTGACATAAAGTACGTGTTAAATAAATGGAAGTAATCATTATTATTCCACACAATTACTATTCCTTCCTTTAATAAACATTTGCTGAGAATAATTATGCATCCAAAATTCTAATACTGCCCACACGAAGTTTACAGTACAGCGGGCTGCTCTGAATGCAGGACGGCAGTCATCGACACTTGAACTGAACTATGACAAATAATCTGAGTTAAAGAAAGGAAATTGCAAACAGAGGGATAGCAAGGGCAAACAGCCCTGATACAAAATGAGATGACAGCTTTAAGTCCTACATGAGGTGTCTGAGTTTGTCCAACTCTGTAGAAAGTCACTGTAGAATTTTAAACAGGGCAATTATTAATAACTGATATTAGAGAGACCACTCTGCTGACAATAATTAGGATAAACTGGTAGGAAAGAGATTTGAAACCTGACAATAATTAGGATAAACTGGAAAAGCACTATAAGCAGTTAAGAAGAGGGACCTTGTTGGAATGATATCATAGTAATCTGGGAGGAAAGTGACAAAGACCTGAATGAAGTCAATAAAAATGGAAAGGGAAGGTCAGAAATTAGAAATTAAAAAGGTAGATATTAGAGACATAGACTAAGTGTAAGAAGTGAGTGAGAAGGAAGAATTTAGGATGGCTTTGGAAATGAGTGAATAGTAGTATATTAACTGAAATAGAAAATGGCAACAAAGGAAAGTGGGTTGGGACACAAGGAGTTTGGTTGGTCTATAGAACATCAAGTGAAAATGTCCAGTGGACAGTCAGCTCAGTGGATCTGGAGTCCAGCAGGAACTACCTAAGAGTCTATATAGGGCTATGGGGCGCCTGGATGGCTCAGTCCATTAAGCGTTCGATTCTTGGTTTTGGCTGAGGTCATGATCTCAGGGGTCATGAGATCAAAGCCAGTGTTGGGCTCCACGCTCAGCAGGGAGTCTGCCTGAGCATCTCCCTCTGCCCCTCCCTCCACTCATGTGTGCTCTCTTTCTCTTTCTCTCTAAAATATATAAAGTAATCTTTTTGAAAAAAAGAGTCTATATGAGACTAATACATAGATAGTGGCTGACAATATGAGTTTAAACTAATTCTCCAAAGGAAACTATACAAAGAAGAGGAGCACTTGTTTCTTATATGAGAACCAGCCCTCCAGACTCACTCATTGCACTAGTTCGAAGCTTCATTCTTTCATTCACCATAATTTTTCCAACTGAACACCTATTATTATCCAAATGCAGTGATTTTCTTTTTTTTTTTGCCTGTCACATACTAAATATAGGTTTGTACATTTCTAGACTAGGTTAAATTTTTCTGGGATAGAGACTATGTCATGTCTATACCATCTTAACCAGTAGCATAATTCCTGGCACAGAGAATGCTCTCAATACATGTTTACTGAATTAATTCCTCACGCCTCTGGTAGCCTTATAATTCTATTCCCTATCCTGTGTTTGAATCACAGCTGTTTCCAAAATTTTAATTCAAGTTGTTTCTCTGTTTCTCTAGCTCCCATTACATACCACTCTGCTTGATACCACTCATGTTTCTTTTAATAAATGTAATGTCAGTAAAGCCACTCAGTCAACCACACAAGAGCTCAAATAATCATGACACAAGTCACGAGAGAAGAAGTGGAACCTGAAAGAAGCTGAAGGTAGACACTTGCACTCCCGAATTAACATTGCCCAATAACCCCTGAGCCAGAAATGGGAAAGAAGAGAGCATGGTATCATCGATTTTGTAATTTGGGGGTAACTTCAATACTCTTATGTTGGGGATAAGATGATGCCTCTTTTAGGGTGCCTGATTGCTCCGTTGGTTAAATGTCTGCCTTCAACTCAGGTCATGATCCCAGGGTCCTGGGTTAAGCCCCACATTGGGCTCCCTGCTTAGGGGGGAGCCTGCTTCTCCCTCTGCCTGCCACTCCCCCTGCTTGTACTCTCTCTTCTCTCTCTCTCTGACAAATAAATAAATAAAATCTAAAAAGATGATGCCTCTTATAATTGGAACCAGGTCCAGTAGAGAAATGCCTTTGGTGTGCAGGAGGCTCTTACCCTACTCCAGGTCTTCCCACCATGCAAAGACTTAACCTGCAGACCTAGCAAAGATGACAATATCCCTCTTGGATGAAAATTTTGAAAAGAAGAACATGAAGACATGAGAACTATGTTCTTTAAAAAATTTCATTCCAAAAAAGTTGTGCATTTGGAAAGAAAAGGTCACTTTGAAAGTCAGCTCCACATAAACATTTGCTCACGAAAATACTAGCGATAATGAATAATGTTTGGGAAGCAACTGTCTTGCCCTTAACTATATACAGATGAAGAAAAGTCTTCACATACTTCAGTCCCTTCATTTTGAAATGCCTGTCAACCAGAAGTGTTCATAGTAATACATTACCGGCAATACTCGCCCCTCATTGTTTTCAGAGCTATTAACCCGATGCCATATTATCAGAGTACCATGTGAAAAAAACACGTATCTGCGTGCACTTATTTTGTAATGTATTATCTAAGATTCTCACAAGTGATTAAATAGAACAGAAGAGTATCGGAACAGGGACTATTTTTTACCAGAAGTAAAAGTTTCAAAAAGTGAGGATATCAAAAATTAAGAATATGATGTATAATACATAATATAATTGAGGTAGTAAAGGAAGGATATCCTAAATTTGACAGCATACTGAACACAAGCAGCGATGGCCTCTGCTCTTGTCTTCCTTGTCATCCTCATTAATTAATTAAGAACTGCCTTTCTGTATTTGAAGCCAAGCTATCACCCTGAGGACCACCAGGGGAGAATGGTGAATTCCAATCTTTTTACCAGGGTAAGCATAGGCAGTGTTGACAAAGGACAAACGTTTAGTTCATCAGGAAAAAAAAAAAAAAAAGGTAAAAATTTAAAAATTGCAATTAGTCACAATAAAAAAAAATGGCCACAGAAAGAATTCCCAGGCTGGTCCTTTCTTTTCACACATAATCAGTAGCCTAAACCCTCAAGTATCTACTTACAAGTGATGGTTTTCCATTCAATTTCAAGATCTTCGGGAGCCAGCCTCCTTTGTTATCAGCCACAGTGCCCTTTCGTTTTGCTGACTGACAAAAGCTGTAACAATAGATATCTTCATATAGACAGAATATTTTCCTTAGATACAATTCTAAAATGTCATGGCCACCACTGGCTTCAATGATAAAGGCTGAGACAGACATATGAGAAAAGAAAGGAACAAACAGCAAAGAAAAGCAATTTCCCCAACTCCCCACTAACCCACTTAATAAATAATAACACAGTCATCATATTGCATAGCATTTTACTATACTTCAAGAATGCTGTCATCTGATTAGTAGATTGCTAGCTGTTTTTGCTGTGTACCTAAAAGACAAGCAAACAAGATTCTCGTCTCTGGCAATGTGCCTATGGAATATTTTTGTGCTTCGGGACCCTTCTCTGAAGAGCACATGGATGTGATCGTAACTGCTTCACAGCGGTATTGTAAAGATCAACTAAGAGCACATACAGAGCCAGTAAATGCCTGGTACATGCAAAGAGCTCAGGAAAACGTGGCTATTTTATCATTATTCCTGGGCCTTAAGTGTGTACAGTTTACATGGGTGATACCATCTCACGTGAGGGGTCCAGACAGAAACAAGGCTGAGACACAGCCCCTGTGTCAGCTGTGTGGTGCCCCTTCTCTAAGCTTCTGCGGGGCACCTCTGGATTTTGCTGGAGGCTGGAGAGCCCCCTGGGACGACAATCTGAGCTACATCCACAATTAGGGTTCAGCCCAAGACAGGAAAGTGTGAAGACCTGGGGAGGGAGATGTTGTATTGGCGACAGAGGAGCGTTCTGCCAAATTCTCACAGGGGACCAAGGGGCCCTGAGATGGAAATCACTTGAAGAAAGAAGGGCTTGGGCCAGGAGCCAAGAGCAGGAAAAAAATGAGAGGAAACAGTAACTCTAGGTACAGATGGTGGTCATTATTCGACACTATTCCAACTCAGCTGTTCCAGTGTAGTTAAAAAAAAAGGCTACATGATTAACCTCTGTAGTAACTCAGAACCCGGACAACAGTCCCGGGGATGCTCCTGACCTGACTAGAAGGCAGGGATGGTACCAACACAAAGGGGCATCAGCAGAGCTCTGACCTTCAGCAGGTCAAGACGGCAGAGGGTGACACAGCACAGCTGGGCTGTTAGAAGCAGCAGCTGCAAAATCCAGGATCGACTCACAGCAGGGTCAGCAGATCTGCAGAGCGAACAGCGCAGGGGTGGTGGAAGGAATTCAAAAAGAAATGACCAAGTTGGTAGCACAGCCCGGAGCAGCAGAAATCAGCTGCCAGGGGTGGTCGTGCTAACTGAAGGCAAAACACCGA
Source organism: Procyon lotor (assembly GCA_028646535.1). Classification (NCBI taxonomy): domain Eukaryota; kingdom Metazoa; phylum Chordata; class Mammalia; order Carnivora; family Procyonidae; genus Procyon; species Procyon lotor. The sequence continues at coordinate 74,828,316 of CM053606.1, read as the reverse complement.
AGCGAGCCCAAAACCCCTCCTGAGAGTGGTGGTCTCTGCCAGGGGCCGTCGTGGTCGTGACTGGACTATGAATGCTAGTAAGCCTTCATTTGTGTTCTTTGGCTGGCGAATCCCGGGACAGTTGGCCTTCGTTTATGTCATGTCTGTTGCCTTTCTCAGGAAAGCCCGTGCTGGAGAATTCAGACCAGGGAGTTGGGCTTGACAGGTTGGTGACGGAGCTTTCCAGTGATAACTGAAATACAAGTCTCGGATGAGCCCCAGAAGCCAGGTCACGGTGCTACTATAGGTTCAGAGATGACAGGTGACCAGAAAGCAAGTTTCTGTGTCCCTATTTGGGAGAGACGAGTGTGGAGCAGGAGGAGGGGAGTAGGAAACACACTCGGGATTTCTTTTTCCATGTCTAACAGTTCTCCTCAAGGGAAATATAGTTAAAATGAATAACGACTTAAAAAGCAAGTGAAGGGGCGCCTGGGTGGCTCAGCCATTAAGCGTCTGCCTTCAGCTCAGGTCATGATCCCAGGGTCCTGGGATCGAGCCCCGCATCGGGCTCCCTGCTCAGCAGGAAGCCTGCTTCTCCCGCTACCATTCCCTCTGCTTGTGTCCCCTCTCTCGCTGTGTTTCTCGCTGTCAAATAAAATCTTTAAAAAAAAAAAAAAGCAGGTGAAGAGGGGAAGTTAGAACATCATGACTGTATCATGGATACAGTTTACAAGCTTGGATGTGCAAGAAATAGTTTTAAAAATTTTCTTCAGTTAAAATTAAACTCAGACTCTGCACATCCCCACCCACCAGACCAGTTCTTCTTGAAGTTTCCCATTTTCCTGTTCTTTACCCTGTCTCTTCCCCTGGACTGAGCAAAGGTTAAGCATCTTACAAAAGAATCCAGGCATTGGGGAGGCCTTTCTTGTAAAGACTCTGTCTACCTTGGAGGCACATGGTCCTTTAGAGCCTGCAGCCTTCTACTGGGATCCTAGCCCTGTGTCAGGAAGTCCTTAAAGAGGGTTGGAGCCTCCAGATTGGACACTCGGTCTCCCCAGCGGCCCCACTCGGCCTTTCCTTTGCCAGGTGAAATCTTCATGATGTGGAGTTAGATCAGGACAAAGGTCCCCATACATTAAGCACAAAAGTCCCTCTACTACTTCCCATGGAGGGAACATTTCTCCCTCCTCTGGCTGCCCTCAGCAGTTTTAAAAATAAAACATAAAATACATATACATAAAAAATAGAGAAAGAATAAATTATCCTGAATCCAAAAACCTCCGAGCCTAACCTCCTGCTTCAATAAAGGAAGAGAAGGCAAGAAATACATGGAGAAAAATAATCAATTCATGTGCCAAAAAATAATCCTGTTTTAAGTGAAAAGTCATGGTGACAATCTAGATATTAATTTATCAAGCCCTTATTTAGTGAAGCCACTGTTTTAAGCACTTTACAAGTATTAACTTATTCAATCCTCATAATGACCCTATATTATCTTCGTTTTACATTGAAGAAACTCAGCCACACAGATTGACATGCCCTAGTTCACAGAGCAAATATGGGATAATCTATGCACAAAGCTGGACCATTTGGCTCCTGAGACTCAGCTTTTGCCCACTGTTACCTGCTCCTTCTAGAAGGCACAGATGGGTCTGTATTACAGGCAGAGTATTCCATGGTTCGGTTCCCTGGGCTTTTCCCTGCCACCCTCTCAGCCTGAGTCACCACAGCTCCCATGATTTGATCCATGATTGGCTGGTTCCAGGTTTATGTTCTGAAGTTTAGACCTTCCACTGGGCCCATATCCTCTCACCTCACCCCAACATTTTCTCTTTCTCCCTGCTCTGTTCTTTTATCTTCACAGTCTTCCTTGTCCCTCAAACTTCAAGAAAGATTTGGTTTTTCTGGCTTTCACCCTTAGAACCCTCTGACTTTTCCTCTTTGGGCTCCTGGAGTGGTCTTCTAGAACAAGTTCCAATGCCTTGCATTACATGAGGCCTCCTGACCCATGTCCCTGCTGAGCTTGCTCTGACCTCCCTTAAGGAGGGACTGGTGCCAGGAAGAACTCTAAGAAAACATGGTGTGTTCTATATTCCTCCAATGCAGGGATCTCAAAGTCTAAAAAGTAACATATTTTTTGGTAATAAAATATAGTTCACATTTGTGTTTTTAAAGTACTTACCACTTTGAAAGTCTTCATTTTTCAAAACTTTTATTACAAAATAACATGATTCTATTATAAATTAGTAAATAAAGCACTAAGTTTATTACCAAGTACTGTTTATATTGGAGGTTATTTTCATATTATGTGCATTTACATATGAACCTAGTCATAACTCTTTGAGGTAAATTGCTTAAGACACTTAAGTTGCTTTAGACCCATGACTCAAACATTTTTTACAGCAACCTACAATTGGAAACCAAAGTTTCCTGTACCACTACTTAATTTTCCTTCCTATGTTCGGTCACTCTGATTCAGTGTATAGTATGCTATTTCATTTTTTAAATAAACCTAGTAAGTTATGTTTCAATTTGAAGAACAATGTAATATGTGATTACTGGCTTACTATTTTTCAATAAGCCCACCTTCTTCTCACTCTTCACACACACACACACACACACACACGCGCACGCACGCACGCACACACACTGCACAGAGAATATATATCTCAAAAATATACACTAGGGATAGAACACTCTCTTAGAACCTGGCTGCTTTCACAATCCTAATGATCATCAGGATAGTGTGTGAGCACATGGATTTCCTGTCCCTCAGGTCCGAAGGATCAATTGATCAAATACCGGTTGGCTTTGTTTAAGAGTCTATCCTAAAGCAAATGACACTGGTAGAGCTTGTTTCCTCTGTCTCAAAGAGGTGGTATTGACTGTAGGACATACATTATTTGTCAAAGAAGTGTTAAGTGATACTTAAGGTTTAGAAGAGGAGGTATTTATGTGTTGACAAGAAAACAAACTACAGCTTTTCTCTAGAATATGTTACTTTCTGAATTTAAAAATCACGCTGGATTAAAAATATGGGATTTCTTACTAAAAGTTCACCCAAATATGTATTTTTTTCTGTCTCTGTGATGCAAAAATAGATGTTACTTCATTAAGTTATCACAAGACTTCAGGGAAGGATCTGGGATACTTATAGAAGGTTCAAATTCCTTCCCCTAAATCCATCAAATTTACTCTATTTTTTTTAAGATTTTATTTATTTATTTGAAATAGAGAGAGAACACAAGCAGACAGAGAGGCAGGCAGAGGGAGAAGGAGAAGCAGGCTCCCCACTGAGCAGGGAGTCCTATGTGGGACTTGATCCCAGGACCCTGGGACCATGACCTGAGCCAAAGGCAGTTGCTTAACCAACTGAGCCACCCAGGTGCCCCATCAAATCTACTCTTGACAAGATTGGTAACCAAGACTGTTATGGACTGAATGTGTCCCCCTAAAATTTATGTGTTGAAATCCCAACTCCCAAGATATTATTAGGGAGTGACTGGGTCATGAGGATGGAGTTCTCATGAATGCACTTGGTGCCTTGTAAAAAAGATCCCAGAAGGCTCTCTTGCCCTCCACCATGTGAGGACACAATGAGAAAACAGCTGCTTGTGAAGCAAAAAGCATGTCCTCACCAGATACCAAGTCTGTTAATGCCTCTGCTGATGCCTTGATCTTGGACTTTCTGGTTTCCAGAACTGTAAGAAATAAATCATTGCTTAAGCCCCCTAGCCTATGATATTTTTGTTATAGCAGCCTGAACTAAGACAATGACCCTTTAAGACAATGTTTTCAGCCTCCAGATTCAGCTCAAAAAATTTATGTTCACTGGGTAAAGAGAGTTCCCATCCAAGAGAAAGCCAACTACTAACAAGGACCAAAGAGCCTAAGGAATCCTTCATCAGGATTACCTCAGCACTCTTCAGAGGACCGTTGTGAAGGAGGCGAAGCACTCCATGTCTCCAAAAGCTTGATGTTGTTGGAAATAAGGAAACACAGTTCATTATTTTCATGACTTTGGGCTTGATTCTCTTATCTTCTCAATTCTGAGAGCATAAAATAGTAAGAATAGGATAAAAGCCAAGAAACAAAATGTCCACAAAAAGTGGTGGTACAGAGGATGCTGAGAGCCCTCTCAGCCCTGAAGCCCTGAGAGCTTCAGAAAGGACAGTTAATATGAATTTGAAAAGGAGGAACTAAAATATTTCGCATTAAGTAAGTAACAATAGACAAACTCACCAGGTCTCTTGGGGGTAGATAATTTCACAGCTATGGCATTTATAAATGTTTCAGTTTCATCAAAACTCTAAGCTTGTCATTGCCTAGCACATTACTTAAATTATTTATGTAATTCATTTTAAAGATACATAATCTGTCTCCTCTGGATTCAGTCATTCTTTTCTTTCAAATGTCCGTTCAAAACTCACCCAAAAGCCAAAGGCCATCCCGTCAGTCACCACAAATTCCTGTAGCACTTATGGTGTACACAGCTTATTTTTGTGCCTGACCACACAGACAATTCCAAGTTGCCGCACCCTGACACCTGTACAGATAGGCAAACATGGCGACAGCAAGCCTCACCACTGTGTAGGCAAACACTTTGAATTAATAACCATGGTTCAAGGTGAGTCTTAATGCTATTCAGAAATCCTAATAAACTTCCCTAATCCATTTACTTTCCCTCTCCCCTGGATGATAATGCACGTTTTCCCTTTCCTCATACCTCAAACAACTTCCACCCTATCCTCTCTCCAGTAGGAGGCTGGTGACCTTGCTTTCTGCCACACTGAAAAAATTAGAACAATCCGAAGAGGATTTCCCAAGACTCCGACATCTGCTAACACTTGCACTCACACACTCAGCTCTTCTTCTGTTGCCACTGATGAATTATTGATGTAACTATCTAAAGCCAAACCTTTCATTTGTGCACTAGATCCTTGCCTCTCTCTCCTAGACCATCAAAGTTTTACCCTCTAGTGGGTCATTTTCTTCGGGATACCAAAAAAGTCTTCTTGGCTCTACTACCCCTACCACATCTTTGTTCATGTCTTTGACCCCCTTTGTGGGGGATCTATTATTCTCTGCCTATAAGTTCCTCTCATCCTAGTTTTTTTAGACCCATCACACCAGGCTTTTGCTCCATCAGTCCACTAAAAATTCTCTGGTTAATGTCACAAATGACGTCCGTGTTGCTAAATCCAATGGACCATTTTCATTCCTTATCTTGTAGCATACTACTGATCACTCTACATTCCTTGATACAGTTTACAAAGACTATTTCTCACAGGTGTCTTTCCACTGCACTGGTCACTCCCACACCTTCTCCTCCTGCTTCGTGGTCCCCAAACTCTTCATATCTGGAGTGCTTCAGGACTCAGTCCTTAATCCTCTCCCCAAGAAGGGTTTATAAGGAAGCTACTGAAATTTAATCCTTACTGCAAAGACTCTCCTTTGCACGGGCCCATTTCACAGTTGTAGAAGGGTTCCCAGAACATTTCACATATTTTAACTGCAATTGGTTAAGAGTATTTTTCCACATTTACGCTTCCTCTCTATCACATTTCCATGCATGTCAGGAGCTATTATAGTGGTGGCTCTCATTATGGGGATGTGGCCAAAGCAAGTAGGGTTTAGCAAGATACCTTAATGTGACTTACAGTCATGTCCATTTTTAGTTAAGCTAATGCTAGCCACCTCACAAAGGAGTGGGCTTCAAAGAGTTCTCCACAATCTTCCATTGTGCCACAATCTTCCATGTGCCATGTGACTACATTCTGAGGCAGCTAAGACTGTAGTTTGTGGGAGAGAAACAAGGTTTAAAAACTGTGGAGCCAGAAACACCTAGGTGGCGCAGTTGGTTAAGCATCCGACTTGTGGTTTCAGCTCATGCCAGTCATGATCTCAGGGTTGCGAGATGAGCCCCACATCAGGCTCTGCACTCAGCATGGAGTCTGCTTAGGACTCTCTCCCTCTTCCTCTGCCCCTACCCGCTCAAATAAATAAATAAATCTTAAAAAAATAAATAAATAAAACATGTGGATCCAGAAAGTAGTCCATGGAAAATTCTTGGGACATTTAAAATTAATACCTAATCAAAATAAACGTTCTCTCTTACTCTCAGCAGGCATACACTCAATAAGGCAGTATGATGATTACAAAAATGCCATTTTTTTCTTTTTCATGGTAATAAAATGCAATCAAATATATTTGACTTCTTGTGTTTATACCATATAACCTATATCAGTATGTCAGTGAGTATATCTGTGAATAAAATCATGTGTCTTAGGCAATCAAAAGCAAAATTTGATCCCAGCAATCAAAAACAAATTTTAGTAAACCTTTTCTATTGAAATGTTTTTCAATTACGTCCATAAGAAATGGTTTTAAGATTAGGCAGTCAAAAATGTAGGAAAAAAGGTCTGAGTAGTTTGTCAGTTGGTAAAGTAATAAAAAAATACTGTTACTTTTTTTAAAATGTGTAATCTCTTTTCAATTCTAAAGAACTTTTACTGTTGTAGCTAATTTTGTGTTCTGTTTCTTTAAAGGGTTTTCCATTCTGTATGTGAATCAGACCCTGGAAATCTGGGCCCTCTTCCCTATTTACATACATTCCCTTCAGGATCTCATCCAGTCTCACGGCATTAATCTTATGTCAATACTAAAGGCACAGACTTCTATGTCCAGAAAAACCCCTCTCTTAAACTCCAGACCCTAAGGGATGGTCTAATACACAACCTATACTCAGCATGTCTAAAACCTATTCCTTTTAAAACCCAAACGGCTTCCGCTGCCAGTCCTTCTCAAGACAACCATTGGCAATTCTATTTTTCCTATTGCTCAGGCCAAAATTTAGGAGCTGCCCTTCTCTCCCTTCTCTAAAAACCCACAGGCAATCCCATTACCTCTATTTTCAACTAAATCTAGAACATGCACCTGAACTATATCCAGATCGCTTTTTCCCCACCTTCACTGCTTCCTCTTGGGTCCAAGCCACCATCATTTCTTGTCTGGATTACAATGGTTCCATGAGATTCCCCCTGCTTCAATCCTTGTTCAACTCATTCTCCCCAACCAACCCCCCCACATACACATCGTAAGTCATGCTCAAAATCCTGTACTAGCCTTCCATTCCAATCAGAAAGAAAAGAAAAGTCCCTATAATGACCATATTATTTGTCCTCCTCCCTCTTAGATCTGTGACATTATCTCTTACTACTCACCTTTACTGCCTTAGCTCCAGGCACAGAGCTTTCTTGCTCTTCCTCAAATATTCAATTTTAGCGCTTCAGGGCCTTTGCTCAAGCTACTACTTCTTGAACCGCTCTTTCGCCAGATATCTCCTTGGCTAAGACTCTCACTTCCTTCAAATGTCATCTTTTCAGTGAGACTTAACCTTGACCACCCTGTATAAATGTTAATGCATTCCCCTTCTATTCCCAATTCTCCTAACCCTGGTTCATATATTACTGTTTCCATAGCTTATAAAAATCACCTCACATTTTATATAATTTACTTATTACTGTTACTATTTATCATCTATATCTGCCACACACACACACACACACACACACACACACACCTGAATGTAAATTTTGCTCTTCTCAAAATATATTTAAGTTAAAGGATATAAGAAGGTAAAACTAAAGACAGAAAAAACATATAGTAATCAAATACCAATAAAAAAAACATTGATTGGAAATATTAATGCCAGAAAAAGTAGAATTTAGAGAAAAGCAAGAGCCAAAAGGGAGGAGTGATTATCCTTGCTTTAAATTGATAATAACTAAATTTATTTGCTAAATCAACAAATACTTTTTGGTAACTTACAATATGTCGGGCACTATTACAGGCTACGGACACATCACTGAAGAAAGCAGAAACAAATAGAATACATAATAGAAGAAACTACCACTCACCTTGCATCAGATACAATGAAATACTTCAAAATAAATATAACAAAGTATTTAAGATCTTAGGGTTAAATCATAACATGGCAAAATATTATTCAAAAATTATAATCATTGTAATATTAATTATTCTTTGTAATTATAAAATAATACAAAATAATAATTATAAAATAATACAATGTCTTATTAAAGACATAGAAGACGTGAATAAATTGCCACATATACCATGTTAATTAATGAATTCAACCTTGGAACAATACAAATTCTTTTCAAAATAATCTGTTAATTCAACACAATTCCATCAAAATACTTTTTTTTTTCCTGGTGAGGAAGGTAGGAGAGAGTGGCTGTTGAACTTAAAAAATAATTCTAAACTTCATATGGAAATTTAACATTCATATGGAATACTAAAGGTACATGAAAAATTAAGAATATGTAATAAAGAATAACTTAGGGTAAAGAACTTGCCCTCGTAAATTGACATTATTTCAAAGCTACATTAATTTAAAACAGTATGGTATTAGCACAGGAAGAAAAAAGAATCTCAAAGGAACTAAATAAAGAGCACAACAATAGGCCCATGTATATATGGAATCATGTAATGATAGATGTAGTGAAAAGATGACTATTAAGCAAATTGTCTTAGGACAATTGGATCTCCATATTGAAAAAAATAAATTAAGATTTCTACTTTATATCACCAACAAAAAAACTCTCATATGGCTTAAGGACTTAAATTAAAAATAAAATTGAGTTAAAAATGCAAAACTATTAGAAGAAAATAAAGGAAATTATCTCTGCTATCTCAAATTAGGAAACGCATCTTAAATGAGACAATTAAAGCATATACTGAATTTGTTAAAGATTTTTTAATTTATTTACTTGATAGAGAGAGAGCAAGCACAAACGGTGGGAAGAGCAGAGGGATAAGGAGAAGCAGGCTCTCTGCTGAGCAGGAAGCCAGAGGTGGGGCTCTATCCTAGGACCCCAGGATCTTGACCCCAGCTGAAGCCAGATGCTTAACTGATTGAGCCACCCAGGAGCCCTTAATGAAAGAGAGAAATACATTTGACTTTACCAAAATTTAGAACCACTATATAGATGGAGAGAAGCAGAGATACCAGCACGAAGCAAGTCAATTCACCCCACAGAATCTTAGTGAGTCACAGGAAATGGAAGTACTCCATGCCTGAGAAGGCAGGTTTTGACTCAAGACTGAAAAAAGAAGAGTTGATTGAAAGTCTATAGGAAGAGCAACAGTCCTGATTTTCTCCTCTCTTTGGGAAGAGTGAAGGAACCCCAATCTCACTCCAACCTACTCTCAAACAAAAAATAGATGGTATACCCTCTGGAAAGATTTCACCAGACAGGATCTGGATAAAAAAATACACTAGGAACAGTTGATGGAAGAAATGAATCGCTGTACTGAAGACCAAGGAATCAACAGGAAACCCTGCAAATCAAATAATGAGATGCTCAACCCCTTACATTCTTAGTCCACTGAGTCACACCATCCAGGCTTCTGGCCATCCATTTCCACATTCTTGGTGAATGATTAAAAGATTCTCTGGAGAAACTAAACAGATTAAGCAGGTGGGGGTGGGAAGATCCTGCCATAAAATGTCAATGTCCTCATCCTACAACCCAACAACAAAGCCTACCCTATTATGCTGTGCACAGAGCTGCCATCAAGTTGAGAGCATCTGCCTCATTCCTAAGTATGAATGGATCACCAAGCAGTTGAGGAAATCCTCCTTCTTGGGGAGAATGAAAAAAAGAGAAAGAGAGAGAGAGAGATCAAAATAAACATTTTCTGAAGGAACTTAAAGTAATTAAGAGCAATGTATGCAGCAGCAGAAAACTTTAAAAAAAATGTTAACCTATAAATGAAAACAGCTAAGAAAAAAACTGTTAAAGAAACAAGAACAGAGTACTATTTGGTACAATAATATTCTAGACAAAAGCTATCTGGAAAAAAATAAATACAAAGGGTTCTTGGAAATTAAATATATATGCAACACATATATACACACACACACAAATACATATATTTGTCAGTTGGTATATACTCTTATATAACATAAAAATATTTTAGCCCAAATAAAAAATTTAATCACAAACTTGGAAGGGAAGATTGAGACAATTTAACAGAATGCAGAAAAAAAAAGATAGTAAGAAATGGAAAATAGACCCCCCCAAAAAAGAAAAAAATGGATGAGGCCAAAAGGTCTCCAACCCAAATCATTAGCGCTGTAGATGAGAAAAGGGGAAATGGAGGGGTAAAAAATATCAAAGAAATAATATAAGAAAATTTCACAGACCTAAGGAACATGTGTTTCCAAAATAAAAGAGCCATTGCAGAGTCCACACAATAAAAAAAAAAGGAAACAAAAGAATTCTTTTAGGCACCCAATCATCAAAATTCAGAACCTTCAAAATAAAGAGAAAAATCCTAAAATTTCTCAGAAAGGAAAAAAAAGTATGCTCTACAACAAAAAACAGGAATCAAAATTTATTCATACTTCTTAATTACAGTACTGGAAGCTAGATGACGTTATAGCAGGGTCTTTGGAATTATGAGGGTGAACTATTTACCACCCATACTTCTATGGGCAGACAAATGTGGGTATAGAATAACAATATATTCAGATTCTCACTGTTTCTCTGAAAGCTCTTGGAAGATGTGTATCATCAAAATAAGGGAATCGAGCAAAAAAAAAAAAAAAAAAAAGGAAGAAAGAGGATCTAGGAGACAAGAGATCCAACACAAGAAAGGTAAAGGTATTTTATAAGTCTTAGGAAAATTGAGTAGTAAGAGTTGAAAGCCACTGCTCCATCCCCAACAACTAGAGTACAAATTCTGTTCAATTGCCTGTGGAGTATTTATAAAAGTTAACCATGTATTAGGTCATAAAACAAATTTTATTTTATTTTATTTTTCTTTAAGGATTTTATTTTTAAGTAACCTCTACACCCAATGTGGGGCTTAAATTTACAACCCCGAAATCAAGAGTGACCTGCTCCACCAACTGAGCCAGCCAGATGCCCCTATAAAACAGATTTTAAAGAGCTGGGTTATGTAGATAGCATTTTTACAAGAGTTCAAGTTAGAAGTCAAAGTCAAAATAGGTTTTTAAAGTTTTGGACAGATTTTAAATAAGCTACTAAATAATTCATAAATTAAAACCTACTACTAAATAATTCGAAATTACAATGGGAATTATAACACACTTAAAATAGTTAGAAGTTAGACAAAGAATAAGAAAACTAAGAAAAATCTGAAGGACTAAAATAATACAGATGCATCAGAAATAAGGAGAAAAAGATGTAATAGAAATAATAGCATGATTTCTCTTAAAATAATTGAGGCAAAAATCCCTGTTTCACCCCTTCCATTCAATATTTTTTTTAAAGATTTTATTTATTTATTTGACAGAGAGAAAGAGATCACAAGTAGGCAGAGAAGCAGGCAGAGAGAGAGGGGGAAGCAGGCTCCCTGCTGAGCAGAGAGCCCGATTCGGGCTCGATCCCATGACCCTGAGATCATGACCTGAGCCGAAAGCAGAGGCTTTAACCCACTGAGCCACCCAGGCGCCCCTTCATTCAATATTTTAATAGGGGTTCTAGTCAGTGCATTCATGGGAAAAAAAAGAAAGAAAGAAAACATATTGGGTAGAATAAGCAAAACTGTTACCACAGGTAGTCTCTGCTTTTCAAAAGTTAATATGCACCACTTTGCTTTTATGAACGACCTACCATTAGTACCTGTTTTCACTAACCTTAAGAAATCCAAAGAGGATTTTTTTTCTTTTATGAAACAAAGCAAAAAGTGAAAATAGGGTTGAGTGTTGCGCAGCTAGCCCTTACAGAGGGCAGCCTGCGCGCTCAGCAGCTGCATGGCATCACCATGCTTCTTCCTCAAACTCCTTTCCGGGAAACTACGCCCACCATCTATAGCATCAAGCTGCCAGCTTTGAACTGTATCTGTGAGGACATGTGCTTCGTCTCCATTTATTTTGTGCATCTGTTAGCAAGATGTGTTCTAAGGTATCAGAAAAGCCTAAGAGAGGTTGTGGTTTGCTCATAATATAAATACGTACTGAGAAAACTAAAAGAATGTATAGGTTAAGTTTTTAGAATTAAGAAGAGTTTAGAGGGGCGCCTGGGTGGCTCAGTGGGTTAAAGCCTCTGCCTTCGGCTCAGGTCATTATCTCAGGGTCCTGGGATTGAGCCCCACATCGGGCTCTCTGCTCGGGAGGGAGCCTGCTTCCCCCTCTCTCCCTGCCTGCCTCTCCGCCTACTTGTGATCTCTCTCTCTCTGTCAAATAAATAAATAAAATCTTTAAAAAAAAAAAAAAAAGAGTTTAGAAAGTTTTCTGGATATAGAAATACAAATGACTTGTAGTAGTCTAATGTCTATTAAAATAGAAAGCAAAATGTTTCGTAAAATTCTATGTTAGCATTTACAAAGTAATAGTGAGAATGAGGTGCTAAGGAATAAATCTAATGCAAGGAGTTCTAGTTTTTTACAGAAAAAATTTTAAAGTGTATTGAAGAAATAGTAATGAAGATCTAAATAAAAGCATAGGCATGCCATTATGAAAAATACTTACTGTCATAAAGATGCCAATTTCCCTTAAATTGACGTACAGATTCCACCAATACCCTAACAGGCTATTTTCAAGAAACTCAATGGGTTCATTTCTTAATTTTTTTTTTTTTTAGATAGTTACAGCTCTTGTACAATTGTAAGAAACAATACAGAAACACCATGTACCTTATCCTGTTTCTTCCAAGGTAACATTTTACAAAACTCTAGTATGTCAGAACCGGGGTAATAATATTGACAAAGTGAAGATATAGAGCAATTCCATCACCACACGGATCCCTCATGTTATTACTTTTTTTTTTTTAAAGATTTTATTTATTTATTGGACAGAGAGAGAGATCACAAGTAGGCAGAGAGGCAGGCAGAGACAGAGAGCGGGGGAAGCAGGCTCCCCGCTGAGCAGAGAGCCCGATGTGGGGCTCGATCCCAGGACCCTGAGATCATGACCTGAGCCGAAGGCAGAGGCTCTAACCCACTGAGCCACCCAGGCGCCCCATGTTATTACTTTATTGCCACACACCCCCATTCCTTCATTCTTACCACTTGGCAACTACTAATCTGTTTTCTATTTCTATCATTTTGTCTTTTGAGAATGTCATACTAAGGGAAATACAGAGTCTGTAACACCTTTTGGGGCTGCCTTTTTTACTCAACATAATTCCCTCAAGACCCATCCAAGTTATAGCATGTATCAATAGTCATTCTCTTTGTACTGCTGTCCCTGGTATGGATATACCACAGTTCTTTCAACCATTCATCTGCTAAAGGATATCTGTTTTTTCTAGTTTAGGCTGCTATGAATAAAGTTTCAAAAACAATCTCTCAGATTTTTGTAAAAATAAAAGTTTTCATGTCTCTGGGATAAATGTTCGATGGTACAATTGCTGGGCCATATGATAGCTGCATGGTTAATTTTTAAGAAACTGCCAAACTCTTAGCCAGCATGGCTGTACCATTTTTACATTCCCACCAGCAATGCATGAGTGATCAAGTTCCTCTGAATTCTTTAGAGTTTCGTGTTGTTTTTATTTTTTTATTTTAGCCATTCTAATAGATACGTAGGGACTTGTTGCAATTTTAACTTATATTTCCCTAATGACTGATATTGAGACCTTTTCACATGTTTACTCGTTATCTGTATTTTCTCTTCGTTCAAATGCCTGCTCATGTCTTTCATCCATTTTTTTTGGGGGGGGGGAGATTTTATTTATTTATTTAACAGAGAGAGAGAGCAAGAGTGGGAACACAGGCAGGGAGAGTGGGAAAGGAAGAAGCAGGCTTCTCGCTGAGCAAGGAGCCAGAAATGGGCTCGATCCCAGGACCCTGGGACCATGACCTGAGTTGAAGGCAGACTAACGACTGAGCCACCCAGGTGCCCTTGCCCATTTTTCTAATTGGACTGTTACTTTACTGCAGTTTTAACAGTTCTTTATATATTCTAGATAATAGTCTTATTTCAGATACATGGTATACAAACACTTTTTCCTGATCAATAGCTTGTCTTTTCATCTTCGTAACAGTGTCTTTTACAGAGTAAAATTTTTAAATTTTGATGTGGTCCAGTTTGTCCATTTTTTCCATCCATAGATTATGCTTTTGCCATCAATTCTAAGAACTCTTTGCTTAGCCCTAGACCCCAAAGACTGTATCCTATTTTTTTCTTAAAGTTTTATACTTTTACATCTTGCATTCAAGTCCATGATCCATTTTGAGTTACCTATTATATAAATTTTATATAAAGTTCATATTTTATATAAAATTCATTTTTTTGCTTATGGATGTTCAATTGCTTCAGAACCATTTGTTGAAAAGGCTGTCTTTCCTCTGTTGAATTGCTTTTGCCCTTTGGTCAAACATCAGTTGGGCATATTGGTGCAGGTCTATTTCTGTGTTCTCTATAATACTCCATTGACTTTTGTGTCTAACCTTCCACCAATACCACTTTGCCTTATTTACTGTAATTACATAATCGTGAAATCAAGTACAGTGATTCCTCCCATTTTATACTTCTTTTCCAAGATTGTTTTAGGTATTCTAAGTCCTATATCTTTTAATATAAATTTTAGAATAAGCTTACTTATATCTGTAAACATACCTTGCTGGGACTATGACAGGAATGACATTAAACCTACAAATCCATCTAGGGAGAACTGACAGCTCTTCACTGTTGAATCCTCCAATCCATAAACACAGTATGGTCTACATCTTTGATTTCTTTCATCAATATTTTGTAGTTTTCAGCATAAAGGTCCATTACATGTTTTCTTAAGTTTATACCTAAGTATTTTACTTCTTTTGGAGTGGTTGTAAATGTCATTATGTTTTTTAACTTTGGTTGCCACGTGTTCATAATTAGTATATAAAAATGCAATACATTTTTGTGTGTTGATCTTGTGCCCTGCAATGCACTTATAAGTTCTAGATTCCTCGACACTTTCTACATAGAATATCACATCATCTGTAAATAACGGCAACTGTATTTTTTCCTTTCCTATCTGCATGTCTTTTTTTTTCTCCTACTGCGTTATTGTAATGGCTGGAAGTTTCTAAACAATGTTGAGTAACAATGATGTCACCAATTTATTGTAATATTTATGTGTAAGAGTAACAAGACTAAAAATAGTCAGGGTACTCCTAAAACACAGGAACAAGTTATGAAGATATGTTACATCAAATTTCAAAATTGATTGAACATACTCATTTTTTGCAACACGGTCATCCCATTTCTAGGTATATATTCTAGAAAACTACTCACACCTGTGTTACTGATGACATATAGCATATGTCATAACAGCATTGCGTATCTTAGCAAAATACTGAAAATGATATTTATGTGGGAACATTGTTAATGTTAAATAAATTGTGTGTATTTGCACAACAGAATATTATACATTCTGACAAAGGATGACCTAAACAGCTACATAAAACAATGTGGCCAAACTTTGGAAACTATCATAACTTTTGAAATATAAAGCCACCACAACAGGGGCACCTGAGTGGCTCAGTTGGTTAGACGACTGCCTTCGGCTCAGGTCATGATCCTGGAGTCCTGGGATCAAGCCCCTCATCATCAGGATCTCCCTGCTCAGTGGGGAGCCTATTTCTCCCTATCCCTCTGCCTCTCCCCTGCTTGTGCTTTCCTACTCTCTCTCTGTCAAATAAATAAATAAAATATTTAATAAATAAATAAATAAGTAAAAATAAGAATAAAAAAATAAAGCAACCATAACAGACAACATACACGAAAATACAACTTTTGAAAAACCAATTACAGCAAAACTAAATAATATATTATTTCAAAATGCATGCATACATGGTAAAACAAGGAAAACAACAAACACGGGAATGATAAGCACAACATTCTGGGTATTGATTAGCTTGACTGAAGGGTAGGCAGAGAGATAGGATTAAGAATACTGGTAATGGGGCGCCTGGGTGGCTCAGTCGTTAAGCGCCTGCCTTAGGCTCAGGTCATGATCCCAGAGTCCTGGGATCAAGCCCCACATCGGGCTCCCTGCTCTGCGGGAAGCCTGCTTCTCCCGTTACCATTCCCTCTGCTTGTGTTCCCTCTCTCTCTGTGTTTCTCTCTGTCAAATAAATAAAATCTTTAAAAAAAAAAAAAAAAGAATACTGGTAATGTTCTCTTGCTTAAGATGGGTGGGGGAGAAATAAATGTTTTAATTTATTATTACTTATAATTTAAATACCTTATTTTGTTTATAACATGACATATAATATATAATATATAACACATAATATATAAGTATTTCATAATTTTTAAGAGAAAAAAAATAAGGAATGGGCATACCAAACTCATGATAGTGTCTGTTTCTCAGATCAGGAGGACTGGAGGTAATCGTTTAAAAGAACATTAGTCTTAATAATTTTTTCTTTCCTTAACATGGGGGAAGAAAATGTAACAAAATAAGTAAAATATTCACAGATATCAGTTCTGAAGGTAGGTGTAAGCAATATAGATCTTTGCTGCATTATTCTTTACAATTTTCCTTTTCTGAATTATTTTCAAAATAAACTCTCATGTGCCCATCCCCTCTGTGCTGGGATTTTGTCACAGACAAATAGACCACTAGATGACAGATTTCTGGACAGACAGGCAATAAAATAAGAATCAGAAAAATAACAATTTGGATACTTGGTTTCAGCCTCAGATATACTAAGAGCAGCTATATGATGCATCACAAAACAGCACTTAGCCCTTGGCTGAGTGAGATGACAGAGAGAGAAACACTTTGTTTATACCACATCTTTATATTGTGTATCATTTTAACACCACCTAAATCACCACGGGATCTCTTTCTGACATCAAAATTAACAAAAGGTGAGCCATGAAATACATTTTATTTAAGGGTAAGAAACAATACTAAGATTTACTAGAAATCGGTTCACTGTACCAAATACAATCACTCAAAGTTAAAAACATTTAACAGCTACATCTACAATATAAACAGACAGAATAAGTTGAAATACAATTGAAATCTATAAAATTCTAAAAGATATCACCCAAATGCTCAAAGGTATAGCAGTCAGAAAATGTGCTTTCAAAAGCTAAGAAAAGAAATTTGTACAATGAAGAGATAAAATCTTCAACTAAACAAGAGCCTTGTACAACCCGGGAAGAGAATGAAATTGATATGTCAAAGAACTTGGAGAGTGAAATATGGAAACTATCAAAACCAATAGAAGGAGGGGCGCCTGGGTGGCTCAGTCATTAAGCGTCTGCCTTTGGCTCAGGTCATGATCCCAGAGTGCTGGGATGGAGCCCCGCATCGGGCTCCCTGCTCGGCGGGAAGCCTGCTTCTCCCGCTACCATTCCCTCTGCTTGTGTTCCCTCTCTCGCTGTGTTTCTCTCTGTCAAATAAAAAAAAAAAAAAAAAAAAAACCAATAGAAGGAAAAATGCACGAACAGATAAGAAAATTCAATGTGAAAACTGCGGAAAGATTCATTGAAAATGTCAAATACTTCAAGATGGCCATAGGAAAGTACATGCTGTTTCTCTGAGGAGAAAAGACTGCTCTGTATCAGCAGAAAATTGAGGATCTGTAAATATACATGCAGTTTATAGAATGCCATTTAAATATATTGCCATCCCTTCTTCTATGCCTGCATATTTAGAGTCTAGCTAATTGAAATTTAGAGACTATTCCAACAGCCCTGAACATACTGGGTCTCAAAGATTAACATGAGCTATAAGTCCTGGGATGGCAGGGTTGGTCTCCGGTTCATCATTTTTATCTCCCCAGCACTTAGTGTAGTACTTTGTTCATAATAGGTGCTCAATAAATTTATGATAAAAAATAATACCAATCCTGCTAGAGAAAACGGGGCTTTTTTATCATCTTAATAATCAAATGTGCTCTAAAATAAATGAAATATTTTTGAATGAAATTATTTTTTGTGAAATAATAGGAAACACCAGGTTAACTGTACCATTATACATTGAGAGAACTTTCTAGATATGGCCTTCTCTAATGTGATTTGCAAATATCTACTGTGCTCAGGAAACAAAAGCAGTATCATCAAAGAGTTGACATGGAATCACAAGAGAAGTTCCACACTAAGAGAATCAGATATCCCACTCCACCTTTTAGACTATTTAGTTGTGAGATCTTCAACAAATCACTTTACCTCCCTGTCCCTCATTTTCCCCATCTAGATGATGAGGCTGTTAAACTAGAGATTCCCTAAGACCCCTTCCAGCACTTTCATATAGTCTCTGATGTGAATCCACAAAAAAACGAAATATAACCTCTGATATTCTTCGACTCCACTTTATTTAAAATAGTTTTCCTTCCCAGATGCGGTTTAGAAAAAAAAACAAAAAGGAAATACAATTTCCCAGAACAGCTCAGCAGAGTTTGCCTATGTAGGCGGTTCTATACCACAAATACCAGAGTCATATGAACTTGGTGCAGGCAAAATTGCTGCCTCCTACATTAGGGTGCACAAAAAGACCGGTGAGGCAATAACAGGCTTCAGACGCGTGGAACAGCATCAAGGCAGAGCTGGTAGAACAGTAGCCCCGCATTGTGGCTATTCGCCCACAAACAGACACGCCCGCCGGGCCATGGAGGCAGGGCAATGGAAAGGAACCATCAGCCTTCACTGGCATGAGCCCCCCTCCCCTTGCCTCCTCCGTGGGAAGCTCAGCCTCCATGGAGACCTGTGGTTTGAAGCTGTTGCCTCTGCTACAACAGGGTAGCCATTCCCTGTCCTCGTAACATGAACATGTACTACAGCCCATTTCTCTTAAGTTCGAAGATGCCAAAAAGATCAAGGAAAATGGGACAATGGGACAATTAATAAAAGGGTGTTAAGTGAAAAGAATTTGAAAAAGCAAAAAGAACTATGTAACCTTGGGGACATGGAGATGCACATTAATTCAACACCTCTGCATCCACAGAAATTTGTAGCCTTCCATGGCTTTCAGCATCTCAAATTGTCTTGCTAAATCATCACCAGCTCCACAACAAAAATTATTTAAGACATGAACCATCAGTATAAAACACAGTGGCTTCTTTTTTTATCCTCTTTTATAGTGCATGCATTACAAACCCCAAATAAGAAAAAACTCTGTATGAGTCCTTGGCACAGAACCATACTATGCAAAAAGAATCTTCTGGAGTTCTAACTCAAAGTTCTTTATTGCAGATGAAGACTCTCTAGAGTCCAGACTTTATTTTTCAACTTTGATCATTAACTTTTTCTCTTACATGTCTGATTAGGCTTAACGAGTTAGCTAAGTTAATGAAGTGTGATGTCCCATTAAATACATCAACTGACAACAATTAATTCCTCAGTGCATGTTCTCTGTTGATTGATTGTATTTATCAGTGTGGTAGAATTTAAGCGGTGTAAATCTCTTAGCAGAAAATAGGAGTTGCAAACTCTGAGAGTTTAATTCAAAGAAAATGATAATTTCTGTAAGTGAACTTTGTTCATCAGTTCAGTGAATGAGCCCGTTGACTTGTCAACAAATTAATGGAAACTTCACAAGAACAAGTTATCAGTCAATGAAAAAATGTCCTCTCTTATCAAAAGCCTTAGCTAGGAGCTCCCTGATCGTGCAGGTTATTTCTCTGCAGTTATATTAGATCTAAGTACATGATTATACTGTATCTAGATAAAATACAGAATGAAGTTTAGAGATTTGAAAGAAAGCTCAGGGTGCCTGGGTGGCTCAGTTGGTTAAGCAACTGCCTTTGGCTCGGGTCGTGGTCCTGGAGTCCTGGGATCAAGTCCCACGTCAGGCTCCCAGCTCCACGGGGAGTCTGTTTCTCCCTCTGACCTTCTCCCCTCTCATGCTCTCTCTCTCAGTGTCTCCATCTCAAATAAATAAATAAAATCTTTTTTAAAAAAAAGTTAAAAAAATTTTTAAAAAAGAAAGAAAGCTCACATATGCAGAGAAAATATAAGTACTTTTGAATTTAAGGAAATCCCCAAATCCCTTTATTCATTTTTTATAATACCCCAAGTTGTCCCAAAGCAGTTAACTGTCACAGGAACCCTGCAAACTTTCTCACAAGTCACTTCAGTAATAATGGGCCATCGCTGAGACTTCTTAAATGATCGAGATAAAAATTACAGGATTTTCCAAGAGATTAAAATCCATTTAAATCACTTCAGTGAGTGAAATTAACCAACCTGGGAAGCTAGTAGTTGGAAAAGACCAAATAACCTGTTTAAGTATAAATAACTTAATATTAAGCAAATGACAAAAGAGCTCAAAACTACCATTTGTAAAATACATCCACTGTTAGAAAAGTCTGAATAATATGAAGATTATTAGGGGATTAGCACTGGATGCAAGGGGAAAGCAGTCAATGGATGATAATGAGAAAACTCCTTTTCAATTCTTTCCACATTTCACAAAAGTTCCCTTGTATTGACACATACAGAAGATTGAAGGGCATTTATCCATCTTTCACTGACTGACCATAGCAACGCAGAGCCCAGTCTGTCCTTGAGACACACATTTCTAGGGTCTTTCTGAGACCAGAATAACTTTCCCTGGTTCTTATATACTACTAAACAGTGGAGATTCCTTACTAAAAAAAGCATGTACTCAATTAAGTAGGTGTTTAATGCTTGCAGGCTAATCAAAGAGGCATCCTTGAATCTTGTTCATTTAAGCAGTCAATGAATACAAGCAGTTAACTACAGTTGGCTGTTGTCTGTGGTATATTTTTTGTTGTTTGTTTTTATGGTGCCTCACCCAGGACATAAAAGCAAATGATCGGTGACGGTCATTTTATATATTCAAGTAAAATGCTCAACAAACACATTAATTGAAGCAACTCTCCACATCCTATCCATAACCTTGAAGTCACTATTTTCACAACTACCCAAGTGGAAAAGAATAAACTTACAGAGGTCAAAAGTATACCGTGGTTCTTCTGTATCTACGTGAGGTACAACTGTTGAATCCAGACAGCTGATGAAACAAAATATCCCCAACTAAAGGAAGTGAAATGCACTGGCTAGCCCAGCCACTGAAATTAACTGGCACTTGTTCATCTCAAGGGCCTGAACTGGCTAGTGGACTTCTCTCCTATTATCCAAGAGCCCTCTCGTTGCAATCTGGCTCACGTTGCGTTGGCAATCTCTATAATGGCCACAGCATTGGGTTGGCATGTGACAGATGGGAAACGCACAAAACTGTACAGCTCCAGTCCTACCTATGACACCTCCCCTTTGTTTCCTTCCCTTCTTACCCCCAGTGATTAGATCCGTTTGTTGGTCTCTCCTTTCAATACTACCATCATTTCAGAAAAGCAAAAAGCAGCTGACTAAACACTGGTTTAAGAACTTAAGTACTTTCAGAGACTTTTAAAAAATTAATAATTTTCCCGGTTGCCAAATAAAACTATTGTAAGCAAGTAAGATAAATATTTGTTTAGTAAAGACATTCATTATTGCATAATTCTTACTGTCACTTGAGCATCCATTGAAATGTATCAGGTTTGGGATATTTAAACAAATAAGCAAGTGACATGTTATGTGAATTTTTATTATTATAACTGGCTCCCGTGTTAGAATTCTCTGTCCAGTCCAGTGCCTCCCAAAGTGTGCTAGAGACCATCTTCAACATTAGGATCACCTGGGGGTAAAAAGCAGAGTATTAGAAACACAAATTCTTGCATGTGCATGCATGTGTGCATGCGCACACATACACACCCACACCCCAGTGAATAAGAATGTCTTAGAAAGGCCATAGGAATCTGCATTGTTATAAGTCCTGTCCATGATCCTTACACACCAAGATCTGAGACTCCTGTCAAGTCAATGAACCTTTACTCCTCCTGTAAAAACTCACTCCTCTCTGAACTGTCACCACAAAGGAGGGAGTTAATAACCAGGACGTTTCATGAAACATAAACGTACAAAAGAGGTTAATTGGACAAAATATGATGAGTTCTTACTACTCCACACTGTAGCTGGTATTTAACCTTGAGTATAGTGCTCCCCACATGTGTTATACTCAATGTGCACCATAATAGATTTGGAGCATCTATTCCCCCTACTTGGCTATCAGCTAGTAGAGAGCAGCATCAGTGTCTTACTTTATTTTCCTAGTGCCCCAAAGAGTGTTAATTTTATGTACAGAAATGAAGGAATAAAAGAACAAATTTTGCATCTGGTAAGTCAGCTTATTCAGATATATAAGCTACTTAAATAACCTCCTTTTAAAGTTGCCAGAAGAGCAATATATCATATTTCATTGCATCTAAGATGCCACTGATTATAAGGCAGACCATTATTTTATGGACTACCAAGAAAGAAAAACTCTGGAAAGTAAATATGACACCACCACTGATTGTAAGATACATCCCAGTTTCAAGGATGATAAAAATGTGAAAAAGTGTGACTCTCGGCATCCATGAAATAGGGAAATTATCATACGGTACCCTGGTAGCCAGAAAGATAAACACAGCTCCACAGAAAGTGGTCTCCTTGACTGCATTTATTCCTGATTCATCATATTACCATGCAAAGCAAGGAGGGTCCATACTTCACTTTAGGAACCAAAGTCTGAGAAATGCTATAGAAAGACACTTGTCCTGTTGAATGATGTCCAAAGCATATGCAACTCACTGGAAAATGCAGATCTCAAAAGACCTAGATTCACTGATCCTCCAGATAGGTCACTCATCTTTCCACCCAGCTTGCATTTGTTTAGGACACAGAGCTCTACAATACGAGCTTTAAATTGTATTCAGTGTTTAAGTGGGAGTAATAAAAATAAGTGGGTGGGCTAGGAATTGAAGCCATCTATTTAAATGAATTTTAAACCTAATTAGGTGACTAATTGTGCATCAGAACTTAGTTGGTGTACAACATGTCATGTATTGTTAATGATGATTTATTCTAAAATTCTTCGTTCAGATTGCTTTGTTCTCCATTTTTGATGAGTCAAATCACTGAAAAGCAGCTTCGACTTTGAGAATATTCTCTTTTTAATCATTCTCTACTAAATTTGCAGAAATTTAGAAACATCATAAAATAGAACCCTATGTTACAAAAAGAAAATATGCTGCTTAAAGCCCTCCCTGGAGGCTTACATGTGGCACAAAATTGAAGCAATAAATTCTGGGCCATTTTTGCCCAATACAAAGTACTACACCAGTAACTATCAGTATTTCAACACAAAAGGAGCATTGTATGGTCTAAAATTTGTGTAGGCCTATGAGGTATGGCAGTAAATAAACTCTTCTTATATAATTTCCTTAAGTCAACTTTAGGACCAAGGGGACAAAGGCAGTAAGAAATTAAACCAGATGTTTTTTACTCAGCTGGCTCAACAAAGAGATGGAATTTCAGTATCAAGAAAATAAAAACTAGGGGAAAAAAAAAAGCAGGTAGTTAATCTTTTGGGAAGCTCACATGAATCAGATCTGGTAATACAAAGTTTAGAAGCTTGGTCTCATCGACCTTCTTTCTTAAAGTAGTTGACTTTACTGAGATGCATCAGGTTTGGGCGGGGGTGGGGGGGCGCGGTGAGGGGGAGTTGCTCTCACACATGAATACAGAGAAGACCCCTACCTTCCATATTAGGACCAGACTCTGCATTCAGGAAACAAAGGTGAGAATGTCAGAACTTCTTCTTCCTCTTATTCTTTACTGTGATCTCCCTGTTTTTTCACTGGACCCTTGTAGTGAACTTTCCCTTGTCTTTATCAGCCTCTCTACCATTCTCAACTGATAGTCTGCATTCCCAAAAGCAATGTGTAATCTTAATATGTAACTCTAGGCAACAAACTCGAAATTGAATTTTTATTCCAGCCCCACCACCAACCCCATTCTGTGACCTTAGGCAAGCCCAGTCCTTCTCTGAGCCTCACCTTTCTGATCTGTACAATGAACATAATACCTCCTTTGCAGAGTTAACTTAAGCATTAAAGATAGCATAAACATTAAAGATAACATATCTGAATCCCTAACTTGATGCTTGGCATAAAGATGGAAACTCAGCCACCAAGTGTTTACTAAAAGACTATTCTGTGTCACTTAATCTTGGTTGGTTTTACAGGTGAGCTAAAGATGGAACAGTGAACCAAACAGACTTTGAGCCTACCCTTTCAGGGTCTAAGGTCTAGTAGTGGGCAATTAAACAGTCATAATAAATCATGTTAGTGCTCTAATAATGGAATTTCAGGGAGCTTTGTGAGGCACCTGTACTGGTAAGAAAAATTACCAAAAGACATATAAGCATTAACAGGCTAGCTAAGGGGAAAGACTGTTCCAGGCAGAGAAAACAGCTGAGAAAAGGCAACACTTGTTTCAAGAAGTGAAAAAAGTTGCATTTATAAGGGGTTGGCAGCTTCAATATGATGTGTGCAAGAAAAAAAAAGGCCCAAATAGGAAATAAAAATCTCTTAAGGAGTTTGGACTTTGTTGTAGATCAATGAAAAACAAATAAAAGGCTTTTTACATCAAAGAGGGGCATGATCAGAATTGAATTCTAGAACCATCATTTTGCTTTAGTTTGAAAAATGGATAGTAATGGAGCAAGACAGAAGGCAAAGATTCCTTCTGGAAGAGAGTTAGGTCATTCCGGAAGGGAGTGAACAGAGACATGGCCTGGGGTAGGGACAACTGGGGAGAGATGAAGATATATACGTCAAAATGAGAACAGAATAAAAAGATCGGTGAAGTTGGTGATTTATTTGGATATGTGTGGGGGAAAGGAATAGGGAGGGGGCAGAAAGGAGTTGACGAAAATGAGGTCCAGGAGTCAGGCTTTAACAACCTCATGAATGATATGGCCTTTCCCTGGGAAACCAACACAGCAGCTGAGAGAAGGGAAGGAGCAGGAGTTCAGTTTTAGATATCCTTAGAAATCCTGGGGCGCCTGGGTGGCTCAGTTGGTTGGGCGGCTGCCTTCAGCTCAGGTCATGATTCTAAGGTTCTGGGATCAAGCTCCATGTTGGGCTCTCTGCTTGGTGGGGAGCCTGCTTCTCCCTCCCCCTCAGCCTGCAGCTCCCCCCACTTGTGCTCCCTCTGTCAAATAAATAAATAAAATTTAAAAAGAAAGAAATCCTACAATTTTTAGGATGTTACTTGGGAAGCAAGTAAGTTTCCCGGGAAGAGATAATGAACAGTCAGTTTGCAGTTGGATATATAGGTATAGAGTTTAGGAAGAGAGTTCTGGGCTGGGCCAACACTATTTTTTCCGATGTGTTTTATTCATTGCATCATACTGGGTGCTTGTGAATGATGATCTTTTGAGCCTAACAGTTCAGTTCACACTTTCTCAGGTCACCGGGGTTCAAAGAAATAGCAAAATGCTGCTGTAAGGGCAATGAAAAAAGGCTCTTCCAGGGTTTGCCAGCTCTGTTCCCAGAACACCTACAATTTTTCTGAAGAACGGCTTCCTGACCTCAGTATGAAAAGACAGCAAACTACGCATGTTGTATAAAAAAACAGCTCAATGTGGGTGCTGTACATCCGCCATTTTCTCAAAACGTCTCCATGGAAGTCTGTCTGAAGGGGGTTCCCGGGTGTGTGACGTCAGCTGACCTGTGGAAGGCTTGCAGCAAACGGGGTCTAAGGGGAAGAAGTGAACCTCGGAGGGAGGCTCTCCAGGCTGCGGACGGGAGAGAGCGGGCCGGGTTCTCTGCGCTCTGTGAGGGATTCAGCACAGCAAGCTTCAGGGAACGTTCCGCTAGGAGCTCTTGCACAAATGAAACAGAGCGTGAAAGACTGTGTGTGGATCAGCGCACACCTGCACACAGAAACTGCGGCTTTCCTTATTCCTTTTCTACCCTGGAAAGCCCGGCCGGGCACTCTATAACCATGAGCAATTTCTTCGCCAATTGCATCAGGCACTTAGGAAAATGGTTTTCATAAGCATCCCAGTAACGGACTTTACGCTGATGTTTGCCATGTCCTTTTGGGTTTAATCAATGCTTTGCCTTTGAAATTCATTTTCTGAGTTTCGGTCCATGAGCAGCACTTAAATTTAAAACCAGCCTATAGTTCCCTTCTGAGAAAACGATCATGCTATGTTTCAGATGCTCATTAATGAAGGACAAAAAAAATACCCCAAGTCCAAAATCCTTTAATTTCTCTGCTCATTCATATCTGAATCTAGATTTTGTGGTATTCCTTATGAAGATTCCACCATCCACCTTGGGAATCCTTTTTTTCTTTGTGCAAATCAAGGCTACATAGCTCATCAGTCACATCCAAACTCTATTATATACAATAAGCCAGGATTACCATTTCTCTGACAAATACAACTTTATCTTTTCTCTGTCTCCTCTACATTAAACAGTACTTTTGCTAGACAATTTCCTCATGGTTAGGATATGTAGAAAATTGCTCACCTGGGGTGTCTTTATAAGAACTTCGTCTCTTCCTTTTCGTTAGAACACAATATGGATCACAAGAAAAATATATGATTTCAACTCATGGGAACTATAGAGAATGGGAATTTTAAAATATAATAATGACACTTTAGCCACAATAATAATCATAATCATAATAGCTTCACTTATTGAGGATGTCCTGTACAGCAGAACTTTGCCAAGTTCTTTGCTAAGAAGTTAACATAATTTTAAAATGTTTTAACTCCATAAAAATGCTGATAGGGGCGCCTGGATGGCTCAGTGGGTTAAGCCTCTGCCTTCGGCTCAGGTCATGATCTCAGGTCCTGGAATCGAGCCCCGCATCGGGCTCTCTGCTCAGCGGGGAGCCTGCTTCCCCCCCTCTCTCTGCCTGCCTCTCTGCTTGCCTCTCTGCCTGCTTGTGATCTCTCTCTCTGTGTCAAGTGAATAAATAAAATCTTTTTAAAAAAACGCTAAGATAGATATTTACTTGCCTCTTTCTCACCCCATTGGTGCCCCCAGAGTAATGGAGACGGCTAAACACACACTATTCAGCACCTGATCGATGAAGTGACAGCATTTGCTTAGTCACATATAATCATGGCCTAAAGGAGGAGGACACACACCTCAGAGAGGGCCACATGGGGGCTGTAATCAGAAACACAGCGACCCAGGGGTGAGGGCTTTGTAGTATCAATGGAGTAGCTCAGACTGGCTCGTTTGAATACTCCTGCACACGGCAGGGAGCTAAATCCACAGGGATAAGCAAGAATGGCTGGCACTTAGTCCATTTGATAAGGAAGCATACTTGTCTGAGTAGGAACCCTCATCTAAGGGAGCAGAAGAGAGAGAGGAACTTGTGGTTGGGATACTTGAGGTGACTTCCCATTTCACCGGATGTCAAGGCAGCACTTCAAACCTTCATTTTAGGCCTTACACTATAATAGCTTCTTCTCATTATCAGATGTAAGAACCGGAAATTTAGAGAGGTTTAATCATGTTCTGTGGCAAGGAGCAGAGCCAAGATGTGAGCCTAGTGTTCTTGGTCTCCAGAGGTAAGGAAGTACTTACTTCTTGCCTTAAATGAATACTTTGTGTGATATTTTCAGGCTTGCTTTGCTTTTTAAGATGTAATATAATACTCTGTTTAAAAATCTAATCCCTTGACTTTACAAGATAAACTAGATCCTGCTTAGAAATTGTGGTAGGAGGATGCCTGGGTGGCTCAGTCGGTAAAGCTCCTACCTTCGGCTCAGGTCAGGATCCCAGCGTCCTGGGATTGAGTCCCGCATCAGTCTCCCTGCTCAGCAGGGAGCTTGCTTCTCCCTCCCCTCCTGCCTGCCTCTCCCGTTTGTGCATTCTCTCTTTCTCTCTCTCAAATAAATAAAATCTTTTTTAAAAAGAGAGAGAGAGAAAGGAAAATGTTTTCTTTAAAAAAGAAAGAGGGGCGCCTAGGTGGCTCAGTCGTTAAGCGTCTGCCTTCAGCTCAGGTCATGATCCCAGGGTCCTGGGATCGAGCCCCGCATCGGGCTCCCTGCTTGGCAGGAGGCCTGCTTCTCCCGCTACCACTCTCTCTGCTTGTGTCCCCTCTCTCGCTGTGTTTCTCTGTCAGATAAATAAAATCTTTAAAAAAATAAAAAATAAATAAGTAAAATAAAAAAGAAAGAAATTGTGGTAGGCAAAATAATGGCCCCCTGAAGATGTCTTTGTCCAATCCCCAGAACCTGTGAATACGTTACCTTTCATGACAAAAGGGATTGTGCAGATGTGATTAAGATAAGGATCTTCAGATGGGGAGATTATCCTGGATTATCCCAATGTAATCACATAAGGGCCCTTATAAACCAAAGAGGGAGGCAGGAGACTCAGGAAATGAGATGGCAGAAACAGAGGTCAAAGTCACACTGTTTTCTGGCTCAGGACCAAGAGCTAAGGAATGTGAGCAGCCTTTGAAAGCTGAAAAAGGCAAAGCAACAGATTCTTCTAGAGCCTCCAGAAAGAACCAGCTCTGTGAGACCCAGTTCAGGTTTTTTTTTAAAGATTCATTTATTTTATTTTATTTTTTAATATTTTATGTATTTATTTGACAGAGAGAGACACAGCGAGAGAAGGAACACAAGCAGGGGTAGTGGGAGAGGGAGAAGCAGGCTTCCCGCTGAGCAGGGAGCCCGATGCGGGGCTCGATCCCAGGACCCTCGGATCATGACCTGAGCCGAAGGCAGAGGCTTAACGACTGAGCCACCCAGGGGCCCCAAGATTTATTTTTAGAGGGACAGAGAGCACAAGTGGGAGAGGCAGAAGGAGAGATAATCTGAAGCCGACTCCCTGCTGAGGGTGGAGCCCCATGGGAGGCTCAAGCCCACATCCCTGGGATCACGACCAGACCTGAGACCAAGAGTGGGTCACTCAACCGACTGTGTCACCCAGGCCCCCCCAGATTCTTTTCTTTTTACTTCTTTTTTTTTTTGACAGTTCAGATTTTTTTTTTTTTTTTTTTTGCATACAAATGAATTGTAGAAAAAGTTTATTTGCTGGTCACTGATTCTTGAAATACAATTCCACATCCATGATACAGACACTAAATGGTGGGTTATTAAATCTTGCTTATTAACCCACCAAAAGCTAACTTAAGACTGTTCAGATTTTTGACTTCTAGAGCTGCAGGTTATAAACTCATTGTTTCTAAGCCATAAATGTGTGGAAATTCATTACAGCTGCTACAGGAAACTAATCCAGCAATGGGAAACATGAATGCTTGTTTCAAACTCTGTTTTTATTTTCTCCCCACATCTGCAATTTCTTCCAGGGACATTCTGATATTCATGAACATTAACCTCTGCTCCTATTGCCTCCCACAAAGCCTTCAATGTCTGTCTCTACTCAGTTTTCCCAAATTCTGCCTCATCTCCAGCATCCTATTTCACATTATTACTCCCACAATTCACCACCTTTTTTCTTCTCAAGGATTCGTTTCCCACTTTATTTCTGCTTTCTACTTCTTTTAATGGGAACCTCAGGCCTCCCTGCCTCCAATTTCTATTTGACTGGGTCTTCCCATGCTCTGGATTCTTCTATTCACTTCTATGTTATTTCTCCCATTCTGATCTACTAACATAATTTCTCATTCAACTCGGGACTCAGCTTAAATGTATTTCCTTATAAGACTTTCTTATTATCCAGACAAGGTCAGAACCGCATTTTATACAATCATATCTGTTTTTGTAGCAGTTATAATTTACTGAACACTTTTATATTAAAGTCTATTTTAACATAAGATTAGACACAATCCTTGTTCAAGAATGGTTCATGTCTTATTTATAATTGTTATCTCTAACATTGGGCCAGTTATCTGGCACACAGTATACATTCAATAGATGTTGAAGTTATGAATAAATATGAAGTCCTGTTGGTAATTCCTGAAACTAGGAAGAAAGTACAGCCATTCTTTATTCTAATTCTAAAAGGAAAATTTTCCCAATAATCAGAATAAAGAGGATATAGTATATATTAATCAAGAATATTGTACAATATATGGAACATTTATATTTGCAACACTTATTTATTTACTTAGTTACTTTTAAGATTTTATTTATTTATTTGTTTGTTTGTTTATTTATTTATTTATTTTACAGAGAGGAGAGAGATCACAAGTAGGGAGAGAGGCAAGCAGAGAGAGGGAGGGGAAGCAGGCTCCCTGGTGAGCAGAGAGCCCGATGTAGGGCTCAATCCCAGGACCCTGAGATCATGACCTGAGCCGAAGGCAGAGGCTTAATCCACTGAGCCACCCAGGTGCCCCTATTTGCAACATTTATATGAGTATGTTCATACACACACACACATACCCATGCAAAAATGAATTTCAGAGAGCTATTCTTTATAATGTTCCACTATAAAGGCTAAAATTTCAAATACTGAGTACTACCAGTTCTATCAGCTGGGCCAATAAAATATGGTAGAATATACATCGCGTTATAGGTCTTGCCGAATCCAAAACTGATTTCCCATTAACACCAGCTTCATAGGTGTGCAATCTGAGAAGTGGCACAGGGCCCCATACTCAAAAGGCCTCATACCCAGTTTAATGCTCTACAGCAACTATCTTGAAATTCTTATTAATATTTAACAAGGGCCCCACGTTTTCATTTTGCACTAGAATTCTGTAAATTTTGCAGCCAGTGGGATGGATTCATTCCGTGATAGTTTTTAAAACTATTATATGTCAACCATCACTTAATGGGGTACAAAATATGAATAAAATGATGTCCTGGGATGCCTGAGTGGCTCAGTCTGTTAAGCCTCTGCCTTCGGCTCAGGTCATGATCCCAGGGTCCAGGGATCGCATCCTGCACCGGGCTCCTTGCTCAGAGGGAGCAGGCTCCCTCTGCCTGCCTCTCCCCTTGCTTGTGCTTGCACACACTCTCCGAGAAATAAATAAATAAAATATTTTTTAAAAAATGATGTCCTAAGGATGATACAGCTATCCAAACAAATATTTACAAATAATAACAAAATAATGTGATGAAGTCTGTCATGAAGACAAGTGGGAATGACTACAGGAACACTCAGAGAGAAGTCAAAGATTCTGCCTGAGAAAATTGGGGAAGGCTTCTCAGAAGAGATCACATTTGCGCTCAGTCCTCAAAACAAAATAGGAGTTCTCTAGTTGGGAAGATCATTACTAATATAGCCATTAAGCTGCTTAACAAGTGAACAAAAGGAGTTTTAGGATAATAATATTGCCACCTTCTACTTTCCCAGGTCAAATAGTGTCCAGTTTATTCATTACTTACCAAGAACAGGTCCAAGGGTCTTTCCCCACAAGGACCCTATTAGGAAACAGGCAGACCGCCTGCATCTTTGCAGGTCACAAAGACCTGGGCAGGCGGGATAGAGAGAGAGTGATGAACAATGAGCAAAGGGCCCAGAGGACCTGCTAGAGCTTTTTAAATATCTCAGCCAGGACACTGACCTGGGTCCTCTCTCCTTCTGGGAAACTTCACCAAGATCATGTGTTGGCTTTTTTTGTGTCCCTGTGGTAACAACCCTCTCTCTTCTACCCTCTTTTCTCACTTCCTCTTAATCTCAGGGTAATCCTTTCTTCTGCAGCCTTTCCCAGTGTCCTTCAAAGGGAAGCCTTCTCTCTCCTCAAAACCTATCCACTTTCTTCATATTATTTATTTGTCATATTAAGCCTTAAGCCCAAATCATTAACAATTAAATAACCAGTTCTTTCTCCAAGGGGAAAGAGGGCTTAATATTTAAAACATTCCAGAAAATGAAAGATAATATTTGTTTCCTATCCTTCTAGTTCAGAGCAGTAAAGGGGGAAAAAAAAAACCCGAGAAGTTGAGTCTACACATAAGAGTCTGCAAACAGTCCACCGAGCATAGAGTGTGGGATTCTGGCTCAGTATCCTTGGGGCAGGTCCCAGGGGCTCCTGATGGCTTCACTCAGCATCAGCTAACTCCTATGGTTAAGATGGAAATGTTGGGTACACCTTCTCAGAACTCTAATCTTTTCCAAAAAAAAAAGGCCCAAATAAGATCTGGTCATCTCTTTGAGATCTAGAGGTTGTGGCTCTACATACAGTTTGTGATGTCTACTTTTTTCTCCAAAGCTTTATCTCAGAGGAAATGTAAATGCCTAGACCTTCTTCAAAGAGGTATATACAAATTTGTGATTCTGAGGAATTAGAACAACCTGAATCAGTAGCAGGACCCTCTATTTCAAGCTATGTGTCATCTCTTTCTTGGAGCAAGGGGAAGAGCCTTCTTTGGCTATCAGATTGCTGAAAAGACACCCATACCCAAAGAGCATATTGTTGGATATCATTTGTATCCAATATTAAGATGTCTCAATTTTAAACTCATTTTGATATCAATGATATACTAGCCTCACAAAACAATTTGGTAAGTATTTCCTTTTTTTCTATTCTTTAAAAGAGTTTGTAGAATATTCCTTTCATTTCTTTTTAAATTATACATGGGTCTGAAGATACATCATTGGGAAAATGCCAATTCTCCCTCAAGTGACCTAAAGATTCAATGAATCATAATAAAAACCCCAGTAGTATTTTGTGTGTGTGGAAATTGATAAGCTGACTCTAAAATTTACCTGGAAAGAAGAAGGGCCAAGAATATCCAAAATAATTTTCAGCAACAAATCTGAGGGCTTATATTGTTGGGTACCAGGACTTATTATAAAACTATTATTTATACATATATTTATATTTATATATAAATAAAATGATAAATTACTATTCTAGCAAGTGGAGAATTCCCTATTGCTGTTTTCCTTCCTGTCAGCAGCTCTGTCTGGCTGAATGTAAAGTAATATAAATAAATAGGAAAATAATTTGTGTTAAAAAAAAAAACTATAATAATTAAGGGGCAACTGGGTGGCTCAGTCGGTTAAGTATCTGTCTTCAGATCAAGGTCATGATTCCAGGGTCCTGGGATCGAGCCCCACATTGGGCTCCCAACTCTTCGGGGAGCCTACATCTCCCTCTCCCACTCCCCCTGCTTATGCTCGCTCTCTCTCTCTCTCTCTCTCTCTCTCTGTCTCAAATAAATAAATAAAATATTTAAAAAGAAACTATAATAATTAAGGTAGTATATAATTGATGCAAGAATAGAAAAACTGACCAAAAGTTCAGAAAGGAAAGGCCAGAACCAGACCCACACACACACACCATATCAGCCAGCATCTGGGACAGGATTTCTCACATTGTCTACATCCAATGCCTTTGCCTTCTGTTCTCAGGGAAGTTGGGAAATCAGGGAAGGAGACTCTAACCAATCCTTTTGATGCACTGGCATGGGTAGGAAAGTCAAAGCTTACAGGGATACTTGAAAAACAAAGCAAACAAACCAAACAAGCTTGTCTAGCTGTAGAGATTGAGAAGACACAGGGGAAGGTCTACAGCAAACTGCTGCCTCCCTGTACTATCTCTTCTGCAGCCTCCAGAGTAATGGCCACTTCCATATTTTCTCTTTCTAAATTCTGTGCAAGTTCCTCTATCATCCAATGCTAAAGCAAAAACCACTCAGAGGAGGAGATTCTGGGAAACAGTTCTCAGCTTAACCAAGTTAACACAGAAGAGTGTGATATATAGAGTTACCTGACTTATAACAAATGTAACACTGCAGTGTAGTGAAAAGGATGATCTTTTCAATAAATGTACTTGGATTAATTAGATATTCCATCTAATCCATCTCAGATGGATTTTAATGTTAAAAGTAAAACAGAATTTTAAAAGGAAACATAGACTGATATTGGTCTTCATAACCTTGAGGTAGGCAGAAATTTCTCAAACAGGACAGAAAAAGCATTAATATAAAGGGTAAGATAAAAATTTTGAAAAATCGACTACATTAAAATTAATAGTCACTATTCAAAAAAATACCATTAAAAGAGTAAGAAGGCAAGCTAAAGAATTAAAGATTACACAAAGGCATGACTATCGGGACAACTAGCAGTCAAATAATACTGATGGGAGTATAAACTGTAACAATCATCTTGGAAAATGGTTTGGTAGTATTTATTAAAATTGATTACACATGTGTTAATTCAAAGAAAGTTAAAAAAGAAATTCACTGCCCATGATAGCCAATGCAATTTAAATATCGATTATTAATAAATAAGTAAATAAATAAATCCCAATTATTAGTAAAATGTATATACTAAATATATAAATAAATTGTGTCATATTTGTACAGTGAAAGTCAGCACGACAATGAGAATGAGTAAGTTAACACTACATCCAGCAATATGGATCAATCTCTCAAATGTAACTTGAATGATGTAAGTTAAATACACAAGGAAGAATACTGCACAATTCCACTTTTATAAAATATAAGCCAGGGCGTCCAGGTGGCTCAGTTTTTAAGCATCTGCCTTCGGCCCAGGTCAGATCCCAGGGGCCTGGGATCGAGCCCCGCATCGGGCTCTCTGCTCTGCAGGAAGCCTGCTTCTCCCGCTACCATTCCCTCTGCTTGTGTTCCCTCTCTCACTGTGTTTCTCGCTGTCAAATAAATAAAATCTTTAAAAAAAAAAAATTAAAATATAAGCCAAAGTAATCTATGGTATTAAAAGTTAGAATAGGGGCACCTACGTGGCTCAGTTATTAGGCATCTGCCTTCGGCTCTGTCATGACCCCAAAGTCCAGGGATGGAGCCCTTAGTCGGGCTCCCTGCTCAGCGGGAAGCGTGCTTCTTCCTCTCCCACTCCCCCTGTTTGTGTTCCCTCTCTCACTGTCTCTCTGTCAAATAAATAAATAAAAATCTTAAAAATAGATAGATGATAGATAGATAGATAGATAGATAGATAGATAGATAGATAGATAGATAAATGAAATAAAAGTTAGAATGGGTTACCCCTGGAATAGTGACTAGAAGGGGGCACAAAGGGACTTCTGGGGTTCTGTTCAAAAATTTTCAGTAACTTCTCATCTCATTCAGAACTCACTAAACTACAAGACTCTGCAAGATCTGTCTCCTAACTCCCCATTCCCTACTATCTCTCTGTCTTCATCTATTATTCCTCTCACTAGTCCCGTTTCCTTCAACATTCCAACCATGCTTCTACTTCAAGGCATTTTGTCTTATTGCTATTAGGCCTGGAAAATCCTTCTCCCAGATTTTGGGATGCCTCGCATTTTCACCCTTTCTCAGGCTTTGTTTGAATGCAAGCTCATCAGAGAGGACTTACCATTACATAAGTTGTGTTGTCTTTAACACAACTTTTTACTTTTCACCATGCAGTCATCAATAACTGGTATATAATACATTTGTCTAATATCTGTCCTCCTCTATCAGAATGTAAACTCCACGAGCAGGGGCTTCGGTTTTTGGTTTTTGGTTTTTTATTTCTGTTTCCATGAAATCTAGAACACTGCCTTACATGTAGTAGCCACTCTTTAATTCATTGTTAAACGAATAAAGAGACTAGAATCCCAGTAAGGAGAAGAGGAAGGATCACAAAAAAGCGGGACTGGAATCGATACAGACAACAGACAGGGACCAGGGCAAATCACACACCAACGACAGGCCACCCACTCAGGCTATTGTTAGTAACCAACCCCTTTTCATTGTCTTAAGACCAAAACACATGGATGAGGTAATGCCCACTTGATAGAGGTGTAATATCCTACAAGTACATTATGAGAAAGATGGAAACAAGTATCAATATCAATACTTCTGGATGGCAGGAGT
The DNA here is from genome assembly GCA_028646535.1 of Procyon lotor. Taxonomy (NCBI): domain Eukaryota; kingdom Metazoa; phylum Chordata; class Mammalia; order Carnivora; family Procyonidae; genus Procyon; species Procyon lotor. Next base: position 74,792,758 of record CM053606.1, on the reverse strand, counting down.
TTTCCTCCTAAGATATAAACTCGAGGGGCGCCTGGGTGGCTCAGTGGGTTAAGGCCTCTGCCTTCAGCTCAGGTCATGATCTCAGGGTCCTGGGATCAAGCCCCGCATCAGGCTCCCTGCTCAGCGGGGTGCCTGCTTCCCCCTCTCTCTGCCTGCTTGTGATCTCTCTCTCTCTCTCTCTGTCAAGTACATAAATAAAATCTTTAAAAAAAAAAAAGATATAAATTTGAGTCTTGCATCAGGGTAGTCCTGGATTAGAGGGAAATACACTTCTCAAGTTTCCTGAGTGCTTTTATGTCAACAGAGTTCATTCCCTCTCATAGATGACTAATGTAAAGTTTCATAGACATCTTAAAAAACTAATTTATGTAAACAGGGCACAATGAAATCAGCTAACAATCAGACTTTCAAGGAGCTTGTAGTACATCCAAAAAATTGTTTAATTGATTTTCATAGCCATTAAGGTAAGACTGCTGTTTGTTCATATCTACTATTAAGATTATATCTTTGGTAGATGAATTGATCTATTGAAGGGAGCAGCTTTTCATCAGTTGCCACTATATTGGTCACAAATAGAAATGATATGACAAATGTTGCCAATGGACACTTAGTTCCTATTTCTTTTTATTCCTTGTTTCCGTTTGTCCTAGGTTATTTGACTCAGAGATTTGTCTAATTCACAGAAGCAGCTCCTATGCCCACATTAGTAGTCTTCCTTTATGTTTCCCATTATTTGTACTCTGTGTAAATGTTTTATCTTCTGTCTTCACGGTCTCTATGGATTAATGACCATCTAAAACATTAAGTTGAAATGGGTTTTGACTTGAGTTTTCAACTCTTAAAAGAACGATGAACCCAATGTAATATAAGTCAAGATTTAACATACATACATCCTATAATAGTAAGATTCCATCCAATTTGGCTATTAGCACTTTAGGGTAGTATCTGTCTTCTAATTGCATTTTTCATGGTAGTCAGTCAAGCATTTCATCATCTGGGAAAACCTAAAAGATGGTGCAAATAGATATGTAGTGAATGGTATACATCTACATATTAGGTAAGTATAAACACCCCTATATAATCAGAAGGATATCACACTTCAAATCTGACACTCACGGGGCGCCTGGGTGGCTCAGTCATTAAGCGTCTGCCTTCGGCCCAGGTCATGATCCCAGGGTCCTGGGATCGAGCCCCGCATCGGGCTCTCTGCTCGGCAGGAAGCCTGCTTCTCCCACTACCACTCCCTCTGCTTGTGTTCCCTCTCTCGATGTGTTTCTCGCTGTCAAATAAATAAAATCTTAAAAAAAAAAAAAAAAAAACTGACACATTACTTTTCAGGAAATTATAATGCATATTTAGGTGTGGCACAGAAAATCATGCATTTATCTATAATCTACTGCTTACACGTATTTCAAGGAGTGCCTAAGTGCGTGTACTTAATATAACCTTATATTTAAAAATCAAGAAAGATAACATGAAATAAAAGATTCACTTTCTTGGGGCGCCTGGGTGGCTCAGTGGGTTAAAGCCTCTGCCTTCTGCTCAGGTCATGATCTCAGGGTCCTGGGATCGAGCCTGTATTGGGCTCTCTGCTCAGCAGGGTGCCTTCCTCCCCCCCCCCACCTGTCTCTCTGCCTACTTGTGATCTCTCTGTCAAATAAATAAATAAATCTTTAAAAAAAAAAATTCATTTTCTTGCTAACATGTTAAATTCAAATAAACTTATGGATAAATGATATAAAAATATAGCAAATAAGTATAATTACAAAAAAGTAAGGATGAAGAAGGTCCTATGTACACTGCATAGGAAAAAAATGTTGATCTTGTTCATTTTTCCTCTTCCAAATTATTGAACTTCTAAAGCTATTAATGGAAAGTTATAAATAGATACCACTCAATTTGATCTTTCATTAATGAATCAATTTCATTTTTAGGCCAGTAATTGCCCAAGATGAGAAAACTCATTTTTATAAAATTAACACAATATTGGGGCACCGGAGTGGCTCAGTCAGTTAAATGTTCAACTCCTGATTTCGGCTCAGGATCTCTGGGTCCTGGGATCGAGCCCTTCAATGGCCTCCATGCTCAGCGTGTCGCCTGCTTGAGGATTCTCTCTCCCTCTACTCCTCCCCCATCAAATAAATAAATTAAATCTTTAAAAAAAAATAACACAACGTTGTTTTCTCGAAAAGTTCATGTCTTTTCTCAAAACAAACTTATTTCTCATATTACCAACTTCTTTTTATGCTTTATATACTCACTCATTATTTTATTTATTTGAGAATTTAATATTCCTCATCTTCTTTATTTTTTACGCCTCTCATGGTCCTCATGTTTTTGTGCCATCATGTTACACAGAAACTGTCCAAATGTCCTTATTTTAACCCCCTAGCCATGGATGCATTCCTTGTTTCCAAATTACTATTTTCTTCCCTTTGCCTCACCTCACTACTGAAGGGCCATGTGTGCCTTAATCATGCCAGCTGAGGAAACGCAGGCAAACTACTTAGGCTAATATGTACTAAAACAACAACAAGGGGCACCTGGGTGGCTCAGTGGGTTAAAGCCTCTGCCTTCAGCTCAGGTTATGATCTCAGGGTCCTGGCATCAAGCCCCACATCGGGCTCTCTGCTCAGCAGGGAGCCTGCTTCCTCCCGCCTCTCTGCCTACTTGTGATCTGTCAAATAGATAAATAAAATCTTCTTAAAAAAAAAAAAACACAACAACAATGAATAAACTATGGGACCCCAGTCACTCCTTGTGTACTTTCTACTAAAAGCTAATGAAATTTCATTCAAACACTGCAAGTTGGTGGGCCTGCCAACAAAATGATAGTGCAATAGGCAGGACGTTAGGAATTTGAATGGACACTGTTCTCCAGCACAATGAAATCCCATAATATGGGTATGTTCCAGCCTTTCTATCATTGCATGAAGGTGGTTCTGGAACCATACACTCTCTTCCTCGGAAGCCAAGTGTGCTCCTACAACCAGAAAAAAGCTCCAGGATGGAGTCTCAGGTTTTAACAATGCTTAGCATTTAGTGGCAGAGTGTAGGGCTGAGGGCACACGAGAGGGTGGAAACAGGATCTGCTCCTATAGGAACAGTAGTAGCAGGGATCAAGACCGATCTCACCATTATCTTTTCCCACACCCAAGCCTTCACAAGTAGGAAGGGGTCACAGCTACTAATGATGCATTATTAGTCCATTGAACCATCGTCATCTTCACCCAAAAACATTTACTAGTTCTCTGTGCAAATCATTGGGTAGAAGAACATAAAAGAATGGAGAAATGATATAACGCCTTGTAGGACCTTACTAGTAAGATAAGGGTTAAAAGTAATTACAGAAGAATAAATGTGTAAATAGCAGCAGGAGATAAATGTACTATGTAGCCTGAGTATTATTAAGTCACAGACATTTTAGCAACAACGAGCTTTAGATATTCTTCAGTCGAGCCCCATTATTGAGTCACAGAGAGGTTAAGTGGGTTATCCAATGTTGCATGACCTAAAACTGGCACCAAAACTCCGGATATTGACAGCAAGTGCTGAAATTAATTAAAGAAAGTAACTTGGTCAATACGAAGCCAAAACGGGAAAAGAAGTCACTGTTGCTCTTCAATACCCTCACCATTTTATGGTATGATATCCAAAATCAATTGCAGGAGGTGGGTCTGTGTTCATCCTGTGAAAACAACCTCCAATAGAGTCAAAATGAGCCACCCCCGCCCCCCGTCTTTTCTTTTGCTGCTGTCAGGTTTCATCATGACCAGCAGCAGGAAATCATTAGGTTTGAACATGCCATGGCCCACGTTACTGAGCAGAACATCCAGTTGGTGTGTGACAAGGTTCTGAAACAATCTGCCTCTGCTATTTATTCTTCATTTATTAAAGGAGCTGGGGAAAGTCACATATAAAGTTAAAAAATTAAAGGACTATTTTATTCAGCTTTGAAATAAGAATCCTACTTATGAGTAATATTATATTCTTCTTTAAAGTAGATGCCATAGAAGGAAATGGCCAGTTCTTAGAAAGCTAAAAAGAACAGTGAAGCCATGTTGTAAGAATGTCACCAAAATATAAAGTCATTTTTCTTAGTGCCCATAGAGTAAACCGGAAAAAAAAAAAAAAGATAGAAAGCAATTTCTCTGGTAAGTAAATGAAAATTGCATTCACTGTCACAATACTGTTGATTTTGTTGCAGTTAAAATCCCCAAATATATACATCACCTCAGGATCACCAAGGCTACCCTTTTGAACACCTTAAGAAAGACACACACTCACACACACACAAATTATTGACACATAAGAATGCTACTTATCTCCTCCAAAGGACAATAGGAACCAAACAGATCTTTGTTCGATAATAAATGTTTAAAGCTCATAGATTATCGACATGGACAGTAGTGGCAGGCAGATGTGAGAGAAATGAATAGAGAATGAAATCACAAAACACTCAGAAAAAATACGAGGTAGTAAAAAGAGGAGGTGATAAAAACTATCCAGCATGCTTTCCTAAAAGGTAAATCTTTTCAAGAAGAGCTGTGGAAATTTTAAAAGATAATATAAGTCCAGTAAAGTGGATTGCTAGGTACTAGCAAACCCCAAATGTATTTGAAATTTGTGCCACATAAAGTCTTCCCAAGTACAGAATCCCAGTGGAGATGGGGGCTGCTGGGAATGAAGGTGGAGGGTGTTGAGGACATCTAATTAGTAATAAGTAGCAAAGTACCTTATTGAAAAGAATTTGTATTCCATTAATTTACCAAGTACTTAGTTTATTGCTAGTAGTAAATACATATTTGTTGCAGAAAATGAAAAAGAATGGAAAAACTCGGCTTTCCAGACACAGAATCTAAACTAATGAGATGGTCAAGAGAAGACTGTAACGAATTTAAAAATAAGGAAGAACTGATCCCCTAATACATAAAACTCCGTATTAGGGTCATGAATATTTAGAAGAGAAATTTGCTTGGGGTAGGGTCGGGAGCAGGAGTATATGCAAGCATCACGATGAACAAAATTAGGCTTTTCTTTTGTAGGGCACAATGGGGAAATTACTTAACGACTTTTGCTTGGGAATTTCCTTTTTTAATTATGCAAAAAAAATTATATGTTGTGAAGTTCAAGCAGTCTCACAAAGCCTTAGCTACATCTCAATTAAATAGCATAGGGAATTGTATAAGGAACCTAGATAGAAATGAAAAGAAGTATGTGAGCAACTTTGATCAAGTTAAGATTTTTTTCCAAAGTAGAATTTAAAAACATACAGAAATGGAAAAAATAATTCGTGTCTTTTACTATTCTGTCCACTTAACTTGAACCTTATGCCCATCTCATTTATTATGTAAGACCCTCATTATTTGGGTGAAATATCATAGCTATGATTCTTGTGTGGCCAGCACATTTCTCATCTTCCTATAACTGGGAATAATAGGTTTCTCTTTTTTCAGGAGCCATATCAAGTCCATATAAATAAATAATGGTACCCTCTACTCTCCCAGCCCAAATAGAGGTATTTGGCATCTATACCCTATCCTCCTGGCCAGGAAGAAGCACACAGCCTAAACAGGGTCTATAAGAATCAGGAATTTTTCAGAATTAACCTGACACAATCAACATGTGTTAAATGAATGCCAGGCAACTGAATGAATAAGTTAGTGGGAATAAGTTAGACCTGTTTCTTTCCTTTAGAATAATGATGCAGGGAGAATATTATCCTGCCTTGCTCCAGCTTTTGCTAATTTATTACAGGATGTTCACCAATCAGTAGACGATAATGGTGCTGAGATTAAAGGAAAGCAGAGACAAATAAAACTAAGAGATAAGAGAGGATCTTCATGAAACCCTTCTGGAACTTCTAGTTTTGTGACTAACAAATTTTCTTTTTGCTGAAGCCGATCCAAGTTTCTACCACTTGCCCAAGGAAGCTCATGATAAATACAATAAACTTTGGCAACACTTTAAAAGACCCCCCAGAGTCCCTAGTAGAAATGGGGGTGATCAAAAAAGTTATCTTTATAGATTTAAAGAAAATGTATTTCATTATAGATGTAAATAAAATTCAAAATTGTCATTGGAATAAGCAGAAGAATTCTGCTCACAGTGCACTTTCAATCCCCAGTTGCTCTCACATTAAGCCTAATAATATTCCTTTAGGAAAAAAAATAGATAATATTAAGTTCATGTATACCACACATCCTGAGTAACATAGAAGATTCTAAAAGGCTAGATGTTTACTATTCCATTTTCATGATTTAAGACTTTCATACAGTACTAGAAACATTTACAATCTATGGGCAATTCCCTCTTTCATTTCCTTTTTTCCTATTGCTTTGGAAGGCTATTTTAAATTTAGATCCAACTGATGAGGATCATCTGTGGACATTAAATTTTAGAATCATAAGCTCAGATTCTCATAAGACCACAAAAAAGTCTACTCTAATGGGCTTAAAGTCTTAAGGGGCACCTGGCTAACTCAGTTGGTACAGCATGTGACTCTTGATCTTGGGGGTTGTAAGTTCAAGTCCCATGTTAGGTAGAGAGATTACTTAAAAAATAAAATCTTAAAAGAAAAAAAAAGAATGTCTAAAACTGTAATTCTGATGAAGCTAATTCCCCTCATCAGCCTTTGAGAATCAAGCCACAACTATAAATTATTCCTCAAAGTAGAGATGAATAAGAAAAACAAAACAAAAGAAAACAAAAAACAACCTCCACTGTGATTTAGCATTCACTTGATAAATATTTATGGAGTATTCACCCGGATAAAAGTATTGTTCTACGTGATAGAGATAAAACCACGAAGAAGGCAGAAACAACAGTGATACTATTATAACCCTGATATTATCATTGGAGACAGAGAATCAAGTAAATAAATGAATAATTTCAGATAGAAATAACAAAATAGGTATAAAATTCAAAAGGTACCACATTAGAAAATCATCAGGTTTGGGAAATTCACCCTGGGGAGATGACGCTTTAACTGAGATCTGAATGAAAGTGACCAGACATATAAAAACCCGTGACACCAACATTCTAAGCAGAAGGAACTGATGTGCAAATGCTCTGAAGAAGCAGTATGTTTGAAATTCAAGAAAAGTGGACGGATTCCTACCATGGCTGGAGTGTAGGGGGCAAGAGGGAGTGTGGCAAGTGATGAGGTCAGAGAGCTCTGTGGGCACAGATAATTTCGGAAAGCCATTAAGAAGTTTCAGACAGGGGAATGACACCATCTAACTTCCCTGTCAAAAAGGTCACTGGCCCTGGTGGCAGGGTGAACTGTAGGTCTCTAGATGAGTATCGCGGACATCAGTAGGAAGCTATTATGATAGTCCAGGGGAGACATGATGGTGGCTGGGGCTGAGGGGCTGAAACGAAGAAAAGCAGAATAATAGCACAGGATCCTTTTAGAAGAGGAGATGAGGATTTCTAAGAAGTGGGTGAAGGAAAAGAAGAATCAAGGAAACTCAGAACATCAGATGTGATGATGAAACTTGAAGAATGTGACTCTCTATAACCTGGTGAACTTATCCAATATCCAAGTTAAACTGAATTGTTAAATTTACTCTCATTTTCAGAATACTTAATTCATAAAGTAGAAATGACTAAGCCAACCAATATGATTAAGAATGTGATTTATGATACGATCAAATTTCCTCTGCACGAAAAATAACTACCTTTCGAAGAGGTCCATTATTAGGGTGAAAATGACAATGGGAGTTGGAATATTTCAGGTCCTTAAATCGACAACCTTATCCAACCTCATAAAGAAATCCCCTTATGAACTCCTTTAGACCTTCTCTCTGTATCACTTAATATGCTCTTTAATTCTTACCTCTCATTTTTGAGTACAGGTTTTATATCTTCCCAGATTATAAGCTTATGCTTCTTTATACCCTCGCCATCATTTAACAAATTTTTCCCTTCACCACGATGGCTCAATAAACATTTTTCAGTATGTACATCACGTCCGCTCAGAGAAGTGTCTCCCCCATCTTCCTCTTTTCATAGTTTACCATTCTTCAGTACAGTTCAGCCAGGGCTCCTATAAGCATCTTTCAGTCCTTACAGAGCATTCTTTACTCATAACTTCCATATCTGTTTTTCTCTCCTCTCTTAGCACTGTAGTTCCCAGGTCACACTGGCAAGGAAATCAGTCCCTCTATCATTAATGGGACTTCATGTCCCAGTTTGTAACAGTGAATGTCTCCACTAACAAAGAGAATCTCAAGGTTGCACGTCCCTGGGCAAACACTGAAATCCCGTTGTAGATTTTGAATATTTTACTCTCCTGAACGAAACTATAGCCTTTTAAGAGATCCTTATTGTTTCACTAGGCAACAATTGTAACCAGTATGGTATTTCAAATGGTGTTTTTCAAATTCAGAGTTTCAATGGTATTCCTTTCAAATAGCCTAAAGCTCACTAAGTAATGATAGAATCCACTTTGCCTCTGCTACTGACCATTCACCACATCTCATCTCCCCCACCTACCAAAGAGCATGAAATACTTCCTTTCCTGCAGACCACAAGACAAATACGAAAGAAGGCCTTTTATACTCAAGTGTAAAAGGAAGACTAATTCCGATGCATTTAAGGAATAGGGTATGGGGTTCCCCAAAGCTGGGCTGGTGGATATCCTCCTTCCTTCTTGCAATAAATTGGTATCGATAGCAAAATCTTTTTAAATTTTGAGGCTGTGGTTTTTCTCACAGTATCTCATCTTCCCTACTAAACGCTAAGTTCCAAGATCAGTGCTAATAACCACCACAAATTACTTGAAAAATATTTGTTTAATAAATTACTGCATACACTTAATTAACAAACAAATCAATGAATGAATAAATGAATAGCTGCCCTGATGGCTAAGATTGGACTTCAAGGGAGGTCTCATTTGCACCAGTTTTTTTTTAAACTTTCAATCCAGTCAGATTTGCATTTGAAAGTCTCCTTTGTGCAAACACTCCTGGGCAACTGTGCAAAGTCACTTTGAAAGTAAATGCCATCAAATATTAATAAGATAAGCCAAGGAAAATAAGCTTGTAGTTTATCCCAGATAAAAAAGCCTTTTTTTTCCCCCCCGAAGTATGACTACATACAGGAATTTAAAACTCCCCTCTAGACACCAGAGAGAGGCATGTGGGTGGCAAAGCTAACTAGGAACAGCAGAGTGAGTGGAGCATATTGGTAAAACTAAAAGGGTGTAAAACCCCTGAAATGGTGAACAAGGACCTTGGAAGACGCTGCTATTTTTCCCATTAGCTTTTCTTCCCAGAACATGCTTATATCCATATCTAATCTAAGGGACAAACAAATTTAAAGTTGTATTTTAGCAATTCTACAACCACACTATCATTTTCTAAAATAACTAAAGCAGCCCAAGATTTCTAGGGTCTAGAAAGGCTTCACCTAATCCTACCAAACAAGAAACATAAGGGACGACGTTAGGCTCACAGCACAACAGCAAGCCTGGTTGGGAATGGAAGAAAAAAGGTCCCACAAGGTCCCCACCCAAACGACAGTTTTCCAATGAATCGTGAAATGTATTGTATTGTATCAAAGAACTAAATACTGAAATAAGAGCCAATCTGTCATTCAACGAGAGTGGTCGGTCCGATATCCTTCCTGGTTCGCAGGGAAGAGCCATCCCCAGTTCTAGGACTGGTCTTACTCATGGACTATGGATGGTGGTCAGACCATTGGGTAAAGCATCCAAAGACCTAAATTCTCATTCTAACTCTGCAACTCATTAGCCAGGTGACCTCGGTCAAACCGTTCTCTTCTCTAGGACTTACTTTACTATCTAGGGTAAAAACACTGACACCCATCTCCTGAGACTGCTCGCACATCCGTAAAAGTAGAAGCACAGAAACTACAGCCTCGATAGTGTGTTGCAGTAGGCCCTCTGCCGCCCAGATCTCTCTCCCGCGTGCTTACACAAAGGTTGATGTTATGTGCATTAAAAAACAAAACAAAACAAAACTTACATTTAAAGCTGTGAACTTGGACGTCCAGGAAGACCCTCAGCGTCTGGGGTGCTGCAGCGGCGCCGGTGGACGCGGCAGAAGCTATGAGAACCGAAGGGGGGACCTGGGCCTGGCACCCACCCCCCTGCAGGCTGCCGTGTGAGCTGCTGAGCCCTCCCCCTGGGCACAGACGACGGGCGCAGCAGCCGAATCTTCCTGGTGACGAGCAAGCACATGCCCTAGTCCGTGCGCAGAGAGCACTAATCGCCCTTCGGGGTGGTGTGGGCCATGCACACCCACGAGTCCAAGGGCACGGCTTTGGTCAGGTGTGCCCGCAGCTGGCAAGCTTCAGGGCCATGGAGGAGACGTACGGTCAGTGCCTCAGCCCCAAGGACACCAGGCCCATCGAGCCGCCCGTAGCCATGTTGGTGTGCCCGGGGGACGGGTGTGAGTGGCGGGCTGATGGATCTCTCCAGCCTCCCTTCCGCAGAAACTGTGCTTGGGGGTCAGGGGTGGTACTTCCGCTCCCGGGGCGCACTCCAGCGCTTGGCCATCTGGGCGCGGGAGAAGGGGAGGATGGCGCTGGGAGAGGGTTTCTCAGCACGCCCAGCGGGAGGCTGCACCGGGGTGCGGGGTTTGGGGGATCCGGAAGGAACAGGCTTCCCAGCTCAGGCCTGGCAGTCTGGCAGCTCCGGCTGCAGAGCTCCGGCGGCTGGGCCTCCCCCAACTCCCGCGGTCGCTAACCTGGAACTCTGGATTCCACCGCCCAACAGTGGCCCTGGCCTACTTTAAGGACATCTCTGGCCCTCCGTTCTCAGACCTCCTGTTTACCACGTATGAAAACATAATACTGTCTTTCCTCAGGTTCGAATGGAGCTTAACAACTTGATAAACGTACATTAAACTACGGCACCCTGGCGTTGGGCATTTTCCAGTACCAGACAAAATATGTC
>CM053606.1:74730969-74781334 GCA_028646535.1 Procyon lotor | reverse complement strand
GGGATCGAGCCCCGCATCAGGCTCCCTGCTCTGTGGGAAACCTGCTTCTCCCACTACCATTCCCTCTGCTTGTATTCCCTCTTTCGCTGTGTTTCTCTCTGTCAAATAAATAAAAAATCTTTAAAAAAAAAAAAAAAGGAACAATCAATAGATGGGTGCCAAGCCAAAGATGATATGGAGTCAAGGACATTATTTTGTTTGTCTATTAAGTTTTTGTTTGTTTTTTTAAGATGGGACGTGAAAGAGGGTCATGAACTGACTGAAATAATTCAAAGAGAAAGAGTTAGGAGAGAAAAGGATACTTTTGTAACAAAGTCCATGAGTAGATAGACTAAAATCAGAGTGATGCATACTTGGTCTCCCTCATGTTAAATTGAATATTTGTTTCAGAATTCTTAAGGATTAAGAAAACTTCACCAGCTCAGGAAAATCTTGTTTAAAAAGAAAAAGAAAAGGACTTGCTTACAAGTCAAAATTTCACACAGAACTGTTCATACCAGGGGAGTTTACTTCTATGAAATAAAGCTGTTGCAAGACAAAGACAATACAAGTTCAAAAGAGGAATCACCTGGGATTAGCGTCTTGACTCCAGAAATCAAAATATTCTGCAATCCTAGCAATGCAAACTGTGTCCTTAGAGAAGTCATTCTCCAATGTAAAACACTGATTTGAATTCATTGTATAAACCTGCAGTATTACTATCCTTGTAGAGTGTTACATTTTGAATGTGCAATATTGGGACAGCCTTTATTTCACTAATCACTTGAGGAATTGAAATAGCCATTCAGTTAAAGATTGAAAGATTGCTTAAGTTTACAAACCGCTGCATGCATGAAAAATTCATCAGCTCTCTATCAATAACTGTTGAGCTAATTACCAATGACCTGAGTCAAATGTCTTTGAGTGCCTAATACCGTTTAGGCAAATTAGTGCGATGGAAGTGACTGGGGAAGAAAAAGTCACATAATTAAACTTGTAAAATCTGAGTTTATTGTGCAGTTTTTGCAAAACTTTAGTCATTTAATTGCAGACTGAGAGGGAGTTATGTGTGGCTGACGATGAACGTTATATGTATAGTGACTGTTTCAAAATCAGAAGCCTTCTTTCATTCAAACCAGGTTTTGACTTCACTGGGAACTCAGGCTGACTAAATATTTAAAAACTGAACTTTTTATGTCAATTGTTAGGTCTTTATTTTCACAATACTTGAAGCTAATACAACATGGCTCCTAGGCCAAGAACAGAAGCTTCCTAATTTCAAAAGCCTTTCTGCAAATCCTCCTTATATATGATTTCATCCTAAGTTGATTGCCTTGGGCTGCCTGGGGGGATCCTGACAAGACAAGATCATGACCAATTAAGCACAAGATGGGCTATTTTCAGGAATTCTTGACTTCTACCTTCCATTAAAGAAAGCATTTCAAAATCAATACGGTCCCAATATTCATCATCTGGTTCTAGGAATGCTAAGTTGTACTCAAACCATTAACAGTGATGAAAGAGTAGGAGATAGACTATATATATCTCAGATACCACAGATATCTCCACAGATATAAAGATAGAGAGATAGACAGATAGAGAGAGAGAGGCAGAGTCATCACAGAGACCAATCAAAAACCAGGAGCACATAAATCTAAAAGGAGAGATAGATGAACAGACTAGAGGCAGGCAAGAAATAAAACAAGCTTAATTTACTTTGGGACATGCTGGAAGGTATACCACCTAAGCTATATCTTAAAGAAACGGATAGGAACTTAAGAAGTACATTAGAAGATTTTAAGGTGATGCAAAGCATAGGTCCCAAGGCATATAACATTACAGTATCTATAGGGGAATTACATTTCAGTATCTACAGGGAACGTACAAGCAGTTAAGGGTAGAGTGGTTAACACGCCAGGTCATGGAGAACCCGGTATGCTAAGTCTGAACTTCATTCAGTAGGTAATGGTAATTCCTTTCATATTTTTAAGCATAAAGCGTGACATGAATTGAAGGGATCAAGACCAAAGACTGAGAAATCAAGTAAGGAGTATTAACATGAATATATGGGGAAAGACCACATAGGAAAAACTATTGTAAAATAAAATGTATAGGATTTAGCAGATATATGGAAATACAGGTAATTCTATGGAAAGAGGGGTGAGGCAGGAGGGGTGGTCCCTGCAAGATGTAAATCCAATGCCATGATCAATAGGCCTGACAGACAGACTAGCTTTCAGCCCTGGAAATTTTGACATCGTTCCGCTGCAAGCAGACATCCACGTGGGGATGATCCCTAAATCCTGGAACAGAGTCTCAAGCAGATATACAGACAGTTTGTACCATCCGAGAAAACGTAGGTCATTTTATTCATGGAAACATCAGAGAGTATATAAATGAATAAATCTTGGGAGCTTCTAAAAAATAAATGACATAAAAAATAATAAAATGACACAAAGCTACTAGGATCATTTGAGTGAGTAGTTACCATAGCCACATCCATACCTGCAGATTGCAGGTGAAAATATGTAATCTCTTGGTTTGAAGTAGCTTGTTCTTTGGCCAGATCAAATAGCCTGAAAGCGAAAGCACTAATCTCCACGTTCAGCTTTTGCTAACATCAAAATCAGACTAAACACTTTTGACAACTGCAATTCCAATTTCTCCCTACCAGTGAAACCCAACATTTGTGCTGCAACTCTTCCGTGAAACTTTTCCACTAACCTTTGGTTATTTTGAGGTAGCTAATTAATTAAAGCCATTTAGGAAATTACTAACTGAGAAAAGGCATTTTTTGGGGTCAGAATTATGATGGTTTGAGCGGTATTGGGAATACTAATAATTGGAGTATATCAAGCCATTTGCTGTTGCTGTTCAATTAGGGTAAAACCCTGTAAATGCAGCCCACAAATATTTGAGCCAATATTTTACAAGATCTCACTTGAGAGAAAAGAATCTTCCAGGGCTGTGAAAAGATTTAACATTTCACCTGGAAGACAGAACTTAAATAACAGAGCTTATTACATAATCTGAAATCTAGTACCTCTCCGGAAAGCTTTAAAAGATGGACCTCTAGTATATTTTTCAGCTCTCCCGGGTAGCAGGCAGGATAAGCTAATTTTTAAATTTTTAATTGTGAAATCTCCACTCTCTATCATCAGGTTAAATATCAGTGGCCTGCTCTTGTAGTTCTCATAAAGCCACTTCCTAGAATTAAACAGACAACTACCCATGTTACAGCTGTAAGGTCGGCTCTCTAATAGGATAGGAAACATCTCACAAAGGCTGAGATCAAATCCCTTTAATGGGCTATCAACTTGCTGGGAGGAGATCTATTCCAAGCATAAACACAACCCTCCAGAGATAGTCTTTTTATGATACTCTTAAATGTCTAATAGGTGTTCAACATCACTGTGAACTTGTGAACCCAGAAAGGATTTAGGGGTATTTGTGAGTGGGTTGCCATATAGTGCAACACACACACACACACACACACACACACACACAATCTAATGCAGGCATAGTCATTGCACAATTATTGCTAAAAAAAGCCACCTGTATAGTATCATAGGTCCTAAATAAGTAAAGGTTTTTAAAATTTACAACTAAAAAAAAAACCCAACATGATAATGGATTATAGTGACTCTGCAAAATCGATAGCTAGTCACGTTAACACAAAAAGGTTTAAGAACTGAATGGCATACTGCTTTGTGCGGTTGAATTTTTTAGTTAGATGTGTATTTTATTGTCTTCATTTAAGAACCCTACATAATAAACTTATTCCTCAATAGTATACATTCTTTCTAATATTGATATTTTTAAAAAGCATTCCAGTTTTGAAAGTGCTGTTTGGCATCCTTTGTTAGGCCTTGGGGACCAGCAATTTCACAAATTCACAAGCAGGCATTTAAATTCTCATACTTAAATAAAAACAAATCTGTATTTATGTAGCAAATATGATCTCGAAGAAGCCTCTAAAGACAATCTCTTAATAAATTACAGTGTAGTAAATAAATGGGGACTTGGCCAGTTAAGTAAAATACATAATAAATCCTTTAATATGGTGAATCCTTTAGTAAACTGAAAGAAAGATCCCTTAATATACATGTTTTGTAAATTAAGATTTAGTGTATGTGATTTTTTAAACCGAGGCAGATTTATATATTTTATTGCAAAGGAAGAAGCAATTCTAATTACATGAGTTGGGACTTTGGTGAGATTTCTCAATCTTTTTAAGACTAAGTGACTTTTAAAAAAAAATCACTTCTATGATAGCTGACCAAATTATTGTCCACATTCCTCCTGTTATCTCAAATACCCATGTATTAGGAATCATTTTTAGCTATAAACAACAGAACCCACTCCATCTAAGATATATAGTAACCGAATATATTGAAGGTTATGAGGTCACTAGTAAAACATCAAGGAAGCCTGGAGATACCTGCTTTTCAGACTACACAGCCGAGAAGAATATTCCAATTACTTATAGAATGTTCTGGTAAAGGTTCCACTGTCACCACCACAGCCCTGGTAGTTGTACTGTCCACCTAGAGCATGGAACTATACCCCCAGAACATGAGTTTGTGTGTGCATGTGTGTGTTACTTCTGAAAGTTCCTTGTCTCTCCATTATTCTCACAAGAATTAATTCTCTGTGTATAACTTTTCATGTCATTTTTTTTTTTTTTTAAGATTTTATTTATTTATTTGACAGGAGAGAGATCACAAGTAGGCAGAGAGGCAGGCGGGGGGGTTGGGGGGGAAAGCAGGCTTCCTGCTGAGCAGAGAGCCCAATGCAGGGCTTGATCCCAGGACCTTGAGATCATGACCTGAGCTGAAGGCAGAGGCTTTAACCCACTGAGCCACCCAGGCGCCCCTCTTCATGTCATTCTTGTCTGAACTAGGTTCCCAAGTGGGTTCTCCTCAGCCTGCATTTTCGCTCTAATGTAAAGTAGAAAGCATTTCTGTCTTCTGCCTTAGACTGATATATCACAAAGTGAGAGATTTTAGGAGAGGTATTCAGAAGGTGCTGAAAGACCATAAACAAGACAAATGCTCCCTATAGGCTCTGCCTAGCATCAATATATCCCATTTTCCTATACCTAAACTTCCAAACATTGACAACCACCACCACAAATATTTATATTAACATAAAGCACCTATTTTTTAAAAAATGAAAATGCACTTGCTCTCTCCCCAAGTCCAGAGCCAATCGACCTCAGTTGTCTGCAACAAATAGATGAGATTAAGAAGTCAACCATCACCATTAGGGACAGTAAAATTAAATAGGTAAAAGAGCAAAAGAATCATAGAAACAGAGGTAAATTCATTAACACAAAATTCTTAAACATTTAACAATTCGCTCCCACGAGCAAAGATTTTTGTTTGCTACTAGAAAATTGAACATTCCATGGTGATGTTAGTCAAATCAGGGATGCTGCCATGATCGACCACAACAAGCACTTTATTTAATATCTCATTGAGGAAGCACTGGTTTGACTGGGAAAAGACTATGGGTGAAATGGTCATTCATACATACCTGATTATCAAGAGCCTCTTCTATGATGGAGGATATTTGCTGAATATTCAAATATTATCAGACTACCTAATCTGAAAGAATAACCCACATATTTTTTTTTTCCCAGATCTACTTTTCACTAACCCTCCCGTCTTCACTCAAAGCTCCTGGGTTATCCAGCCAAAGCAATAGCATCTCCCCTGAATCGTTGCAAATTCATACCTAAAGTATCTGTTCTTCTAGACACAATGAACATGAGGCAGACTGTTCAGCCAGCTTTACACTGGGAAGATTTCCCTTCCCCCATGTCTTCAGAATCTCCTCAAGATTCCTCTCAACAGTCCACACTCAGCTATTGCCAACATAGTGGCAATGAATCTACTTTGAACGTTTGCCTTCTTCAGTCAAAGGTCACTAGCACGGGATGATGAAGGAGCGCTAAGAATGTAAAACCACCTGCTAATGGAATTTCCTTTTTGCCATATTTAAGCATATATCTGGTTTGCCAGGGAATGTATCAGTTTATCCCAATTATCCCAAGGCAGTTGAATAACAACTACTCCCTGAACTGCTTGTCTTTTCAGCATGATGGCATCATGTAGTAGAATACACAGTGTCCCATTAAATGGTGAGAAAATCAAAATGCCTGAAGACTACATTTTCTTCATGAATCTAAAGAGTTAACATGGCCCTGAGACAAGACAAGGAAAATGTATTGCTCTCCCTGTAAGGTAAATGAAAACTGCTTCTGTTGTTCTCTGTATATTGGAATAGATAAAAATCAAGAGCTATACAGTAGATGCCACTGACTGTCTTAAGTTGTTCTGATAAAGAGATAATATCTGAAACAGCAACTGAAAAATAGCAGCTGAATAAGCTGATGAAATTATATCACATTTTTCAAGACCAATATGTCTTCTGAATGGCCAAACAGGGAGGTTAAATGAAGTTTGCATTGATTAGTACGGGCTTAAAGTCAGTGTCCAAAGCACTGGACACAGTTACCTCATGAATGAAAGCAAGTTTAGGGAAAGTTAGGTGGAGATTTCAGTAAAGTCTTATGGTATTATCACAGAACCTTTCCTCAAGTATACCATGCTTCCCCACCCCTCCTTTTTTTTTCCCCCAGAGTGTCTGTTTTTGTCAACTAACTTAGTTCTTGAAATTTAAGAATTTCCATTACTCTCCCATCACCACCCAAGACAAGCTCCCTCTTAACAGAGCTAGGATCTGCACTTACTTGTTTCTTTGTTTGGTTTTGGTTTTCCAGTTCAAGTAAGATTTTAATAGGCTACCTATCTCTTTCAATTCCAGTGATTGCAAAACCAATTAGGCACCCCAATTATGCTCACAGAGTGTATAATTGTGATTATGATTCTACCTTTGCTGCTAGTAATGGAAACCATGACCACATCTGCCCTTCTCTGATCCATCATTCCCACTGAAATCACAGAGCCCATTTCAATTCTTCCCTTATCACTCAAGCAACTTATTTAATCTCTCTGTTAAACTTACTGGTGTTGCAGTTGCTATTTCTTGCTGCTATTTCCATGATCCCTTACAGTTACCTAAGGAGAGTGAGTTAAAACATGCTAAGTATTTAAAACAGTGCTTGGCAAAAAGTAATTGTTCTATGTCAGCTTTTATTGTTGCTATTTTTTTTTCCTTTGAATTACTTTTCTTTTTTTTACAAAATGGTTTAAATATAATTGTACACCGTACCCTATGTTAACTGACCGCAGAGATAGGTTTTGTCCATCTTGATTAGGTCAATATAAACTTTTTTCCTATGAAATAAAAATGTGTTTTCTTTGTCCCCATTGACATTACTCTGTGTGCATGACAGAGGTCCTGGAACACCAGGAAGTCCTTGTGTTTCCAATTTACTTGATATTTACATGTAGGGTCGGAGTAAACAACCCAATTCTTCCAAAATTCACTGGTAATTATTTTTGTTTTTCACTAAGGTTAAGAAATTCTAAGAGATTCACAAGAGATGTCATAAAAGCACAGTGGCTTTGCAGAGACCAGAGTTCAAATCCTCATTCTGCTACTTACCAGTTGTTGTTCATTCAGCAAGTTTCTTAAACCCTTTCAGCTTTATCATGCGAGGACTGAGTTTTATCATATGTAAATGCTCAGCAAAGAAATACTCTAACAATGGTAACTCTTTTTTTTTTTTTAAAGGTTTTTATTTATTTGACAGAGAGAAACATAGCGAGAGAGGGAACACAAGCAGAGGGAATGGTAGCGGGAGAAGCAGGCTTCCCGCAGAGCAGGGAGCCCGATGTGGGGCTCAATCCCAGGAATCTGGGATCATGACCTGAGCTGAAGGCAGGCGCTTAACGACTGAGCCACCCAGGTGCCCCACAATGGTAACTCTTAACACCATTAACATCAACACAAAATCGTTTTCGTTATTTGTACATATACAACTATCGTGAATGCCCTTTAAAATAAATTATAAACAACTGAATCAAGGGAAGGTGAAACCAACAGTTTTAGAGTATTACGTTGGGAGGCTTTACATCACAAATAAAAGTGTCTTAGTCTGCAGCAGTAATTGATGTTCTTTATTCACAAAGGGAGAAAACAATATATTTCACTCACACCTCACTAGGTCTGAGTTATGGAGGCATTCATTATCTTAATAGTACCTCCCACCCCTCACTACCATCCATAAAGTGTTTTCTCACCTTGCACCCTTGAAAACGTGAAAAGTGCAAATACAGCTTCTGAATACAACACAGCAATTAGGATAATGATCTTTCCATGTACAGGGCCTTGGACTGCTCCCCCCACTATCCCCTTTGAGTTGGCGAGGAAGGTTTGCCATACATTGGGTGCTATTTAAAAAAGCTTTTTCCTGTGAAAGCTACAGAAAGAAATTGTTGAAAAATACCACTAGAAAGGGAGCTTGCATCTGTTTTACCAAAAATGTTAAATTCTCTCAGCAGTTTCTTGAATTCTATTCCAAAGTAATATTAAACCATTTAAGACAACACTGCATAATTCAAAAGAAAAGAATAGATATGCTTCAGCAAGGAAAATTGTATAATACTGTGGTTTAATGTAATAGAAGTCAGCATTATCTGGATCCTTCTAATCATAATGTCAGTTGTTAAAGCACCAGGGACTCCATCAGTATAGACACTATATTCTGACTCAATTACACTGTGCATTAGAAGTAGTGGTTTACAGCATCTATTAGACTTGTCATTACCCTTGTGCCATACTCGACTGACCAAAGGGGTGGGGGAAACCCTCTCTCCTAAGGAGAAGAGAACGAAAAAGCAAATTCAGTGGAATGCATAATAGGTGCTCCTTGGGAGAACGCTTTAGGTTTCAGTTCATTTCTTCATAAGATGAACATTCCCACCAAAAGCATCAGAGTAAACATCATGCCTCATTACTCCTTTCCACTGTTCATACAGCATGCATATAGGTATGATGCTGATTAATGAAAAGGAATTACAATATTCAATGACTTTGAATAAGCAATGGAGGAAGCAAACATTTACTAGACTCCATGAATGAAAAAAAACTCTCTAATAAAGCTTATGTGAGAGGATAATGGCCCCAGCTACCCCGGTGAAGGACAGAGCCTCTTGAATAGCTGGGCTTGACATGTGGGGCTGGGAACGACCCAAGCCCATGTGTCACTCTGGAATGACAGAGCAAATAAATGAGAATTGAGAAAGTGAGCTCTTCACTAGTGTATCACTGCGTGGGCATTTGATAAACTCAGAAAGCATATATGGGAGATAAATGTATAGGCTCTCATGGTATGTTTGTAACTAAAAAAGGCTTTGATTTTACAAATAGTTATCCTCTAGAAACCAGACTCGCAGTATTTCTGACAAAATAATTCCCTAATATAATCAGTCTTGGTCTTCCAGCCAGGCTTTGCCAAAAATAATAATACTTATTATACATTAAATAACTGTAATTATTATTGTACCTCAAGTAATCAGGTAAATTTTGTATGAAGATATTTTCCCATAGCCTGAGTCTCAAGATAACAAAGAAGCAGAACACCAATGTTGGCTTTCATGACTGCAAGGAGAATGGAACTTGTCACTTTGTAACAGATACAGAAATGTTAAAGGCAATTTAGATCCATCATCTCCAAACCAGACTAATCTTCAGAATTACTTATGGAGCTTTTTCACCATTCCACTTCCCAGGCCAGACACATTGTTACAGGCTGAATTATGTTTCCCCAAAATTCACATGCCCTAATCTGCAGTACCTCAGAATATGACTGTATTTGGAGAGAGGGCCTTTAATGAAGTAATTAAGGAGAAATAAGGTCATTGAGGTGAGCCCTAAAGCAATATGGATGGTGTCCTTATGAGAGATTTGGACAAAGGCAGGCACAGAGGAAAGTTCATGTGAGAGCAGAGAAAGAAGACAGCTATCTGAAAGCCAAAGAGAGAGGCCTCCTTTGAAGGAATCAATCCTACCAATACCTTGATCTCTGACTTCTAGCTTCCAGAATCATGAGAAAATTGATTTCTGTTGCTCAAGTAACCTGGCCTGTGGCACTTTGTTAGGACAGCCCTTGCAGACAAGTATGTCCAAAATCACAAGTTCTAGGTATTGGCTGAATAATTTTTCTCTTTAAAAATATCCCCCGGGTTATATGTACAAAGGAAATGAAAATAGACTATCAAAGATATATCTGGTCTTCCACATTTATTGCAATATTATTCACAAGAGCCAAGATATGGAAATAAACTTAAGTGTCTGCCAAAGACAAATGGATAAAGAAGATGTGGTATATCTAGATACAGTGGAATATTGTTCAACTTTGAAAAAAAAAGAAAGGAAATCCTACCATTTGCAGCAACATAAATGAAACTTGGAGGCATTATGCTAGGTGAAGTAAGAGAAATACAGACACTGCATGATGTCACCTATATGTGGAATCTAAAAATGTTGAATTCATAGACACAGAGAGTACAGTGGCAGATGCCAGGGTCTGAGCAGGTGGGGGAAATGGAAAGATATTGGTCAAAGAATATAAACCTGTTAGAAAATAAATAAGTTCAGAGGGCTCTAATGACCAGCATCGTGATTACAGTTAACAATAATGCATTATATACTTGAAAGTTGTTCAAAAGGTAGATGTTAAGTATTCTCATCACAAAAAATAAAGGATAATTATACAACAAGATGGAAGTGTTAGCTAACACCATGGTGGTAATCATTTTGCAATATCTAAGTGTATCAAATTGACATACTGTACACATTAAACTTACACAATGTTGTATGTCAATTATTTCTCAATGAAGCTAAGGAAAAATATTCCCAGGTGATTTTGATGATTGGTCAGATCTAGATCAACCTCAACATCCAGAAGTTAAATCCAATTATTTATTCTTTCACTTTTGCTTTGTTTCATTTTGTTTTGTTTGTTCTGTTTTGTCTTTAGAGAGAACAATTACGAAGCATCTGCTATGTGCTAGGAATAGTTCCAGATACTGGGAATACAGATGAATAAGACACAATAGTTGCATTTGAAGAGCTTACCATTTAAAGGATACAGACATAAGATATACAATTAACAAAAAGCAGAGGGTATCAACAGAGTATTGGAAAAGGACACTTCATGTCTACGGAGGTCAGGAAAAGCTTCTTGAAAGAGATGATGTTTGAGATGTGTATTGAAATAAGGCTAGGAGGGGTACCTGGGTGGCTCAGTGGGTGAAAGCTTCTGCCTTCAGCTCAGGTCATGATCTCAGGGTCCTGGGATCGAGCCCCGCATCGGGCTCCCTGATCAGTGGGGAGCCTGCTTCCCCCCTCTCTCTCTGCCTGCCTCACTGCCTACTTCTGATCCCTCTCTCTCAGTCAAATAAATAAATAAAATCTTTTAAAAAAAAAAAAAAAGAAAGAAGGTTAGGAGTAAAGCAAACTGGAAGGAAGAGATAACATGAATGTGAGCACAGAAACAAAGAA
Source organism: Procyon lotor (assembly GCA_028646535.1). Classification (NCBI taxonomy): domain Eukaryota; kingdom Metazoa; phylum Chordata; class Mammalia; order Carnivora; family Procyonidae; genus Procyon; species Procyon lotor. The sequence goes on along the minus strand of CM053606.1, from coordinate 74,769,877 downwards.
CAGGATAATCAGGACATAACCACAGGTACTTCACAGCTGCATTCCACAGATCTGCCAAGGGAGAATCCAGACTATACTTGAACATGTTCAACAACTTACCCTAACACCAGCATTAATTTCTCTCCATCCATATTTTCCTACTTACCCTAAAAGTAAAAAAAGAAAATAGTCACAGAAAGAAACAAAAATAGCTAAATTTATTTAGAGTTCTAGGCTATTTGGATTCCAAACAAGAAACAAATTCTATTAATAGAACCTACAAATATTTTCAGTGGAAGTGGGTCACAGAGAACAAAAATACAACAAAACTCTCTATAATAAGAGTCTTCTATGTCAAGGGCTTCATTTTTTCAAACACTGTTTCTGCAGAATTCTGTTAGTTAGAGTGAGGAAAATCCACTCAAATGAGTTTAAGTGAAAGAGAGTTTATTGAGTTCAAAAATTAAAACCAGTGTGATACAATGGCAGAGTTCAGTCTCAAAAATGTCTTTGGAGCACTATCTCTATCTCACCCGCCTCTTAGCTCTCTCACTCCCTGTTGGTTTCATTCTCAGAAATATCTTTCCCATGTGGTGGCAAAATGGCCATCAGCAGCTCCAGACTTCTACCTTTTCATCTTGGGACCTCTTTCAGATACTTTCAATAATACCATTAAGAAAGCTCCCAATTACAAAATAAAGAAGGCATGAAGATAAAAAGTTCAGAGGGAATATAGTCAATAATATATTTTTTTTGGAATATAGTCAATAATATTATAATAATGTATGGTGACACATGGTGATTGTACTTACTGTGGTGAGCACTGAATAATGTATAGACTTGTTGAATTACTATGTTGTACACCTGAAACTAATATAAGATGTGTCCACTATACTTTAATTTAAAAAAAGAAGAAGGTTTCCAATGGTCATAAGAATCAGATGCCCAGGGGCTCCTGGGTGGCTCTGTCAGTTAAGCATCTGCCTTTGGCTCAGGTCATGATCCTGGAGTCCTGGGATCAAGCCCCACGTCGGGCTCCCTGCTCAGCGGGGGTCTGATTCTTCCTCTGCCCTTCACCTCACTCTTGCTCTCAGTCCCCCTCTCTCTCTCTCAAATAAATACAATAAAATCTTTAAAAAAGAAAATCAGATGTGCACCCTTGAAACCATCATTGTGGCTAGGAGGATGCAAGGTTATTACAGTCCAGACCTTGGGTGCTATATCCTCACCTAGAACCATAAGAAGTCCTGGCCATCTAAAATACATGAACTAAGAATAAAGAAGAGGCAGCTAGTTCCCTGAAGGAAAATCAGATTGCTGTTATGAGAAAAAGAAATGCTTTGAAGGCAAAAATATTAGATATTTATTACAAACATAGAAATAGATTAATCTGGCCAAAGGATCAGAGGTAAGGAAAGCCCTTCTTCCCCTCAAACCAAAAATCTCCTTGAGAATTTTCCATAAATACACACTTCAGAAAATGTTCAAATTAAGGGAAATAAACTCTATGCTACAACTCTTCATCTCTTCACATTATGATCATCACCATCACCAGTGCCATGTGTGTCCAAACTGGCCCAAAATGCAGAATAGTGGTCTGAATATAATCCTGACTATAAATGGGAGGCATTGGCCAATCTATGCTAAGGAGTAGAAAAGGAAACCACAGAAAACTATCAATTTCCCCACTTACATCCACTTCTGGAGAATAGATCGAAAATATTCTTACTCACGAACTCATAAGCCATCATGATCGGGAGGCAAGTCTCCCACAAGAAACAAAGGCAAAAAGGACACACTGTTAGTTCATACACATGAAGGAGGGCATAATCCAAGGGGTGGTAAAACTTCCCAGTATTTTCTCATCTTAGGGTGGAAGAAAAGCTCAGAATTATCTCTAGGCAAATTATGCTTCCTTTTTGATGTCTAATCAAATAAGGAAATGTTTATTATACAGAATAAGTTTTCTCCTTGGTCAAGACATTTTCCCAGAGAAAAAAATTCAACACTTCATTAAAATTCTGACTTTCCTTGGCATGCCTGGGTAGCTCCGTTGGTTTATCATCTGACTCTTGATTTTGGCTCAGGTCATGATTTCAGGGTTGGGAGATCAAGCCCCACATTGGGTTCCTTGATGAGCACAGAACCTTCTTAAGATTCTTATCCTCTGTTCCTCCCCACTCCCTCTCTCTAAAAAGAAGTGAATAAATAAAATTTTAAAATTCTGGTTTTCCTCACAAAGAACACATAACATTCTCAGTTACTGGTAATAACTTTTATAGCTGGTTCATAACAAATTCTAAAGCAAATCTTCCTGAGATTATTCAGTGGTGTCAAAAATCCATCAAGACTTCAGCAAAATTTAAAGCTGTTTTTCAAAAGACTCTATTGAAATAACAAAAGACAAGCCACAGATCATGAGAAAACGATTGCAGAACATATATATGATAAAGGACTTGAATCCATAATATGTGTGTGTGTATATATCACATATATCTTTCAGGATTCAATGATATGAAAAAAATGAAAAGTAGTCAAAATATTTGAACAAGCACTCACTAACGATGATTTATAGGTGAAAAATAAGCACATAAAAAAGTGTACTCAACATCATTAGTCATCAGGGAAATACAAGTTGAAACTCCAGTGAGATACACTACACACACTTTATACCTACTAAGATGGCTAAAATTAAAAAGAATGGCCCTAGCAAGTGTTGGTGAGGATAAGGAGGAGATTGTTGCTGCTAGTGGCAATATAAATGGTACAGTGATTTTGGAAAACAATTTGGCAATTTCTCTAAACATGCACTGTCATATGATCCAACCACCTTTTCATTTCATTTTCACTTTCCCTTCCAAGAGAAATGAAAGCTTATATTCCTATAAAGACTCATACATGAATATTTGTAGCAGCTTTATTACAATAGCTACAAACTAAAAGCCACCCAAAAGCCATCAACAGGTTAATGGATAAACAAAAGTGGTACACCACGTAATTGAATACTACACAGCAATAAAAAAAAAAGGAATAACTTAGTGATACACACTACAACCTAGATGAGTCTCAACAAATTTGGCTGAGTAAAAGACAAAAAGAAGTACATACTGTATTAGTCCATTGATATAAAATTCTAAGAAATTCAAACTAATCGGTGGGGACAAAAAGCAAGTCACTGTTGTCTGGAGATGTGGGAGGGATAACGAGGAGTCAGGTGGGAGAGACTGCCAACAGTACAAGGAAATTTGTCGGAGTGATGACTTTGTTCATTACCTTGATTTTGGTGATAGGTTCATAAGTGCATATATTTTAGTCCATTTGGGCTGCTATAACAAAACACCGTAGACTGGGTAGCTTATAAAACACAAAAATTTCTTTCTCACAGTGCTGCACGCTGGGAAGTCCAAGATCAAGGCACCAGCATGGTTGGATTCTGGTGAGGTTCATCTTCCTGGTGCATAGCCAGTGCTTTCTTGCTGTGTCCTCACATGTTGGAAGGAGCAAGGGATCTCTCTAGAGCCCCCTTTATAAAGGCACTAATCACCTCCCAAAGATTCCACCTCCTACTACCATCACCTGTGGAGTTAAGAGTTCAATATATGAATTTTGGTGGACACATTCAGACTATAGCAGTATACATATTTCACATTTTATATTATGTATTTCATTATTTTATTTTCTTATTTTTTTTACATTACTCAGTGCTCATTATGATAAGTTTACCCTTAATTGCTTTCACTTATTCAGCCGTCCACCCACCCACTTCCCCTCTGGCACCCACCAGTTTGTTCTCTATATTTAAGTCTGCTTTTTTTTTTTGAGAATGAAATCTTGCCATTTGCAACGACGTGGATGGAGCTACAGTGATGATGCTAAGCGAAATAAGTCAGAGAAAGACAAACACCATATGACTTCACTCAAATGTGGAATTTAAGAAATGAAACAGATGAACACATGGGAAGGAGGAAAAAAAGAGGGGGAAAGGAGAGAGAAACAAAGCATAAAAGACTTAAGGATAGTCTTAAGGATTCCCGGTGGGGGGATGGGCCAGATGGGGGATGGGGATTAAGGAGGGCACTTGTGAGGAGCACTGGATGTTGTATATAAAAGATGAATCCCTGAATTCTACTCCTGAAACCAATATTGCACTTTATGTTAACTAACTAGAATTTAAATAATAATTTTAAAAGAGTCTTTTTTTATTTTTATTTTTTTTAAAGTATTTTATTTATTTATTTGACAGAGAGAGAGAGAGACCACAAGTAGGCAGAGAGGCAGGCAGAGAGAGAGGGGGAAGCAGGCTCCCTGCTGAGCAGAGAGCCCGATGTGGGACTCGATCTCAGTACCCTGAGATCATGACCCGAGCCGAAGGCAGAGGCTTTAACCCACTGAGCCACCCAGGTGCCCCAAGAGTCTTTTTTTTTAATCTAAGTGTCTAAACATCTACATTGTGGCCTCTGAGGGGATTATAAGTGATAATTGTTTTCTTCTTTTTAACCTCTAATTTTAAACATTGTCTCCAATAAACAGGTAATATTAAATACTTACAACAGTTAAAGTGTGTGTGTGTGTGTGTGTGTGTGTGTGTGTGTATTTAAAAAGTTTTAGTGTTCATTGGCTGAGCTTCTTTAGGTATTTCTACTCGAAGGTAAATGTCAATAAGAGTTTTGGAAGCTCTACTCCAGGCCTATAATTTTACAACATGTCTCAAATCTGGCTGCACATGAGAACGACATAAGCTGTTTTTAAAGAATACTAATGCTTGGGCCCCATTCAAAGAACTCCTGATATAGTAGGTCTTAAGTAGAGCCCAAGTATAAAAGTTTTATTTGTTTTTGTTTTGGGGTTTTTGTCTGGGGGTGGGCAGCCCAGCTTCTTTTTCTTTCTTTCCAAATGAATTTAATTTGAAATCAGGATGAAAAAACAATGCTCTATCTGTATGGACCACCTATTATTCATTCACCAAGCACACTACCTTGCTAGAGTGAAATACACATAAAGATTCACTGACTTGAGGAGAGAATGGTGGAGAACACTTGGAGATGGAGAGGAAAAAAGCCACATCATCATGAACCTTCCAGCTAGAAGGAATCGTAACACTGTTAGCAGAGATTCTATATACGTAAAAAAGCTGATTCAAGGTCCCTCTTGTTCATCGGCTGGAAATTTATTCAGGCCAATTCAGAGAATATAACAAATACTCTGACTTGCTGAAAATTTTAGCTGTTCAGGCACAGGGGAGATATTGGTTCTACTAAACTCTATGTTGAACCTGCAGTTTGGCCAATCTTCTTTTCTGATGTCCTCGGACCAATAGGCTGGAAATTACTCTATTGACAGGATAATTGGTGCTTATTTTCAAGAGGAAGTAAAGATTCTGCTGTGTGAGGGCATGAGGAGTAAGCCTGGAACCAACGGGCTCCTCTAGGTTGCCTCTTAGAACCACCTTAACCGGCAATAAATTTTAGAAAAGCTACAGCAACTCCATATAGGGAAGCACTTTGAGCCCTAGCAGGGCTAGCTGAGGGTGAAGAAATTAGATTATGGATAAGGGAAGAGAAGGAATTAGGAATTAGGGATTTCCCTTCCCTTACCAATTGACTACTTTTCCCCCCTTTCCATTTCTTCTACTAGTTTACAGAAGAAAAGCTGGCGATGATAAATTTTAGAAATTTATTACAAAATTAAATATATTAAGCCAGAATAGGGAATGAACAAGGGGAATTATGAACATCAGGTAATGGCTGATGACATATTGAGTTTCTCCTTTGGGGAAAAGGTAAGCCTCTCTTCAATTACAAAAAGAATGGTTCCTTTATATTCAGTTCCTTTACATGCTGCTGGCTCCCCCTGCTATGGGGAAGTTCATGTCTGGGAAAAAGAGTATGTCTACAGGTTAGATGGCCCAGGGGTGGCTACAGCACACGCTGCCGACTGATTTGCTTTCCACCACTCTGGCAGCCTTACAGTCTATCTCCCTGTTCACTGGAGGTTGGAAAATTGAGTCTACATTTCCCAACTTGCCTGTAGATAGGTTCTTCATTTGACTACATTCCACTAACAGACTCACTAACGAGACTTTGATAGAGGAGACAAGATTGTGAGCAGGGGGCTGCACAGATATGACACTCATGGTCAAGAAGGCCCAAGATTTTTTTTTTTTAAGATTTTATTTATTTGTTTGAGGGAGGGGAGGAGAGAGAGAGAGAGAACAGAGGGAGGTGGAGAGGGAGAAGCAGACTCCTTGCTGAGCAGGGAGCCCGACACGGGGCTCGATCTCAGGATCCTGGGATCACTAATTCCTAATTCCTAATCACTAATTCCTAGGTCCTAATTCCTTCTCTTCCGTAATCCATTATCTAATTTCTTGGCTGTCAGCCAGCCCTGCTAGGGCTTAAAGTGCCTCCTTATAGGGAACTGCTGTATCTTTCCTAAAATTTATTGCGGTTAAGGTGGTAGTAGGAGGAAAGCTAGAGGAGCCCGTTGGTTCCAGGTTTACTTTTCCTGCCCTCATTGCACAACAGATGAAAGCAGACGCTTAACCAACTGAGACACCTAGGCATCCATGGCCCTAAGATTTTTATCAGCAGCTCTAGAGGTTTTGGTGAGTAGGTGTGGAATAACAGAAGGCCGTAGTAAGACTGTGTGATTTCTTTGGGAATCATGCCATGATGTGTTTGGGCATTTCTTCTACTTGTGTCACTTCTGTCTGTGTAATACTGCCTTGGTGCACACCCAAAAATTCTCTGAGCCAACTAACACTCTGCAATAAATCCCTTTTCATGTAAACAACATGAGTAAATTTGACTCTAACTAAGAATAACAACTAACACAAGAAGATAGTGATGTAAATATAGCTGAGACTCTGATAGAATCAAACTGTTTATATAGCATTTACATTAACTTGTTAGGACATGACCATGTTTATATATCACTTATGTAACACATAGTATAATATGTAAATTACATTTATACTGAAATTATATTAAGCAAGTCGGAATGGTCTCTCGGCCTAGATAGAATAAGGAAGGGGGTTAGAGTATTTTAAAAATTCTTTAACTAAGACAGTATCATTTACTGAAGGCTTACATGCAGGATGAAATGAGGAAAGTAGTGACCAGACCGAAGTTGGGCAAATACCACATCTTAGTTCTTCACAAATTTTATTTTTTTTAAATATTTTAAAAAAATAAACTACAAACTTTCTTTAGTATAAGAGCACGGTCTGAGACACCTTCCCAGAATTGTCTTGAGGACAGAGGGGAGAAGGATCTCATGACACTCAGATAGAGAAGGTGAAACCTCTTATTACACCAAAGTGAGAAGAAAATGAACTTCCAAGTTCTAAGTTGGCAAATGTCAAAAAAGCTATTTAAAAACAATACTAATAGCATCAATTTGAAAGAGGTCACAGTATGTGTAAAATATTGAAGGTTCATAACAGGTTACAGTATTTTCTTATTTGAGTAAAACCTTGTATCTCTCTGTTAATTGAAATTTAAAATTATATAATACATGGCATAAGGTTCTGTTGATTATGGGGGCTGCTTTCTTCTTCAGAATTTCTGGATCAATAAGAAACATGAGGGCCAAATGTTGTATGTTTACACAGATGTGTAGTTGATTGAGCAATTGTGCCTAAACAATGACATCATGTTTTATCTTCTGCTTTGTTCTTTTCAGTACTGTCAACATGGACAAGAAAGTAGATTAATATAAACAAGTAGGACTACATCAAACTAAAAAGCTTCTGCACAGCAAATGAAACATCAAAAATGGAAAGGCAACCTACAGAATGAGAGAAAATATTTGCATATCAAAAAAGGGGATAACTCCCAAACTACATAAGGAACTCATATAACTCAAAAGGAAAATAACAAACAATCCATTTTATTTTATTTTTTTTTTTTTTTTTTTTTTAGATTTTTTTTATTTATTTGACAGAGAGAAACACAGCGAGAGAGGGAACACAAGCAGAGGGAATGGTAGTGGGAGAAGCAGGCTTCCCGCAGAGCAGGGAGCCCGATGTGGGGCTCGATCCCAGGAAGCTGGGATCATGACCTGAGCTGAAGGCAGACGCTTAACGACTGAGCCACCCAGGTGACAAACAATCCATTTTAAAAGGACAGAGGAACAGGGTACCTCGGTGGCTCAGTCAGTTAAGAATCTGCCTGCAGTTTGGTTCATGATCTTAGGGTCCTGAGATCAAGCCCCACAACAGGATCCCTACTCAGCAGGGAGTCTACTTCTTCCTCTCTCGCTGCCACTCCCCCTGCTTGTGCGCTCTCTCTCTCTCTCTCCCCGTCAAATAAATAAAATATTTTAAAAAAATAAAAAATAAAAGAACAGAGGAACCGAATGGTTATTTTTCCAAAGAAAACACACATATTGCTAAGAGGTACATGAAAAGGTGCTCTACATCACTCATCATCAAGGAAACGCAAATCAAAACCACAATGAGGACTTGTTTTGCATCTGTTAGAATGGCTATCATCAAAAAGATGAGATAAAAACTTCACAATACCAACAAAGATGTGGAGAAAAGAGAACCCCTGAGCACTACTGATGGAATTGCAAATGGGTTTAGCCACTGAAAAACAATATGGAAGTTCCTCAAAAAAATAAAACCGTAAGATCCAGTAATTCCACTCCTGGGTATTTAGCAACTGAAAACACTAACTCAGAAACTATTACCTACACCCTTGTGTTCATTGCAGCATTATTGACAATAGCCAAGACATGGAAACAATTTAGGTGCCCATGAATAAATGAATAGATAAAGAAGATGTAGTGTATATACACAAGGGGATATTATTAAGCCATTGTTAAAAAGAAAATTGCCATTTGCAACAATATGAACAGGACTTGAGGGCATTAATTAGCTAAGTGAAATCAGCCAGACCAAGAAAGACAAATATTGCATGGTGAAAAAAAAAAAGTCAAATCTATAGAAACAGGAAGTAAAAAAGTGGTTGCCAAGATGTGGCAGGTGTGGGAAATAGGGTGAGGTTAGTAAAAGGGACAAACTTATAGCTATAGGATGAATAAGTTCTCAGGATTTAATGTACAACACAGTGACTATAGTTGATAACGCTGTGTAGTATCATGAAAATTTGCTAAGAGAGTAGAACTTGGATGTTCTCACCAATCAGTCAATAAATAAAGTAATTAAGTAATTAGGCAATGGATGTTCAATTAACTAGATGATGGGAATCATTTCACAATGTACATGTACATCAAATCACCACAATGTACCCTCGAAATATCTTACAATCTGTTAATTATACCTCAATAAAGCCGAAAAAAGAGAAAAGAAAGTACATACATCTTGCAACCTTATAAAATCTTTATAGGGCATAAATCAATATCCAGAGTGAATTCAAGAAACAATTAAAATGGATACATGTGCACAATAAAATTTAGTCTTAAAAAATATGAACTCCACAACAAAAGAATAAGGGAGATATAAATAAAAAATAGCTCTGTCAAAAAATCAGGTGTTGGGTTAAAAGGGAGTTGAACATGAGTCAGTAACATTTACAATAATAATTGATTCCATTTCAGTCTGCAGAGCCAGAAGTACAAAACTCAGAAAAAGGGAGTTCACATGTCTTCTTCTCTCATTGAATAAACTAGTCTTGGGATGCTAAGCTCCATTTTAAGTATGACATTTTAAGAGGGATATTGAGAAAAGTTTGCATGTCTAGAGAACCAAGTCCAAGATAGTGAGAGAAGATCTGGAGCCAAAGTATTTGTGGAACACTTGATAGAGTTGCATCTGTCCAAATGGGGAAAGACAGAGCTGCTTTTAAGTATTTCAGAAAAGTTCTTGTGTCCATAGTATTAAAGTTATTCAAGGAGGCTTCTAAAAACTAAAATCAATTCGTGCTGTATAATTAATGGCTACTACAACCCAGAAGACTCCATGTCCTCTGTGATCTTTTCCTTTAATAGCCAGAGTAACACTCCTCCCTTCCCCCACAATTCCATGATTTCCTGGAGGGAGGAGGAGGTTGCTTACATTCCACAAGCCATTCCTCAGCTCTCTCCTGCTGCCCCTGGTCGCATTGCTTTGTTGCCTCATGCTCTTCCTGGATTTTTTCACCCCATGCCATCCCTTTTTCATTTCATAAAGCACCATCACACAATGTTGTTACAGAATGGGCTTTTGTGGAAATCTTTGATTTGCTGAGAAGACTTACTATTCAAAACCAAACAAACAAACAAACAAACAAAAACCAATGTTCTTAGAGTTAATTTGCCAAAACACCATGTTTTTGGACCCTGCATATATTCTCGTTTCTTCTCTGAGTCCCAGAATCTCAAACTCCAGCCTTTAGATCACCACAGGAGAAAGCCAAATCCCTATTCGCTTATTAAGTTTTAGTTTCTTTTACCATTTCGTCCCCTATACTAGCCTGGGTCTTGCTTTCATAATTGTTGAAAATTTGTTTGCCTAAAGAAAAAAGCCTTCTAGCCAGACTTTCATCTTAACTATTCAAAGAACGGAAAACCTAACTTTTAAGTCTTTACTTAGGACTTCACAAATTCCCCATCAAATTCTTAGAAGGGACTCTAAGGTTGCAGCTCTCTCCTCTATCACTGTTGCTACAAAAGCAGAGTAGATAGGTAACAGAAGACTGATTCTGCTATGGAGAGCGAATGCCAGGTGGGGCGCAGCAATCATTTTTCTTATTCCACAGTGAAGAGCTTTCTAACCTTTGGTGCTAACGGCAAAGGGAATGAGCTAATTCTTGACATCCTGCATTTCCCCTACCTGGATTTTTTTCCCCCTGCATGGATTTATTGAAGCACAGACACCAACTTACTATTTGGGAGACTGCTGCAGGACAGAAAGTCAAATGAAAATCCCATCTAACTCTACAGGTATATGGTCCGATTCATTCCTGTGTCATTTTTAGTGATGCCCTCTGAACATCCCCTTGTGGAACAAAAATTCCATGTAACAGAAAGAAAAAAATAAGAAAAAACAAATTAAGTCTGTGTGGCTCCTTCTGCCCAATATTTTACCAGTGAATCATACAAGAACAGCACACCGCGTTCATCTTTACTCAGTCCAAAGAAACTGTCGTAATGAGAAATGGTTTATTTACCTTTTTACAATCCTCTGCTAATCCTTTAGTTTGGGTTAATGACATTTCTTGCAAAGAACAATTCCAGTTTTTGAGTCACAGTCATTCAACCCAATTCAAATCTTTAAAACCTTTTCCTTTCAGCTGTTTCTGATTCTAAGTAATTTCCCTAATTCTCAAATTAATCCTCATTAGTAGAAGACGCCTCTTCGGGGAAACCAAAGTCCCTTTCCTAATCATAATGGTCCATTTAAATAGGGCTAGCTCTAATAGGGGGTTTTATTAAAAGAATTTTACAGGACATCAAACTCTGCCTTTCTATATTGTGCTGAAATGATTTGCCGGTGGTGGGCATAGCTGACACATCAATGTTCCCATCTCGATAATCGATGCCTATGTCTACACGATTAATTTAGCTGCAGGAATTACTGACAATCCTAATAATAGTCAAAATTAATCAAACGTGGCATTATGTGTCAGCACACGTTTTATGTTTCTTTTCTTGTGAATATAAAATGATGGGTCTAGACCTGGCATATTGACCTTGGAAAACTCAAACCATTTGTGTCTCATTACAACTTACTTCTCTATCAATTTTTAGATAACTGTTTGCCACGAAGCTTTTCCTTATAGTCTCTTAACCACAATGAGTTTGAGGTAAAGACCATTTGCGTCTCCTAAATACAGAGGCAGAATTTCTCTAAAACCATGGTTTGGCTATAGCCATACCTCAGCTCTGACTTCTGTATCAGCTCGACACACCAAGATACAGCCTTTCTCCTACATGCCTCAGTTAGGGCAATCTCCATAAATGCCTAACATTCTCTAATTCTGTCTTTCCAGAAACACAGTTTCTGATAATACTAATTTCACTAGAGGTCAAAGTTAAAGATGCGACAAGGTGAGGCAGCCCCAGCATTCATATCTGGCCTTTGCTCCCTTAAGCATTACCACTGGGAGAGTGAGTTATCCTGCAGGTAAATAGAAAAATGCCCAAGTGCCCACCAAAGTCCTAAAATATTTTCACTTAGTCCACAATGTTTTGCAGGTTCCCCCAAATTTCTGTTATTCTTTGGCTTCCTGATGCTTTAAAATTTATAGACCCCCATTATTAAATCTATGCTATGACACCCAATCCGTCCATCATTTTCTTTTGATAGTCGTCATTATTAGGTACATTTAAACTGTGTTGTTATCTACTTACATTAGAACATTCATTTCTCTGAAGCAGCTGAGTGGCTCAGTGGGTTAAAGCCTCTGCCTTCAGCTCAAGTCATGATTTCAGGGTCCTGGGATTGAGCCCCAAATCAGGCTCTCTGCTCAGCAGGGAGCCTCCTTCCCCTTCTCTCTGCCTGCCTCTCTGCCTATTTCTGATCTCTCTCTCTTTGTCAAATAAATAAATAAAATCTTAAGAAAAAAAAGAGAGAGAGAACATTCATTTCTCATAATAATCTTATTATGTGACAATTATCTTCTTTTAAAAAATAAGAAAAGTGGGGCGCCTGGGTGGCTCAGTCGTTAAGCGTCTGCCTTCGGCCCAGGTCAGATCCCAGGGGCCTGAGATCGAGCCCCGCATTGGGCTCTCTGCTCTGCAGGAAGCCCACTTCTCCCGCTACCATTCCCTCTGCTTGTGTTCCCTCTCTCACTGTGTTTCTCTCTGTCAAATAAATAAAATCTTTAAAAAAAAAAAAAAAGTAAGGCTCAGATTGGTTGCCCAAGAGAATATTGTTCATAAGTGACAGAGACAGGATTCTAACAAGGTCTGCCATATCCTGAATCTTCTACTATTCCCACTCAGTCTCTAATGTTATCATTATAACATTCAAGCATTATAATATAGTCTTAATTGCCATAAGTGTACCTCCACCTGTACTGTGAAGTTACAGAGACATACTCTTGGGGCCAGTTCCTACTTTCCTTGTGGCATCTGTCACCTCATTCCCTTTTCTTTATGTACCTAGAGTTCCAAAACTTAAAGCCCCAAGACATGCCCTCAATTAACTGCAAGTTAGAATCCTAGCTTGAATCATTATCCTAGGTCCCTTGAGAAGCATGAGGAAGGAGGGGTGGATAAAGAGTGTTGGCACTCTAGCTCTATCACAGTTTCATAGCCACTTTGTGTCCTTTAATCTGGAGAAGTCACTATTTTTTGCAATTGAAAACAATTACATTTTTGTTATTTTTCAGCATTATTGACCTTTGTAAATTACATAATATATGTACACTATCAAGAGTAATTTTTCAAGAATACACTCAATGCTGGCAAGTCTGTTGTAAGAAAAGCATTCTTATACACATCAGGAAACAACACAACCTTTCTTAAAAGACTAGGCTATCTGTATTCAGAAGTTTAAGCCTTTAAATACTTCTAATATTTGAACCAGTAACCTCACTTCTGGATATCAATCATAAGAATATAATCAGAAATGCAAATAAAAAATATTGCTGCAGTGGTACTTTGAATAGCGACAGAGTAGAAAAAAAGAGGAAAAAAAGTTAATTATGGTTAAATTCATGCAACTAAATATTAAACGACCATTAAATATTATGCTTATGATAAATTTTTAGACTATTTTTTTAAAGATTTTATTTATTTATTTGACAGAGAGAGAGATCACAAGCAGGCAGAGAGGCAGGCAGAGAGAGGGGGGGAAGCAGGCTCCTTGCTGAGCAGAGAGCCCGATGTGGGGCTCGATCCCAGGACCCCGACATCACGACCTGAGCCGAAGGCAGAGGCTTTAACCCACTGAGCCACCCAGGTGCCCGGTTTTTAGATTATTTTTAATCTTAAAAGTAGATGTTATTGTAGACTGTAGCAGCTTGGTTTTTTTTTTTTTTTTTTTTAATGAAGGGAAATACCAAAGCCCAAAGTGGTAGTATTAAGAAACTCAGAAGAAAGAAAATTTGGGATAATCTTTACCCTCTAAAATTTTCTAGAGAGGGCAAAATATTGTGATTACATAGTGAATAGACAATATGCTGAAAACTCCTTATAAACATTTGATGTGCAGAGAAAGCCTCTGGGTGGTGTTAAGCTTTTAAATCCCTCCCTGACCTAACTTAGGACACAGTACAATTGAGACATTATGAAGTGTCACTTATAACTTTTTTTCCCAAGACCACTAGGATTTATTGTAATTGGGTTTTACTACATTCCATTAGCAAAAAATATATGCCCACGTATGTGTTCTCTGGTAATTAGTACTCTGCATTTGGCCTAATACTTCTTGCACCTGAAGCATACACTCGTGTCCCTAAAGCACATGGCCTATTGATCTTCACCATTACGCTCACAATTATAACCCTATTTATCCAAATTATAAGGCCTCTGTAATCCAGTAGTTGAACCATCCAAAACTAAGAAAGAAAGAGTCCCTCAAGTTCTCAGTTGGGAATCTTTATTTCCCCCAAAGAAGAAACAAATCTTGAATGAAGTATCAGTTACCTGTTGCCACAATAATACCATTAATAAGCTATGCCAAAAAATCTGCCTTTACTTGGTCCAGAAGTCCACACATGAGCTATTTAGACGAGGTGGGCCTTCTGGTAATAGCTGGACTCACTTGCATGTCCGGGATTGGCTGGCTGTCAGGGGGGCTTTCTGTCCACATGTCCCTTGCATCCCTCCAGCAGGCTAGACCGCGCGTGTTCCTGTGGAAAAGGCAGAGGTTCAAGAGCAGAAGCAGCAGTATACAAGCACTTTTCCAAATGTCTACATCTATCAAATCTGCAGATCACATGGCCAGACTCAGAACCTAGGGACCCAGAGAACCTTTGCCTCTTTAGTGAAAGGAACTTCAAAGTCACAAAGCAAAGGTCATGGATAAGAGGAGGAGTAAAGAAGTGGAAGAATCAATGCAATTAATCTACTATAAAGACGCATCTAGATTCCCATTATAGGCAGCTAATCTTTTCAGCAAGAACCTTACATCAATGCCGTGATGGCTCACAACTGCCCCAGAATTGATTAGTGTCTTAAAAAAAAAACTAAAGTAGGGGTGAAATAGACGAGAAGATATTTTAAAAACAAAAACCCTTGCTATCTTGTGACCTTACACCCTTGTTATAAATTCCCTAACTGGCAACCGCTCATGGGTGAAGCAGGGTACTTGGAAAGATAACATTAATTATAGGTGTAATATACTTCTATATTATACAAAATAAAATAATCCAGCAATTCTTTCTAAAAGTAATTGCTAACTTTTAGATTAGCTTTTTCTAGTACTTGGAATACTTCCTCTAAACATTCTTCTCATTTCCACCCTCAAAGAGTTAGGTCATATATTTTTTTTAATTCTTGAGAATAAAAAAAGTAAAAGTAAAATATCTATTGGTCTTCCTAGTGTCTAACATTTTATATAAAATAAAATAGACAATAATTAGAAGAAAGAAGAAAATCTCACTTAATTTCAAAATGTAACATATCAATGAGGTATGAGAAGGTATTCTTTACAAGCCGATTAGTTTCATTCTACAGACATTATCTCATTATCAGAATAGATAGTAAGAAAATACTTCCATTAAATATATTAGATAGGGCACCAAACTAAAATGCATTTTAAAATCCTTGTCAGGGCACCTGAGTGGCGAAGTCCGTTAAACATCTCACTCTTGGTTTCAGCTCAGGTCATGTTCTCAGGGTCATGAGATTGAGCCCGAGCCCCATGATGGTTTCTGTCCTCACCGTCTGGAGTCTGCTTAAGACTCCTTCTCCCTAAAAAAAAAAAAAAAAGACTCCTTCTCCCTTTCCCTCTGGCCTACCACCACTACTCAATCTCCCTCTCTTTCAAGTAAATAAATCTTTAAAACATAAAATAGAATAAAATAGTAAAATAAAATAAAACAAAATAAAATCCTTGTCAGACAGACTAACCACAGAACTAGAAAAATAGACTTTGGTGCCTGGTTAGAGAAGGGTCAAGATAACACAAAATGAATGCCAGACATCCACAACACTCAAAGCAAATAATTCAAGAATGGAGAGGACTCTCAGAATGGTCTTTTCTTTGGAAGAAAGCTTTGCAACATCAGTCTGGCTCTTAAAGTCAAATCACATCCCTTGAAACACAATAAACATAAGTCATAATTACCCAAGGTAATATAATACTATGTATCAACTCTTTCCCTAACATTTGAATTATAAAAGTATTCTGTACAGTTTCCCACATAATGTCATAGTTCTCTGTTATTTCACTTCTTTCAGTTATCATTTTCCCACAAAATTTAAATTTAAAAGAAAAATTTGGTATGCATTTTCAATCCCCCATTTTCTTTCCCAAAACAGAACTACAAAATAATTGGTAGCATCTGTTGTCATTGACTATTTTCATGATTTGTGTGGTACCTGAAAATTTATTATAACTAAAAAAGAGCACATTAGCTTTATTTCTGTTCAGATGGTGATTCCAAGAATGCAGCAAGAGCATCTGTGACTGTCACTAATTAAGGAGTCACTCAGCAGAAATATGGTACAATCACATGTGGTTGATACATTGAAAATTACAGCTAAACATAAAATGCTAATTGTTTTCTTTATAAGTCTCCAGGTCATAGCCAACTGGATTGCCACAGAAACACCGGAAATCTTGGACAGTCCAAAGGAAAATTTAAAAAGAAATTTTTTAAGAAGCAAAACAAAAGGAAAAATAGGAACAAGTCCTCACCTATAGAAAAGGACTGGAGTCAGGGCCTCCCTTTAATACCAGTGAAAACTCCATGGAAGCAGGTCTGCTGCAGTAGGAAACACCAAACTAGCAGCTGCTGAAATTTGATGCCTTAAAGTTGTTTCACTATTTATTGTGACATAAATCTCTTGTCCATATGGGCAGAGGAGTTGGTGTATTTTTCTATGACAATAGAAAATTTGATTTCTGGTTTGAGGTTACTCGTCTGGCCACCATAAGCACTTTTAATAAGGTCACAAGTACCTTTCGCCGTCAGTACTCTCAGGATAGTTATATAAAAGAGGTAGTGACCCAACCCCACTAACGATGAAGAATGATTAGATAAGGTCAATAAATGGACAAGACTAACAAAAACTTTGCTAAAGTTGCCTTGGATTCCTTAGTAGCTTCAATGACATGGATTTATCCTTAAAGTGATCCTTGAATCTTTGTTCTAAGATCAGAGTACAGTCTCAGAGCTGTTTCCTGAACTTAATCTATTTTTTTTTCTCCTAAGTATGTATTGAGCACCTTCTATGGGGCCTCTCTTTAGTGTGAAAGCTCCAACTATGAAAAGATGTTGTCACCATCCTTAAGAAGATTAAAGTCTAGGGGCACCTGGGTGGCTCAGTGGGTTAAAGCCTCTGCCTTCATGATCTCAGGGTCCTGGGATCGAGCCCCGCATCGGGCTCTCTGCTCAGCAGGGAGCCTGCTTCCCCCTCTCTCTCTGCCTTCCTCTCTGCCTACTTATGATCTCTCTCCTCTCTGTCAAATAAATAAATAAAATCTTAAAAAAAAAAAAAAAGAAGATTAAAGTCTAGTGGAGATAACAGGCAAGGCAACAGGTATTTACAATGCAGTATGATAAGCCCTGTAGGAGAGATACATGTACAGCTGTGACGAGAACACACACACACAGAAGAAACCTAACCCTGAGTTTCAGAGCAGGAAAACCTGCCAGAGCAGTTCATCCCAGAAGTAGGGACAGGATGATTGCAGGTGTAGGTACAAAGATCTGAAGGCAAGAGACAAGCTGGTGTACTAGGGGGAATGTTTGTTTGGTGCACGAGGGGGAATGGTTCTGTATGAGCTGGAGCAGAATGAAGATGGGTGTCAGGGAAAGAATGGTGTCTGATGAGCAAGAGA
Source organism: Procyon lotor (assembly GCA_028646535.1). Taxonomy (NCBI): domain Eukaryota; kingdom Metazoa; phylum Chordata; class Mammalia; order Carnivora; family Procyonidae; genus Procyon; species Procyon lotor. Next base: position 74,751,996 of record CM053606.1, on the reverse strand, counting down.
AGAATAAAGAATCCAATCAGGCAATAAAAAGATTTGTTGAATTTATGCAGCAAAGAGATTAGGTCTAACTAGTAAACAGTAAGGGATTCTATCAAAATCAGGGGATGGAAAGCTAGAAAAGCAGAAAAAAAAGGAGAGAGAAGAGAAAAGAAAAGAAAAAGCAAAGCAGCATATCATATACACACCAAAAAATCATAACTTAAAAATTCCTTGGGGGGCGCCTGGGTGGCTCAGTCGTTAAGCGTCTGCCTTCGGCCCAGGTCATGATCCCAGGGTTCTGGGATCCAGCCCCGCATTGGGCTCCCTGCTCGGCAGGAAGCCTGCTTCTCCCGCTACCATTCCCTCTGCTTGTGTTCCCTCTCTAACTGTGTTTCTCTCTGTCAAATAAATAAAATCTTTTAAAAAAAAAAAAATTCCTTGGAAAGAGATGGGAATACTCAGCATGTTTACTTATGACTTGGGCTGAATCAACGTGGGTCTCTGCTTCAAGAACAAGCAGAAGAAATGAATGGGTAGGTGGTTTTGTAACCTCAGGAATGTTAGGAATAATTTTTGGAAGTATTGCGTAAGTTTAACTTTTTTCAACACTGGTCTGAAACAAATGTTTTCCATGCTGTAATTCATGACTTTTGGGAATAAATCCCCACTGTTTATAAAATGTATAAATGACTTTGCAAAGAACTTTATAAGGATTATGGCAGGTTCTACTAGTAAATAGTTCACTCTCAACATGCTGTCAATTGTCAGTCAAGATATTTTTAATCAAACATTCTATTTTCAAAATCTAGTCTTTGAAACTATGAATTTTTTTAAAAGTTAAGAACATGACTCCTAAAAGTATGAAATGAATACTGTCAAATATTTTATTTTAACTCATTAATTAATGAGAAGTCAATAAGGTATTAAAACTGGTTGAAAGGAGAATTTAAAGCACATATCTACATATGTGTAGGCAATCAAGACTGCTAAAATGAATTTGCTAATAGATGAAAACTGGTTAATAACTTAAAATATAATACTTAAAATGATTTTTTTCACAGAGTAGAAATAAATTATATCTCTGCATGACATATTTCACTTGTATTGCTGTGAATGAGAATCATATGAGAAATATCAGTTTTCTACAATTTAATTTCTAACCCTACAGTTATGAAATTGATACAGAAAAACAACCAAAGTTTGCATAGCCTTATTGTGTCAGATAATCCCTGCAGGAAAACCCTAATATTTCTTTAAAAGGACAATCATCTCTTTTGTCCATTTCCAAATCTTTACATTTTTTCCTTGACAAATCTAACATTGATTATGTCTATTCTCTTTTCCTGTATAATGTTCCTATAGAAAAATGAATATTTTAATGGCCTATTAGGATACTGTTCCTTTGCACAAAGATGGTAATAAAATCTTACCTGTTCTCATAAGTAAATCTCAGAAATTATTTCTTTGAATGTATTTTTCAAGTTCCAAATGTTTAAGAGAATCTGACCTATGATTTTACACTGAAATATCTAATTGATATATATTTTTAATGTAAAGGATATAAAATAATTGTGAACAGAATATGAATTTTTGGAGGATCTATTTTTCACATTTATAAGTTTGATTTATCAAATTTAGAAAATTTGTTAAGTGCTTAGACTGTTTTTAAAGTTCTAGGTAAAAATATATCTGCACAACAATGTGAATGTACAACAATATGAGCTAACTATACACTTAAAGATGGTAAAAAATGCTAAGCTTTATGTTATGTATTTTTATCATTAAGAAAAAAGCACATTTACTTGTTTTCTAAGATATCTAAGATCAAGACATTTAAAATTTTTAAATGTAGTTCAAAACACTTAAGGGAATGTAAAATAACTAATTGCAAGGGGAAACTTTAATCTACTATTTTATAAATTGATTGTTAATAAAAAAAAAGTTGACAGTAGTAATTCATTTTTTTAACATTAGATTTACAAATAAAATTAAAAGATGTGGATTTTGAGGAAGAGGGATCCAAGATAAGGCAGGAGAACAAAGGAGAAACCAGATGGTAATAGCAAGGAGTTTAGACTATATCTTGTGAATAACAGGAAGCTAGTAAAGCAATGGAAGTAGCATATTTGCACATTATAAAGAATAACTCTGGCTTGTTCTGTGGACAAAAGACTAGAGGGAGATAAGATTGATGGCAAAAAAAAAAAACGTTAATAGGTTATTAGTGATATTCAGTGAAATATGATGATCGGGACTAAAGCAATGAAGTAGTAATTATAATCAACTTACACTGAGCACTTACTATGTGTCAAAAACTCTTTTAAAAAGCACTTTACCTATACTCATTTTATCCTTGTATTAATGTTATAAGGTAGGTATTATTGTTACCTTATACAGCAAAAAAATTATTCTTCCACTCACAAAGTCATAGGGAAATTCTAAGAATATGATTTTGCAAATGCCTTATCAACCTGACTAGGGAATAGGAAGTGGGAAATTGGTTAATAGTGTTAAAAAATAAACTGAGGCATATCAAAAATTTTAAGAGTTTATTTAAGCAAAAATCTATCTGAATCAGGTCGGCAACAAATCACAAGTGGTTAGGAGGGCTCCACTGGTAGGCCCTGGGGGAGAGACTCTACAGAGCAATGGCGGAAGCAAAGTAAGGAAGTTATTGATTGGCTGCAGCTTAATTTAGTTGGCTGTTTGTGACTGGTTGTCGGTAGGTTTCTAATCCATAACCTTGAGGCATTTACAAGCTTAGATTTGGTTTGCCTACGGAGGCTGCCAGCACGTTAAAACCGTCCCAGTTCAATGGCCTCCTTGTTTAAATAATTTAGCAATAGCAAAATACGAACAAAGAATAATCAACTCCGTACTGCTTTAAGTTCCAACTTCAAAAAAGAATGGGTCCAATATGGACCCATTGGGAATATTGGGTCCAATATGGACCCAATATGGGAATAATTTTGTTCACATGCAAGTTATCCTGATTTAAAGAACCAATTATTAACTTGAAAGGCATCAATTTCCAAATATACAAATAATTGATTTTGGAAAGAAACAAATGAATTTCTTATGATGAGGTATTTGAGGGAGCTGTTAGTTATTGATTTATTTGTTTGTGTATGTGGTGGTTGCGGTGTTTTATCTCATAAGAAATCTTATTTCAGTAAATGACTAAGCAAATGAGAATAACTTGAAAAATGGGTAAGGTTTTACATATGCCTTGAAACTTCACAGGTCATATTTTCTCTCTCAATGATAGCTTCAAATTGCTGGTGATAAAACAAGAGCTAAATGGCTTGTCTCTTACAAAATGGGAGATTTTAAAATCTGCCTATGTAAAACTGTCAGCCCTTCAGATGCTTTATTTGAGCTCAAGGAATTCCAGGATCCCAGGATTTTGTTGTCTTTAAGTACCTTATTGGCCAACCCATCCCCAACCTTTCCATGCTCCGTTGCATTTAAAAGCATCAGGAAGGTTCCAGAAAGCTTACTTCTTATACAAGAGAGAGAAATGGAGCCTTTGGGTGACATTTTCTCTCTTGTAGTAGTAAGGAAATACATTGTTTGCCTTTTACTAGCAACACAGTACAATGAATTAGGGCCAGGGAAGGGGTTGTTTCTAAACAGACCTGAACTGTACCTTGAGGAACACACAACAGATCTGACTCCCTTGGGGTATGACTTTAAAGGAATACTATTCCAAAGTTCTACAGGTTTTCCCTTTAATATTCTACAAATTAGGCGGAAAGATTTACATGTCCAAGCCAAAGGCAATATCTGCTGCCTCATTACCAGTTGAACCGCCTGCTCCACAAACCAGTTCATGCATAACAAACCTGCCCGATGACAGTCTATTCTCACGTGGTCATTTTCACCCATCCCTACAGTAACATCTGCAGCAATAGACTGGAATATTCATCCTCTTTTCTTAACTGAGATTCCCTAAAATACTAGACCAGGAATTCCTAGAAATAAATAAACGAAAAAAGCATATATCCTCCACCAGCATCATTTTAGAATGTCCCATTTCAGCACATCCTCTTTAACAATAAAAGCATCTTTGGGGAAAAGAGATCATAAATGGTCATAATAATGGTGTATGTGTTTGTCTTCTTAGGTTATTTCACCGGAGTTGTCAGTGCACGCTGACATTAAGCAGTAAATCAACTGGGCTCCACAACAAAGTCTAGAAATATTTCAACCCATTGAAAATGAAACAAAATCATTACAATAGCTCAGCTGTTTTGAGGGGACTATAGGTAGTGAAAGTCTAGTATCAGATGGAAAGTAGTATTGTGTAGTAGAAACCACAGTTTTGCTGCTGACAGACCTGAGTTCAAACCAGCATTGTTCACTCATCAGCATTTTGATCTTAAGAGATTAACTTAAATCTCTGGGTCTCAGTTTTATCAGTAACAAAATGGGAGCTATGACAACTGCCCTTTAAATTATTATAAAGTTTATTGAAAAATATATATGTAGGATGCCTGGGTGGCTCAGCTGGTTAAGCCTCTGCCTTCCGCTCAGGTCATGATCTCAGGGTCCTGGGATATATATAAAAGACCTGACATGTGGTAGGTCTTATTATCACTCTCAGCATCAGGATTCTCAAGCAGCTGCCCCATTGCAAACTGGTAAGCTGAGTAGAAAACACATTTGAAAGAGAATAGGAAACAATAGAAAACTGTGTCACGCACTTCTATTAAGGAATGAGTTTGACTCTATTTTAGCAAAGCCTTCAGAACTGTCAGCTGCAGAAAAACAAATGTTTTCAGTGAACTGATTACAGCTGCAAATGAAAAGCCATTCTTCACACTTGCAAAATGTGCACATAAAGGGAGTTGCCAGCCATGTTTATAGTAGCAGCATTTTTTAATTAGAAAAGATTATAAGATACATCGTATATGCAGTTCCTAGTGATGAAAACAGGAATAATCAAATAATAGCCATGATTTGGCAAAACATAGCCTTTTATCAAGTACCTATTGAAGTTACCAAGCGATCCTAGAGATTCACCAAATATCCTGCATATCACTAAACACTAATGGTAAAAGTTCAGCACATTTCCTTCAAGTCTTCAATGAATTATGACATGTCTATGCTGTTCATAGCATGGTAACTAAGATATATTCATACAGTTTCCTCTACTTGAGGCACTTGTGTTCCCCCGTCATAGTGTATAACTCAGTGTTTTATTCATAATAAGTATTCCATAATTACTTTACAGAAAATAGCCACAGTGAGCACAAATGTAATTCTTTAATCAAACAGTGGATGAATTCACTTTAAAGGGTATGATACTATTGAAACATCCATATTAAGCATGAGCTTTAATTCAGAACGGATTATAGCTTGTGAGTCAAATAATTACAGGTTTCATGTTTTGCATGTTGATTTCCTAGTCTGTTTTCTATCTTTTCTTTGTAAAAAAAACTGGACTCATTTGGTCCCATATAGGTCCCTGATTCCCATACCTGTTATCCTCTAATGTGAAAAAAATCACTATTTTATCACTGAAGTCATAATGCTATAAAACAGCTGTCACAAAAACATTCCATGACCTCACATATGTGAAAACATTAATGAATTGCAAAAGTCGACATCGGTGTTCCTCTTTTGGTGCAGAAAGAACACATGTGTCCCAAGATGAATCACCCAGGAATGTGTACAGGAACCAAGAGGGAATCAGGAGAGGCAGCTGCTTTCTTGGCAACAGAAGTGACAGCATCTGGAGCTTCTGGGGAGGCAGACTGCATTGAGGTACTGTGATTCTCCCCTGCGATGCTACTAAAGCACCATATCTCTGACTATCACATGAAAAATGCCATTGTTATTTCTACATAGCTTACAAAGGGACTGGCGGTGACATGTGTTTACAGCATATTAGAAGACCACTTTCCTCTGCAAGACTTCGTAAAGATCCAGCAATGAAACTCTACTGAAACAACTTACCTCCAACAAATAGAAGTTTCCTTCTCACATAAAATCCAGGATAGGCAACTGAGAACTGATATGGTGTCTTCCTCATCACCTGGGACTTGGACTGCTTTCTGTTCCACTCCATGATTGCTTATAGTTGGTCCAACATGGTGCTTCAATCATCATCTATCTGAGTTCTAAACAGGAAGCGAGCAAGGGGGGAGCAGGTTTAAAGCATACCTACATCCTATCTCAAGGAAGTTTCCCGGAAACTGTCATGCACTGCCACTTACTTATATGCCTTTGGCTAGACCTTTAGGCATACGACCATACTCGTTGCAAATGGTGTCCTTTTTCCAGGCAATCACAGCCCAGGTTCAATCATGTGCCTTAGAGTTCTCAGAAGAGGAGATGGATATTAGAATGGGCAATGCAAGTCTCTGCCACAGTAGCTAAAATGGCAAGAATCTGAGTAGATTACGAGACAAAAATATTTTGGATCTTGGATATCATTATAGCACAGATCTAGAGAGAAAGGAAATGCTATGGGGGTTGGCTTTGCTAGTCACCCATGAATCAATGCAACTTGTATTTGCAGAGTTCTCTTACAACATTTCTGAAGTCCTTCACACATTAGAAATTATTTTCAATACATACCACAAGTTATACAGCCCTCAAATAGTTTCCAATCAGTCACAGTGGCCAGAATCCCTTATGGGACTTATTTTTATTACATACTCTACATAGCCAAAGAAACATTTACCTATCAGAATGCCTTTGGTCACCCAAATTGTGATTTAGATGTCAAGCAGGAGCCAATGAGCAGAAAAGTTAAGATGGGTGATAAATGTAGACCTAGAACAAGAAATTGTGAGGTAGGAGCTGACAATAGTGGATTGACACCTCGCTAACCACTCAGTACTCCCCTCCCAAGTCTCTGTCACCCAAGTTCAGGCCAATTAGCCATCATACTAGAACACAGGCCAGCCACATACAATGCCAACCTAAAACACTAATCAACCCACGTGGAGAAACAAATGGCTCCATTTAACACACTGTGGCAGTGTCGGTAACACAGTAAACTCAAATGAGTACAATTCAATCACAGAAGTACTTGGCAGAAAATAGAAGAAAGCCTCTCGGCAAGCCACTTGTGTCACATTTTTGAATGTCCACAGACTTCAAACTTCTTCCTTTCTCTTCTGAGATAGAAGATACAGATTTAAAAAAAAAAAAAAAAAAGACAGGTTTTTCCTATTGGTTTCTAAAACAAAAAGTTAGCCAAATTTTTTTTAGCCATTCCAGGGTCATTCTGGTTTTTGTTTTGTTTGCTTGTGTTTGGTTTTGTTCTTTTACTGTGATAATATGATGGCAGGGGTGCAGGTGTGTCTTCTCTCCTACCACTATTTGGTAGCAATTCTTACTATAATTACTCCACAGGGTAATCTTAATATACTTCTACCTTCTGTCAGTGTTCCTGCATATAATAATTATTGTGATTCAATGTCACAATCTGATGACAAGTATTCACAAGAACTATCTGGTGAAAACATGTTCTACCCCAATTACTTACAAAAGGAAAGGGAACTTCTCTTAATAGACTGTGGTGGCCAATCCCCAAAGTGGCCCCCAACAATCCTCACTTCCTGTATTCATGCCATGTGTTAGTCTCCTGTGTGAATCATAGCTGGTCTATCTGATAACTAAAGTATAGACAGACATGAGAGCATGACTTCCAAGGATAGGCTGTTAATGGTATTGACTAGAAACCAGTCACTACATCATAAGGACAGTCAGCCCAGCCATAGGAAAGGCCCTCAGGGAGAGGAACTGAGACCTTGCACCAGTAGCCAGCTCCAATTTGCCAGTCATTTGAGTTAGTGACCTTTGTGGAGGAACCTCCAGCCCTAGTCAAGTCTTCAGATCACTGTAGTCCCACCTGACATCTGGTTGCTATATTATGAGAACCTTCACATTAGAACAGTTTGGCCAGGCTGTTCCCATACTCCTAATCCACAGAAATGGTGATATATAATTGGTTAGGGTGTTTATAAGCTTCTAAATTGGGTGGCAATGTGTTACACAGCAATAATAACTAACACACACACAATCACAGAAAACCCTATCCTTTAGTGCTCTTACTTGCTGGCTAAATCCCCTAGAGAAATACATTGACAGCATCTGCCTTACTTGCTCCTGCAAAATACACACACATACACACACACTGAAGTGTAATCAGATTGACCATTTGACAATATTGATTAAATTGCACTGGTTACTCCCGTAAGGCTAGTATGAGACTAATCTGGCCTGACTAATCCTATTATCATGTCTTGCCCCTCTCTTAACAGATCTCAGAAAATGTCTCCATGATGTCATATTTTAAAATAGTCATATTGTTCAATCTAAGGTTTGAGGAGACATAGCCTCCTCCAGCTGACTAACATTATCAGTCTGTGAAAAATATCTCTCATTTGTTTAGATGTCTTCATGTATCTACCACATCTGAGCCACTTAGTTCCCTCTTGTTTCAGAAAACGTAATCAATCTTTTCAGCCTGGGATGAGTCCCAACTCTTACTTGTTACTCACTACTGCCACCTCCTGGATGTCTAACCCTTCGTAAACATGAGATCACAATGCTTGAAGGTACCGGTTCTTGTCTAAAGACATTTAGGAAAGGCTTTCCTCCAACATAATCATGTTCACTTTCCAGGCATTTTCATTCATTTAAGCAATGAGCACTTAGCCCCACATGTAATAAACCATGATATCACAATATGGCTTAGCTAATAATGAGGCAACAGAATGGAGTTTCTATTCATAGCTTCTCTCAATGTCTAATACTCTTTCTGAAACCAGCTAACCGTGTGACTTGAAACAAATAACTTGAGATTTCTATGCCACCATTTAAAATAAAGCAGTAGTGTAGATCCACTGACCTAAAACAGGGAGAAAAAGAAACCAAATTATTTAAAATTATAAAGGTAAATTATGCCAGCCTAAAAATGTTCAGTATAGTGATTTAAGGGAAATCCACATACATACACTCTCACTTTTATGCTACATATTTTGAAACTTAAAAGTTCAACTAATAAAAGTTATCCTTTATGACTTGCAACTTTAATACCATTCTCGCTTTGTGTTTCTGAATGAATACTGTGACCCCCTCTCTTGTCAAATCATATATAAATCAGAATACCTCACCTGTTTAGTATGGGTCCTCTGGTTTTAAAATATATATCTGTATTTCTGCTTAGATTTGTAATTGACCTATGCTTACTGTTATTCCCCTTATTTTCAAAATATATGCTTGAGTTGTTTTTCCAGTGTATACTATAAATCTGCTTATTTGTGAATACAGAAGCTCCCTCTTCTACGGATCTCAGAGTAATTCCTGGAAGGGGGTTGGTGAGGGAAGGTGGGTTGCTCTTGGGTTGTATTCCTGTGTAAAAGAGAATTTGTAAAACTGATATATTCAGAACTGAGATGAATAGTGAGTCACTTGCCTTCTGACTGGTGGATGATCTCAGTTTTTTCCCTGCATGTGGATCCTGAAAAAAAAAACAAAAACATGTTTTAAAAATGTCCAAATCTGTGGTCTTATTTCCACTAGTGAAAATGTTGACAGCTTTCTACCAAACATGTGCACAGCCATTATTCTTTCAACAAACAGTCCACCAGAAACTAAGAAAACACTGTATGTTAACTATATTGGTATTAAAAAAAAAAAAAGCAGAGGTGCCTGGGTGGCTCAGTGGGTTACAGCCTCTGCCTTCGGCTCAGGTCATGATCTCAGGGTCCTGGGATCTTGCCCTGCATCAGGCTCTCTGCTCAGCAGGGAGCCTACTTCCTCCTCTCTTTCTGCCTGCCTCTGCCTACTTGTGATCTCTCTCTGTCAAATAAATAAATAAAATCTTTTTAAAAAAAAAAGCAGTCCACCAACATAAATACCATATTTATTTAGCATGCTTCCTCTTTAATCATTTCACAAAAGCAAACACACACACACACACACACACACACACACACACGAATTTTCTAGGACCTCTCATGGAATGCAGGTGTTGGTGGCTGTTTCATTAAATCCTGTTTGAACAATTCTTTTTTTTACATCTTCAGCTATTGTTTTTCAACTGTGAAGAAACTATGCTATACACAGTTAAAATAGTATCATGGAGGTAGCGAGCCTGCCTCATGATCCCCAGGGTCCTACAGCAGAAACAATCTTAAACAAAACACCAGCAAATGATTAGGTTAAAATGAAGTGGGGAGATTTAAATTCAAATTCAAAATGAATTTAAATTCCAGCTCTCTCCTTAAATCTGTCCTTGTCTATCCTGAAATGTCCTTCACCTGCCTTAACCTAAGAGGTCAGTTTTATTCCACCAAGACTAAAATATAATATCTCAAAAAAGGAAAAGTCACCAGAGCCCTACATTGACCTCTGCCTTTTCTTTTCTTTTTCTTTCTTTCTTTCTTTTTTTTTTTTTTTTTTGGTTGCTATACTTGGAACAGATTCTGTCTAAGCAGATCAACTATTTACTGCCCGGTGGCTTTGGCTGACAGACTACATTCCAAAATGGACATTTACCCAAGATGAGGCAGGGAGAGTGTGGGCGGTGGATTGATAGGGAGCCAGCCTGTGGCCATATGCAAACGAAACAGCTTGAAGTCAAGCCTGCTTGTTCCTCCCACTCTCCCATCCTCTTCAGCTTGCAGCCCAGCTGTCAGTCCTGCCCAACCGCCTCTCCCATGCCAACCAGAGAACACCGTCTAGATGGCCTAGCCTATTTTTTTTTCTTTCTGCCTCCCATGGCGTCTTCGCCTCCCCAATGTGCAAGGAGCAGGCACCCTGAGTGTCTCATGTCGTTATTTCCCCATTTGCCACCCCATGCTGCGAATTTAATTTTAGCACTGTGCATGGGAAGAACTGTCCATTTATATTCTTAAAAGGCAAGAGGGGCCATTAGGCTTGTTCACATATTCGAATGTTCCCTTCCAGTAACAGTATGAGCTGTCTGATTTGATGGATTTTTGAAGCTTCGATCTTTGACATATAAAATGTTGTATAAATCCTTTAAATTCTAGGACTGGGTTATTTGGGCGGGGGGTGTAAAAGAAAAAAGCACCTTCCCAGGAGTTGTAGTTCTTGAGGATTAATGCTTATGAAATATAACAGATACTAGGAGACAGAAAAATACCAGATGACAAGAATGTAGTACTTAATAATTACTTTAGGAATTTAATTTTTATTCTCCTAGCCGTTCCAATCCCTCCTCACCATCTCCAAATCTACCAAGGAAATCTTGACGTGGAGAGAGGGGAGAAACCAAAGTGATTCTTTCCTTTACCCAAAACAAAAATGCTAATCATATTTCCCTTCTTTCCCGCAATGGCGGATCAACACACAAATGCACACAAAGATTCTTTACTCTCTGCTTAAGGCTATGTGAGGAAAACGGACGAGGATTCGTGAGTGGAAGAAGAGAAAGGAAGATGACGAGCATAGAGAAATGATTGTGTAACTGGAGGTGCTGCATCTCCTTCAAAGAGGGAACAGGCATCGTGTCCAAAGAACACCCACTTCCTCTTGCTACTTTCCACTGCACTTTTTAAAAATAACTTTTATTTTTAGAGCAGTTTTAGGTTTGCAGCAAAATCGAACAGAAGGTACAGAGAGTTCTCATATACCTCCTGTCCCTACATATGCAGAACTTCACCCATTACCAACATCCCCCTCGGAATGGTACATTTGTCACAGTTGAGGAACCTATATTGTTACATCATTTTCATCCAAAGTCTGTAGTTTACATTAGGTCTTACTCTTGGTATTGTACATTCCATAGATTTTGACAGATGCATAATGCATAATGCATAATGACATCTACCATTATAGCATCATACAGAGGAGTTTCACTGCCCTAAAAATCCTCTATGCTCTGCCTGTTTACGCCTTCCTCCCTACTTGCCCCTGGCAAGCACTGATCATTTTACTGTCTCCATAATTTTGCTTTTTTCCAGAATGTCATATAGTTGGAATCATATGGTTTGTAGTTTTTCCACATTCCCCTATTTCACTTAGAAATGTGCAACTTTCTTCCTTATCTTTTCATAATTTTTCCACTGCATTTTAATTGATTGCAGACTTGGATACTAACCAAATCCTAGGAATCAGTTAAAATGAACATGAGGTTCAGAGACTAGATGACATTAGTTTCCTAAGGAAAAACTAGAAAGAAAACAGTAAAGCAGTGTCTTCTTCTGTCTTTAATGCCATTTTCCATTTCAGTAATTTCAAACAAAACCTCAAAAACGAAATATAGGAGTCTGAGGGACACAGTGAAAAGAGCCAGAAAAGACCCAGCTGTGGAACCCAACTCTCATTCTCATGTACCTATAAGGTTTGGGGGAAGTTTCTTAGCGTCTGTGTAGAAATTGGATGTTGTTAGAACTTCATAGAACACCAGCACAGTATCCAGCCCTTCATAAAGACTCAAAAAATTACTAGAATATCATAATGCAGGTGTGGCAGCATATGATAATTAATGAAGAGGCATTCTCTGGGCACCTGGGTGGTTCAGTGGGTTAAAGCCTCTGTCTTTGGCCCAGGTCATGATCTCAGGGTCCTGGGGTCGAGCCCCACATCGGGCTCTCTGCTCAGCAGGGAGCCTGCTTCCCCCTCTTTCTCTGCCTGCCTCTCTGCCCACTTGTGATCTCTCTCTCTGTCAAATGAGTAAATAAAATCTTAAAAAAAAAAAAAAAAGAGGCATTCTCTGTTCCTGAACTTGAAACTGAAGAGAGTGAATGTGCCTTCTGAACTGGAAAAATGCTTCCATGATGGCTGTACTAACTGTAGATTTTAACAAATCTAAAGAATTTAGAAAAGCTCAAAAGTGAAATCAAAATAGTTGTAATTTGGTAAGCAAAAGCCATTAAGATTGAATCGTATCATGTCTAAAGGAAGACAGAATATGTCAAAAAAAAAAAAAAAGTAGGACTGAGTAAACCAGAGGAGGATGGTCAGATGAAGATAAATAAATAAATAAAAATAGATGCCAACATCCCAGAGATTGGTAGTCTCCAGCCTACCCTGGGGAAAGTGATTGGGAATATGGAACATGAGAACTCCTCAGATAGGTTACCCTGTTGTAGAGCAGGTATGATTCGTTGGGCATCACCTGACTTGGAAATATTCTTTATTATCCTTTATTTCACCTTCCTCTATGCCGAACAACTTTCTGATTATTCATCTGGCTTCTGGTTAGATTGAAAAAGTGTCCTGAATATCAAGCACTACCATCCCACCCTAGAAAATAATATCTCCCACTGTAGTTTCATGACTGTAGTCTGTTTGGGTTATCTACTACAGTTTCTTTAAAGGTGACTGGCATTTCCTCACTTCTCTGAGTCCCGTGAATGCTGGGATACTGAATGATTCAGAGGTGGTCGGAACCACAGTGAACTCACCAGCCCATCTGGTCTTTCAGCAGTCATCTTGTCTTCTCCTGGTGGCATCTTGCCTTCCTCTCACTACTTCTCTGCTCTACCCTTTTCCTACCCAAAACAGTAATCAATATTGCTTAAAAATCATGTTTGATTTCCCCTGGATTTAAGGTTGAAGACTGAAGAAAAATTTCAAGTGAAGATGGTGCCGTCCCAGGAGATGAAATAAAGGAAATGACTCTTTAGAAAAAATTCCTCCAATTTTTCAGCTATTTTGGTGGTGGGAAGGGGGCAATCATTCTCAAAGCAAAAAGTCTCAAACAAAATAAAATGTACCAAATGTTAAAATAAGAAGATAGGAGATGTGTCACACAATTAACAATACAGGAAACAATTCCAGTGATCTCGGAGATGTGGGCAATAATTCTCAAAGCTAAATAAAACGTAGACATTTTTAAAACAAGAAAATAAAATATATGCCCCCAAAAGAAATACATAGAGAGCATTATTTTCAGAAAGGGTAATTAAGAAACAAAAATAAAGATCTTGGCATTAGGCTTGCCATCTGGAAATTTACTGAATTTAAGATAAATGGCCTTGAAAGCTGCACCAAACTGAATTCCATTCGAGTGGACTTTTCAAGACAGAGAACTCTCTCTCAGGTCCTTTGGAAAATAATAGAATTCAAGTGCACTATTAGTCCAATAAAGAATTTTCAAGAGTCAATATCAGCTACTTAGCATGGTGATAGGCACAAAGCCAGTACTGTTGACTCCACTTCCGTTACTTAGAAGTATTGCTTTGCTATTAAACTATGGCTTTAGGGGATATTTAGACCTTTCCCCTCTAAGCATCCCTCGTAATTTATTCCATCTGCAAGATCTGCATCAAGCCTAATTTAAAATCTTCAGGCTCTATTCTCTCCTGGTGTAGAAGCATAACTCCCATTAGTGCTAATGAAAGCTATCTGTACTTCTCAAGCCGTGTACCTCTCATAAGTGTTTAAGAACCAAAATGTTTTATGTCCTGAGACAGAAACAGCATTAAAGAGAATCTGGATACAATTTAATAAGGTTAAAATGCAAAGGGTAGATTGTTTTCTAGACAGTAGACAGTATTCCTTAAAAAGTTTGTCATGTTTCTGTCAAAAAAAAAAAAAAAAAACAAAGCCCAGCAGGGTTCTCACATAGTCACTGGGGCGGGGGGGCGGGGGAAGGCATTCTCGACTTTGAACATACACAAAGAATAAGAAACACTTCTATTATAAAAAAGGAAGTTTGGAGTTTGGAATTCTTGCCCCCCCGCTTTTTTTTGAGAGGAGAGGGATATGTGTGTGCCTTAAGAATATAATTCTTTACTGCATTCACTGATAGATCTTAAATAATACACTATGGTTCTTTTGATTTGCAGTAGGATGCAAAAGAAAAACATCTCTGCACTTTCTATCTGGTCTTTGTGGTGGCCCAGATTGAGTAGGGAAATAAAAAGAAGTATCTTTTTTTTGCCAAAAAAAGAGAGGGAGGGAGAGAGGACATACTTTATCTGCAGAGTACCCCCTTGCCTAGGGTCTAAAGCTCATCAAGTCTTGTGCAGGCCCTACCCTCCTCTAGCTAGATTATTCGCAGGTTAGAAATATGTTTTATAAATTCGTGACTAAAAGTGTGTCATTTCCCATCACACTCCATACCTCCATCACACTCCACTGCTGTTGGATTCCACAGAATATCCCCAAACTCCACACCAAGCAGCCTGCAGCCATTTCCTTCCACAGCGTCACCAACCTTGGAGCTTTCTCCTGCAGGTTCTCCTGGACAACTCGGGGAGCTTGTTTGGCATACCAAGACCTCTGAGCGGCAGCAAGCTGTTTCAAACCTCCCCCCACCCACCACCCCTTAATGAAACGAAGGGGATATTTGATGCTTCCTGAAAACACAGGAATAATCCTGAGGAAGATTAAAGGATTTCATCATATTGTGGAATCAAATGGTTGTTCAAAAAAAACTGGGATTGTCTCCAAGTTTTGATGTGGGGAAAATTCTGGTTATCACAACATCATTACTGAGGCTGTACGTGGCACAAAACATTGATATAAAGCAACATCGCTGCTGATTAAACACTATTAGCATATTCAGTTGGAAACACAAATGTAAACACAGATTTCCAATGTTTGTATCATGTACCATTGCAATATTCATTCTGGGGCAGGAATGAGTAAGTAGAGACCCAGAGACAGAAGAAAAGCTGGGGCGCACCCTCAAAGAATGTGTAAATGAATGCTTAAAGTAGCTGAGGAGGTCTTATTTATTTAAAAAAAAAAAAAAAGCTGGTTAAGTTCTCTTTTATTTTTTTCTTTACAGCTTGTAGCTATTATGTACTTGTGATCTTGCCAAGTGGAATGTGGCTGGGAGCATATGTTTAATAAAAGTGTGTGCGGGCGCCCACACACACACTCACACACATTAAAGCAATGCCATGGTTTCCCCTGAAACTGACAGATGTAAAGCACTTTGGAAATTGAGGCACTCCTCTATTTTAACTCTCCACATTATGTTCAGGCACTTGGAGTCTGAGTATGTTAGAGCAAGGGGAAATAAGTAAGCCTTATGCACATCAAGAGGAGTAAGAGCTAATAGACAGTCTGAAGCAGTTAGTTTGTTTGTCCAGATTTTTAGTGTTTTCCCCCCAGTTTAGGATTTTGTGCGTTTTTGAGATGCCAGAAAGTCAGCTGAGGCTGTGCAGTGTTGTTTCCTTCTGCACTGACTTCTACCAAGCTCACAGTTGATATAGAGCCCACCTCTACAACCATCCAGACCTTTGTAGCGTATTTCATGCCTTTATGCCCACCTTACTTTCTCTCCCACAGATTCCCAATTTGTTGTTGTAAGCCACTCCAAATTCTTCATGGATTAAGGGTGACTATAAACAAGTAATTTCCAAATATGGGTACATACTTATAAAAAGACGTATTAAGATAATATCAAAGTTATGTTTATATTGGGCTGAAGGAGTTCTTTACCCTGTATCTGCAGGCATCAAAGATGGAGCCCTTGAAAGGAAAAGTCTGAGATTCAAAAACCTGAATTCATATCCAAATTTTGCAGCTTCCTATGGATATAATTGTATAATTTTCTCATAGTCACTTAACCTTTGTAAGCTTCTTAATTTGGAAGATGGTAGAGTTGCAATACATAAGTGGTTTTTTACTTTTTTTAGTAATAGGATCCTTTGTTTCATGTAAAAACTTATCCAGAACCAGTATTTAAAAAACCAAATTTGAAATGACTGAAGTTGAAGCTGGATGGTGTGTGGCGCCCCTTCTCTACAACGTTCTCTTTCACCTTCCATTTCACCTTCCTTGTCACCACCGCTCCCTACAGTACTTCTATCAAATCGAAGGAACACTATTAAAAACCGGTGAAATAAATCCTCTCCATGGACTCATTCAGATTGAAATTATTTTACTCTACGCAGGCTTAGAACAAGAGTTTGGTAGTCAAAACTCTGAACATATACAGTATGGCCGTCGACCAGTCAAAATGAACCTGGGCTGACACCAGTCAATAACCTCTATCTCGCCTACCAGGGGAAGATCAGTACTGACTTTGAGATTCATACTAAACATATTTAACCACCAATGAATAACTGAAACTCACTTACAGGGTGAATATCTGGCAATATTTAGCAGGGCCGTTGGGAGGATACAATGAAATATAATCACTACTGTGGACTCTGAGAAAAAAACTGAGGGTTTTAGAGGGGAGGGGGATGGGGAGAGATGGGTTAGCCCAGTGATGGGTATTAAGGAGGGCACAGATTGCATGGAGCACTGGGTGTTATATGCAAACAATGAATCATGGAACACTACATCAAAAACTAATGATGGACTGACTGTGTGGTGACTAACATAATACAACTAAATAAATAAATAAACAAATAAATATAAAGAAAGAAAGAAAGTGTATGACAGCTGTAACACAGATGGAGGAAGAGCATAGAGACTCTGAGCACCAATCGGGGCTCCTCAAACACATACATCTCCCAAAAACGAATATCAACTTTCGGATCCAACACAGTATAACTCTTTACTTAAAAAAACCAACCAAATGGGGCGCCTGGTGGCTCAGTTTGCTGAGCCACTACCTTCGGCTCAGGTCATGATCCCAGAGACCACGGATAGAGTCCCGCATCGGGCTCCCAGCTCCACAGGGAGTTTGCTTCTCCCTCTGACCTGCTCCCCTCTCATGCTCTCTCTCACTCTCTCAAATAAATAAATAAAATCTTAAAAAAAAAACAAAAAAACCCAAACAAACAAACAAACCAAACTTCAGAGACACAGATGACTCAAAGTTTTCCCCAGTCAGCATCAATACACACAGCACCTAACTTCTCCATCTGAAACACCTGCACTCAGTTAGTTCCTGGCCTTCAGATCTTCCTCAAGGGACTTGGGAGGGCTGGTCATGTTCCGTTTCTGGATTTGGGTGCTGGTGTGTTCAGTTTGTATAACTTTACTGAGCTGTATTTTGATGATATGCACATTTTTCTCTATGAATTTATATGTTAAAGCTTAAAAAAAAATCTTCCCAGGAACATAAGACAGGCAATTTCTTTAGAGCTATCTATGCATATTGGTTTTCTATTGAGAGTGACAAAATTACCATAAATTTAGCAGCTTAAGACAACACACATTTACCGTCTCACAGTTTTCAGTGCTAGGAGTGCAGCATGGCTTAGCTGGGTCTTTTCATACGGATCTCACAAGGATGCAATCAAGGTATAGGCTGGGCCACTTCTTCATCTGGAGGACTGAATGAGGAAGAATTTACTTCAAGACTCTCTCAGGTTGTTGGCAAAATTCATTTTCTTGTGCTTGTAGGACTGAAGGTCCATTTCTTACTGGCTATCAGATGGGAGTCCCCCCTAGTCCTAGAGGCCACTTGTAGTTCCCTGCCATGTGACCTTCTCCATAGGCAATCCACAACATTGTGGTTATTTCCTCAAGGCCAGCAGACTCTGCTAAAATTGACTTGTATATAATGAAATATAATCATGGGAAGTGTCACTCCCTCACTTTTGCCATATTCTATTGGTTAGAAGCAAGTCCCAGGCTCTGCCCACACCCAAGAGGAGGGGATCACTAGGAGCTTGCATTACGGTGTGCCCAACCCAGTATCTAAAAATGCTTGCTACTAGTGCTTACTTTTACCCAGAACAAAAATATAGTTGTCTCCAAGGGGAAACTCAACTCTCCAAAGCACAGGCAATGTTTTGGGCAGTTTCTGTCCTTTGTGTTTTGGAACTGCCTGGGATATTATATGACAGCTTTATAAGCTTCCTAGTCAAGAATTCAGTTTCATTGAGGATCACTCTATTGCCTACATGATGCATAGGAAGTGTGATAAGAAAGAGTCAGATATTGGTTATAAAGCCTTGATCTAAAAATTGGTGTCCAAGATGGAGATACAGATTTAGCAGTCACTGAGAAGAGAGAGAAGTATGACATCTTAGGGTCCTTAAGCCATACTGGAATTACATTATCCCAATTAACATAGGACAAAAGGATCCTGGAATAGGGGATTGGGAAGAAATGAAACTAGAAGAAATATGAGACCTAGCTGATATCAACTGATTGTACTCCAAAATCATATATAATACTCATTGGGTCCTGTTTTACAACCAGAACTCACTGGGAGGTAATTGGAGGATACTGTCCAAAACCCTATACCATGTCAACCAAGTATTGGCTGGCTTTGTTGATATATTTTCTATTCACAATGAACAAGGGTTGGGCTAAAGCAAAGCAGGACTTTGAAGGGTCACATGTCTTCACAGACCTATACTGGATATTTCAGTTGTTGTCTACTTGTGAGTTTGTCCCTTTACAAATGAGAGTACTTTAACATCTTGCCCACTGATTATTTCCTTGACCTTGAGATTTGAGGCTAAGTAAGCTATAGTGAAAGCCCCAGCATGAAAGAGCTGGTGGTTGAATTTGACGGTCAATTTCATATGTTAATTTGACTAGGCCCAAGGAGCTTAGATATTTGGTTAAATATTAGTTCTGAGTGTGTCTATGAAGGTGTTTCTGGATGAAATTAACTCCACACTGTGGAGTGTGAATCTGTACGCTCCACAGTGTGGGCAGGCCTCAACCAATCTGTTGAAGGCCTAAATAGAATGAAAGATGGCTCCCCTGAGTCTGGACTTCTCAGCCTCCATAATCATGTAAGCCAATTCTTTATAAATTTCTCTCTCTCTCCATATATATTCATACACATACATAGAGAACCCTGGCTAAATATGACTAAATTCTGGATTTTTTTTGACAATTTTTTTAAAGATTTTATTTATTTATTTGACACAGAGAGATAGAGAGATCACAAGTAGGCAGAGAGGCAGGCAGGGAGAGAGGGGGAAGCAGGCTCCCCGCTGAGCAGAGAGCCCGATGCAGGGGTCCATCCCAGGACCCTGAGATCATGACCTGAGCTGAAGGCAGAGGCTTTAACCCACTGAGCCACTCAGGCGCCCCTAAATTCTGGATTTTAAAAAAAAGATTTTATTTGTTTATTTGACAGAGAGAGAGATCACAAGTAGGCAGAGAGGCAGGCAGAGGGAGAGGGGGAAGCAGGCTCCCCGCCGAGCAGAGAACCCAATGTGGGGCTCGATCCCAGGACCATGAGATCATGATCTGAGCCAAAGGCAGAGGCTTTAACCCACTGAGCCACCCAGGCATTCCTAAATTCTGGATTTTATAGCTAAGCTGGTATAAGGAATTGTAAAAAGGAAGTTTTGCTCTTTTACTCATTGGATTTCATATATCCAGGATGCTTGTGTTGAGATAATTTACATGAAAATCCTTAGTAAACTAAATGTCCTTCAAAAATACCATTCTAATAAAGAATAAAGGAATTTTTCTAATGAAGAAAGTAGCAACTAAAAATTAAAAGTAGGTTCGCAATGACATGGAGGAACCTAGAGGTAATTATGCAAAGCAAAATAATAAGCTGATCAGAAAGACAGTTATCATATGATCTCACTGATATGTGGAATTTAAGAAAAAAAAACAGAGGATCATAGGGGAAGAGAGGAAGAAGTAAAACAAGATGAAAGCAGAGAGGGAGACAAACCATAAGAGACTCTTAATCATAGGAAAGAAACAGAGGGTTGCTGGAGGGTGGGGGATGGGGTAACTACTGGGTGATGGACATTAAGGACAGCATGTGATGTAATGAGCACTGGGTATTTTATTTATTTTTTTTTTAATTTTTATTTATTTATTTTTTTCAGTGTTACAAGATTTATTGTTTTGCACCACACCCAGTGCTCCATGCAATACGTGCCCTCCTCAATACCCACCACCAGGCTCGCCCAACCCCCACCTCCCTCCCCTCCAAAACCCTCAGTTGGTTGCTCATAGTCCACAGTCTCTCATGGTTCATCTCCCCCTCTGGTTTCCCCCCATTCACCCCTCCTTTTCTTCTCACAATGCCCTCCATGTTTTTCTTTACGCTTAGCACGTAAGTGAGACCATAAGGTAATTGGTTCTCTCTGCTTGACTTATTTCACTCCACATAATCTCTTCCAGTCCCATCCATGTTGATACAAAAGTGGGATATTCGTCCTTTCTAATGGAGGCATAATATTCCATGTATATATGGATCCATATCTTCTTTAT
>CM053606.1:74617336-74730869 GCA_028646535.1 Procyon lotor | reverse complement strand
GCATCTGCTTCTTTGAGGTAAATACCCAGTAGGAGCACTGGGTATTTTATAAGACTGATAAATCATAGTTCTCTACCTCTGAAATCAATAATACAGTATATGTTAATTAAATTTAAATAAAAATAAATTAACTTTAAAAATTAAAAGTAGATAGCTTTTCTAATATATAAGATGATAAATCAACTACATAAAAACCTACTCAAATTAGCGTAACTATCTACACTGATCAATTAGCTAAACAATGATGGACTCTCCATTTTATTTTAGACATATAAGCAAGACCTAAGTTGTAGGAAATGGGGAAGATGCCAAAAGCTAAAATTCTCAGCTAAATGTTCCTTTGCATCTTTTTCCCAGGAAATGATAAAATTTGAGGTGCCAAATTTGGTTCATTCATGGCCAAGAAAATCATGAACAAATACCATGAAATCTCAGGATATCAATGATACTTGTTGTGGTGTTCTTAAAGACATGTTTACGACTCTTTGATACTCTTTCCTTTAAGAAGGGTAGCCCAATTTCTCCTTCCTTGAATGTGAGCTAGACTTAGGAACTTGCTTCTAGCAAATAAAGCAAAGAAATAATGATGTATCACTTCCAAGATCAGTTGTAAAAAGCCTGCAGCATCCATTCTGGGTCTCTTTCACTCTCTCATGTCTCAGCTGCCATGTTGTTGGAGCAAACCAAGGGAAAGAGGCCCAAATAATGAAGGACTGAAGTCTTCTGACAACAACCCAGCGAACAAGCTCAGGAGTGGATCCACCAGCCCCATCAGATGACTGAACTCCAGCTAACATCTTGTCTGCAACGTCAAGAGTCCCAGAGTCAGAATTTTCTAGCTCTACCACTCTCTGATCCTAGGCCTTCAGAAGTTATGTGAGATAATAAATGTTTGTTGTTTTAAGCTATTAAGTCTGAGAGTAATTTACACGTAGCAATAGATAACTAGTACATTTGTATAATTTTACTCCTAGATTGGGTAAAACATTTCAGGCGTAATAAGTTTTCCATCACATTTAAAATACCTTCTTTAGTGTGGCACCTGGGTGGCTCAGTGGGTTAAAGCCTCTGCATTTGGTTCAGGTCATGATCTCAGGGTCCTGGGATTGAACCCCACATCAGGCTCTCTGCTCAGTGGGGAGCTTGCTTCCTCCTCTCTCTCTGTCTGTCTCTCTGCCTACTTGTGATCTCTCCCTGTCAAATAAAAAAATAAAACCTTAAAAAAAAAAGTTAGAAAAAATACCTTCTTTACCAAAAACATCAAAATATTTATAAATGAAGTTGTATTTTAGATTCTCATCTATTTTCAATTTCTTTTAATAAGCTATATCATACTAAGGGCTAGTTGGAATAGGCTTAGGACTCTACATAACATGCAGTAAAACAATGGCTAAGGTACTAATATCTTCTTCAGTGCCCAGTCTCTTGCTAGAAGCATTCTTTGTATTATTTCATTTAATTCTCTCAAGAGTGTAATGAGGGAGGTATCAGATTTGTTTTATTTTTACATTGAGAAAACAGACTCAGAGAGGGTATGTAGAATTTCCAACAATGCATAATTAATAAAAGAAAGAGCCATTCTGAAATTAAAGTCCAACGCCAATTCACTTTCTCCCACCTCACAGAATAGGTTCTTTCTTTCCTTCTCTCTTTTTTTCTTCCTTTCTTGAGAGAGAGCATGGGCGCAAGCAGGGTGGGAAGGAGCAGAGGGAGAGAGAAAATCCTGAGCCCAAATCAAGAACTGGACACTTAACCAACCAAGGCACCTACACACCCCAGGTTATTTCTTATAACAGTTATCTCCTAAAACTGCCTTATTTTCTGGATAGTTTTGCAGCAAATCTTTTGATTTAGAATGAACTCTTTTTAGATTTGATTTTTTTGTCCTAGATAGCATCTTAAGCCTGTCTCTTCCCAGAATGAGGACGTAACTTTCCCATGGTTTCATGCCTCCAAACAGAGGAAGCCACCTCTCCTGATATTGCAGCCCATTCAGGGCCCTCAGCTCCCTGTTTGCCTGGCAGAAAATTTAGGTATATATGAAAATAGGAGTCTTATGCCAAAAGTTACAGGGGATCAGCGTGTGAATAGTAAGGAACAGACTACTTCAAATATTCAAAGCTAGCCACTTAGTAGATTTCATCTATAGCCAACAGGAAAGTATATCAGATCCAACAAGTTTCCTAAATTCTAAAGTTAATGGAACTTGATTTGTCATATTATTTTTACGATGTTACCAATGATGTCATATTACCAGGGTTTAAAATGTAGAGACCAGGAAAATATCTACCAGAAAAGTTTATTTATTAAGAAAAATAGTTTAGTTGGGGTGAAATGAACATTTCTGAATTCTCTCATTTAATATCTCTTTCAAGTATTTTTTTTTAGATTAAAAAGAAAATACAGGAAGCATACAAGATGAGCCTGGAGCATTTTGTAGTTTGTAGTGCCAGAAAATAAGGAAGTGCTTTAAAAAAATAATGGGATATGTCAAAGGGACATAAGAGCCAACTGAAAGAGTTCCCAATGACCAAAGTTGAAACAATTTGAGCAACAGAATAAATTAAGTAGTAATGGATAATCCAAAGTATAAAATATCCATGAGTCACTGACATAAATAAATGATTAATTCAAAAAATAAATAAATGAGAGAGAAGAGACAGAAGAATTCCAAACAATTTATGTAGAAATTCCTTAAGGAGATGGAATGTAAATCTTCATTCTTTTGGACTTCCTTCCAAAAACTACAGTACAAAAAGATGAAGGAGAGTAACTTTATAACAGAGAAACCTGACAAACACAGGTATCTCAGTCAGTGATAAAAATAGTGCTTTACCTTTATGGTCTTCATTCAAAGCATTCATTAGCTTAGTCTAATCATGACAAAAACACCAGACAGATCCCCACTGAGGGACATTCTAGAAGATATCTGACAAGTACTCCCCAAAACTACCAAGATCATCAAATACAAGGAAAGTCTAAGAAGCTGTCACAATCAAGAGGAGACTCTGGGGGCATGATGACAAAGTGCATGTGGTAACCTGGATGGGGTGCTAAAACAGAAAAGGTACAGTAGGGTAAAAACTAAGGAAATCTGAATAAAGCACGACTTTCAGTTAATAATAATGTCTAATAATGGAAACCGGGTGTGGGGTAAATGGAACACTCTGTACTAGTCTTACCCTTTCTCTATAAATATAAAACTGTTCTATAATAAGAAGTTTATCTAAAAATTCTTCTTCAAGTTAAAAAACAGTGGCGCCTGGATGACTCAGTTGTTTAAGTGTTCGACTCTTGGTTTCGGCCTCAGGTCATGATATCAGGGTTGTGAGATGGAGCCACAAATTGGGCTCTGTGCTGGGTGTGGTCTGGGATTCTCTCTCTCCCTATTCCTCTGCCCCTCACCCCACCCCCAAATCTCTCCCTCTCAAAAAAATTAAAAAAAGAAAAAAGAAAAGAAATTAAAAAAAAATACAGTCATATGGAACATTTATTTAATTTACATGTCTTCAAATGTACATGCTCAGCAAAGATAAAGAGGGAAGAGTGTGGTAAAAAGCAGAAATACAGTAGTTAAATATTTTGAAGTGTTAATGTGTACATTCCTCCTGAAGCCTCTTCCCCTCCCCTCCCTTCTGCTTCCCAGCTTGGACAGCTAGTCTTGATTGACTTACTGCATAATCAGAAACATCCAACTATTAAACACCATTGCCACTCTGAGACAAAGGGATTCAGATGCCTCCTTCCAAATTAAAAATCTTTCCCTGTCTGAGGAAAAAAAGATAGTTGGCCACAGAAGGGAAATACAAGTTACTCTAAAGGAAAGTGAAAGATCAAGCAACTGCTGGAGGGGAAACCTCTCTTCACACTCAACAATGGCAGCTGCGTGGAAGCTGAGTCACCCACAAAGGACCTCAGTCACAAGGAGAAGATCTTTGTTTCATCAGGCATCCAATTTGGAAGAATATCAAGACTACTGCCCTAAATCCTCTCCCAAGAGGACAATGCCCTACCTCAGAATATTCATAAACCTTCCTCTCAAAATAGAAAGTAGGGAACTTAGTCACCTTGAAGGCCTAAGATAACATGAAGAGAAGTCCTTACCTTTGATGAAGGTGTCACTAAACAAAAATGGTTTGATATTAGCCTTTGTTTTAGAATAGAAGGGATACATACTATATCTGACACCAAAACAATCATAAAGATATGATGTTGATTATTAACCCCTAAAAAGGACCACCAGAACAAAGATGATCAAATAAAGCTAAGTTTATTAGGCTTTCTGCTGTAAGGCAGAAAGACAGAATTGACAGAATCTTAGTGATGTATCATAAGGGGGCAGTCATAGGAGGATATTTATAGGGATTTAGAGCCTGAGCTGGTGATTTTATTTTTTTTAATTTAAATTCAATTAATTAACATATAATGTATTTTTGGTTTCAGAGGTACAGGTCTGTGATTCACCAGCCTTATATAATCCCCAAGGCTCATCACATCATGTGCCCTCCTTAATGTCCATCACCCAATTACCCCATCCCCCAACCCCACCCCCAGCAACCCTCAGTTTGTTTCCTATGATTAAGAGTCTCTTATGGTTTGTCTCCCTCCTCATTGTGTCTTGTTTTATTTTTTTCCTCTCTTCTCCTATGATCTTCTGTTTTGTTTCTTAAATTCCACATATCAATGAGATCATATGATAACTGTCTTCCTCTGATTGACTTATTTCATTTAGCATAATACCCTCTGGTTGATGTCATTGCAAATGGCAAGATTTCAGGGGGGTTTGATGGCTAAATTTTATATATATACACACACACATAAACACACACACACATATATGTATATATACACACACATATATATACACACACACATATATATGTATATGTATATCACAACTTCTTTATCCATTCATCTGTTGATGGACATCTGGGCTCTTTCCATAGTTTGGCTATTATGGACATTGCTGCTATAAACATTGGGGTGCAGGTCGCACTTTGTATCTTTGGGGTAAATACCAGTAGTGCAATTGCTGGGTTATAGGGTATGAGCTGGTGATTTTAAGGTAAGATAAGGAACTGGTTGGTAGTAGAGAGACATACATCTGAATCTTTGGGGTAAATACCCAGTAGTGCAATTGCTGGGTCATAGAGTATGAACTGGTGATTTTAAGGAAAAGTAAGGAACTGGTTGGTAGTAGAGAAACATAATGGTATTTATTACATAACAGTTTCAGATGGATGGGCAGAAAGAGGTGAGGGTCTTAACACGAGTCACGGTAAACTGCTAGTTTTGATAAGTTAGCTATTACAGTTGGCTCAGAGTTTTAACTTTCAGGAGCAAGCATTTCCTGAACCAAGTAGTTAAGTTACTTTAACTTGTTGTCAGTTTTATGTAAAATAGGAACAGAAAAATATTCCCAGTCCTACTATGGTTTAATACATGGGCAGGAACTATCCTGAGTCATGGTCTAAGTTAACACAGAAACAGGACATTAATTGGTTTCAATTCTCATGTGCTGGGTTTTATGAAGCGATCTCAACAATCCCTAACTCCTGGTATTCATTCCTTTATGATCCCTTCTCCTTGAGTGTGGGCATGATCTATGACTTCCCCTTAATCAAATGATTATGCAAAGGCAATGCGACATATGTGATTATGTTACCTAAGATTATAACATCCCTCTTGTTAGATTTTCTTCCTTACGGGCCTTTAGGAAGCAGGCCACCACGTTAAGAAGCCCACCTGGCAAGAACCTGAGACAGTGACCTCCAGATGACAGGCAGCAAAAACTGAGGACCTCAAAAAAACAAAAACAAAAACAAAAACTGAGGACCTCAATCCAACTACCCACCAGGAACTGAATTCTGTCAATAATCATGCATGCTTAGAAATAGATCCTTCGATAGTTATGCATCACATGAGATGGCAGTCCCAGTTGAAACGCTGATTACGATGTCATGAGACCCTGAAGTACTAAGGGCCCAACTAAGCCATTCCTAAATTCTTTACCTACAAAAACTGTGAGGTAATAAGTGTATTGGCTTAAGGCTCTAAGGTAATATTTTTGGTGGTAATATTGTTACATAGTAGTAGAGAGCTTTAGATTATTCTTTTTCCTAAGATGAAGGATAGAACATTATCATCTAAACACATGATTAATCCAGCTGTGTATTGTTGGACGACGTGTTTGGGTTGTGTAGAGCTTCTGATGGTAGTCATTCCAACACTAGTAAGTGTCAGATTTTCTTATTATTTTGCTGGAAAATTCATTAGTTGGGTCATTGGCTGGGACATTGACTTCTCCACAGCATTCAAGGTTGTGAAAACCATGCATTTGTGCATCAAAAACACAAATACTAGCTGAAGGATAGTAATCAGAATTTGTAGTTCACTTATAATACAAGAGTCAAGACTGCCCAAATTAAACCAAAAGAAAGATATCATCCCCACAGCAAAGAGACTGCAAAAGTAAATATGGGGGCAAAAGCCAAATTACTGAATGTCATCATTTCTTTGTTTCCTGGATATTTCTAGTAATAGTAAAGGCCCTGAAGAGATCTGTAGGGATGTAAGTACAACATTTTTCTCCTGAGATCCACATCTTCTACCTTTAGATGCCAGTATCCTAAACATTTTGTACCACCACCTAATTTCAGGAACCTCTCCTGTAGGTTCCACAGCCTCAGTAACATTGTCTAGCCCTCCTGCTACACTTTAAACCACTGCATGTAGGATTATGTACATTTAGGGGGCTTTTGTAAAATATAAATTGAAGAAGCTTGGGGGCAGAAGAGAACTGCCCAAAATTCTCTCCCAATGATTAACAGTTTGAATGCAAATTAAGATCTAATTTTTCTTATTCCTAAGTTTATCTAAATAACTACCTTTTTCTCTGAGAAGAGAAACTGATGGGCCAAAATGGATCCTGGGTAATGTCAGGGAATATTCAGGTGGTCATCAGATGCACAAGATGAGAGATTTCTACAAAATTTGTGGTTATAATCAATAATCTTTTATAATACAAGTCCAGTCCCAGTTATTAGGAATCAACCACGAACCTATTTTTGGCCACAATGCCTTATGTTGTTGTCATATAGTATGGCAATGTTTTAGTATCATTCACTCATCAAGAATGGTCCTATGCCAGATGATGAAATCTGTTGTACAGAGATCATCAGGTAACTCTAAAACAAAAAAAGTGTAGAGTTGTCCTAAGTGGTATACCTTCCTGTAAAGTCTAAAAAAAAATCTGAAAAAAATCTGGAAAAGTGAGACAGCCTCTGTAATACATACCATCTGTTTTCTAGCTCTTTCTGAGCTCTAATTCTATGAAAATTCTATAGCAAAGTCTAGCTTCTATGAAAGTTCCCCAAGTGTAGTTTCTCTGGAGAAAGGAACTTACCTTCTTAGATATAAAGGGATGTAGGGTTTTAGATTTCTTATTATCTGGCCTGTTATAATTTTTTTGCAAAATAAAGAGTTTCTTAGTGCACAGTGAATCTCCTTAACTCAGGAAACTAACTGGAACTGGTATCAAAGGAAAGATGGGTAGCATGCAAAGGAAAGTGAATACAAATAAAGACTCTAGGGATTATGCACTCTGGGCCTCAGTTTCACATTCTGGGGTGAAGTCTTGGGGTTTCCATGGTTATTTTACCATCCTGTGCTTTTTATAGGCCAAGATCATAGTTTCTTAAGTTACACAATTCTCCAAAAATCTTAACAAGCTTCCAATCTATTTGCTTCTGATCAATTCCTAGTGCCCATAACCATCCCCAAAGTCAGCAACCCAAGCCTCCAATAATTTGTTGCTTCTCAGGGCTATTTCTCTTTCTCTAGCAACTTAATGGAATCTACCTTGAGGCCATCTGAAACAACATCTTTAAAGGGAAGGTAATATCCTTAATGTGATATTTGCTGCCGGGATGAATCATTTGTTTAACTAGAAACTCTTAATGGGTTTTTGCCATCAAAGCCTTTTGAAGTCTTTATTTCCTAAAGTTCAGTGTTTAGAAGCAGTTGACTCTTCCAAATCTGAAAGGCCACAAATTTCTGAACTTTGTCTAGTCTTTAATTCTTCACTCGACTCATTTCTTTCTTTTAAATATCTTGCTAAATGCACCAATCAACAGTCAAACGCACACTCTTGGCTTTTCAGTCATTTGCACTAGAGTTATAGACTCAGTAGGAACTGGGTCTTGCTGCCTTCCATGTTATCACAAGCAAGAGTTTTACAAAATCTGTTTCTTTACCATTCACTATTTAATCCCCAACTCAGTATTGCTATTTTAAGTTTTTGTTATGGTGTAACCCCACTTCAAGTCTGTATTATTTAACATATTGCTAAAAGTTATAATAAATAATTACCCCAAATTTTTTACTTTTACATGATAGATTATTTGGGGTTTTGGTTTTCTGTGTAGGTTTTTTTTTTTTTTTACCTCATGTAATGGCCATTGGTGCATAAACGTGAAGAAGACAATCCTGTTCTATGGGAGTCAGAATGATGGACTCCCAAACATGCCCACATTCTGATCCCCCAAATCTATGAATATTACCCTACATGGCAAAAGGAACTTTGTAGAGAATACTAATTTAAAAATCTTGAGGGGCGCCTGGATGGCTCAGTGGGTTAAAGCCTCTGCCCTCGGCTCAGGTCATGATCTCAGGGTTCTGGGATCGAGCCCCACATCGGGCTCTCTCCTTGGTGGGGAGCCTGCTTCCCCCTCTCCCTCTGCCTGCCTCTCTGCCTACTTGTGATCTCTCTCTCTCTCTCTCTTTCTCTCTGTCAAATAAATAAATAATCTTTTTTAAAAATCTTGAAATAGGGAGGGTATCCTGGACACACAGGTGGGCCTAGTGTAATCACAAGCATCTTTATAAGAAGGAGGCAGGGGTTCAGAGTGAGAGAAAGAGATGTGGCACTAGAGACAGAAGTCAGGAAGATGGAAGCAAAGGGCACTGAGCCAAGAAATTCAAGTCACCTCTAGAAGCTGAAAAAGCAAGGAAACAAATTCTCTCCTAGAACCATTTTTAAAAGATTTTTTTTTTTTTAATTTTAGAGAAAGAGAGAATGGGAGGGGGAGAAGGGGCAGAGGGAGAGAGAGAATCTCAAGCAGACTCCCTGCTGAGCATGGAACCTGATGCAGGGGGCTTGATCTCACAACTCTGAGATCATGACCAGCGCAAAATTCAGAAGTCAGATGCTCAACCGACTGAGCCACCCAAGCATCCCTCCCTTAGAGCCTTTAAAAGGAACATAGCCCTGCTGACCCATTTTAGACTTTGGACCTTTAGAACTATAAGATAATAAATCTGTATGGATTGAAGCCACTAAGTTTGTGGTAATTTGTTAGAGCCTCAATGTGAAACTAATAAATACATCTTCTGCAGAGTCAGCTAGGCATTCAAGTGGAAACACTGTCATCTTCAAAATGTAAATCTGAAAGTTTGCCTAAGGTTATCTCTATTATAAGCAGCTGGAAAAAAGGAAGCATAAAGCATCCCCCATGCAGAGACAGGGATTGGGTACCTAGATATACCTAGATATAACAGGGGCTAGAAAATATAGGTCTGCCTGGAAAGCTGCTTCCAATAATAACTTCATATACCATGAATGCAAAAGTATGAATATAAGTGGCAAGCTAGTCATTCTGCCACAACCCTAGACTAAAAACAGGGCAGTCAAGTGAAACTGTTTGTACTAAGTGGTGGACTTATATACTCTTTTTCCTTAATTAACTACCAGAACACTGGCAGTAGGCTTATTCACCTTAATTATTCAGGGATTAGAAGAGACTCTGTAAGTGTCATAAATACAAAAAGAGATTCAAAAATTACCAGACACTATAGGAAAGCCTCCAGTGGGAAAGAAAAGAAAAAAAAAAAAAAAAAAAGAATGAAAGAAAAGAAAAAGAAAAAAGAAACCACAACCACCCCCCAGAAAAAAACAGAAAGGGGGGAATTTAAAGAAGCAATGGCAATGTATTGGTAGATGGTAAAAAGAAAAGTAGCTAAAATTAAAATTAGTATCTTCTGAGAAATAAGAAAATATGCTGAATTCACAAAATTAGAAGGAAAAATATGCTTAAAAAATAAAGACCACCTAAGAAAAGAACTCTAAGAAATTAAAAATATGACTAAAAATTTTAAAAGAATTAATTTTTTAAGACTGAAAGATTAAATTATGGCTATATCATAAGAAACAAACACCAGAATTGACAAATTAGAGAGCAAAGATGAGAACCCTATAGCTTGTGGCAAAGATAGTTATATTCATTAAATATTCCACTACATTTCCCAGAATCCTTGGGACTAGGCAAGGTCATGTGACTAGTTAAGGCTAATGAAATATGAGCAGAAGAGACATGTGTTACCTCTAGGCTGAGAGAAAGTTCTCCTCTCTCTTTCTTGTCATAACAACCAGCTCTGCGGCTCTATCAGCTGGGTACCTGTGTGACCATGTGGAACAGATCTAATCTCACTCAACTCACTTTGAACTGAGTATGAAACAATAGTTGTTGGGTTAAGCACTGAGACTTCACAGCAAAATCTATCACAGCAAAATCTAGCCTATGCAAATAAGAGTCAATTCAGGAGATTCAACATTTGACTAATATGAATTTCAGAACAAAAACACCTGAGCCCAGGTGGCTCAGGTCAGTCAAGCGTCTGCCTTCAGCTCAGGTCGTGATCCCAGGGTCCTGGGATGGAGCCCCACGTCAGGCTCCCCTGCTCAAGAGGGAGTCTGCTTCTCCCTCTCTCTCTGCCCCTCCACCCCTCTCGTGCTCTCTCTCTCTCAAATGAATAAATGAAATCTAAAAAAATGTTTTTAAAAATATAAATTCATGGGGCGC
Source organism: Procyon lotor (assembly GCA_028646535.1). Lineage (NCBI taxonomy): Eukaryota > Metazoa > Chordata > Mammalia > Carnivora > Procyonidae > Procyon > Procyon lotor. Next base: position 74,720,010 of record CM053606.1, on the reverse strand, counting down.
CTGGGTGGCTCAGTCGTTAAGCATCTGCCTTCGGCTCAGGTCATGATCCCAGAGTCCTGGGATCAAGCCCCGCATCGGGGCTCCTTGCTCAGCAGGAAGCCTGCTTCTCCTGCTACCATTCCCTTTGCTTGTGTTCCCTCTCTCGCTATGTTTCTCTCTGTCAAATAAATAAAATCTTTAAAATAAATAAATAAATAAATAAATAAATAAATTCATGGTTTTATATTACTTTATAAACTATATTAAAATTAGATTAAAAGGCTGAAAATATTTAATAAGACTTTAATCAGATTGGAAAATGTTAAGAATTGATATTAAGCAGTATTTGCAAGTAATAGGAAAATGAACATACTTGTACATTACTGATGGGAACATAAATCAGTAGTACATTTTAGGAAAACAATATGGCATTGTCAATTAAATTTTAAATTTACGCACCAATTATTCCAATTCTAAGTGTCTTTAGAATATACAAATGTGTCTACCAGAATATTCTTAGAATAATACCATAAATTAGAGATTACTCAAAAAGCAAGATATAAAACAACACATATAGTATAATTTTTCCATTTATGTAACTAAAAAAGACAAATCTGGATATATGAGTGCACACATGCATGTGTGTGCATGTGTGTGTGTGTTGAGTGGGATTAAAAAGAAAAGATGCTATGTTATCATCTCCTACCCTCTCCACATCCATCACAGGAGAGAAGATGACTGGTTTTCTCAGTCAGCTTATAGACCCTAAATACAAAATCTAGATTTTGTAAAATCTAGATGTTAAAGAAAGAAAAAAAATTATTGACATAATACAGAACTACACCAAAGACAGGAGAAAAGACAAGAGGGTTCGTCTGAACTAAATTAGGTGAAAAATTTAGAAAGCTTGGGGTAACAAAGGAATGAGTCTTAAAGTATTGCTATGGGTGAGAAATATATTGACAATAAGGACTTAGGGAAAAAAGTTTTGAAAGAAATTTTGTGATGTTTTGAGAATGTTCTCTCTTTTGTTTCTGTGCAGGACTGCAGTAAGATTCATGCTACTTTCACTTATTTTCTTGGACTCTAGACTGTTTTTTACCCTTGTATTAGATCAGAGGGCAGCTGGGTATTTAAAGGTTAAAACTGTATTATAGACAGATCAGAAGGTAACAGAGAAAGATAAAGGGAGATAATTAACAAATACAAAAAACATCTATTTATGTTTCACGTTTAGAAAAATTTATTGAAGAGCAGACATCAAACTGTTAACATCAGTTACCTCTGTAAAGTCAGAGTAGATGAGGAAAAGTGGAAGATAGGGGCAAAGGACTTACTTTATACATATATGCATCTTTGTAATATAATTATTAATTGAAACCCATGAAAATAACAAATGTAAGATATTACCTCTTCAAAAATATGGCATTTATTTATGACTAAGTAAAAATGACATCTCCGAATTTATTTTTTTTCTTCATTTCCCCCTCCTGTGTTTATATGCATATATGGATCACAGGGGCCTTTCAACTAAAACAGTGACATAATTGTGGCAAAGATTTTTTTAAGCTTAAAATAAGCATGAAACTATTTGATTTCCTTAGTCAATTTTCAAGTATAGACACATATTGAAAGCTCAATTTTCACTAAGAATTTTTTTTTCCTGAAAAAACTCGTTCTGGGCATGTTTAGTCTTCTACTCCCTTAACCTGAATATTCAACGAAAACATTTTTATATTGTATTGTCAGATCTTCTCATGTATAGGCTAGAGAAGAATAATATGTTAAATGATGTTAGACGAAGTAACACTCTGTGGATAATACATAACATTTTTAAGGTAGTAACTTTTAAATCCTACAATAATGACTAAAAAGAAAGGACTGCTCTACTCTTAAAGGACAAGCCAAGTCTAGGTAAGAGGTATGAACTCTAGCGCCATCTAGCAGACATGCTGCGTAACACCATTAACGTTGTAACAGATCTAACAAAGCAAGGTTAAGTGTCCTTGAATCCTATATTGATTGTCAGCCTTGAAAATCCCACTTAAGCATTCCTTAGACTTTCTAGAGTTCCAAACTCAGTATAGAGCCCTTTCAAAGGCAGGGGCAAAAAACACGTTTCAATTTTATCAGGTATCTTAGAGAAAGGTGTCCTGTGAAAGAATAAACACTAGTTGACTACCAGGTGTACCTCCCCCCTCAGGTGAAGCCACTTTCCCTTTACGGAAAATCTACATTAGTACCTGTTTTTCCTAACTGAAAGAAATCGGAAGATGATTTCTGCTTTTATGAAAAAAGCCATCGCCATACTAATGAAGGTCTTTCACAAAAGCAAAGTGATGCAACATGAGCTTTTGGAAAGCTGGCGATATCTGTATATATCTGTATATATTTGACAATACATAGATGCCTTCATCCTCGTGAGAGAATTTATATCATTTTATTTCATAATAAGAGCATAATATTGCTAAATCTGCTAATTTCTAATCTGGGCTATTTTTAGTCATTAAAGTATGAAGTAAAGGAAACATATTTTCCTTTGTCAGCCTCCACCAAAACACATATACACTGTCTCACACACATACACACACGCGTACGCACATAAACACACTTTCACTCACTGATACTTTCAATATATATTCAAATGTAGTATTTGTAAATCCAAACCTCGGCTACCCAGTAATTTTCAAGTAGAAGTATGTATTTAAGCACAAATCTGTGAACAAACGAGTTAAACTCAAAAGTCTCGGCCTTCTGAAGCCATAAGGTCTAAATAAATGTGTTCAAACATATGAAAATACAATACCTGATAGCTTCCTGATAAAACTCCCAAAGTAGGAGGGTATAAACATATGTTTTAATGATGAAATCCTGAGCGTCATAATCCCAGATGGATTTCAGCAATAACAATAAAAAGTGTCACTATATAACTGAGAAGACATGAAAGAATGACTAGAAGAATTAATAAATAAAATTTCTATCACCCTGCTATCAAGCATAGAAAAGATTTCAAAAATAATGTTAATTTGTTACTTTCTATTTATAAGGAACCTCTTCAAGAAACTCATGTTTGCAGCCTTCAGAAAACTCATACGATGTTGCTTTTACTGTTCTCCCACAGCAAGAAAAACATGGGTAATAACATGACCTTATTAGACTACAACACATAGCTTTTTATATTTTCAAATAAAGAGAGATGTGAAGGATGTTGCTTAATTATGGATGTCCAGCAAAACTAGATACCATTTATATCAGTCAGGGGTAAAGCAAGAGACAGAAGTACAGGAATTTGACCGGGGATGTTTAATATAAATGTTTATTAAATTCAAAAGGGTATTTGCTAGTAAGGAGCAAAAAAAAAAAATCACTAAGGAACACAGAAAATGCTTGAGTGGCTCTGTCCGTTAAGTGTGTGCCTTCCACTCAGGTCACGATCCCAAGGTCCTCAGATGGAGTCCCACATCTGACTCCTTGCTCAGCAGGGAGCCTGCTTCTCCCTCTCCCTCTGCCTGCTGCTCCTCCTGCTCGTGCTCTCTTTCTCTCTCTCTGACAAATAAATAAATAAAATGTTCAAAAAATAAAATAAAATAAACTGCTACATTTTAAAACAAAAAGGAACACAGAAAGAGTAGGTAAAGGAACAACCACTACCCTTAGGGCTAAGCTAGGGCCCCACTAAAGAATCTTCCTCACTAGGGCCGATCCAGATCTGACGGGAGAGGGTGCAGTCATGGCTCATGGGATGGCAGAGAAGAGAAGGTGCTGAGGTGCTGAGCCAGCAGAATTTGCTGAAAAGCTACCCTCTCAGGTTTGGGGAGAAGCCATCCACAAGGATGTTTCTTCACTGGGGGCCCTGCTGCAAAGCCACCTGAACGGGTTCCTAAAGAACATGCTAAGGAACTCATGCTACGGGAACCAGGTGCCAAAGAAGGTGCACATCTGACAGAAGCCAGACCATGGAGAAGCCATGTGTGCTGCAGGAGTCCAGAGAGAGGCACACCCCGAGTAAACGCTAGTCTTTCCTCCAGTGTCCCTACAGCACCCTTGACTGACAAATCTTAACGACATGTCAGTTGGCACACAGAGCCCAGCCCACTCTCACAGAGAGACATTACAGTGTGGATTTCTATCTGAGAGGCAATAGATTCATAGTGGGTGCACCGATCTTAATGTGTACTCACTGTCACACATCGTAGCATGCTTTAGGGGTTGCTTATTTTCAGCTCACTGGTTTTCTCAAACTTAACTTCCACAAGAGGTTTCTCATGGGGTTAGCTGCCTTTAGTCTCCACTTTTAAATCTATGGTGCGCGATCAGATTGATTTCCCTAAGCCCTCATTTCATTTTGTCTTTATGCTGCTCAAAAGCTTTCGATGGACTCGTATTGCCTAGAGTAGCAATCCTAAACCTGGTGAGTATGAAAACCCCTGGCCAATATTAATAGTTTTGTGCAGACCACCACATGATGGTAGTTTTACTAATTGACCACTTTAAGTGAAAATGTAGATGATAAAATGCTATCAGTTAGACATATACCATTAATTTGTATTTTACTAAGTCATATCACCGATAGTCCAGTACCTATAGTAGATCAGATACATGTGATCAACACATCTATTCAGGGTCTCAGCTATGCCTGCTGTGGATTTGGATCAGAGGGCCTCTTCTAGTAATAACTCCAGAATCCCCAGAGTTCTCAGGCCCACAAATTGGGGTCTACTGACTTAAAATCAATCCTCAAAACCAGCACTGAGTTTTCCCTAATCTGATCCAATTTCCCTTTTACAACTTTGTCATTCACTGACACTTCCCGTATCAGTCCAGTCAATTTCCCACAAACAATGTGCCCTGAACACATTCTGGGATATCTAAAGCCCTAGTTCCACCTGGAATATATATGTTTATTCTTCTTTTTCAATCCAAATCCTACCTTTTCTCAAGGCTCACATTATATGCTTCTTCCAGGTTACTGTTCTTGGCCACTGTGGCAAATGTTTCTTGTAAGACCTCTCCCATACAGAAGAGGATGAGATCCTTAAAGTATTGGTCCGGGCTCTTTTCAGCAGCACTCGTTGGATTATACCAATAAGGGGCAAACTGGAAGGCAGAATTGCACAAGTCATCATTCCCCCCACAGCTAGATGAGTGGGTACTCCCAGTTAGCAAATGTAGGATTGGGCCAGCGGCACTCCCTTCCTTGTACCCCTTCTGCACTCTGTACATAACTCTATCATATCACTTACTATTTCCCCCAGTGGATGGAGAACTCCACAAGAGTTAGCCACTGCAAAGCTGCAGAAAGCCGAGCTCCTCAGTGGGCTTCCCTGCAGCCCCTGCATTCTCGGATTGCCTAAAAGCCAGCACCACACAACCCTTCCACTATTTATAAGAGCCTCCAACTCCCTGCATTCCACTCCTTTCTTCTCAAAATACCTGCAACAGCTTTCACTCCTCCAAACTGCGAATTGTGATAAGGCCTTAACATACGTTTACTCTTTCCATTTCTATTTCGATTATCTCCACAACTAAGCTTCTTGAAGAAATGACTGTGTTTTATATTTCTTTATATACAATCTAATATCTTTCCTTGCAAGAAGCCATTCAATCAATAATTATTGATTTGATTACATAGAGGTATAAATGAGACTAAGTAGATGGCATATTAGATTCCCATTGTAGAAAAAAGTTGAACAGACTTTCAAACTGCCAAGCCCCTACTGAGAGTTTCAATGGTTTAGAACTTTTCAATGGCCCTTACCTCCCATCCCTCAGTAAACTAATTCACCTGTTTTTCACTGTTGTTTTGTTTTGTTTTTAGAGAGGGCGAGGGGGCAGGGAGAGGCAGAGGGAGAGGGAGAGAGAAAATCCTAAGCAGACTCCATGCCCGGCACAGAGCCCACTGCAGAACTGGATCTCAGGACCCTGAGATCACGACCTGAGCTGAAATGAAGAGTCCAACGTTCAGCTAATGGAGCCAACCAGGCACCTCCTAACTTACCTGTTTTGAATCCAGTTGCTGACTTCCACTCTAAATATCTGTAAACATTTTTGGGTGGACAGCTTTGGGCCAGTTAGGCCATCACAGCACCCCCTGCTTTACGTTCCGGTCCTACACATTTCATATTCTTCCACGTGTTAAATCTCCTTGCCTCTATCTGATCTTGCCTAACGACCCTTAAAATCTGCCCTTTCCCTACTCTTTTCTTTCCACTGCCAGGTATAAAACAATATGAAGAAATACACATATTTTTGGGGCGCCTGGGTGGCTCAGTCGTTGAGCGTCTGCCTTCAGCTCAGGTCATGATCCCAGGGTCTTGGGATCGAGCCCCGCATCGGGCTCCCTGCTCCGCGGGAAGCCTGCTTCTCCCGCTACCACTCCCTCTGCTTGTATTCCCTCTCTCGCTGTGTTACTCTCTGTCAAATAAATAAAATCTTTATAAAAAAAAAAAAAAAGAAATACACATATTTTTTATATGTGTATTTTATATGTGTATAAAGTTTTTATCCTTGAACTACAATCATATCTTTTGCTTTTTCTATACATCTAGCTGTAGTGAGTTGAACAGCATTCCCCCAAATTCATACCCACTCGGGACCTAAAATGTGACCATATTTCAAAATAGAGTCTTTGCAGATGTAAAATTAATTAATGACCTCAAGACAAAGTCATTCTGCCCTACATCCAATGACTGATGTCTTTATAACAAAAGGAGAAAAATACAGAGACACGGGATTGGGAGAAGGCCATGGAAATATGGAGGCAGAGATTAGAGTGATGCTTTGCAAACCAAGAAATCACTGGAGGCCACCAGCAGCTGGAAGAGGCAAAGAAGGACTCTCTCCTAGAAACTTCAGAAGTATGGCTCTGCCAATACCTTGTTCTAAGCCACTCTGTTTATGGTACTTTGTACGGAAGCCCCAGAAAACTAACACTAGAACCATACTAATAGTAATATAGTAATAGTACTATACTAATATACTGATGTAACTGGTATTTTTCATGAAAAGCCAATACTTACTTTATAGGCATAAGTGAATGCAATAAATTGTAAGGAAGTTGACATCACCATACACACTGCTAACCATAATATATCTCTAACATATACCCTCTACTCTCTTTTAGGACCACTTTCAGAGATATGAATTAAGTATCTCCTAGTAAAAGATCATCCTGGCTAATAGTTTACTGGAAAAGTTCAATTTTCTATTTGCCATTTGGAAGTTGGTTTCAATGACAGACTTACCATGGTAAAAATTAAACTATTTTCCACCTTCTAGAGATAATACTTTAGTAATTACCAAAAACTTGAACATTCGGTGAACACATAATTCTCCTTTCCCTCTGGAGATAGGGCAGCTGAAAAGAACACTGTACAGCCTACAAGCATACCTGTTCCTTCTCCTGAACACACCACACATTCTGGGGTTTGGATTCTAAGGATGCTGCAGAACGCAAATCCTCGGGCAGAGTTAGACACGCCCTCTCTATGCCCCCTTTGCCCTCCATATACAGCTCTATTTTATCACATTGTGTTGTTATTATTGGTTTACCTGACTGTTCCTTCCAACAGACTGAGAACTCTACAAGGGCAGGACTGTGTATAACTCATCCTTATACTCTCCAGCCCTGGCATCATGCTTGGCAGGGTTGGTGCTTGATAAATGCTGAACTAATTAAACCGTTGACCTTGCTCTATTCATAACAGAATAGACAAATTTAGAACACATCGCCAAATTGCAGTCCTGAAATTGAGCATTTATTCTCAAAGCAGATGCAGCAGACGTATTTTTATTTACAAAATGTGGTTTATATACGGCCCCTTTCTCAAAAGAAGGCAGCAAGACTCAGCAGTTAATTACCCAAACCTAATGAGAGAAATGTTCACAAGTTACTGCAGCCTGGTATTTATCAGAAAGATGTAATAGCCTGGGTGGTAGCAAGTTCAAGACATATTTCCTCTTCATGTGCACTCCTGCCATAAAGCAGGTTCCAAGAGCAATAGTAAAGTGTGGCTGAAGGACAATGAGTTTTGCCTAGAAGTCAAACAAAGCCAGCGTTAAATCTTCCAAATCCTCTGTCCCGGAGTCTTAACCACATTCTGTATCCCCTGAATTTAAAATCAATAACGAATGTGTAAACATTCTAAGGTGGTTGTAAAGTTTTTCAAATCCTCAAAATTGCTAGTCAAGATAATGTAGGTCAGAGCTAATATACTCATCTCTGAGATTATAGCCCCAACCTTATTTTAGGCACTGCTAATGGCTTTAAGGAGCAGATACTTAAAAACAGTTCTAGGAAGACTGTCCCTGATGAAAACTGAAGAAACGGGAAGATTCAGGACAGGGATCCCAATGAAAAAAGAATATTTAGAATCTTGGCTGCAGGAATTTGACTCAGAGACGGGGCTTACAGAAGAATTCATACTTGTCAGTTTTCCAGTTTATAAAAGATAGTCTCTAAAATGGCCCCATTGATCTCTACCTCCTAGTATTCATGTCCTTGTGTACCTCTCCTCTTAAGTGTGGGCTGGACCTAGTGACTGCTTTCTAACAACTAGGATATAGCACAAGTAATGGGATAATGCTTCAAGGATCAGGTTAAAAAAGATGTGCCTTCCACCTTGGTCAGCACACCCTCACTCTTTTGTTCACTCACTCTGAAGAAGGCCAGGGGCCATGTTGTGAGTTACTCTGTGGAGAGTCTCATATAGCAAGGAACTTATGGCTTCTCTGTCCAAGAACCTGGTAGGAACTGGGTCCAGCCAAAAACCACGTGCATGAGTTTGGAAGATCTCCCTCTGAGGGAACCTTGGAAGATCTCCCTCTGAGGGAACCTTGGAAGATCTCCCTCTGAGGGAACCATGAGCTTGGAAGATCTCCCTCTGAGGGAACCCTGGCCACCTTCACTTTAGCCTTGTCAGAGAACCTGAGACAGAGGCATTCAGCCACGCCACATCCAGATTCCTGACCCACAGAAGCTTTAAGATAATAAATGTTTGTTGTTGTAAGTCACACAGTTTTGGGGTAATTTGTCACACGGCAATAAGTAATGATGACATAGCAACTTCTACTTGTAGTATTAAATATATGCTTACTTTTCAAAATCCACATCCTGATTTTTGTTTGTGTGAGAAGGTCACCTGATCCCTGACATGGAAATAGATACCACTCTCATAGAAGCTAAGTACTTTGTCTAACACACACACACACACACACACACACACACACACACACACACACAATGTGTATATAAAATACATATACATATGTATGCATATACATGTGTACATATATACGTGTGCGTATGTGTATATATACATATACATATATACATACACACACACACACACTCAACAAGTGAATCATTACTGTCAAGGACTGGGCTATTTCCCTACAAGAAAGTCCAATCAAGCAGAATGTGGCAAAGCTGACCACAAGGTAGTCTTCCTAAAGCCAAAAACCATATAGCCACAGTACGACCCATTCATTCACTCATCACCTTATGACCGGTAATTGGAAATAAAATCACTTTATTCTCTAAATATCTAACTATATGTTTATTCATCTTTTCAATGCAGTGTTTTATAGGAAACTGGAGAGCCCTAAGAACTGCTTCCCTATCTCCTCTGAATCACTAGAGACGCCTTCTACATGAACAAAATGGATACTAAGCACTTATCCTGTGAAGGAACATAATTGCCTGGCTGCCACAAGACAACATTTCATTTCAAATTCTATTCATTGCTACTCATCTCCCCAAACAATTTCCCTTTTGCTCAAACTTTCCTATATAATAGACTACTTTATTAGATAATGTTTACTAATAAACTGAAAGCAAGGGTAACTATTAAAGAAGATAAAGTATTCAATTAGAACAGCTTAATTACAATGTGACTTTGTAGAGAATTCTACCTTGTAATTCTACCTGATAGCAATGTCAAGAGTTCCTTCAAAATTAGACATCTCACATTTGGTTCTTTCCAGATTTGACTAGATGAGCTGGACAACAGAGAGCTTAAACAAAGATTCATGGCATCTTCACACACATTGTTGATATTTTCTGTTTTATAATGGGAAATATCATATCAGGACACCCATTTAAAACATACGTGTTTTTAGGTACCTCAACCTAAGCTACCACCATGAAATTTTGTGTTTTTTAACGGTTCTCAAGTAGGAGGAAAGATCAGAGCTTGTTTTTGGAGATTTGTTTTTCTCTTTTTTGCTTTCCTTCTTTCAATATACAAATATATCTAAAGCTGAAAATACACATAAATTCTCCTTTAATCTTTCTTCAAGTTCTCTCTTTTAATGGACGGACTGTTCTGAAGACTCACTTAAGTTCTCATTCTTCCTACGTTAATCCTAACTGAACCAGTGACATTATTAAATGATGGTGTTGTCCTGTTGGAAAACTGATTGGATGCCTGCCATAGTTTATAAAATCGCCATTAACCCATCTCTTGGGCAAACATTGAACAAATCACTAGCTATCAAATATTAGTGACTTTTGAAACAATATTCAGGTTGTCATAACACTTCACCTTTGCTTATTAATAATAATTTACGTCAGGGCTTTCTTGATATTTTTCTTATTATATCTCACATCATCGGTAAAGCATTATAGATTTTTTTCTTTGAAATCCTGTACTATTCAAAGAAGGAATAAATCTTGTTTCATTTACATAAATTCTGTTAGTCCTTTTTTTAGGTCTATGACAAACCAGGCAAATTTAGTTGGCAATAATCTGGAAATTTTTTGAAGAAAAATCTGAATTATATAGATATTTGGGATACAATTAACTCCTTATATATAAGTTATTTAATTTCTTTAGTTTAGTGTTTTAACTTTCCCTCTGGTCAGATTGCCTTATCCCCACACATCAGGTTTTCATTCTATTAGGTGCTATCCAAATTACCCAGAAAGGTCCATCTAAAATACGAGCATTTTCTCACTTCTCTACTTTAAAATTGTTCATTGCATTCTCCAATATCTTCAGGATAAAGTTAATATTCATTAGAACGATATTTAAGGCCCTTAACTACCAGGATTTCCCAGATTCTACCAGCCTCTTTTGTCTCACTCTCTGTCCACTTCATACTTCACACCATATCAGCCACACTAAATTACTTGTAGTCCTGACTTCTCCTCATTCTCCACATACTGGGTCTTCCAACTTTTATTCCTTCCACCTTAGGTCACTATCCATCCTATTGACTTTACCTTAGTGACTCAGACATAAACAATCTTCAATGCTCATCTCAGGTCACACACCACATAGAAAATCCTTCATTTTTGCTTTCAACCTAAGCTACATGTTTTTCCTATTCTCTTATCTAGCATTCTATTTTAACAATCACATTTACTCCACTGTCCCCTATTGACAATTTATGTCTGTCAATCTCCAACTGATTGTGAAGTCCTGGGGTCAAGTATCAAATCTTACTTGCCTGTTTATCTTTTTCTGCAAAAATAGCATAGTGTCTGGAACATAGTAGTCACTCAGTAAATAAATAACTGTTGAATTAGCTAAAATGTTTATAATCGCTTTGAAGGAGTTTTGGAAAAAGATCTTTTAAGAGAATGCTGAGACAAAAGAGCTATAGCAGGGAAAATAATTCTGAAACTGCCATTTATAGATCATGTATAATGCCAAACATTTTCCAAAGTGTGTGGACCAATGTTTACCGCCACCAGTTTCTGAAAGCCTTTATTTCTCCATGTTCTTCCCTTGGAATTGCCTCACTTTTACATTTTCTCCGATCTCGTGAATATACAATTGTTTATCATTGAAGTTTTGACGGCCTTATTTGATTCCCAGTGGAACTGAACACTATTTTAAATATACATTGGTTATTTAGATTTCCTCATTTGTGAATTCCCTTGCCTGTTTTTCTTTTCTTTTTTTTTTTTTTTTAAGATTTTATTTACTTATTTGGCAGAGAGAAAGAGATCACAAGTAGGCAGAGAGGCAGGCAGAGAGAGAGGGGGAAGCAGGCTCCCTGCTGACCAGAGAGCCCGATGTGGGGCTTGATCCCAGGACCCTGAGATCATGACCTGAGCCGAAGGCAGAGGCTTAACCCATTGAGTCACCCAAGTGCCCTCTTGCCCATTTTTCTATTGGATTGAAAGTCTTTTGTTTTCTTCTAAAAAATGATTTATAATAATTCTCTATGTATTCTGAATATTTTGGTTAAAATTGTTGCAAATATGTTCTCTCTCTCTTTGTGGTTGCCTTTTCATTATCTTAATGGTGTATGTCATTGAACAGAACTTAATTTTAATGAAACCAACTTTATTGATCTTCTTTTAGTTAATGTCCTTTGTGTCATGTTTAAGAAATAATTTCCTTCCTAAGGTCATGAAGATGTTCCCCTTATTATCTAGTACAAGTTTTATTGCTTTGTTTTTTATATGTAAGTCTATAATCCACCTGGAATGGATTTTTGTGTTAGGTATGACAGGAAATCCAATTTCATTTTCTACAATAAAGATGTCCAGCTATCCCAGCACCATTTATTGAGAATACTAGCCTTTGCCCCACTGTTCTGCAGTGTCACTTTGTCATAAATCAAGTGTCTATATATATATACATATGCCTGGTTTTTTTCTAGATACTCTATTCTGTTCCTTCCCCTATCTATCCTTGTGCTAACACCACATGGTATAATTTAATGTAGATTTACATTAACTTGACTATTCTTTAATCTTTGTAGTTCCATATAAACTTTAGAAGTAACTTTTCACATTCCACAAGAATAAAACCAAAACTATTGATATTTGTATTGGATTTATATTAAATCCGTAGATTGATTTAGGGAAAAGTGACATTTTGGCAAATTTGAATTTTCCAATTCATGATCAATGTCTATTTCTCCACTTATTTCAGTATTTTTAGTTTATCTTAATAAAGTTTCATAATTTTATCTATGAATTTACTTCTAGGTACTTGATACTTTAATCTAGTGCCTTAAACTTCAGTTTCTGCTTGCTGCTAGTATACATATATAATGATTTTTGAATATTGGTCTTTTAGAGTTACTTTGCTAAATGATCATTAATTCTAATCATTTACTTGTAGATTGTGTTAAATTTTCTGCACATAATGTTACTGTATCATCCAAGAATAATACAAAAATTTTTTTCAAAGCATATAAATTTTATTCAGTTTTGCTGTTGTTTTGATGATTTGATATTTTTTATTTTGATTTATTGCACCAGATAAAACCTCCAGGAAAAAAATATCATTTACAGCTAGTGATAATAAGCAACCTTGTCTTGCTTTGAAACTCACAGGAAGGGGCGCCTGGGTGACTTAGTGGGTTAAAACCTCTACCTTAGGCTCAGGTCATGATCTTGAGGTCCTGGGACCGAGCCCCGCATCAGGCTCTCAGACCCTGCTTCCTTCTCTCTCTCTGCCTGCCTCTCTGCCTACTTGTGGTCTCTCTCTGTCAAATAAATAAATAAAATCTTTAAAAAAAAAAAAACTCACAGGAAAATTCTACCAAGCTTTAACATGAAACATCATTAAACATTAAACATAGTATGCTGTAGGTGTTTATTAAATACTTTTTAATACTTTTTATCAAATAAAAGAAGTTCCATTCCATTCCTTCTTTGCTGGGGTTTTTTTCTTAATTTAATGAAAATACTGAATTTGACAGATATCCCTGTTCATCTATTAAAATTACCATAGGATATTTTCCCATTTTTATTCTGCAAGTGTAATAAATTTCACTAATTTTGTATATCAACCACATACTCCTGAAATAAACTCAACTTGGTCACAATACATTATCTCTTTTATTTATCACTATATTTGATTTACTAATATTTTGTTTAGGAATTTTCATCTATATTTATAGGTGATTTTTGCCTATTTTATTTTCTTGTCATATTCTTCAGATTTGTTATTAAAGTCATGAAAACCCATAGTATAAATTGTGAGACAAATCAATTTATTCTCTGGAAAGTTTTTAAAAAATAGCAGTTACTTGTGTCCCCAAAGCTTGACAGAACTCAATAATTAAGTCATCTAGACATGATATTTTCTCTACAGAAAGTTTTTAAATTATCCTTTCAATTTTTGTTTTTAAAGATTTTATTTATTTGACAGAGAGAAACACAGCGAGAGAGGGAACACAAGCAGAGGGAATGGTAGTGGGAGAAGCAGGCTCCCCGCGGTGCAGGGATCCCGATGCGGGGGCTCGATCCCAGGACCCTGGGATCATGACCTGAGCCGAAGGCAGATGCTTAACGACTGAGCCACCCGGGGGGCCCCATCCTTTCAATTTTTTAAATAGTTATACAACCATTCATATTTTCCATTTCTTTTTATGTCCATTTTGGTAAATGGTAGTTTTCTAAGAGTGTTTCCATTCCATTTGAATTTTCAGATTTTTGTCATAAAATTGTTCATAATATTCTATCATCATCTTTTCTGATACTACAGGATATGCAATAATGTCCCATTTTCTACTCCTGGTCATTATTTTTCATGCTTTCATCTTTTTCCTTCATCAGTCTTGGAGGGAAAAAAAAAGCTGCACAGAGAATAGAATGGAGTTTCCTTACTATAATAAAAAGTATCTAAGAAAGACCTATTGCACATGGTGGTTAATGGGTTTGGTAGATCTCCATTGTGTACTTCCTGATACTGCCATGGTTTCATCTTGTGTATGTGAGGCATATGCCGGAAGGTTCAATGCATGGTTACAGCTGAGAGGTAGCCAGCATTAACCCCTTTCTCTTTTTTCAATTCTTCCTCACATACAACACAACAAACATTTTCCTTTCAAGGAAAGCAGAGGCTTACTGATAAAACAGCTGCATTCACTCAAACAAGAAGACCACTGCCCTTGACAACTATCTGGTCCACCAGCTCACTGGGCCATGCCCTGGGCCTGTGCTATACATGAAACCATATGCACATATCAGTTTGCTAGCCAGCAGAGTCAGTGCAAGATGGGAAATGACACGTCGATTTACATGAAATATGTGTGGAAAATAGATGATGAACAAATCTGCAAAACACTTGCTACAGTGGTTTTGTCATTATTTTCAGTGCAAATCATAAATATATGACTATTTTATTATTTTTCATTACTTTCCAATTTATAACAAACCCTGTCGGCAATGAGTTCAGAAGAATGGAAATGTATGTTTAATGAAAAAGTAAGTACTACATATCTATGTCTGAGAAAGTTAATGATGACCATGTAACTTTATTTTTTTTATTTTTTTAAAGATTTTATTTATTTATTTGACAGAGAGAAAGATCACAAGTAGGCAGAGAGGCAGGCGGAGAGAGAGAGGAGGAAGCAGGCTCCCCGCTGAGCAGAGAGCCTGATGCGGGGCTCAATCCCAGGACCCTGAGATCATGACCTGAGCCAAAGGCAGAAGCTTAACCCACTGAGCCACCCAGGCACCCCAATGACCATGTAACTTACAAAAAGTGCCAACATTTACCATCCACTATGGACGTACTAGTGATATCACTGAACACTAAAAAGACACAGATCTGAAGAATGCTCAGAATCTATTTCAAAAGTAGGTAAGAAGACTGAGTTAGAAAATAATAATCCAGTAGGTGCAGCTACAGAAAATACATTTAAAGAAGACTCTGTGAAGCTTATTTTTTCATTTAGAGCCAACGCCTGTTCTTCTAAATTAATTTCACTCATTTTGATTTCAGGCTTTTCTTGGGTATCTTCAAAAAATGAAGCAATATCTGTGAATTAGCAGGAACAGACCCTTGCAATCCATTAAGTGATGCCAGTTTCCTGGTATTTTACAGTATTTTCAGTTACTTTAAAGAGAAAATAAGTTAATTCCATTAATGTTTTGATTTTCTCAGCCAGTTCAAGAAATTAGGATAAAGCTTTTGGAAGATCATTATGTTACTGGAGAATTATCTGACACGGTTGTGACTGCTACTGAAATTGTTTAAAATTAATGATGATTAAAATATTTGCTTTATGGTGATAATGTACAAATTTTGGTGTTGCAAGGCATCATGGTAAAAAATGGTCTGACAAAATTAATACACACTGAAATTTTAGTATGTGTGTATATATACAGTAAACTTGGCCTATTTTCTATGTATATATATATTTATATGTATATATTTGCAAACTTATTAAATAAAATTAGCTTGATTATATTTATATTTGAGTAGAAATTTAAATTAATTTAGTAAATTTTACCTGTTACTTATAATGTAGTAAATAGCATATATAATATAGGGTGTATTATGTGCAATTATATAGCATATAATAATTTATAATTAATATGATATATGTAATAATATATAACTATAAAGTATGTATTATACATGTTATACATTCTATTTATCCATTGTTATATTATACATCATGCATTTATTATTTCATATATATATAAAATAGATCAAGTTTGCTAAATTGGTACTCAAATATTTTATAATCTTGCAAGATTTTTTAAGATTCTACATGTTCCATCAGTTACTGAGAAAGACATATTAAAATGTCTTGTTCTGACTGTAAATTTGTCCATTTCTCCTTATAGTTACATTAGTTTTTATTTTGCAAGTTTCAGTGCTATGTTATTAGGTGAATACAATATAAAATTGTTTATCTTCTTACTAAATTGAACATTTATCGTTTTGTAAGTTCCTCTGATTCTAGTAATGGTTTTCAACATTTCTGTAGTTTTAATATTTAGACATGTTTTAAATAACATTATGCTATTTTGTTTTTTATCCAGTTTGTCAAACTTCATCTTTTAAACTGAGAGACTTGGCCCATTTAGGTTAGATTAAATTAAAAGTATATTTGAATGTAAATCTACCATCTTATTATATACTGTTGTCCTATCTATTTATGTTCTTGTTTAACTGCTCTCTCACTTACCTTTGGATTGAGAATTTTTTTATTATTCCATTTTTCCCCTCTACTGCTTTGGAGATTTTATACCCTTTTTCTATTATTTTTTTGGAAATTACAACATACATTATTGACTCACTAATGTAAGGACTATAAAAAATACCTTAATACATTTATTCCTCCTCCATTCATATTATCTTACCATTGTATGTTTTAATTACATATATAATTATGGTTAAATACAACATGTTAATATACAAATATATCAATTTTATCTTACATATATTGTGTAGCTATATTATATGCCATATGCATATATTATATATCATATTATCATACAGTATGCATGTCATTTTAAACCTCAAGACATTTTATGATTATTTTATTCAGCCGATATTCATTCAGACTTACCAAATATTTGCCCTTTTGTTGCTTTTACTCTTCTCTTCAGCTCTAGCTTTCTATTTCTTTTCTTCTGCCCAATTAACATTCTTTAATATTTCCTTTACTGTAGGCACGCTTGCAGCAAACCACCTCAGTTTTGATCAGTTGGGAATACCTGTATTTCAAATCATTATTAAAGGATATTTTTAGTATGTAAAAAAGTGGTTAGTAGTTTAAGTTGGCTGATATTTCAGCTCATTAAATGTATCATTTTATAGTCTTCCATTTTCCATAAATGCTTGCTGTTCAGAAGTAGGCTCAGAGTCTTGTGCACCTGCTTTAAAGGAAATTTGTCTTTTTTGTTCTCTACTTTTAAGATTTAAAATATTTTTTCTCTGCCTTCAATTTTCTGAAGTTTCACTCTGATATATCTAATTGGGAATTTATTTTTTTATTTATCATCCTTAGGATTTACTGGAGTTTTTGAATCTGTGTATTTCATCAGGTACAGAAAGATGGAGTGACACAAGATAAAGATAAAAAAATCAACAAGTGTCAAATGGGAAAAAGATGTGAAGTCAGGATAAAAAATCATAACTTCATAATTCTTATTTGAAATGCAATGGGAAGCCTTTAAAATATTTAAACAAAGATGTCATAAGACAAATTGCATTTTTTTTTGAAAGACTTTATTTATTTATTTGACAGAGGGAGAGAGAGACAGCGAGAGAAGGAACACAAGCAGGGAGAGTGGGAGAGGGAGAAGCAGGCTTCCAGCTGAGCAGGGAGCCCGAGGAGGGGCTCAATCCCAGGCCCCAGAGATCATAACCTGAGCTGAAGACAGATGCTTAAAAATTGGACCTTGGTCTCAGTCCTTATACAAAACTCAACTCCAAATGGATTAAAGATTTAAATGTAAGATCTGAACCCATAATATTGTTAGAAGAAAACATAAGGGAAAAGTTTCTTTAGGAAAATTTATTTGTTTGTTTAACAGAGAGAAACTGAGAGAGAGAGAGTGTGTGTGCACAAGCAGGGACAGTGGCAGGCAGAGGGAGAGGGAGAAGCAGGAAGCCTGAGCCTGATGAAGGGCTCATTGCCAGGCCCAATGCAGGGCCTAATGATCCCAAGACCCTGGGATCACAACCTGAGCTGAAGGCAGAAGCTCAACCTACTGAACCACTCAGGTGCCCCTAGGGAAGAAGCTTCTTTTTCTCCTTCTTCTTCTCCTTCTTCTTCTTTTTTTTGACAAAAGCTTCTTCGCATTGCTCTTGGCAATGATTTTTTTGTATATGACCCCAAAGGCATAAGCAAAAAAAAAACCACCAAACTAAAAAACTTCTGCACAGTAGAGGAAATAATTTAATGAGACAACCTATAGAATGGGAGAAAATATTTGTAAACCATATATCTGATGAAGTATTAAAATCCAAAATACATAAGGAACTCAACTCAATAGTAAGGAAAGAAATAACCCGGTTTTAAAATGAGTAAATGACCTGAATAGACATTTCTCAAAAGAAGACACACAAATGGCCAAAAGATATTTGAAAAGATGTTCAGCATCACTTATCATCAGGGAAAAGCAAATTAATATCACAAATTAGCACTCAACACCACCTCACATCTGTTAGAATGGCTATCACCAAAAAGGTAACAAGTGTTGGAGAAGATATGGAGAAAGGGAAACATTGTACACTGTGGGTTGGAATGTAAATTGGTACAGACACTATGGAAAATAGTACAGAGATTCCTCAAGAAATTAAAAACAAGTACCACATGATCTAGTAATCCCACACCTGAGCATATATCCAAAGGAAATGAAAACAAGATCCCAAAGAGATAGCTGCACCCCACATTCATTATTCACGGTAGTCCAAATCCAAAAACAACCCAAATGTCCAATGATGGGTGAATGGGTAAAGAAGATATGAGACACGCGCGCGCGCGCACGCGCACACACACACACACACACACACACACACACACACACACAGAGGGAGGGAGGGAGGGAGAGAGGAAAATAGTATTCAGCCACGAGAAAGAAAGAAATCCTGCCATTTGCAACAACATGGATGAACATGAAGGAAATTATGCTATATGAAATAAGCCATACACATAAAGAAGACTATTGCATGATCTCATTTAAATATGGAATCTAAGAAAAAAAAGTTGAAAAAAAAAAAAAGGTGAACTTGTAGAAGCAGAGTGGAACAGAGGTTACCAGTGGCTAGAGGGCAGAGAAATAGGAAGGATATTGGTCAAAGGGTACAAAGTTTTTGTTATGTAGTATGAACAAGACTAGAGATCTAATATACACGTATGATGACTATAGCCAATAATATTGCATTAAACACTGGAAATATGCTCAAAGTATATTTCAGGTACCCTCATCACACACAAAAAATACTATGTGAGGAGATGACATGTTGATTAGGTTGACTTTTAGAAGTTCATTTCACTATGGATACATATGTCAAATCATTATTTTGTACACCTTAAATGTACACAATTTCGTAAGGGAGAGAAATGAAACAGGAAGGGATGGGGAGGGAGACAAACCATAAGAGACTCCTAGACTCACGAAACAAACTAAGGGTGGCTGGGAGGAGAGGGGTAGGGATAGGGTGGCTGGGTTGTGGACATTGGGGAGGGTATGTGCTATGGTAAGTGCTGTGAACTGTGTAAGCCTGACGATTCACAGACATGTACTCTGGGGCAAGTAATACATTATATGTTAATAAAAAATAATAAATGTACACAATTTCCACTTTAAAAAATATATATATTTTAGATGTATTTGTATTTGTTTGAGAGAGAGAGAGAGCACAAGTGGGAGGGGCAGAGGGAAAGGAAGACAGACTCTCAAGCAGATCCCACACTAAGCATGGAGCCCGACAAGGGGCTCGATCTCAAGACCCTGAGATCACAACCTGAGCTGACACCAAGAGTCAGACACTCAGCCAACTGTGTCACCCAAGCACCCCTATTTTAAAATATGTTTTAAAAAATATTCAGCCCCAAACGTCTGGTTCTCAGAGGACCCATCAGCAATGCCCTATGCTTCTCTTTTGTTTCCTCTCTCTCATACCACAGAATTTTTATCTACCTGGATATCAAGAAAGCTCACTCTGACCCACAATATATTCCTCCAAATCTATCACTCTGGGCATAAATTCTGCCTACTGATCTCAGGGCTAGGGCCTCTAAAGCCCAAATTCCAGATTCTTGCAACTCATAAGCCAGAAGCTTCTCTCTTGTTTTAAAAGTATGCTCTAAAAACCCTCCCTGAGCTAATGAATAACCTGAGCACATGGAAGAAGGTCAAGAGTTCAAGGTAAGAAGAGGTAGGAAGACACACATGTCCAATCTGTTAACATATTCATTGGACTATGATAATCTTATGGCTATCAGTTCTACAGAACCTTAAGACATAATTAGATTTTCTAAACATGATCCTTAAATTGCCACATTATTTGCTAATATAAACGTGGCACACATAATTTATTAATAGAAATAAACTACACTGAAATCTGCTTTTATGCTGTTAGAATGAATGGATCTCTAGCCACTAAACCACTGAAACCTCCAGAAGCAAATTGTTGGAGACCTGTCAAGTCCTTTCTGAGAATCTCCAGGGCTGCCTTAAGAAAGAGTTTCCCCCCTGGGGCTCCATTCTGCTGGGAGCATGGAGAGGGTCATGGAAAGGGCAGCGGAATGGCCACCAGGCTGACTTGGGTTTCAATCCTCGCCACACTATGTTCTGGTTGTGAGAAACTAAGCAAGTTACAGTTTCTCAGAGCTTACTTCTCACATGTTACCCCAAAAATGAGAGTAAACCCCCTGCTTCTCAGGGTTATTTGAGATTTGATGGCATATTATGTGCAGTAGAACCCAGCAAAGGCCCAGACACGCCTAAGTACTTAGTGAATGCCGGTCTCCTGTCCTTGTCTTTCTTTTAACCAGTCCCCAAACCTCACAGAAAGGACTGTTCCAGCTCATAGCAAATCACACCTTCCATAGAAGTTACCCAATCTACAACCACATACACATGGCTATAGAAAAGGCACGTTTTGTGCATATGTTTGATACCCTTAATTGCATCTTCTTCTAAACAGCTTCTCTGCATCTACCCTGGCCTTCTGATCCTGCAGTCCTTCACAGGGTTCCAATTGGCTCTGACCCTAAAACAACTTCCTTTCGCTTCTGAGAGTCCATAACAAAAAAACATCTTCATGGAATATAATGGAGAGGCTGGCAGCAAAACGGAGAATCTAGCATGAGACTCAGCCTGCTGCAGTCACCTGTCAGCCACACTACAGAGCACGTCATGCATAATAAACAGCTGCTTTTTAGCTGGAAGGAGCATGCAGAAAATATGAAACGATGGGATGCAGCTACAGACCCGTCACCAGGGAACATGCCAGGATGGGCCAAACGGTGGATGCCGCTGACAGGAATGCCAGAAATCAATTCAGACCAGCACACGTTTCTTTAGCAGGCCACCTCTGGGAGAAGGTGGAGCACAGAAGTTCCCCAGCCCTACAGGGAAGACAACCAGAGTCCAGACTGCGCTCCTTTGTCAGCTGGTAACACATCTACTCTCCTCCATGTGGCGATGCTACCAAATCCATTTGCAACGTGAAAAAAAAAATTATTTAGAAAGCTTATTTTTCACGTTAAATTAGTAAGGATATTTGAGGATTCGCTTCATGGCTCCACGCTATGCATATTCCTCCCCCATTTTTTCCTGAAACAGACTAAATATTTCTTTGTGACATGATCTGTCTTGGGAGCATTTGTGACGGCGTGGAAATGGGAACTGGTCCGTCTGCAAGCCAGAAAGGGCAGATGATGTCAGCCCAATGAGGCAGAAGTGAAGGCGGGAGGGAATCAGAGTTCAAACTCCTCATCTTCTGACCACCACTGCATTTCCTGAAGGATAGTCAAAACTGCATCCTCTAGGGAAGTTTGAAAGTAGTAATCCTCACATTCCAGCAGGGAGAACACAAGTTGTTAAGTACAGGTGAATGGCTGATACAGCGCCTAATGTTATTTCAACCCTTTCTTTTTAGAATACAATACTTCTGTGACTTTGTTTTGTCCTCTTCCATGATGACTTTCTGATCCACAGGATGTCACGGAATAACATGCTGCTGACATCATCAAATGAGAGAGTATGTGCCTCAGACTATGTCCAGCCAAATTAAAGTTGAGCATTTTACAGAAAAAAAACAAAAACAAAATCAAACACCTTCTCTGATGACCAAAGGATTTCCCACCTTAAAATTCTTTAGGTTTGGTATTTTGGGTCAATTCTTGTTTCGCTGTGCAATCCAAGCAACTGCCACAATTTCCCGTTCTGCTTGGCTGGTATTCACATAAACTAGCCATGACATTTTACAATAACCCGCCACGGCCAGTTAAGGCTGGCTCTACACACAGTGACTCTACTTTCTGAACCAAAACGGGGACATGTGGGATGCCAGTGAAACGGATTGCTTTCCATCCAATCTGTACCTCTGAATCAGGCTCTCTTCCATCACGTGAGTCCTCAAAACTGCCACTGGGATTATCTTCCAAAAACTGAAATCTTACTCCCATGCTTTAAACCTCTTGACACCTTCCTCTTTCCCTGCAGGATGAAATCGAAACTTATGGTCGAGCAAGCCGAGCTCCAAATAGCCTGGTGCAACCCATCTCTTTCACCATCAACCTCAGGAACCCTCCTGTCCAGCCATTCTGCACTTCTCAGCAAGTCTTAACATGGCCCTTCCTAGATTCCATAACTTTGCACCTGTTATCTTTTCTGTTGAAATACTGTTCCCTGCCACACACACACACACACACACACACACACACACACACACACACACCTCTACTTACCCTTCAGGACAAACTCAAATGTCCCCTCTGAACATCTTTCCCAGACTCTCCCATGCAGTCAGGTGTTTCTGAACTACTTCTTTGTGCCCTTATCAAAACATTCACCACATTTTATAACACTTTATCTATTTATGTATTTAGGTTCTCCCTATGCTGAAGCTTACCATAATTTTAAATAAAATGCATCGAGGGATGACACCAAATTAGAACTGTCTGCTGACTGCTGGAGTCTGTTTTTATCCAGCACTAGATGTGCTTTACTGTGGTCAAGCCTACCACTTGGGGGGGATGTTGTAAAGATGGTACCAGCACTGAGTGGGTAAGGTAACAGTGACCTTTAATAACTCTTTAATTACTTTAATAACTCTTCCAAGCCTGAGATGATAAGTGTACAGGAATAGAAATAATCAGTGTCAAAATCAGTCCAGTTGTTTAATCAATAACCAGCACTTGTAAAACCAGGGTTTCCATCAAGTCTCACTGTGTAGAAAGGCCGTGTATTTACAGCTTATTCATTAGGCTGAAACTCCAAGTTTGGGTTTAATAGGTGTGACTGATATACCTCTCAAAAGCTAATTACGAAGACTATCATACCCATTTTTGTTGGTAATTAAAGAAGTTTAAGAGGAGAATGTACTGGGGAAGTGTGAGAAGTTAGGGTTAATTTGGATAGGGCTAATTCCAAGAGGGCACAAAGATAACAAAAAGGCTTTCTTTCCCTTCCACAGAAGTAGTCTTTGAACACAAATATTAACTCTAGGCAAAATGCTTTGGCTCAAATATTTAAACTCCCGCTGACAGTCAGAGTCAATGGCAGACTGATGTCATGCCAAAGATCCTGCAGTGTGAGCCTTTAAGTCTGAGTTTCTAGGGCTAATTAGACAGAACGATGATACCATGCCACAACCAGTTCTGGAGTCTCTACGTCAGCTCCGGGATATGATAACAATTATGTACGGTGTCACATCTTCAGACCTGACCTGAGACAAAGAATAAAATACTTTGAAAAGAATTCCTGAAGAACAGAAGATGATTCAGCCTGACTTGACTCTTCGTAGGCATCTAAAAAAAAGAGATAAAAGGGCTACTGTGCCTTCAACAAGCAAATCTTTCTCATTTCTCAATTTTTATCCACTTGATTTGCAAGTTATTTTTTTTCCTTTCCTCCTGGCAGTAAAACAATAAAAACATAAGCCTCTTGCATTCAGTTTCTAGAATAATGCAATGCAGTGCCAGCATCTGCTCCCAGAGCTCAAGACCCTGCACCAGGCTTGGGAGCCCCATGGGTGCTCTCTCTCTCCAATGTCCGTGTGCACTGGAAGTTAGCTGTTAGCTGTTAGCTGACATGGGCTGTTCTCAGCCTTGCCCAGGGTCCGAGGCCAGTTCTGTCCTCAATGCCCTCCTCATACACTGGGGATACTGATCTGTTTGGTTCTAAGCCCCGGTCTCCCATGAGCTTCAACAACTTGGACTAGAATCCTATCCCATCTCTCCCTTCTCAGGAACCTGCATACCATCAGTTCGTCCTGCAGGGAAGTTAACAGAGCTTTTCCAGAAGCAGTCATCGAAATCAAGCCTCTGTCATCAAAACAGCATAGCCAAGAGGTAATCAGAAAATACATTTCTAGGAAAAGGGAGGTATCAGAGAACAGTGATCACAGCATCTGATGAAAATTTCTCATCATCTCCAGACAGTCAAAATTATCAAAATAACAGGCCCATTACAAAGTTGCTCTTTCTTTTATCAGCATAGTTGAAGAAAATAATAGGCCTTCGTCCTAAGGTGCTCATTCGACTATGGAATTCAGTTCACCAGAAACTTCACAATTTGTGTTAACTGTCTCTTTCCAGAATCATCCAAAGTCATTTATTTAGTGCTGATGTGTGAACCAGATAAAAGTGGTTCTGAGATAAATAAATATGACTCGGGCCAATTTACTTTAATGTCAAGTATTATTAACATTAATAATAATAGCTTTTCAGAAGTGTAAGCATGGAGTGCCTAGGGAGCAAGTCTAAACAATCTTTTATCAAATAAATAACCATGTCATTTGGCCCACTTTTCTGCAGAAACAATGGAAACCCAAACCACACGTCCAGAGAAAGCAGCAAAGGCCGCAGCGGCTTTTGTATCCCAGACCCAGTCTGTTTCACTCCTTTCTCACAACTACAGTTTGGCTTGCCCTTATCTCAGTGATAAAACCCAAAATAAAACCCCCAAATCGAATATTAAAACCCAACATTATTTATAGCTGCCCAATTTCTTAACACGGCTCCGTTAGATTTGATCCAGTTCTGTGTGACTAGGAAAATTAAGCATAAAGCATGATATTCAACCTGCTTCTCAAGTATCTGGGGTGCTTTCCAGCAATTCGACATGTGTGCACTTTCTCTTTGGTGGGGAAAAAAAATACGAAGATAGATGGCATCACCTGAAAAGCAAAAGAATTGAGCGCCTCTAAGCCCGTGGAGGCAGTTTAATCACCTGCAAGCAGTTTATCATTCAACATAATAACACAGGGCCCTAAAAAGCCTTCTCTGACACTCTCATTTGTCCTGTGATAGAGTGCTCACTGCATGGGAATTTAATATCCCCAATGCAATCAAACTTTGCAGTGCACAAAATGTGCCCATCATCTATAAGCTGGAAGTCACAGTACAACCCACTTCAGTGGCCAGGGAAAGGCCAGGGTCTCTTTCCCATCGGGAGGTCTTAACCCCACTTTACACAGAAGACTCATTTCTGGATGCCCAGGCCCCATCTCAGAATGCGGCACACCAGGACTTGGGCATGTTTTTCCAAAGCTACACAGATGATTCTGTCACAGAGCTGCACTGAGAATCACAGGGATGTGGGGCTGACCTTTTAGCACCATTGCTGGTGCACGGTTTTGAAATTCTGCCCAAAGGTTGGTGAACACTGCCTTCAAGAAAACTAAGCTGGCCTCGTTTGGGGAGGTTTTCGCTGTAGGTGGGCAGCCCCCTGGGGTTCTCTGAGAGGGTATAAAGTTGCCCTTCATGGAAACAATCAAATCTGCTGCCTGTTTTGCTCCTGATTAGCCTGGGACAAAATTCCTTGTTCCAGGCAAAGTAGGTGTTATTGTCCTCATTTTATAAATAAAGAATTGGAAAATCTAAGTAGTAGAATGATTTGCCCAGTTTCAGACCACTGGCTTAAAGACTGGCTGGCTCAAAGCAAGATTAAGATGTTCTATTTCTAAGCATTTTTAAAAGAATATTTTTAGATGCATTTCTTACTGTATTATCTTCACATATGAATAAAACTTCAGGGTCAGGAAAACAGGATGTCCTCTTTAAAAAAAATAAAAGTCGTTTATTTTAGAGTAGTGGTTCTCAAAGTGTGGTCCCTGAATGAGCAGCGTGAGAATCACTTGGGAATTTGTTAGAAATGCAAATTCTTACTGTTTGTCCAAACCTTGAGAATCAGAACCTCTGGGAGTGGGTCAGCCCTCCAAGCAATTCTGAAAATTTAAGAATGGCTTTTTTAGACAAAAGCCAAACTGTAAATCCCTTCCCCCAGATCTTGTTGAAATAGAACCTCATAAATTTTTTTTTTAATAAACTCAGAGGTAAAGCCAGAGAGACACTTGGTAGTTTTCAGCAAAGTAAACCACTTTGATGAGTAGAGGTGGGGTCTTTTCTGGCTAGAAAATAATCATGGGATAGTTATGGGAAATAGTCCCCAAATCACATTTGCTTTTTCTCTTAAAGAGAGGAGACATTTAAGTAAAAGTTAGGGCAGGCAAGCAGAAACAGTCTAAAGGAAATATGTTGAATAAAGAAAAAAGAAAGGTGATTCTCTGGCAAGGAAGGTATGAAGGTTTAATTAAGTCCTCAAACAAGCAGGATATATGAAAAAAAAAAAAGACCCTATGGAGAGAGATGGTCAGGTTTACCAAACTTGTATCCCTTTCCACTTGGGTACACACCCACGCTCCATTCCATAGCCTCCCTGGCAATGAAGTGTGGCCTCAAGACTGAACTCTGACCATGGAATGTGAAGGGTGGACACTATTTCTAGCCCAGCCCATGCAAAAAACCTCCTTCATAAGGCCCTCTTTTCTCTCTTCTCCCATTCACTGGCTGAAAGCAAAAGATTCAGTGGAGGCTGCCACAGCTCTAACTGTGAGCCATTAGATGGAGGGTTTCTGAGCTTGTTGATCACCCTAGAAAAGGCTGCCCACCACCCACCTGCGGAGAAATACTATGTCAATGAGTCTTCTATTCCACTGGGCTAAGCCAGTGAAGTTTGGGGGTCAATATAGACAGCACCTACTATGGGCCATTCAAGGTTTTACTATAGTAGCTAAAATAAATGAATATTTAGCCACAGCAACAACATTTCATGCCACATTCTGGAGCCTACATATTAAAATGGTTATAGAATGGCAGCTGCAGAATTCCTAAAGATCAAAGTCGAACAGGGCTCTAGAAGAGTCAGCCATACACACCTGCAGCTGGTTTTCTCGGTGAGCCTTTTGCAGGGACACAAGATCCCACTCTTCCTATTTCCCTGGTTGTCCCCTTAGAATTTGCTATCATGTCCACACAATGCTTAGAAGGTGGAAAGGTGACCCATGTAGGGTTAACCTTTTAAGAATAACCCCAATAAAAAAAAAAAAGAATAACCCCAATAACTGACTGCAAACATCATGATGGATATGTTTTCAGAAATCTTCCATTCTTTCCTCAATCCCACCTTTTGTTGTAGCTGCCTCCATTTTCCCTTAATGCCCTCTACCTATCTTCCTTGAAGATTTCACAGCTCTTGCTCAATATTCATTCACTGATTTAAAAATTATTTATTAAAAGCCTACTGTGGGCCAAAGCTATTAGTTGCTCTGGGAACAAGAGTGAACTTAAGAAGTTTACATGATAGTGGGGGAAATAGACAAGCCATTTTTTTATTCTCTTCACTGCTTCTGATATGCACGAATCTTCTCTGGCTTATTCCTATTCTCTGGCATTTCCTTCTCTCTGCTTTACATGGTCATCCTTCTCCATCCAATAATTAAGTGATATTAAATAAGGGAACTTCTTCAAGTTTCTGTCTTAGCCTTTCTCTCCTTCCAATTTCTATATTCAGGCTATATGTGGATATATTCAGGATATATCCACAACAATGTCTTCAATTTTCACTTATTCATGCATGACTCACAAATTTGTATTTCTCAGGGACACACCTTTCTTTGACGTTCCAGATCCATGTGACCCATTATTTACTAAATGTCCCTACTTGGCTATCTCAAAGGCACTTCAAGCACAACATAACACAAAATTGAATTCATTATCTCCAGCCCCACCTCCATAGTTGTCTTGCAGTGTGGCCATTATCAGTGAATGCCATTAGGTTCCATTCTAGTAAGTGAAGCAGAAATCTCAGGATTATTATCCTTGATACTTCCCTCTCCCTCACCCCAATATCTACCCCAAAACTACGTTCTATTGATTTGACTTCTGAAACATCTCCTGAATCTGTCTACTGTACTGTATCCCCTCTACAGTGTCCTAACCCAAACTACCCACATATCCCCCTTGAATGTGGCAGTACTTTTCCCATTTAAACTACCACTGGTCCATTCTCTACAATGCAGACTGACCTCTTTCAAATCGCAAATCTGATCACATCATTCCAATGCTGCTTAAAACTCATCAGAGGCTCTCCATCAATGCCAGGTTAATGATCCAATGTTTATCATTGCCCACAGGATCCTCCCTCGGCTTATATCCCACCTGCCTGCCCAGCCTCATCTCAAATCCCTTCCTTCACTTTGCCTCCGCAAGTCAACCACACTGGCTTTTTTTTCTTGAATGGGTATGTTCTTCTATCCTTGGAAATTGGAACACACACTTTCTTTGGTTTTAATCTTCCTACCCATCTCATCTCTCTCTCACATCTTCTTTTACATTTTATCTCACTCTGTTGATCTTTCTTAGGGATCTAGTGTGACCACCATTTTGTGGTTAATTGCCTCACTCCTAAGTGCTCCTAGAACCTCCTCAACTCCACATTTATCATAGTTGAAAATTTGCATGAAATTGTAGGATTCTTTCATTA
Organism: Procyon lotor; assembly: GCA_028646535.1. Lineage (NCBI taxonomy): Eukaryota > Metazoa > Chordata > Mammalia > Carnivora > Procyonidae > Procyon > Procyon lotor. The sequence goes on along the minus strand of CM053606.1, from coordinate 74,690,819 downwards.
CTTTCTATTGCCCTCACTAAACTATAAGGAGCCGCATGAAATCTGAAACCACGTCTACTTTTGCCCTACACTGTATCCTAAGTCTCTCTCATTGAACAAATAGTCATGTGTCGGGAATTATGCTAGCTACTGAGGACACAGTAACAACAAGATAGAGAAGTTTCCCTCTGCTGTGGTACTTAGAGTATAATGAGAGGAGACAGAAAATGACAAACACTTTTTTAAAATAAGAAAAATAACAGACAGTAAGTGTGATGTAGAGAATTAAAATAGGATGACATGATAGAATGTGACTAGATGTTTACCTCAGATTGAAAAAAGACCTTTTTGGAGTGGTAAAATCAAAAATTTCAATTAAGATTTGAATGACACGATGAAACCAGTCCTATGAAGATCAAAAAGAACATTCCAGGGGCGCCTGGGTCGCTCAGTTGCTTAAGTAACTGCCTTTGGCCCAGATCATGGTCCTGGAGTCCCAGGACCGAGTCCCACATCAGGCTCCCAGCTCCGTAGGGAGTCTGCTTCTCCCTCTGGCCTTCTCTCCTCTCATGTTCTCACTTTCTCTCTCTCTCAAATAAATAAATAAAATTGAAAAAAAAAAAAGAACATTCTAGGCAGAGGGAACAACTGCAATGGTCATAAGATGGGAACCAACACCTGGAATGATACCAGGTCCATTATAAATGTTAAATAAATATTAATTGGCCTTTGTTACAGTAAATGGCCAGATAAGCAGACCCACTGAGAGGCTGCTCACCCAGGCTTCTCTTCTTCAGGCAGTGAGAGGTGGGGGGACAAAGGAGAAAGGGGCAGGTGACATGAATGGTTCCTGTTGTAGTTGCTAATAATGACTGATAGATCCTCATGCAGCTTTCCAAGGAAGTGAGATGCGACAATTGATTTTTGTAATTTCTATTGTGAGACAGGGATGACGGGTCTCACTGACAAGAGTGATTCAGTAACTTGAGTACAGAAAGACTCTGGGAAGGCTGAGAGAAAAGCTACATCTGCTGTTACTATTACTATTTTGCTCAAATTATAGCTGACTCCAAGACTTGCTTTGAAGTAGGCATGGTTTAGTTAAAACGATTTTCTTGATTTAAGGTTCTCCTTTCAAAGTTAAGCTAAGTGTGTAAACAAATTCATAATATCTAGGGAATACTTTGAACATAAAATATAATTTTCAAGTCTGGCATCATCTCATATCTTCTTCCCAGCCCTTGGGTACTCTCCCAAATTGCAGCTGTCCTCGGTTATTTTTCTCCTCCTCTAACTCTGGAGTAACAATAAAACTTTACACATTGACTGATGACTAAGACATGTTCCTCCCCGGGCAGAAAATAGGATCAAAGCAAAGTATGTGACTCAAGCCATCAGCCATTTTAAAAAGTAAATGTTTCTTCGCAGGGTGAACTAAAATATTTAAGGTTTAAAAATGTGATCTGGAAAGTCCTTTAAATTTGTTCAAATACATAAATAAATTGTTCTGTTGAATAAGAATTTTAAGACAATTGGTTTTCATATTTTTAACGAAGGACTCTGTGTGTGTGTGTGTGTGCATGTGTGAGATGAAAAGAAGGAAGGACTTTGGAAACTTTAAGTTTTTTTTGGTTTTTTTTTTTAAGATTTTATTTATTTATTTGACAGAAAGGAGAGAGATCACAAGTAGGCAGAGAGGCAGGCAGAGGGAGAGGGAGAAGCAGGCTCCCCGCTGAGCAGAGAGCCCGATGCGGGGCTCGATCCCGGAACCCTGAGATCATGACCTGAGCTGAAGGCAGAAGCTTTAACTCACTGAGCCACCCAGGTGCCCCTTAAGTTTTATTTAAATCAAAGACCCTGTGTACTTTTCCTTTTGAAAAGAAACTGCTGATGACAGAACTTGAATATGCTTCAGTTACGCCAGATCATTATCATTAATGAACTAATAATCAACCTTATGTTAACCAAATCAGCCTATTAAATGGCACTTCTTTGGGAAAAGTTACTTATTCTGCCTGAGCCTCAGCATCCTAATCTGCAAATTGTAATCATATTAACTTCCTCACATTTAGATGATGCCAACAGCATTCAATATATCACCTGCATGTGCAATATATAAAGGTAAAATTTATAATAACTTTTATTATGTCTTCTTTGGACAAAGGAGAATAAAACTTAGCAACCTGAAGAAAGGCAGTAGGGATCACATTTCAACAAAATACATAACCAGCAGTCTACTGACATGCCCAGCCAGTTGTTTTCTGGGAATGCAACTAACAAGTTGTTCTCCTTTGTAGCTGATCATCAGAATCACCTGGGGAGTATTTTTGCAAGTACAAATTCCCAAAGGAATCTGATAGATTGAGAACTGAACTGGACAATTTTGTAGCAACTAATACCGTAGAACATTTTTCACACGTTACCTCTTGTAAAGCTCATGACAACTCTTAATTGTATTGAAAGGGGAAGGAAATTTGAAGTTAAAAGGACTAGACTTAGAGTTCCCACTGTCACTTTTCAGCTGCACAAGGTACTTCACTTCTGTGATTCTCACTTTCTCTACCTACAAAAGGTAAATAAAGTGTAGCTTTATTTATGTCTGCTCTACATGCCAGATGAGCCTTTTGTAAATGCCTAAGCTACTCCAAGTATAAGGTATAATTATTAGAAATGATAAATTATGTCCTTGTTGGGAGGAGTTATGTGTCCTGAGTGTCCTTATTAAACAGTAAAGCTAAATAAAAACACGGACATCTGAAGGAAGAATATATATAAATGTGTGTGTGTGTCTGTGTGTGTGTGCGCGTTTATGACACTACTAGAGGTAAGCTGGACCAAATAAGACTTAATTTTTTTTTAAGTTTTTTTTTATTTATCTATTTGACAGACAGAGATCACAAGCAGGCAGTGAGATAGGCAGAGAAAGAGGGAGAAGCAGGCTCCCTGCTGAGCAGAGAGCCCGATGTGGGGCTTGATCCCAGGACCCTGAGATCATGACCTGAGCCAAAGGCAGAGGCTTTAACCCACTGAGCCACCCAGGTGCCCCCAAATAAAACTTTAGATAGCATCACATTTAATAGCGCTCATTTTTTTCTCTCAAGATTTCTAATTGTTTGAATGAATTCAGATTGAGTGTTAAAATATCTCAGTGTTTTGTTCTGTTTTTTAGGATTTTATTTTTAGGTACTCTCTACACCCAATGTGGGGCTCAAACTCACAACCTCAAGATCAAGAGTCGTAGGCTCTACCAACTGAGCCAGCCAGGCACCACAAATTATCTCAATTTTAAATCTGAACTCTGGAAGAAAATTCATCTTCTAGAATAAGAGATAATATTTCTTTATTAAATTATTTGGGGAAAAAAAACAAATTATTTGGGGAAAATACTACCATTCTTTAACTTTTTATGTTGTATTGTGAACTATTCTAAGAGAGCTTATAATAAGAAATCATTATGGGATTCTCACCCTCCTCTATAAAATAACTTTAATTTTTGGTTGGTTTTATTTTAATAGTTTCCATTCTTCTAAATCACCACTTAAATTAGATTTTGTAGTAAATGGGAGCACTTACAAAAGAAAAGAATAAAATTAAAAAGTCATATGGTTTTTAATGCATATGCTACAGAAACTAATTTTTTCCTATGGGTAGAGAATCAACTTTCACTTATGAGCCTAGATTATGGGTTATAAAACAATTGCAATGGTTATGTGAAATGAGCATATAACTATAATGCCAGTTTTAAGAAGGATGTATATTACCCTTCACCTAGAGAATAGACAGTGAATACTTAAGGCCCCAAAGTAAAATGTCCTCCTATTATTTTTTTTTTAACTCTGGACATTAAGAATTAGAGAACAGGTGAAAAGAACAAGGACATAAAAAGGACATGCTCTCTGAGACTACAAGTCATCCACACAGAATGAATGAGATCCATTGGCACCTAGAATACACCCCAGAAGCAATTAGGAGACAGTCCATTGAAAAGGTAGTCACCGTAAAATTGGATGTTGACATTGTAAGGATGTTTGGAAGGTACCACAGTGAGGTAGAAAACTGAAATAGGAGTTGGGTTTGGGGCCAATGCAGGGACTATAGAAAGGAGAGTTGGGAGAGAATACTTCGGATATGTGTTTTTGGATATGTGTTTTAGCAAGGTCCAATGGAAGAGATAATCTGGGTTTTTTAAAAAGTCCAAATTATGGGGGCGCCTGGGTGGCTCAGTGCGTTAAAGCCTCTGCCTTCGGTTCGGGACATGATCTTAGGGTCCCAGGATGGAGTCCCACATCGGGCTCTCTGCTCAGCAGGGAGCCTGCTTCCCCCTCTCTCTCTGCCTGCCTCTCTGCCTACCTGTGATCTCTCTCTCTCTGTCAAATAAATAAATAAAACCTTTAAAATAGAAGTCCAAATTATAGAACAAAAAAAAAATTCTAGAAAAAACAAAGAGACTTTATCAAGCTAATATGTCAATCAAAGTGATTTCTAAAGAACATTTCTAGAGAATGTACCTTTGCTCTACATCTGAATTCCTCAAGCTCTATTTCCTTATGCCATTTGGTTCCTAAGTGAATCCAGCCACACAGAAACCTCAACTATAATAGGTCAAAGGTATTTCCTATTGAAAATCAATATAAACTTCCCAAATTACAAAAAGTTCTCTTGAGAGTTTGGTTAATATCAATAAATTGCCCAAAGATTGATGAAACAAAGGATGAAGAGTACCATGGAGGTAACTATGACAAAATGCAGTTATTCAAGAAGCATCATCTTTCTTCCTTTTTTTTTTTTTAAAGATTTTATTTATTTGACAGAGAGAAACACAGCGAATGAGGGAACACAAGCAGAGGGAATGGTAGCGGGAGAAGCAGGCTTCCCGCTGAGCTGGGAGCCCGATGCGGGGCTTGATCCCAGGACCCTGGAATCATGACCTGAGCCAAAGGCAGATGCTTAACAACTGAGCCACCCAGGCGCCCCAAGAAGCACCATCTTTCTGCCTCAAATGCACACACATACAAATACACACACAAATATGTGAAAAGAAAGCCCTCAAATCTGGAAAGCTTTGAATTTCAGGAAATATACCCTCAAAATTCAGATTGCCAGATTTAGCAAATAAAAATACAGGATGCCTAGCTGAGTTTGAATTTCAAATAAGCAACAGAAAATAATCAGTATAAATAGGCCCCATGCAATATTTGGGACATACATGTATTAAAAAAATTATTTGTTGCTTATCTGAAGTTCAATTTTACCTGAGCCTCCTTCATTTTATCTGGCAACCATACATAGAGGTCTATGTACTTAAGTTTCAAAAACACACTAAATATTAAATGCTATCACTTCAGATACTCAACTGTACAACAATCATAAACCAATCACTAATTGCATTATTGAAATCATATGTTGGCCCTCTGATAGGAGGTAAACATCTAGATGATCCAGAATATGAATATTTCATTATTGTAGCTTTCATTAAATACAAAAACAAAATTTTAAAATTCTCATTCCCAAAGCCAGAGTATATGTCCTGACATCCCCCAAGCAGATTCTTGTACCACAGTATATTGGTCAGGATTCTCCAGGGAAACATAATCAACAGAGGAGAGATATTTCTTTTAATGAATAAGCTCACGTGATTGTGGAGCACTGGCAAGTCCAAACTGTAGTGTAGACCAGCAGGCTAGAGACCCAGGGAAAAGTTGCAGTTCAAGTCCAAAGGCTATCTGCTACCAGAATTTCCTCTTCTTCTGGGTAGTTCAATGTATTTCTATCAAGGCCTTCAGTTGTTTGAATGAGACCTGCCTGCAATATGAAAGGTAATTTGCTTTACTCAAAGTCTAATGACTTAAATATTAATCTTATCTAAAAGAATGTCTTCACGGAAACATTTAGAAATTGTTTTGCTGAATGTATCACTATTGTTATCTAGACAAGTTGATAAATAAAGTTAACCATCACTCTCAGTTTGCCCTGCATCATACTCTATACACTATATTTCCCAGCATCAGTGGCCTTAATCACCTGGCTTCTCTTGGTGCCCCAGCCTATATACTTATTTTCAATCTTCAGTGTGTTTAAGTATTACCTGAGAAGTTTGTTAAAAATGAGATACCTGAGCCTTACCTCCAAGATTCCTATATATTGTTTGGAGTGGGATCCACAAATTGGAGGTTTAATAAATATCCAGGAGATTATGATGCAAAAAGTTTGGGGACCACTCTTTGAAAATATTCCCATATTGAGAATAACTCTTCACAACATGTGGTGTAGGATTTTGGTTAGAGTAAGGTATGTGGCAGAGACCTACAAATCACAATTAAGTCAATAAAATTCCATGTTCTTCACATCTATATCTGTGGCGTCCATAGCTCTCTATTCAACTGGGCATTCCATGTGCAATAAAATTCAATGAGAAGACCAGTAGGGAGCCCCATGATTTCATCTTCTGTACTAACCCCAATCCTGTACTAACCTAGCCTAAAGGATACCACTCTGAACTAAAAGTGTCCACTAGGTCTACCCCAAGAGACAAGGACTCTTAACTATTCTTAAGGTCTATACAAAGATCCTGAGGGGTAGGAATCATTGACTAAAACAACAAATCAGGTAAGGCATATAATATTTTTAAAAATATCAAATTACTGAATTCAGGCATATTTCTATATAGTCACTCTACACTTTAACAATATTTAATCTGTCTCATATATGTAGTATTAATACATTGAATTTCAAGCACAAAATGTAAATTCCCCAGTGTTAAAATTTTATAGCAAATAAAATTTTATGACAGAATTAGCAAGCAAAACCAACTACTGAATTTTAAAAAGCAAATATTAAATTTAATACACTGGATTGAAAGTCACCCGTTCACTAGAAGCAGTGTTTAAAAACTGCTTTAAAGGGTAAATGCATGTTCCAGCTAACAATGATGATGATCACATAGGCAGTGATCCTGAAATCCTAAACTATTGCAATTACCCTAAAAGTTCAACAGACTTGTAACCCACTGTAAATCCCACAACCTCATCACAAGAGTCATCTGTCTGAAGTCTTGTATTACATACTGCTATATTTATACTTTCCTTCAGCTGAATCAGAGTCAATCTGAGAAGGCCAAGACAAAAAAAATAAGATAAGTAAGCATATTCTTAATTCAGGGACAAATTTCCTGTCACCTTTTAAAAAAAAGTCATTCATTCTTATGTCCTAGAGACATCTTTCAACATTTTTTTCTACAGTATTGTTGATTAAAATAAGCAATATTTTTTATTTCATGACATCGTAATCCCATTAAATCCCATTAAATATATTTTATTCCATTTCTCCACTCAATGAAAACTTTTTATATTAGCAATACTGAAGACAGAATTAATACTGTCTTTAAGCCACAGATATTATATCAAGCCTTTAGCTAATACAGTGAAAATTCAAAGGACATTATTTGACAAATAACACACTATTGATGATGGTGATAGGTAGATGGGTAGATGGATGGTTAGGGAGACAGATAGGCAGGCTGGCAATAGCAGTAGTAAGGAGATATTTATCCTTTATCAATTTCCTATTTACATTTTAAAAATTTATCAGTCACACTACAAATATTTAAATAATTCTATTTTATATGGGTGTAGAATATATTTTATATAATAAACACATTTGTATATAATTTATATACTAATTATAAAAGACTATACCAATTTAAGGGATTTGGCAATATATAAAACATGTGTGCCTGGCTTTGTGCAAATCAGAAGTACAAACCAGGGTATAAACCAAATAAACATTTTGTTGAGAGACAATTCCCTATATGTCTCTCATGTTTCTGTGAGTTTTTTCAAAGGCACTAATGAATTAAGTCCTTTGCTCCAGACTATCTTTTAAGGATCTTTATGTAGCAAGCAGCTTTGGAAAATAGTGTCTCTCTCTCTATAGACAGAGAAATAGTGTCTCTCTCTGGAACAATGGACAGACATCCTTATCGCCCATTATAAAAGATTCAGGATCCCTAAGCTCAGGGTTCTTCTTTTAAAATGCAACTTAAGGACAGATGTTGGCGAGGATGCAGAGAAAGGGGAACGAACCCTCCTACACTGTTGGTGAGAATGAAAGCTGGTGTAGCCACTCTGGAAAACAGTATGGAGGTTCCTACAAAAGTTGAAAATAGAGCTACCCTATGACCCAGCAATCACACTACTGGGTATTTACCTCAAAGATACAAATGTAGTGATCCAAAGAGGCACATGCACCCCAATGTTTACAGCAGTGATGTCCATAATAGCCAAACTATGGAAAGAGCCTAAATGTCCATCGACAGATGAATGGATAAAGAAGATAAGGTATACACACACACACACACACACACACACACACACACACACACACACTGGAATACTATGCAGCCATCAAAAAATGAAATCTTGCCATTTGCAACAACATAGATGGAGCTAGAGAGTATTACGCTAACTGAAATAAGTCAGTCAGAGAAAGACAAATACCATATGATCTCACTCATATGTGGAATTTAAGAAACAAAACAAATGAACAAAGGGAAAAGAGAGAGAAAGATAAATTGAGAAGCTAATTTTAATTTTTTTAAAGATTTTATTTATTTATTTGACACAGAGAGAGAGCATGAGCAGGGGAGAGGCAGAGGGAGAAGCAGATTGCCCGCTGAGCAGGTATCCTGATGCAGGGCTCGATCCTAGGACCCTAGGATCACAACCTGAGCTGAAGGCAGACATCTACACAACTGAGCTACCCAGGCGCCCCCGAAAAACAGATTAATTATAGAGAACAAACTGATGGTTACTGGAGGGGAGGGAGTGGGGGATAAGCGAAATAGACATTGGGGATTAAGGAGGGCACTTGTGATGAGCACCAGGTGTTGTATAGAAGTACTGAACACTATACTGTACACTTGAAACTAACATAATACTGTATGTTAACTATACTAGAATTAAAATTTAAAAAAATAAATAAAATGCAACCTAGTGCACATACAGGCATCCATCCAGGCCCATCCACATCACTTCTGCAAGACTCAGGGACAAGTGGAACTGATGCATGTAGCCCAATGCTACATGTTTAAGTCTGAATAAGCAAATGTCTCTTTCAAGAAGGCACAGGATAAAAGATGTTGACACAGCCTCTCTGAGAGGTGAAGCCAGTCCAATCAATAAAGTAGGAGAAAGGGAGAAAAAGGTAAAAATTCTAAGACAGGGGGCACCTGGGTGGCTCAGTCGTTAAGTGTCTGCCTTCGGCTCAGGTCATGATCCCAGGGTCCTGGGATCCAGCCCCGCATTGGGCTCCCTGCTCGGCAGGAAGCCTGCTTCTCCCGCTACCATTCCCTCTGCTTGTGTTCCCTCTCTCGCTGTGTTTCTGTCAAATAAATAAAATCTTTAAAAAAAAAAAATTCTAAGCCAGGAGGGAGGCCAGAAGAAGTCTGACTGAGGCAAACCTGGATGAAGGGACACAAAACGCAAAAGGGAGAAAGCAAAGGACTCTTCTGTATTCTCCTCAGAATTCTGGGTGTATTCCAAAATCTAGTAGTGTTAGTTTCTTAATGCACTAAACCATAATACCCTTCGAGATATCGACATAATGAAAGGGTGTGTGTGTGTGTGTGTGTGTGTGTGTGTGTGTGTGTGTGTGTGTGTGTGTTTTAAGAAAAAAAAAATCAGAGGCTGTATACATCAAGATGTTAATAGTAGTTACCCAAGAGTGGTGAGATGATGCATAATTTTCACTATCTTTATCTATTTATTTTCATTGTTCTCTCTGGTAAACATACAGAATTTTGACTAAGATTTTTAAAATTCTAACTGTGATTTTAAGAGAGAGAAAGAAATACTACAAGAGAGATTAAGACAAGGAGACTCTGAAACTCTGCACATTTTTTCTTGCACAGCAAGCAATAAAACATGTGTATTTCTGGACATTGTAAAGCTGGAAGAGATCTTAGAGGTTGATAGGTTTTCTCACTCTTAATGGATAGATGAAGGAAATCAGGCCTGGAGATGCTTAGTATTGTACCCAGTAAAGATGTGCAACAGCAAAGAAAGGAAATAATTCTTTGTTGATTCTTAATCCAATACTTTTATGAGGTGGGAGGAGAAGCAACATCATAGCAGTTTAAAGTTCTATAGCATCTCCAATTCATTCTGTCCAGAAATTTAAAAAAAAATAAAAAATATGAGTTATTTGGCCAACAACAAAGGAACGGAGTCAGCAAAGCTTGAAAGTGCAAGTCCAATCAATTTGGAGACATCTTAAATCAACGGCCAATCTCCCAGGATGCACTGAAAGGATATGCATCTATAATGTGCCCCTCGTCAAACTAAACCCAAGTCTCTGCACTACATCCTCTTTCTCTAGAACACCCTTCCCTGAGGAAAGCCTGCCTTGTCACTGGGTCACTGATGACTCCCTCTTACTGTCCCAAGAGAGTGAAAGAAACTTACTATGATTAAAGCCCAGCTTTTTTCTCTGTCATATTTTAAAATATGGCTGATATATAGGCAGTATTCTCCTTTGATCTTTCTCTTACACTTGAAAGTAGAGCTTTAAAGAAAATTTTATAATAATATACTCTTCCAACTTGTCTCAAGTGAAATGAACAGGACAAATCGACAAAACACTTTGAGCTTCCAAGACACAGACGTCAGACATGAACAGTAGTAGCCTTGTACTCCTGAACGCTATCTGCTGAGCCTGGCAAGACACTGAACCATAACTTTCCTACAACCCATCTGCATCTCCCAACTAAATACAGAAACTGAAACTAGGAACCAATAGCTTGGGGTAGACTCAAATGCCAAAATTATTCTGCAGCGTGGGTAAGAAGAAAGGTGAGAGGCGCAAAGGGGAAGCTCTGCGAGAGCAGAGAATGTAATGAAGTCGACTTTCAAAATTAACTTCTTCCTTTCCCACGTACTCTAAATCGAACATCTTTCCCATAGGCCTGCAGATGGTGCCTCGAGGGGAGGCTCTCACTGATCGCTGGAGGGGAAAACTGGAAGTGAAACCCACAAGACTCACACCTGCAGGGTCAGCTTCATGAACAGTGCTGGCCCTTGCTGGGCTCCAAAACCTGCCCCACTAAGTGTCCCTCCCAACAAAGATCACCTAGAACTTCGCCGTCTCTTTAACAGGCCACTTTTAAGTCTTGTCCCATGTTGATCCAAGATGAGTGTCTTAAGTCAACCTCGATATCTCTTTAGTAAAACTTGAAATGGATATTTCGTGATTGACACATCTCACCCAGCAGAGGAAAGTTTAACTACTAATTTACATCTTGGGCCCCCGTTAACATTTCTTTTAATTACTTATCACAAAATCAGCCCTCTACCCTTCTTCAGATGGATGCTATCACCCTGATATTCCAATTTTTACCCTGACTGCAATAAAAGTATGCAGAGAACACAGAGGTAAGGTCAACTGGTGGCCTTACTGCACACAAATTGCCATTTTCTGCACTAGGAGCTGTACTCCCCATCTCCAGTGGAAATCTGGACAATCCTGTGAGTAGCAGACAGATTAGACCACTTTGGGCACAGGAAAGCTATGGAGTAGAGGTAGAACTTCCACAGATTTCTGGGGCGCCTGAGTGGCTCAGTGGGTTAAAGCCTCTACCTTCGGCTCAGGTCATGATCTTGGCGTCCTGGGATCGAGCCCCGCATTGGGCTCTCAGAGCCTGCTTCCTTCTCTCTCTCTGCCTGCCTCTCTGCCTACTTGTGATCTCTCTCTCTCTCTGTCAAATAAATAAATAGAATCATTAAAAAAAAAAAAAAAAGAACTTCCACAGATTTCCAAAAAGAAAAAGGATCATGAGTTTGTCCCCAGTACTCGTCCCCCATTTTACAGAATAAAAAAACTAGGCACGGAGAGATTAATTTGCCCAAATTATACAACTAAATTATAAATATGTCTATAAATAGTTCTTCAATATGTAAAGCATCTTATACATTTATTTAAGCATTTAGCATTACTGAGTAATTATCATTCTAACAATTTAGAAGCTTATGCTTTAAGAGATAAGAAATGAAATTGTTCATTTTGAGGAAGGCTTTGGGCTGACAGTGAATCCAGATGATGGTTTTATACTACCTGAGAAGAGCAGCTCTTTGCATGTTAGAAATAGTCTTTAACCACAAGACAAACTTGGCTCCAGGATTGTTTTATTTAAATTCTAAATATCTGCTGAATACCTACCATAAGCTAGTCCCTAATACTATACTGGTATGCCACTGGGTATGTCTGTCCTCTCTTTTTACAAAATTCTGAAAATCATATACCGGTTGAGAAATAACCAACTATAATATAATGCAGAATAAATAAGCCTCCAGACAGAATTATAAGTGAGGAACATCTGAGACCCAGAGGAAGTAGCAAGATGACCAAGGAAAATATCAAGACTGTTTGTCCAGAGTTAGCTTTTCAGCCATAGCCACAGACATGAGCACTGTCTTCTGTCTCACCCCCAAAGAATAAGCTGTAACTACAGGGAGATACATTTGGAGATAAACCTGGCCCCTAGATGGTACTGGCAAGGTGAAAATGACTAGAGGAATCCCACAAAGGTCTTCTGGAGGAGGCTAGACACTCAAAGAACAAAGTAAAGCACAGTAGGATTTGGCGTCCAACAGGAGAGGATGGCTTATACATGGTAGACAGTCAACAGGAAGTCAAAAGGAGGGGGATACAAACCAAAAGCAACATGGCTAAAACCGAGTGTAAGCCATTTATTTTTTTTATTTTTTTATTTTTAAGATTTTATTTATTTGACAGCGAGAAACACAGCAAAAGAGGGAACACAAGCAGAGGGAATGGTAGCGGGAGAAGCAGGCTTCCTTGCTGAGCAGGGAGCCCGACACAGGGCTCGATCCCAGGACCCTGGAACCATGACCTGGGCCAAAGGCAGACGCTTAACGACTGAGCCACCCAGGCACCCCTAGTGTAAGCCATTTAATCAGTGGCTTCAATCTGATGCAGAGATAAATGGAGAGAAAATAAAACGATCAGAATGAACAGAATAGAAAACTCTTGAGGATTTGGCACCCATCAGCAGCAGTTTTCTGAGAGCTTGTTATGTGCAGGACGTCATGTCATCACACTAAGTCTGCAAGGCAGAGAGAAGACAGCCTTTGCCTTCGAAGAACACACAGCATAGTCAGGGCCCCAGGAAATGCCAAATGAGACTGATCAAAAAAAATAATAATAAGTGTGTTGGGGAGCAGAGAACAAAGTAATCAGGAATCTAGAAGCCAAACAGTAAGCAAGTAAGGAGCTGTGGTGAACCAAGGATGGGATAGTGGGCTCCTGGGAGAGAAGGGGGGCTATGGAACACTTTGCAGTGAAAGGAAAGATAGAGCAATTTGAGATGATGTTAAACAGCTGTAAAGATTCTCAAATCAAGCATAATATTCTGTGGTTCATAACACCTTCGCCCACACACAGTGAAACTATTTGGGCCCCAGGGACTTCTCTGGACTGTGAAATTGCAAATAGGTCTTCAATGAGTTAGAGAACGGTTCATTGAAAATATATGTATGCTTAAAAAAAATTCTTATTTCCACATAGACTCGCCATACTTGCCCTACTGTGGCCAAAGGCAGGTCCCATTTTAGAGAACAGAGAATGATGGATGCCTCTCATACAAGTGACACAGTTAGTCAGCAACATATTCTGTGAAGACATTTATCTATGAACTCTGTGTTTCTTTGTTAAATCATTCAGATGTACTGCTTTTACACATGGTAACTTGCAGAGAGTAACTTATACCTAGAATGGAGTGGGAGCAGTCTTGCATTCAGAAAATGCGAAGCCAATCTCTGTTGCTTAGAAAATGCAGTGGAAAATTAATATGTTCATATGGAGAGTGCTTTATTTCTGTAAATATGCATTTTACTTATGTAGTAAATAATTAATTTGCTTTTTAAAACAATCAAGATTCACTCATCTCCCAAATATTTTACTGTCCTCTTTGAAGCACCAAAGATATCTCATGCTTTCCATTCAAGATGTATATAAAGCAGGGACGCCTGGGTGATTCAGTTGGTTAAGCCGCTGCCTTCGGCTCAGGTCATGATCCCAGGGTTCTGGGATCAAGTCTCGCATCGGGCTCCTTGCTCAGCAGGAGCCTGCTTCTCTCTCTCTCTGCCTCTGCCTGCCACTCTGCCTGCTTGTGCGCTCTCTCTCTCTCTCTCTGACAAAGGAAGGAAGGGAGGGAGGGAGGAAGGAAGGAAGGGAGGAAGGAAGAAAAAATAAATATTTTTTTTAAAAAGATGTATATAAAACAACTATAAGAACTTTCAAACCGCTTTTTTTTTTAATTGTTTTTGGGTTTTGTTTTTATTCTCTTAGTACTACCCTGCTTGGCAATCAGTACAATTACTGTGGGTTTCTGAACAGAGGGGAAAGCAAGCATTTGCCATCTATGGTATCTAGAATCATAGCGTTCCCGAAGACGTTCACATTCTAATCTCTCACACCTGTGAATATGTTGTCTTACAAAGCAAAGGTGACTTTGCTGATGTATTAAGTTAAGGATCTCGAGATGGGGAGATTATCTCAGATTATGCAGGTGATCCAATGTAAGGGTTCTTGCAAGAGAGAGAAAGGAGGGTCAGAGTTAGAGAAGGAGAGGTGTCCATAGAAGCTAAGGTCTGCATGATAAGGAAAGGGAGCAGGGCCACAAGCCAGTGAACACAGGCATTCTCTAGGAGCTGGAGCGGCCAAGGAAACAAGAATCTTTCCTGAAGTCTCCTGAGGAAACACAGTGCTGCTACCCCATTTTAGACTTCTGACCTCCAAAACACAATAACCTTCTGTTGTTTTGAAAGCATTAAAGACATGGTAGTTTGTTACAGCAGCAATAGGAAACTAACTCATGGTTCATTGTGAAAGTCAAAATCCTGTGTTTACTCAGCTCATCCTATTGACTCTGGGTCAAGTCTACAGAATATGTATGGGGAAATGTCCCCACTAATGGAAAGGCATTGAGGACTACTATCTGACCAGCCACAACCATTTACAAGGAAGATTCCTGGGGCCGGATGTATGAAGTGTAAATTAAATCTAGGGCTTTGACTGCACCATGCTCTAATCAACTAGCAATGTTTAGCAAACTTTTTCTGTGAAAGGTTGGAGAGTGAATATTTTTGGTTTTGTGGGTCATACTGCCTTTGTCAGAATTAAATTCTGTTATAGGGCAAAAGCAGCCCTAGACAATGGAAAAATGGGCTAGCTGGCTAAATTGCAATAAAATTTTATTTATGAAAAGGGCCATGGGTCAGATTTGGCCAAAGCCTAACCCCAGAACAACATACTGACACCAATCAGGAGTAATACACAAGACTGAATACTTCTCCTTTACAAGGATTTAACATCTGGGGAGAACCAGAGCTCATGGATGGAAACTTTTTTTTTTTTTTTTTTTGGATGGAAACTTTTGACGAAGCAAAGGAAGAATGTTGGAGACTCCACACCAACATACTAGAAGAGTCTAAGGCACCAGTATGAACAAGAGTACATGGGATTAAAGGGGCATTTATCACCAAGTCTAGCCAGAGGATAAAAGGAGTCTGAATTTGCATCTCAGGATCCTGTCTGTTACATTGTATTTCTTCACCCCTGACCACTCCAAACCATCCCAGATTTTCTCTTACAAAAGTGCTTTTAGCCCAAGGAATTCTTCACTCCTAGTTACTATGGCAAAGCTTAATTTCAGCTCCTAGGCAAGGCTTATAGCCAACGGAGCAGGGAGGTGGACACATTGTATATCTCCCTTGGTTCTCTGTGTACAACTTCATCCCTGAATTTTCTACTTTGGAGCATATGAAATGTTTCAACTCCAATTATCTCCACAGGAATAAGGGCTTTCCCCTCCCCTTTTGATACAGTTCAGAGGGAACTGCATGTCCATTGTGATGGCAAAAGATTCCTTTAAAGGGGGGAAGAAAGCTCCCTGCCACAAAAGTGTTCTCAATAAATAATTTCTCCCAGTATTTTCAGTTATGGCATTTGGTATCCTATCCATGAAGAGTTCCAGAGAAAAATGCAAAGATTTTCATTTTAATTTCAATCACTCTTCTACCTAGAGTCATTGTCCTAGAAACAGGGCCCAAATGCTACTCATCTTGCTCCGCATCACTCCCTCTGCTTCTAAGTGTTCCTGTCATTTTCCATCCATTCTCTTAAGCAAATCAATCCTGCAGCAGGAAAGCAGCATCATTTATAATGAATTCTTCTAGCAAGGGTATTTATCTCACACCGAGACAATGGTATCCTTTTCAGGGGCTCCTCCATTTTTGTCCTGATGTGCCTTCTTAGAGTTTCAGTTCCTTAATACAGTATCGAACAGGGAGCAGGATAAAAGCACAGAGCGGAGCACTGTGTAATAGATGCACTTAAGAGTCTGAGATACTTGCCAATGCATGAGAGAAAAGAAATCTGCTGTGTTCCAGCATTAGCACATTAGAATAATGTCGGGGAAAGTGCAAACTCACAAGACTGAGTTGGGAAAGATTTGAGATTGTACCTACATCACAAAGAAATGTTGAAAGGTTAACAGATGCCCAAGTGGTCAATTTAGATTAAAACACAACTCTGATGACAGACATTCGATGTAGAAGTCAATAGACTCGGGCTGATTGAACTAAGTAACACATAAGGACTTGAATCTTAACAAAATCCTTTTCTACCCACACAAAATTTTACACATATATGATATTTATATATATATTTATATATATATACACAAGGTATGCAAATATATGTACATGTGTAAATATAAGATTATGCTATTTTTTTAAAAATCCCATATGTTATTTCATTTTTTAAAGTTATTTATTTATTTATTTGAGAGAGAGAGCATGACTGGGGACAAGGGGGAGGGAGAGGCAGACTCTCTGCTGAGCAGGAAGCCCGATGCGAGTCTTGATCCCAGGACCCTGAGATCATGACCTGAGCTAAAGGCAGATGCTTAACTGACTGAGCCACCAGGCACCCCTCACCACACACTGATTTAAAATGGACTAAAGGAATTATCCCAAACTATCAACAATATATAGGGGTGACTTTTGTCACTATATGTTTCTATATTTCCAAATGTTTCTTAGTAAGTAAATATAATTTTTATAATGAAAAAATCAGCCACTAGTGAGGAGCCTGGGTGGCTCAGTCAGTTGCATCCAAATCTTGATCTTAGCTCAGGTCTTGATTTCAGTTTCGTGAATTCAAGTCCCACATTGGGCTCCATGATGGGTGTGGAGCCTACTTAAAAAAATAATAATAATAATTAGCAGTAGTAAAAACCCTCTTCTTCATTCCTTTTCTTAATCCCCATGGGTTCCATTTAATCCTCATGGCTAGTGGTACTTTCATTAATTACATGTTATACAGAAAAAAAAAAATATCAAGGCTCAGAAAAGGAAATGGTCCTGGGTTCACATACACAGAGGAAGCAAAGCCAGGTCTGTCTGGCTCTAAGCTGTGTTATACAAACTCCTCTCTGAAGTGTCAGATCCAGGTTCACACACAGAAAACCAGAGGGATAAGTAGTGTTCATATACAAATTGCTTACAAGCTCTATTATTTATTTAACCTAACTTCATATTTTATTTTTTTTTCTAACTTCGTATTTGAATTAAATAGTAGATTTGATGGGTATGTTCTGTATACATCTTATTGCTAAGGAACTCTGAGGAAAGAAAAGAGGTCAGCATATTTTAGCAGTTCTGTTTTGAGCACTGCTGGTGACAAAGGGGGAAAAATCAATAAAGCAAACTGTGCATTAGGAAAGAAACACCGGACCAATGGCAAATCAGAATGTTTTAAGCAGAAACCAGACAAAACTGGATCTACTTATGCCGTCCCATGGTTTTTCAAAATCCACGTAACAAAATTCAAGAGGAAATAACATTGGTTTGGGTGAGAGAGAGAGAGAACAGATTTCAACCATTTCTCATAAATCAGTGCTTATACCTAAGAACTTCACTTCTCCCCTTTCTACTGGCAGCCTATACACTCACTCGGAGAGTGCCAACGTGCCCAGCCAGGAAGAAAGAGCTCTCAGCTTGCGGAAAAGCCAGGGGCAAGGTACCAAGGAGCTGACATAAGAAGCTGGACACCCAAAAAGGGCAGAGTCATCTGGAAGCTTTTGAAGAGTCCCAGGAATGTGATGGGTCTTTGAACTGGTTGATGAAAAATTCATTTCATTTTGATTGCTGTACAATGACACGCTAACGTATGATGCCGTGTGTATGATATGATTGCCTATGTGATCTTGTATGTGATGTGAACTCTGTGTGTGTGTGTGTGTGTGTAAGAGATTGTGTAGATGTGTATGATGTAGTAGTGTATATGTGATTATGATTTGTGATTCGGTGTGCATAAATATGACGAGAATCTATGTCAGCAGCAGAAAGCAAATCCCCATCTGCTCAGCTAGGGGAATAGACTGCAGCAAGAGACCAACAAAAACCAGCAATGCACCAAAGAGCATGACAGGGCAGACACTGGGAGGAAGGGAGGGTTCACAAAGTTAAGCAATAGAGCCTTTGATGGCAGGAAACACAACTGGATCTGGATTCAGAAAAAAGTTATCATGTAAATCACAGTGAAATTAGATATTAGTCTTTGACTAGTTTGACAAACATTAAAAAGATTGATAATATCTAGTTTTGGCAAAAGTACATAACCCTTTGTACACATCTGGTGGGAGTGCATCTAGTACATTTCTGGAGGGCTACTGGCAATATATCCTACAACGTATATCTTGCACACTGTTTGACCCAGCAACCCCTCTCTGGGGTAATGAGATATCATAGAAAGGAACATCATAGGCATGAAATATCATAGGACAATGAAGAGGTTAAGTGTGGAAATATATGCGTGAAAACTATATTCCTTGCAGCACCCTATGTAATGGGGGGCAATGTCCATCACTGAAGGACCTGTTAAATGAATCACAGTATTGCTGTTTGAAGAATGAGTTGTAGGTCTGTAGATAATGACCCAGAAAAATGCCCAATATGAGATGTTAAGAGAAAAGATCACATTACAAAATGAAGAGTGTCGCATTTTCTTATTTCAGAAAAACAGAATTATATTCACATTTATAGAAAATATTTGGAATGACATAACAAAATATTAGCAGTAGGTTACGTCTGGTAGGTGAGGACACTGGCGGGGAGGGGAGAGAATTTCATTTTCTACTTTATATGTAATCATTTTTTTCCCCAAAGAGCATATTTATTTCTACATTTGGGGGGAAAAAAAAACAATAAGGATTTTGCCATTGAGGAAGGAAGGAAGGAAGAAAGGAAAGGAGCTTTTTCTCATACATTATGGTAGAGCAGGCTCAGTCTTCCCATTTCTGAACTGAGACCACGGCCAGATTGCTAGGCTATGCAAAAAAACAAAATGTTGGATTCTCCAGGATTTCAAAATCTGTTTTCCCACTGATTCATAACCTGGTACTTCCTGTGCCGCCTGTGAATCAGCAAACATTTCTGCAAATCAAAGCTGTTTCCCTAGACAAGGAGGAAAAAAAGTCTTTCTGCAAGAGCCCAGCTAGTGCTCCTTGATAAATGGAGAGAAAAGAAGAGCTTTGGCTGTTTAGGACCTTATGGATGGTTTAATTTGCTCCAGTAATAAAAATGAAAGCAAAGGCTAAATATGCTCTTATAACCAAATCACCAAAAGGCATTAAGAATGCATGCTATTCAGCATACAAATGTACAGATCATCTTTTTATATATAGCGATAATGTTCACATTTCAAAGTATATGGTAAAATAAGGAAGCAGTATCCTCCGTTCAACAAAGCTGTAGCTCTAACTGATCGTCTGGGGCTTTGTTTTCCGCCTGTGACTTGCTGAAATAGAGCCTTCATCATTTATTGCATGTCTGGCTTTCACAAAGTACACTACCATACCTCTCCTCTGTGCCAAAAGATGGCTTTTATTTCAGGGGAAAAGACACACTCTGTCTTGCAAACTGTAAAAGGTTCCATTTTCCATCACAATTTTCCTAAAGTTATTACGAATTTAATATTTTTCTGGTGGCCTAACAATTTTCCAAGTGGGTTTTTAAAATTCTTTTATTGATCTTTAATCACTGTGATTTCCTAAAACATTTCTTCTCTGCCCTCTTCTTTACCACCACCACTTCCTATTTCTTTTTTTTTTTAAGATTTTATTTATTCAAGATAGAGAGAGAGTGAGCACGAGAGGGGGTAAGGACAGGGGGAGAAGCAAGCTCTCCACTTAGCAGGGAGACCCTGGGAGACTGTCCCAGGGTCCTGGGAAAATGACCTGAGCCGAAGGCAGAACCCTTAACTAACTGAGCCACCCAGGTGCCCCAACCACCACTTCCTAGTTCTTTGTGATTATAAATAAAATCCTAACTATATTAGATCCATTCTATTTAAAAGAATTCTCGAAGAAAAACCTTTTGGAAATCAAAGAATGACATAGGCCAACTCTATAACTTACCTGTTTTGCAAATTCCCCATTTTGAATGTGGATTCTTTTTTAAGTGAATATACATCCACATTTTCCTTTTTCTTGTTGTATATAAAAATAAGTAAGCAAAGAGAAAGCATACCTTGAGACAATTTGCAAATTAATGGCAATTGAATCAGAAACCCGAGTTCTCAATTACAACCAAGGTATGCTCGGAACTAACCTACAGAAATTTTTAAAAATCCTGAAAATAGGGACGCCTGGGTGGCTCAGTGGGTTGAGGCCTCTACCTTTGGCTTGGGTCGTGATCTCAGGGTCCTGGGATCGAGCCCCGAGTTGGGCTCTCTGCTCGGCGGGGAGCCTGCTTCCCCCTCACTCTCTGCCTGCCTCTCCGCCTACTTGTGATCTTTCTCTCTCTCTCTGTCAAGTAAATAAATTAAAACAAAAAAAAAAAATCCTGAAAACAGATACTTCCTTTGAGGGAGAACACAGATCTATTAGCTTGTGCTAATTTCTCTGACAAGATGATTGGTCAGCTTTACCTGGCATGCAGCTTCTTTTTCTTGGGTAACACCAAAGACTTTTTTAATCTTCCTGGCATCAACACTTTGTCAACAACCTGAAGGAGGACATGAGGAAGCAGTAAAGCAAAAGTAAATAACTATGGCCTCATATACAGGTCCTGGAATTAAAGAAAAAGAGCCAGAAAGACAGTCCATATGGTCATCTCTCTTTGTACACGCTCAAATCACAACAGGAAAATACATGAGGCACATACAGATAAGCAGGCAAACACCAGACAAAATGCAATGCAAATGATTCTGAATTAGGTCCAGCTCTGTGACTTTGATTCCTAAATGACCTTGTAGGTGGCATGCAGCAACTCTTAGCCTCAAGTCTCCCTCAGTTGCTTGGAGTCTTATTGTAGAAATTCAAATGCTATAGAGGTTTAAGGAGAACTGGAGTTTTATGTTTCTAGCCCCACAGGGGAAGACTGTTGATCCTTTGGTGTTCAGTGCTTTTTCATGTCACCACATAGATATAAATATAAAAAACATTTATCTTCTTTTTGTATTAATAGATTTCTACAGCTTTGGTAATTAAGGTAGACTACATTACTGTTGCCTGCCTTTGGTTCCTTTCACTGAATGGATAGCATACACTGCTGCCTACTGCTCTGTGATTTGTGGTATCTCCCTATAGGTCCATTTGAAACCAGTGGAAATTTGCATATGCAATCAGAACTCTCCATCTGGATCTCAAGCAAGCTGGAAATAATGTGATGTGGAGATTTGGGGATTGTCATATGAATGATAGTGCTATTCTCTAAATAAGGGAGTCATAGAGAAGGGTCAGTATTCCATTTACTACGGCTGCATAATAAATTACCCCCCAAAACTTAGCGTCTTGCAATGACAGTCAAATTTAACATTTTCTCACATGGTTCTGGGATTTGGTTGGACCCAGCTGGCAGTTCCCCTTCAGGCTTACTCACATGGTTGCTGGTAGAGGGTGGCTCATTCACTCTAATTTCTGGTACTCAGGCTGGGAAGACTAGAACATCTAGGAGCCTTCTGACATTTTTCTTTGTCCATTTGGTATATCCACATGGTGTCTCCAGCATGGTGGCTTTGGAGTAGCTGGACATCTTACACGACAGCTTGGGACTTCCAAAGTGCCTATTCCAAGAGAGAGCAAGTCATGTACAAGCTGCATCCTCTCTACAGGCTGGCCACACAGCATCACCTCTGCCCTTCACTGTGGGTCCAGGCAGCAGTCACAAGTCCCCTTGAAAAAAAACATTTAAGGGGGGCAGAGCACAGACCCTACCTCTTCGTGAGAGGAATGTCTCAATTTAAGGAGCACATGGGCAGTGGGATATACATTTAGCCATTTTTAGAGAACACAATCTGCTACAGCCAGGTTTAGGAGGCTAGTAAAATGAGTTGGTAGAAATCATGTCAAAATTCTTGTGAGTTACAAATTATTATTGTCATCATTAAAATGACTACTTAGTTAAAATTTTTCACCCAATCTACTGGTAAAATGTGACATGATTAGTATTAAAATTGAGTTACAATTATGCTTTTATTTGTCACTAAGGAGAAGCATTTTGCCTATCTTCATATCACTTTAATCTGTATACTAATAACCATTTATATGAATAAATCCATTGATCCTTGCTACTCAAAGCTTTTTTTGCATAACCTTTTCAGAAGACAATTACTGAAAACATGAGAAGTACAGTATAAAGAAGATTAATGGGAAGACTTTATTACAGATACATCGATAAATTGTTCATAATAAGCCTAATTTCCTTAACTTCTGGGGATAAAGATCTAAGAAAAGAAAATAAGACCATAAAACAAGTTATTTATTCAGAAAGCTGCAAGTTTCTGGGATCTGTGTACTGTAAAAAAGCAAAAAAACCCACAAGGAATGGAGCCCTTATATAGGAAATTGACCAGGCAGAGATTTTTATCAGCATTTCTGTATTATTTACATCAAACTGATCTCTTATTCTGTTAATACAACTCAGAAAATGCAGAAAGTTTTAAAAATGCTCATGTTTTCAATAATTAAGAACTCCTGAATGAAAATACTAGCATGGGATTTACAGCCATATGAAGGCTAACATATTAATTCGTGGCATAATTTCTAGTTATCAGATGTTTCATCAGCTACTGGTTTGTGATAAAAAAAAGAGGTGTTATCTATGATATTAGGTTAAAGTTAACTGACCTATATAATGAGGCATTAATAGATATGGCATGCCCTTTGCCATCAGATCTGTACAGCCCCCAATAAAACAAAATAGTTTTTCTGTTGGATGTCAAATCCTAATATTTATACTTGATATTATACAAGAACCAGATTTTCAAAGGAACTAAACATCACATTTCTTTAAGTATTCATATCTGAATATTATAAACTAAACATTTCAGCTACTGGGTAACAATAGCAAAGAGCAAATTTATTTAGGAATTAATTTAAGTATTATGATCTTGGGGAGAAAACTTTTTAAAATCATTATGCCAAAATTTCTGGTCAGCTTGAAAAGTGTGTATGTGCCAGAAACCCAACTCCACATCCCTTGAAAATGGAATACATTGGTTCATGTAACTGAAAGATCCAGGATAAATCTTCCTGTGACGTTGGTGTCAGCAACTTGGGTGATGCAGACAGTCTCCTATTCACTGTATGTGTCGAATGTTGTCTGCCTCAAGGGGTGCTCATCTGACACCATCACTTAAATATTGACCTTTACTTTAAAACACTACAGCAAGGGAGGGAAAGGGAGAAGGAAAGTGGCAGGAGAGGAAGAAGAGGAGGAGCACAGAGAGAGGAGGAAAAGGGGACAAATGCAGTCAATGTGGCAAACTTGTGATAACTTCTGAATTTGGATGATAAGAACCTAGGGATTGGGGCACCTGGGTGGCTCAGTGGGTTAAAGCCTCTGCCTTCAGCTCAGTTCATGATCTCAGGGTCCTGGGATCGAGCCCCGCATCGGGCTCTCTGCTCAGCGGGGAGCCTGCTTCCCCCTCTCTCTCTGCCTGCCTCTCTGCCTACTTGTGATCTCTCTCTGTGTGTCAAATAAATAAAATCTTTAAACAAAAACAAACAAACAAGCAAACAAGAACCTAGGGATTCGTGATAGTTTTTTCCCTGATTTTGCATTTAAGTGTTCATTTATGAAGGATTGCTTCAGAAGGATAAGAGAATAAAACAGGAAGCACAAGATCAAGGAGACAAGACCCACACAGAAGAGGGGTGAGGTCCAAAATTGACCGTGTGCAACAGGCCAGGGGGAAAAAAGATCGGAACAGAAGGATCTGTATTCCAAAGAGCAGAATAAAGGGGAAAGAGGGGAAGGAGGGACAACTAATAGAGGCCCAGACTTGTGAAACTATTTGGGGAAAGATTCTTAAATGTATACAGCAGATCTAGTGTATAGAGTGTAATAATTGCGAGTATGTATTTCTGAATCCTTTTAGGGTTTCAGTAGTTACAGAATTGTGGGTTCCAAATAAGAATGGTAGCGTGGAGCTTGAGGAAAGTGAATCCACAAAATCTGTGTTTTGACACCAGCTAAGTGAGCATCACTAGTGTGTGCTACAGATGTTGTGAGACTCAGTTTTCTGGTCTATAATCCCTTTCAAGTATGAAAACACTATGATTTCAGATTTGGTTCTGATGAGAAACGCCAGTGTGATGTGAGTAGGAAGTAAAAGCCTAGTTTTTGTTTTTACTATGTTTCCATTTTTAATTTTAGGCTTATTGCTCGTGTCAATTTGGTGTTATGAATGTTCAGAACTCATAAAGAGAATATATTATATATGTATAACAAACAGTCTCAGCACAACCAAGAACAGAGCTAGAGATAGAAGGATTTATCTGAAGCCAAAAGTAGCAAAATATCTTGTCCTTTAAATTCCAAGTACATTTTGACATGAAGACACAAAAGAAGAAAACAAAAAGGAAAGAAAGAAAGAAATCTAAAGGACAAGAGCAAATAATGACTTCGGGAGAAAGGCTATTTGATCAGTCAAATGGATGAGGCCAAAACATTCACTTACCAGAGTCTATCTACTTGGCCTTGTGTTGCAAGGACTCAGAAAAAAATATTACCCCATCTCATGTGTATGAGATGCAGGGAAATAAAATAAGTCAAAAGAACAGTGCCAGGCTTTGGGGCCATGCTGAGAATATCTCTAGGCTTTATTGGACTTCATGGTCTGTTTTGAGCCTCAAAAGAGTTTTCCTCATTTTTCCTGACTACTACTCTTCTAGCTTCTTGAAATATGTACAAATACGTGCATCCTTCTCTAACTGTATGTAAACATCCATTGAAGAAGACAGGGTCCTGGAGGGGATAACAGGGGGCATTTTGAATGGGGGCAGGAGTTGTAACAAGCAGACAAGAAACAGCTTCCAAGAGAAATTTTCCTGTCAGCTCACTTTTCACTAGCATTAACCAAAGAAGAGAGTTTTTCTTTATCTGCTTTTTGAGCCCAAAGTCCTTTTACTGTTTCCTACGGTTCACCTCTTACTGATCCCTTTCTTGATTCAGGTCAATCAACATAGAAAACCACCTATAGGAAGACAGTTCCCTCTGCCCCAGAAGAGACACATCTAACCAGTCAATCAACTATAACACCACTGGGAATGGGGAATAGGAGGAAATCACAGAAGAGTTAGTGTTCTTTGGTTGCTTATTAAGTATCAGATATTATGTTAAGTGACGATTATAAAATATTTGTCTCATTATTCCAGAATGGTTAGGTCCCACTGCCTGAGATCACCCACATAGCAAGTGGCACACACAGCACCCAAAACTGTCTCTGTCAAGCTCCAAAAACCCTAGTGCTTAACCCTATGCTATAGTGATTCCAAAAAAAGGTAGGGGTATGTCACTGCAATAGTCTATTTATCACACAGAGAACACAGTGGGTGGGGGGGTGGTAATGGCTTAAAAGAACTTCACATAGTTTTACAGCACAAGGCTCACAAGCTGGTACACTGTCCAACCTTAGTTACTGAGTTCACAAACCTTAGCTACAAAGTCAGTGGGGAACTTGTTTGAAACAGATTTGTAAGTTCTTCTCCAAAATAACTGATCCAAACCTGTGGGAGCAGGACCTGTAAAACCAGCATCTTTAGCAAGCTCTACTAGTGATTCTGTCATAGATGGCCCTTG
Organism: Procyon lotor; assembly: GCA_028646535.1. NCBI lineage: Eukaryota > Metazoa > Chordata > Mammalia > Carnivora > Procyonidae > Procyon > Procyon lotor. Next base: position 74,664,678 of record CM053606.1, on the reverse strand, counting down.
CTCCACGAGTTGAGAAATACTGAACAGCTCTTGACAGGTTATGCCTCTACTCCAGTCATTCTCAAAGCAAAGTCCCCAAACTAGCAGCATCAGCAGCATCTGGGAACTTGTCAGACATGCAAATTCTTGAACCCTATTCCAGATCTACAGAATCAGAAATTCCGGAAGTGAGGCCCAGTGATTGGTGTTTTATTATTTATTTTATTTTATTATTTTATTTTATGTATTTTTTTGTGCTCAGTGTTTTAATAAGCCCTCAAAGTGATTCTGATTCTCATACAACAGTGAGAACCATCTCTGCTCTCATCTGTCCTGATCCTGACATTTTCAGGCCTGCTCCATATTTCCAACACCATGGAAAGGAAGCCTCCAACACCTTGGTGGTTTTATCCTGAGCACACAACCAATCCCATAACTCTCTGGGTGACTCGGCCCCTCATCTTTGGACTGTCTAGTCAACACTGTTGACTTTCTACCCAACATCCAGTCTTTTTGTCCCCCTTCTCCACAGAACCCCATTGTTGTTCAGCTATATACTCCATTTTTACTTTCAGAGAATATCACAGATCAACCAATGTGCCAGTTAACACATGACCCAGGGATAGCTCTTGGCCAAAATGGACTGGCATGTGATCTGTTTGTCCCATCAGATTAAAGGGAATGAATTATATTTTTTGATCAAGGGGTAGGTTTTTTTCTTCTCTCTTCTGCTGGATATAAATAGTCCTGTTGCCAACAACAACCATCTTGCTCTCATAAGGGGGGGTCACCATCAGGACAGCACACACACTGAATACAGTAGAGCACAGGGCCAGAAAGACCTCAGGTCCTCGAAAATATCAATGAATTCCAGTCCAGTTTATACTGCTCTCAGGCCCACCAGCTCTCTCGCGTTTACATGGCTAGCCCTGTGGGATAATGCATTTTCTTATTGTTTAAACTAGTTCAATATTCATATCCAAAACCAATCATTCCTCATTAAAAAATAAATGTTCTCTTAAGGCCCTAACCTCAAGTTGATTCTCCTCTGGGATTCTGCCCATAATCTTCTGGTCCACTGCATTCAGACTCCTGCATCTGCTGGACAAAATTCCCCGAAGTGGCTGCTTTCTTACCTGACTTGCCTCTGCTAAGTCACTGTGCTTTTGCCTGGCTCTCTCAATCCTCCAAACTAGTGCAGTACTAATGTATCTCTTCTCAAGTTTCTTATGTTTCCTAAATTCCTATCATTTTCTCAAAGTTCCTATTGACATAAAAATTAGGGTCATCCTTTTGTTTCATATTTCATGATTTGGTGGAAAAGGAGAACATATGAGACACTACATGTTGGGTTGATCCAACCATGGAAATGCTATAAAACAACTCATTAGCTTCATTGCAAGATAGACCAGACTGTACCTGGAAACCCAAACCCCCAAAGAGACACTCAAATGTCTATTATTAAAAAAATACTTGAAAGTTTATTTCCTTCAGACTAATTTTCCCCAATAAAAGAGTGATTCTATTTGAGGGTTTTAAAATCTCTTTGGAAATAAGAAGTAGAGAATTCCATCTTGTTCCAATTTGGGACATTTTTCTATTTTTGGCATCCTATTACTGGGGGAATTCTGTCATGAATAAACAGTATAAACTTCTCTGCTAAGGTAGCCTGGCCCTGGAGCTGCATATAATTTGAGATGGGAAATAGGATAAATTTCCACCAAACCTATAAAGTGGCCTTGGAAATAATTAATGTTTTTGTTTCGAACTATTTCAGAAACTTTGGGGGAGCAATGTCAAAATGCATTGTGTCTTCAGCTAAAATGCCCATCAGTGCTTTTAAAGTAGCATGGATAAGGAAACCATCAGTGAACCTAGAGATGGACTTCTCTAGTGTTCTCATGGCTTCCTCCAGAAAGCACTGCAACAGACCTGACTTGACTTGTAAACCCTTATGGATTAAAAAAAAAATTGTTTTAAAGACTAAAAGTAGGGGCGCCTGGGTGGCTCAGTTGGTTGAATGACTGCCTTTGGCTCGGGTCACGATCCCAGAGTCCTGAGATCGAGCTCCGCATCGGGCTCCCTGCTCGCTGGGGAGCCTACATCTCCCTCTCCCTCTGCTGCTCTGCCTCACTCTCTGTGCCAAATAAATAAATAAAATCTTTTTTAAAAAATAAAGACAAAAAGTAAAAGAATATAGGGCTGAGGAATTTCCCAATCCTGTTAGAGCACCACGCTAGCCATGTTTTCCACTGAGTTCTACTTTGAGGATTATGGGCATAGCCAACAATAAAGTCACATCCTGTTTCCCTCAGTTAGGTTTCCTTTTATTATCTCCTTTGGGAATATTCATGGCATATACATTCAGTGGGAGAAATGACCACAATTTGGGGCCTGATTTGGGGCTTTCCTGGATTCTCTACTGTACAATAGCATCTTGGAGAGATCCTAAAATTCCAATTGCCAACACAAATTATATGTTAACAGGATATCACACCATCTAAAAATATATGGGAAGTTCTATTAACTGGGAAGAGCAACGTAACTAACATATCTACCCCTTTCAAGGAAAATAGCAACTGATGTTCAGTGACATCCTGAATCACTACAAAATTATAGATTCTTTGTGAATTTCCCAGTGAAGTTGAGATTAGCTTTAGTAGTAAGGGAATTCAGTAATTTTTAAAGGAGGTAGAAAGGGTATAGACTCTAGAAGAAGACACCCTGTACAGACCTGTACCCCTGAAACAAGTAATACATTATATGTTAATAAAAAATAAAAATTAAAAAATAAATAAAACAACAACAAATGAATATCTTAGATGTTCATCTCCACACTCTGTGAATATGTTACCTTATGTGGCAAAAGGGACTTTGCCAATGTGATACCATTAAGGATCTTGAAATGGAGATACTACCCTGGATTACCCAACAGAACCTAATGCAATACAAGGGTTCTTAAAAGAGGGGGACAGGAGGATCAGAGTCTGAGAAGGTTTGGTGAGGATGGAAGCAGAGGTCAGAGTGGTGTAGCCTTGCCAGGCAAGGAATGCAGGCAGTGGGGAAAGGAAAGGGAATGGATTCTTTCCCAGACACTCCAGAAAGAACACAGCCCTGCCCACCTGGTTTAACGCTCTGAGTCTAGAATCTAAATTTAGAATCTAAATCTGTGTTGTGTTACTACATTTGTGGTAATTTGTCATAATAGCAATAGAAAGGAAACGAATACATTAGACATCATCAAAACTAAAAAATCAATGTTGAGAAATATAAAAGGCCAACCTACAGACTGGGATAAAATAGTTACAATGCATATATCTAAGAAAAGGACCTTACCCAGAATTTATATTAAAAATCTTACGACTCAATAACAGTAACACAACCTAATTTAAAAATGGGCAAAAAAGGTTAACCTATACTTAAAAGAAGAAGATACCTAACTGGTTATAAACACATGAAAAGACACCCAAAATGACTGCTTATGAGGAACGAAAATTAAAACCACAATGACATCTTACTGCACACTGGTTCAAGTTAAAAATATAATACCAACTACTGGCAACCATGTGGAACTATTGGAACTCTTGGACAATGCTTATAGGAATATAAAATAGTACAACCACTTTGAAAAACAGTTTGTCGATTTTTTTATAAAGTTAAATGTATATTTCCCGTAGTCCAAAGATTCCACTCCTTGGTATTTACGAAGGAAGAAAGGAAAGAAGGAAAGGAGGAAGGGAGGGAGGGTGGTAGGGAGGAAGGAATCATATGTGCCTAGAACTGGAAACAACCCAAATATTCATCAATAGGTTGAAGAGGTACACAAAATGTGGTAAACCCACACTATAGTGTATTACTGAGCAATAGAAAGGGAACAAACTGCTGATATAAACAAAACATGAGTGAATCTCAAAAACATTACACCGAGTTTAAAAAAAAAAAGCCACAAAATGGTATATATGAAACAGTTCCATTTATATGGAATTTTAGAAAAGGTAAACTAATTTATAGTGACAAAGAGGAGATCAGCAGTTGCTTGGGACTGAAGAGGGGTGAAGGATTCACTGCAGAGGGGAGGAGGGGACTTCATGCAGTGATGGAAATGCTCTATACCTTAATTGGGATTATGGTTACACTGATAAACGCATTTGTATATAAAGAATAACTTGATGAAATTGGGTTTTTTAAAGATTTTATTTATTTATTTGACAGAGAGAGAGATCACAAGTAGGCAGAGAGGCAGGCAGAGTGGGGGAAGCAGGCTCCCTGCTGAGCAGAGAGCCTGATGCCGGGCTCGATCCCATGACCCTGGGATCATGAACTGAGCCCAACTCAGAGGCTTTAACCCACTGAGCCACCCAGGCACCCCTTGATGAAGTTGGTTTTTAAAAAGACATTGTGATTACTACGACATTGAGAATTGGGGAAAATGAATGTAAAACATATTCTGACCGATGGGCACCATAGCGAGAGCAAGAGGAGCAGGGCGTCAGTCTGTCCAGCAGCTGTATGTGTTAGCAGCGGGATCACTGAGAGGAGTAGGATAGACTTTGGCATTCTGCTAACAGGACCGGTGGCACGGGTAGACATTCTGCTTCATTCAGTGTCCGACAAAAATTTCCTAATGAGAGGCTGTTAAGCAATATGTGAGAAAATCAATTCTACACACTTTGGGAAAAGTAGATTTTAGATAGGAAAATGTTACCCTTTATACATACATCAAAGGACTGAACTGAATGGATTTGAGGGAACTACCTATAGATATTGTCAGCAGGAGAGAGTTTTCCGGAATTGGTTGAATAGTCATAGCTCTATAGACAAAAACAAACAAGAAGAACACAGTCTTTGTCAGAACTGCAAGGACCTCCACTTACTGTACCATTATCCCTTTGAAAGTGGACAGCCTAGGGTTAAAAAAGACTCCCCGCTGATTCTGCAGTATTAGTAAATGAATAAATTTATTACCCCTTATTGGTGTTTTTCTGTACTGGCTCAAGGCAATGTTGGTGTTGTCCCTGCAATAACAGTGGAAGAATTTCTATTTAGGCTTTGCAGTTGTACATACATGCATTACAAGTAATCAGAGAAGCTCTTCTTAGGGACAAGGATGCCCAGTTATTTCATCGGAAGCTAAAAGAATGCATGTTTATGCCTGTGTGGCCCACTTGACCCAGGGCTAGCCAAGCACTGTTCTCTTGGAAACCTGTCTGTTAAGACCCAAGGGAATGACCAAAACTCCAGTAAATATTCCTAATGCTGTTTGTTTCCAACTTCCTGCTGGCCTCTTCCACCCTGCCACTGAAGAGGAAAAATGAGAGGGTATGGCTTCTTCCACAATTTGTTCCTTCACTTAATTAATAAAGGAGAGTCACATAATGTTTAAGTTCAAAAAGAGGGGTGATTTGGGGAAGCATGTTAGGAACAAAATCCCTCCAAGTTGTCCACATCTTAAGCTTCAAAGCTGATGAATACATTTCTTTACATGGAAAACTGGACTTTGCAGATGTGATCAAGGTAAGAACCTTGACTGAGATGAGGAGATTTTCCTGGGTTATTCGTGTAGGGCCAGATAAGAGGAGGGCAGTAGAGGAAGAGTCAGGAGGTGGGGCAGTAGAAGCTGAGGATGGTGTGCTTTGAGGATGGAAGAAGGGGCCACAAGCCAAGGGTGGAAGCCTTTTAGTGGTAGCCACTAGAAGGTGGAACCACAATGAAGCACACTCTCCCCGAGACCCTCTAGGAGAAATACAGTTCTGTGGACACCTTGATTCTAGTTCATAAGATCCATTCTGGACTTCTAACCTCCAGAACTGTAAGATTAGAAACTTGTCTTGTTTTAAACACTAAAGTTGTGATGAGGTGTTACAGTAGCAATGGGAAAATAACACAGGAGATATCTTAGATTTTTTTTTTTTTAACATTTTATTTATTTGTGAGAGAGACAGAGAGAGAGCATGGGCAGCGGGGAGGAGCAGAAGTAGGTTTCCTGCTGAGCAGGAAGTCAGATTCGGGGCTGGATCCCAGGACCCTGGGATCCTGACCTGAGCTTAACCGACTGAGCCACCCAGGTGTCCCTGGAGATACATAGGTTCTTTGAGGATTAGACAGGAGGTGCGTATGTAAGACTCTAAAATACGAAATGTAATGTGCTATTGCATTAAGACTGCTTTTCAAATTCTACACCCACCATGCACTTTTCAAACTCCTTTAGTGTATGTTCCACATATGCACAACCCATCTCAGGGTACAAACTGACAGAAAGGAAGTCAAGACACAGAAATAGAAAGTAGGTATTAGGCACCTCTTTCCCATTTGCCCTCATTAGTGCTCTCCTCGCCCCCACTTTGGCCACCAAAAACTCAAATGCATTTGTTCACTTCACATGGGTCAGTTTTATCATGTATCCGTGTATCCTTCCTTCAAAAACAAGGTCTGCCCTGCCTTTACATAACCGATAAGGTCTAACTTCCTACCCCCGGCCCTGAGGTAACTCCTGATTCCAAGGAACTTCCTCCCTATTCATTTTCATTTCCTGAAACAGCTGGCAGGCTGGCACAAAAGCTGGCATTTCTTATGAAGTCCAGAGCAATAATTTTGTGTCTCATTCTAATTACAGTGAAGAAAGGGCCCAGGAGGACCAGTCTAGCAAGGGTAATGTGATTGGCCAGTAAGACTCAAAGAAGGAAAGAAAGGGAGACGGCCTTAATGCAGCACCTACTATGCAAGAGAAGCATTACATAAACGGACATTTTATCCCTACATAACCCAGCAAAGTGTTATTGTCTCTTTCTAAATAAAGAAGTGAAAGCACAGAGTAGTCAAGCAACTTGGTCAAAGCTGCCCAGCTAATAAAATGGCAGAGCTAAGACCTGAACTCAGCTTAGTAACTGCGCAGGGATACAGAGTAGAATGAAAAAATTTCACCATCCTCTTGAGTCATCTGCCTTAGGTGCCCACGGCCCCAGGGTTGGTCCCCTGTTCTTCGACACAGAATCTCCAGATGCCACCTCATTCCAACCCTCACAATTCCAATTCCATCCTCCGTTTGAGGGTGCCTTTGTGTCTTGTTAACCAGAGAGTGGTAGTCTTATTTAGTAGGAAATGGAAGTAGTCTTATTTAGTACTTCGCAATGCAGTATTTTGTAGCAAATGTGAGCTCTGGTGGGTTTTCCCTGGGCTCCTGCTCTGCAACTTTGACAGTGCTCCCATCCAGAACAGGTCACTGGGTGGAAAAATCACTTCTCTGTGGGACACTAAGCTCAGAAGCCCAAGAAAAACACCAGAATCCTTTCCTTGGGCCCCATCAAGAGCTGAAGCCCCTTGGCCTGAATCAAGGACGACTCTCAAACAAGGGCAGGCTATTTGCAGCTCTGTGATTCTGTGATTCTGTGATTCTCTTCTCCAGGAACAGAGGCCAAGCGTAAGCCCTGGGGAAGTGGGACGAAAAGAGTCTGCCTGGGAGAGACCTTGAGGCCAACCAGAAATTGGCCTCCTATTTTCTTTTTATTTATCCAAAAGAGACATCAAGAGAAATATAATGTTCTTCCTAACTCCAAATTCTCAGTGGAAGCAAAAAGAATCACAAGTAACCATTGCCTAAGAATCAATTTTGAAATAATAGCTCCACAAAATATTGAACATGCAATTTTGTATTTCTTGATAAATTGAGGTCAGAAAGTGTTACCATAATTGGCATATTATATTTGCATCCCCGGAGACTAAATGCGTGGGGAGACAGTGGTGGGAATTACTGGTTCTTGTTTCTGGAGCATGTTTGCTGGCAGCTCACTCATGCTTGATTGTCATCCAGAAGCCACCAGACCCATCTGCATATGTGTGTCCAGCCTCTTAATCCTCCCTGCCATGCTGTTGATTTAAGGCTAAAATCTCACACAGTAGAGAATACCACTGGTCTCCAAAGGTTCAAAAATAATGATGTGTGGAGGATACAGATACATCATTTATCTTCTTCTTCTTTCTTCAACAGAGAACCCACCCCCAAAAAGTTATTTAAAGGCAAAGATAAGAAAAAGGCACTTTAATACAATTACACTTTCAAAGGACTTGCCAAGAAAATATTTTCAGCTGCCAAGTCAGCAATTTTCCAAAGATATCCAAACAGAGAAAAAAGGATTAATGGAAAAGAAATTATCAGGGGAAATTTAACTATAGTTTAGAGAACAGCAGGTGGTACACAGTACATTATTACTTTTTTATTCATTATTTACCTTGGAGACTCAAAAAAAAAAGAAAAAATGAACCAAACTGACAGACAGCAGCCCAGTACCATGACCTTATGAATACCAAATGTGTGCAATAATAGTATCAGTCTGACCCGCTGTGCTCTGCCTCACCGCATCCATTACTGCCTTCTTTAAAGCACGCAGCATCCTCCCAGATCTGGAGAGAGGGAACCAAGCATCAGGAGACAGAAAGCCCTTCCCAGGGGCTCAGGAGAGGCCTGTGGGGAGAAATATGCCTAGCTCCCACCCCTCCTCCCCCAGGGCCCCTCTCCCCCCACCCAAGCCAGCCCTCAAGCCTCCATCAACAGCCTGACTCTTTTCTGACCCCCAGCCAAATAGATCTTTCTTTCCATCCAGACAATGGGAAATGCTGACCCAGCTTGTGCAATTGGTTTAATGTGACTCCTGAGTTTTCCTTAGAGATTTCAATTTCAGGAGTTAGAAGATCTATGCCTAAGGGTGATTTGGTGAACTTTCTTTTATTGCAAAATATGCATGAATTTTGAAAAACTGCCATGGGAAAAATAAGAGTACCATTCTGAGTTTACATCAACTTTCAATTTATTATAGAGCTGCTTATCCAGTTTGTGTATTATTTATATTTTTAATTCTCCTCTCTCTTGCTGTCCACCATTTGAGCCATGTTAATGCTCTCAAAACTTTCACAAGAGCATTGTAAGGAATACATTTCACCATTTGCTAGTGAAATACCAATGTAGGAAGAGAAAGTTAAAATCCTAATTCCTGTGTCCTTACAACAGTTTACTACAACATGTGGTAAGAAAGAAGTCATTGCTATAATTAAAACTGGAGGGTTATTTGTGCATTTTATCTCTTTTACTATTAGTCTTTTAAACAGTATTAAACAAATATTTACTGGGGTGTGGTGGGGAATAAAATAAATAAAAAATCGGAGTTCCCTAAGATCCAAGTTTCTCTCTGTAATAAACCCACCACGGGTACAGGTATCACCTGGCCCCGGCAGCTTTGCCTTGTGGAAAGCAGAGCTCCGAAAACCAGCGGAACTGCTGTGAGAGAAAGACTCTGACCAAAGACCAAAGACTCTGACCCAGGCGTCTTGTGTCTGTTGCCAGTACCTGTGAAACTGTAGCAGGCTAACTCGTGAGCTTGCAAGGGAGGTAAAACCTCAGACCCTTCATAGTTCTTGACACTGCCGAATGCTTGACCAAGGCTACTTCACTGAATCTTCCCAATGAACTATTCAGATTACTCCAATTTCAGAGATAAAGAAACCAAAGCTCAGAGATATTTTTGGGGGAAAAAAAAAAAAAGCCCGCTCAGTTACATAGTTGGTCTCTGCCTCCCACTTCACGATACTTTTTGTTTATGTGGCGCGCCCCGATTCCAGCCCCGATGCCCGGACTCTGTAGATCCATGCATGACAAATGCCTCTGAGAGAATGCACTGATGAAGGCACTGGGGCAGGCAGGCCTGGGAGGGTGTTTGGGGGATCTGCAAGTCAAGCTCAAGGCTTTATACTTGAGAGAACAGACAAGACCAAAGTACCAAAGCAGAAGATGTTTGGGAAGAGTCATATTTTAGAAAGTGATTTTATCGAAAGAACTATCACATGAAAACAATCGGGCTGGGCTTGAAAACAAGGGGAGCCACCTCTAAAAGGGGACACATGGAGGCACAGGTATCATCAGAGAAGCTAATACTGCAGCTAAAACATTGGCTTGATGAGGACTCGAAGTATATCCACAAGCAGAATCCTCATTTCTGAGCTGCTGACAATAAGGGGACCTATCAAACCCCCAGATCTGACTTAAAATGAGAAGTTGCTCTGGAGATAAACAAAGCCTACTGGCTGCAAATCTCTTAGCCTAAAGTTTCTTTCCCATATTACTATGGGAGAGGACCAAGGCCACAAGAATCAGCCTCTTAATATCCTCGTGGAGGTGGAATCACTGACAAATAGCACAGAGGGCCGAACTCTTCCAACACCAGTAAGCACTGCCTGCAGCGAGAGGAACCCCATCCCCATGAGGGAAAACAGGAATGGGTCCCTTAAGATTTAGACTTCTGCCACTGGAAGACAGTTTGTCAATGAGATAGACAGCATGGGTCTTCAGCATAGTGTTTCAATAGCAAAACAGGAGTATGAAGAAAAATCAGACGCTTTGCCTCATCTCTGATGTCTTAGCCTGGCCACAACTTGAATTGTATCCAGCATCCCGAGTAGCATATGTAGGATGATTTGAACATTATTAAAAGAAGGAAAACAAAAAACAAAACAAAACAAAACAAAAAACCCAATGTGGTATCAGAAGGCATAGCTTGCCAGTCCCAATCAAACCCTTATCCAAATGCATGGACCATCCTGATTTCCACATCAGGGCTTTTTTTGGTGATCCTTAGGGGAAAATTCACAAGTGCTATTAATAGCCTTTGGCCTTGGATATATATCCTGGTCAAACAGGAGAAGTTATAATTAGGAAGTGCAGTCTAAGAGGTAAAGGTCAGACAACGCTCTAAAATACTGCTTAAAATACAGAGCACTGCGCAAAAGTGCTGATGCAGGAGAAATGATTATTGATTAAATCGGGTGCTTCAAATCCCTGCTAATGCCATAAAATTTAATGGATTACAAAGGGAATGCACAAACCACAAGAAAAGCTGTGGGAAGCACAGCGTCAGTGTCACTCCTAATTAAGGCGAGTTCAGAAAACATACTCTGGATCTTTTTTTAAGCCAAACCTTTAAAGATGGGATAAAAAGAGCATCTTTATTTATACTGCCTAATGCTGTTATCCATCCCCTCTTCTTGAAGAGAATTTACTACTCACATAAGAAACAGCCCTGGAGACTGCAGGGCTGTTGTGCCTTTTCTTTATGGCCAGCATAATTTGGGTTTCGAAAAGTTCAAGCCAAACATCGCCACCATCCTCGACCAGACTCCCTGCTATGTGCTGTCAGCACGCCCAAAAGCAGCAATGGAGGGCCAGTCGGGGTCACCTCCGTCTCCTCTGGTCACTCAAAGCCTCCAAGAGAGACATGGATGGGAAGGCCTTGTTCTCTTTCAGCTTTGCTTGGTGAGGAAAAGGATTGCTTTGCAGATTGTGAACAGCCTTCACAGTTCCTCTCAGAATATGGCAGAAGAGCCATTCCAGCCTGGGTGGGCAACGCATTCAATTGCCACCTCACTTCCAACCTCTGCTCTGCCACCAGGGTCACCCAACCAAAACAAGCCTGGACCTGCAACTTCATTTTGCAAACAAAGGTTCTTGGTTACACAAAACAGACACGACTCTGCTCACTTAATTGGAAAAGGAATGTACTGGAAAGTTCATGGAGCACTCAGAGATTTGGTGTGCAGCCTAGAGAACCCGGTTTGGAACACAGACATGTATCAGGGAAAGCAGAGCACCACCAAGAAGGGTTATCAAAATGGTCTGCTTAGCACTCTGTTCTAGCAACACTTTCTACGGCAGTAGCCCCACTCACCACCACACGTGTGGATTCAATCCCTTTTCACACTCAGGCTTAAAGGTCTCAGGCCGGAGCATCCATTTGGCAGAGGCTGGGTTGGGCCAACTTGGCACCTGTGCAATGGGATATCTGCCCCCGCAGGAGAGAACTTCTGCCTCCAGAGATAGGAAGGGCTTTATAGATGCCAAGCAGGCACAAACTTAGTACTCTTCAATAATCTCTATTGCCTATAGCATAAAGTCCCAATTCTTTTACTTGTCATAGAAAGTGAAGATATGTCCCAGTTTTTCTGAGACCATCTTAGTTTACATTCTTGTCCTAGAATGATTCTTGAGACTTCTTTAAAAAAAAAATTATTTATTTTAGATAGAGAGAGAGAGAACAAGAGAGTGTGCATGCATGGGCAGGCAATGGGGGGAGGGACAGAGGGAGAGGAAGAAACCCAAGCATGCTCCACACCCAGCATGGAGCCTGACATGGGACTCCATCTTACAACCCTGAGATCATGACCTGAGCTGAAATCAAGAGTCAGACCTTTAACTGACTGAGCCACTCGGGTGCCCTGGGACTTCTTTTACTCTCAAAAGTGTCTGGGTTACATGCTCACTCAGCTTATGAAACTTTTAGTGACATGGTCCCTGCCTACCTTTCCAACTTCATTCTTCACTATTCCCGGATTTGTCTTTATTCTTTATCATGACAAAAATGTTTATAATTCCCTACCTCCAGAACGCTATGCTAGTTTTACTTCCAAGTCTTTACTCATGCTTCCTCTCTGCCTAAAATTTCCTTTATATTATCTCCATCCCAAAATTTACTGCCCAAAAATCTTTCCTGGCTTGTATGGGTTACTGGTTACGTACCCCTCCCCACTCTTCATTTCCCGTTCGTACACATATCTATCCCTGTGCTTACCAGATTATGTTGTGACCATCTATTTAGGAGTCTAACTACCCCCTTAGACTGTGAAGTACTTAAGAGGACCTGTGACCTGCTCATCTTTGATCCATCAGGATCTAACACAGTATCTGACACCTGTAAGGTGACACCCTCAAAAATAAATGATGAATGACTGAGTCATACAAACTTGAAGTAAAAGATTGGTTATACGAGGCAGGAAACAACAAATGTTGGTGAGAATGGGGAAGAAGGGGAAACCTCTTACACTACTGGTGGAAATGCAAGCTGGTGCAGCCTCTCTGGAAAACTGTAAGGTTCCTCAAAATGTTAAAAATAGAGCTACCCAATGACTCAGCAATTGCACTACTGGGTATTTATCCCAAAGATATAGATGTAGTGAAAAGAAGAGGCACATGCACCCCAGTGATCATAGCAGCAATGTCCACAACAGCCAAACTGTGGAAAGAGCTGAGTTGCCCTTCAGCAGATGAATGGATAAAGAAGATGTGGTTCATATATACAATGGAATATTACTGGAAGGGAGTAGGCTAAATGAAATAAGTAAAGCAGAGAAAGACAATTACTTTATGGTTTCACTCATATGTGGAACATAAGGAATAGTGCAGAGGACCACAGGGGAAGGGAAGAAAAACTGAATGGGAAGAAATCAGAGAGGGAGACAAACCATGAGAGACTCTGGACTCTGGGAAACAAACTGAGGGTTATAGAAGGGAGGGGCTGGGGTGCTGGGGTAGCCCAGTGATACCCATCACCGGGTAAGGAGGGCACATTGGTGATGAGCACTGAGTGTTATACAACTAATGAATCATTGAACACTACATCAAAAATTAATGATGTACTATATGTTGGCTAATTGAACATAATAAAAAAAAAAAGAGGAACATATAATTACCACTGTGCCAAGAAAATCCCTGAATAAAGAAAAGAACCATTTCTCCATGCTAGGGAGAGAGAGAGAGAGAGAGAGATGGGTTGTAAAATTACTATAGTGGGGCAATAAATGGAAAGAGGAAAGAGAGGCAGAAACAGATATGAATGTTGGTAAAACAAATTACTGAGCCAACCACACAGCGAAAGATGGCTAGCAGTCCAAATCACAGCCTCAGAGTCAGGCCTCAAATCAAGCTCAGAACCCAGAGGGGTTCAATCTGATGGGTGGCATAGGGTAGAGACTGAAAGGCAGAGGAATGGTGTTTCCAGTCCAGCTGATCTGTTACATTGTAGAGCAAGACCTACTCAGGACTTGAGGTCCAGAGCCTCAGGAGTTCAGACCTAGCTACTAGGTCCTGGGATGCAATCCAGAGACAGGCCACACATTTTGGGGAGGATGAAAGAAACCTGAGGCCTGGGAGATTCAGAGCACAGAGAGCGAGCCTACCAGAGCAAGCCTCCTTCTTGATGTCCCAGCTAGCTGCACTGGACAGGTCTCCAGGCCCTGCTGCTCCAGGCCCTGGCCCAGGGGAAAGTCAGGTTAAAGAGCCAAAGCATCTGCCATTCAGCGAGGCTAGGGAAAACAGGCTGTCACCTGCAATTAATGGCAACCACAAGCTAGGTTTTAGATAAACATGATCTATTTGGAGGGGCCCAGGAGCATCCACATGCTTACCCTCTGAAGAAAGCAATACATATGTTTTGGCCTATTAAACTACATGTTTATCTTCCTTGAAGGCAAAAAGGAACATCTGTCAGCAGGCCCTTGCATTTCATTTCCATGATGAATACTAAGCTTCATCAGATGCCAAGTCAAGTCACAAAAATGGAAAGTTTACAGGCTTGGCTGCAAGAGGAGCTCCATAGAACTGCCCCTATGAAGTTCAAAATGGGCCACCAGGTGTCCCTCATGTGTGTCCTCTGTCCAGCACTTTCTCTGAGCTTTATGTGTTTGTTACTCAGTTTACACTGTGTCTGGGCTTCTCTGTGAATAAGTACTTTCTCTTTCACTTCTAGCATTGGTTATTCTTGTTGAGAAAAGCCAGAGACAGAAATGGCTAAGAGACTGCAAAAGAGATACAGAAAACCTGTGACCGCAAGCTGAGCCTTGTGACAGGTTTGGAGTCAGGCAGACACACACTGTAGCCTTAGTTCTACCATTGCTCAGCTGTCCATTTTTGAATGAGCCATGTTCCAGGACCATTATAGAACTGACTTTGCATTAGTGTCATTCCTGGCACTTCGTAAACATGTAGTAAATACTGGCTATTATATACATTGATCTTCAGGGTATACTGGGTAGTACTGGTCCCTAACCCAAGTAGCTGGAGTACTGGTCTAATAAGCTCTGAACTCCACGCATCTGGCTCCGTATCACCAATACAGTTTGAAATCAAGTTCCAAAGTTCAAATTTCAGTGCTTCCAGAGCCTGGAATGTCCCAACCATCAGAGCACTGAGATATCACCCGTAACTTAGGTTCTTCAGCTTCTGACATCTCAATAACCTTTCTGTTTTCCAGGATGTTTATTATTTAGGAGCCTAACCAAAGAAAAATAGCATCTCTGAGTACCTCCCCAACTTCCAATTCCCATGTGGGCAAACCATAAATCTTATTTAAAAGAGATGGTATCTGGGGGCACCTGCCTGGCTCAGTCAGTGGAACGTGCAACTCCTGATCTCAGGGTCGTGAATCTGAGCCCTGCATTGGGTGTAAAGATTACCTTAACAAATAAGGCTTTGAGAGAGAGAGAGAGAGAGAGAGAGAGAGAATCTGTTTGAGCAGAATCAGGCTGTTTTACTAGCAAAATTTTATTTCCCCTGAATGCTTTTTCTCTGCCTAGAAAATTACAGATGATTAACTTGTCCTCTAATAAATTCCAGCAAAGCTTTCCTATGGAGAACCTAAAAGTGATGTTTAGAACTATATTATAATGATTACAATCACTTGCACACAAAATACAGAAATACATGCTGTGTACGAGCCTTGGTTTCCCCAATAGAAATGAAAATAATCAGTCTAAGGAGAGGCAGATGGCAGCAGAGAATGCTGGTATTCTCTCCACGAGGCCTGTCTTCTTGTTCAGGCCCCCAGCTCAGATCCACTCATTTAGCAGGACAGCCCACACTCATGATTGTCACACACTTCTTTGTCACACATCAGTCACCAGTGCCTTTAGGAAATCATGGTGCTCTTCTGGTTCAGGACTCGGGAGGTTTCCGAGAGTTCCACCCAGCTCTATGGTTCCTATTTGTTTAACTTTTAAAATTAGATATCTCTCCATACTCCTGGTCATTGCATACTAACTCAAATAGGTTAAACAAACATTAATTTTCAAAATAATATGCATCAAAAAACATGAACTTTCAAAAAAAATATGTATCACATCAAATCTGAACTATATGACCTATATATTAGTAAATTAATAAGCACATAATAAGCTACACAAAAATCTACTCTTAAAATCCCATTAGGTTATTATTCACACAAATATTAAAATTAACAATTTAATCCCTAATGTTTTTACCTACCAAGAAGTGGGATCTCCTCATTCCTAAAGAGGTGAGTCATTCAATCCAATTGCTTCTATTTATTAATATTGGGTATCCGGTTACAATAACAGAAGCTTAAGTCTTAATCACTAGAGATTTAAAAATATGTCCTGAGACTAAAACTGTACTTTTATATATCAGTCAACCCACTTTGGGCACCATATTTTACATAAGCAGAAAAATCCAAGCAGGTTTGGCCACATGGAAGCCCAATCTGGATTAGCATGGGATTCACATGAAGCAGCATACCTTATGTCTTAACATTCCAACTAACCCATACAAAGAGAGAGTTTTATACTTTAAAGTTCACTTAACCATTTGCCTTAAAAAAAAAAAAAAGAAAGCTAGTGATAAAGAATCATTCCCTTTTTATCCATTTTTCTTTTATTCTTAGCATAGGAGGTAAATACAGTTCCCAGAAGACTGAGGTGAAGCCCAGGGGCCAGCTGTCAAAGTCAAGAGCACAAAGCTACAACTCTCCAGTTTGGGTTTCCGAGCCAGGTCATGGCATCCAGCTGTTTCACAGTGGCTTTGATCTTCTACCATCTCCTCCTTGTTCCTTCATGAGCTCACCATCAGGACTAACAGCTACTTTTTGTCTTAGTGAATTCCTATCTTCTAAACTGACATCCTCATTATGGCTTTTATGCCCTGGCGTCTCCTCCATACTCCCTTGGCAGGATGTCCTCCCTTTTCTAGTGTTACCTTTGGTCCTGTTTGCTGTGGAGTAGATGTCCTTACACCCTGCGCTGGACTCCCGCAGTCTTCTTAAATGTGGAGGAATCTGCAGTTTTTTTCCCTCTCACCTGACTTCTGTCCTTTTCCTCTTATAACATTCTGGAAGAAAAGAGCCTTGAAATGGAAGATGTTGGTGTGCACCATGGTAGGGGTGAAATGGCAATACAATGGGAGAGCTCAGGGAGGGAGATTCCAATGCACGGTCTCCTGTTTAATTTCTCCATCTCCCTGTACTTCCCGTGATCCTCTTGTCAGTATCTGGGCAGTTTTCTCTGATCGTGCTACATTTTGACATCAGGCAGGTCTGCCACCCTCCTTTTAGGGAGGAACTCCAGAGGCACTGTTCTGTTACAGCTTCTGCTGAGGCAGGTCCCCAGGTCCTTGAAGCACTAGCCAGGTGCCAGGACAAGGAGAGCCCTGAAATTCTAAGGTTATTTATCTTTTCATTCACTACTGAAATAAAACTCTTCTTTTGACCTCATGTATAAACCTTCCTGACAGCTTCAGGATATCCATGTGGTTGGGATTTAGCAGTAACAATCTATTAGGAAAGGGAGTCAAAGACTGGCCTTGAAGCCATATATAATAGAAAATCCATGCTTTGGGGTTGGATTATTTGTTCTAAATCAACTTTTTAAAATAGCAAGATTTTCTGTAGGTATAATCGACATAATACACAACATTGTTTTACTGTGCTTATCAAAGAGTGGGCAATTCATGGGGGTTATAGAGGTAAAAGGCCCCCAATCATCCTTTGAAGTCATTATGGCTTTACTTTTTCTCTAAACACTCTCCATATACTTAGTGAAAAATATTTTTTTAAAGATTTATTTATTTCGAGCATTTGCGCACAACTGGGAGAGGGACAAAGGGGGAGGGAGAGAGAGAATCTCAAGCAGATTCCCCACTGAGCTTGGAGCCCAACACAGGGCTCACTCCAATGACCCTGAATCAGGACCTGAACCCCAATCAAGAGTTGGATGCGCAACCAACTGAGCCACCCAAGCATCCCGTGAAAAATAATTTCTTAATCTTCCCTCCAACCTGTAAAATTTTCTCAGGGCTGAGGGCTGATGGATACCTCCACAGAGGAACTGCTGCTGAGCCTCCATTATCCAGTGCAATGGTTCTCAGCAAGGGATGCTCTTCATACTCACCAGTGGATCTTAAAAATCCACCAGTGCTTAGGACCATCGCCCAAACTTAATAATGTCAAAGACTGAGGGTAGGGCACAAACACCACAAACATGTTCTGAGGTATAACCTCGGACAAGAGGTCAGAACTAATGAGAAAAACCAAGTTGGGATTTGAGCTGGAATCACATCTCTGTGAGCTTTGATTTGGAAGTCACGACACTGCTGATGATTATTTACATAGCTTAGAGTAAGTCATTAAACCCTTGAGCATGAACTTTTCTCATCAGTAAAATGAAGACACAAATGTTTGCTCTACCCCCCCCCCTTGTAAGGTCATTAAAAGGTCCAAATGAAGGGACAGCTGTGAAAGGTCTACAGGCCTTAGAGCTCTGCAGCTCTGTACAGATGCTAGTATATTAGTATTTGATGGACTCGTGCTCTCACCATCCAAGGACTTGAAAGCCTTCTTGGCCTGTGAGCTCCTTCCCTTTATCTGTGTTTGATCCCAGCTCTTTCCATTCAATTTACCTCAAGAAATGAGTTTGTGTATAAACATATAGGTGGAGTAGAACTCGGACTGGAACAAGAACCAGAAAGTCTTGAGAAAGTAAGGCCATTCTGAGGATCATCAACATCTCTAGCATTTTCTCTAGCCATATAAACTCTCTGGCAGAAAGTCTTTGCTAGAGCCTGATTGTCTTCTTACTCATAACCCCACATGGATCCTCATTAACCTCATGGAATTCACTCAACCTCTTGGCCCCTCTCTGCTTTCAGCTTCAGCTCTAGTTACCAACTATCCAGTGGTCCAGGATTTTCTGTTTCAAATATCTGAAAGATAAAACTAACTTGACCAACTCCTGGGTCAGGAGTCTAATAGCCAATTTTGGGTCAAGTTCCCACCCTTGTCCAAATAATAGTTACAAGGTAGGCAGAGATGGGGAGGAGAATAAAAGTGCACAATCTGTATAGAGTAGTCTCCTCAGTGGTGGCCACAAGCAGGGCCGTTTCACTGAGGAAGGACTGAGGGCCAGCAGGCTCCATGACTGACATCTCTTAGGTAATGCCTTGGTTCTTTTTTCCTCTGGTATAAAGCAATGAGAATAAAAATGTTCATCTTGACTCTAAGAAAAATCACAAGATTACTCTCCTGGAGCATTAAATTATAAAAGGTTATAAACTATATGCGGTCAGTGATTCCAGACACAGGATATAGTTAGAGTCCAGCTTTGAACCAGTTGGGTTTATTTGGAGACCCCAAGCTCCACATGTCCTTGTCCAGTAGCTTCTTCTAACTTAATGTGCCTCCTGGGACCCAATACTCCCATCCTTTCTTACCTATGCTTTCTCTACTCCCCACACTCAAGGCAGTCCCAGTCTCTCCAAACTTCTTGAGCCTGTGGGGATTGTTGGTCATGGTCCATGAGTCTCACTTAAGGAGAAACACCCAATTCAAGTATTCCTTGTTGTCTAAAGAATTTGCTTCTAAATCTCTAATTTGCACGTTCTCCAACTTCTACAAGTAACCTTCCCTTCCCCTTGGAAATAAATAAATTCTCAGGTAACTATTCCAACAGAATACTTATTTTTTCAGGCCGCATTGAACCCTCATCAGTACTATACTGGAAAAACAAGGCTTTGTCCACCCTAACTTCACCTCGAGGTGGCTTCCTTTCCCCCATTGTCCACTCTTACAACTATTTTACCAGCTATTGTTATTCTTTTCTCCACCACATGGTGGCACTGTTCTCTGACAGCTTCTTCACCATCCCTGGATTAAAAATGTGGCTCCCATTAGAGTCCTCGGATTTACAAGAAGATTTCTCCTTCAGTCTGATTTTGGATGAACATCGCTTTGTAGTTAACTCCCAAAGGTAGATTTTTTTTCTCCATTTTTATTGTTCTCTCTTTCAAGAGCCTGGATAAGGAAGTGTTTGAGAATATTTGAATCTCATCAGCCAGCACTGCACTAAAAAGTACCTGCTCACCACTGATTATGAACCAAAACCTAAGGAAAACATTCAAGTGCCTTGACTTTCTAACTTAAATCAAGTTTCCCATCTCCTGTTAGAAGAAGTACAGCATCCTGAGGTTCATCCTTTAAGCAAAAGTCATTGTACCATTTTCCCCAGAAGGCCTTCACATAAATAAGACCCTGTCATGAGGTTCCACGATCCCCTCACTCCAGATCGCCACCATACCCATGACTCTCAAGTCACCCCCACCCCTAGCATACAGGAAGAAGAGAAGGCTTTGAGATCAGACCTGCAGCTAAATTCTAGTTCTACTCTTACTGGTGAGTGACCAAACTCTCCTCCTAAGTCTCCATTTCCTCAGTGATAAAATAGGGATAACATTTGGAAAAAGAAAAGAAAAGAAAAGCTGAAGGTATCACAATTCCAGACTTCAAGTTATATTACAAAGCTGTAGTAATTAAAACAGTATGGTACTAGCACAAATATAGATACATTGATCAAAGAATAGGATAGAAAACCCAGAAATAATCCCACAATTATGTGGCCAATTAATCTTTCACAAAGCAGGAAAGAATATACAATGGGGAAAAGACAGTCTCTTCAATAAGCAGTGTTGGGAAAACTGGACAGGTACGTGCAAAAGAATGAAACTAGACGACTTTCTTAAACCATACATAAAAATAAACTCAAAATGGGGGCGCCTGGGTGGCTCAGTCATTAAGCGTCTGCCTTCGGCTCAGGTCATGATCCCAGGGTCCTGGGATCGAGCCCCACATCGGGCTCTCTGCTCAGCGGGGAGCCTGCTTCTCCCGCTGCCATTCCCTCTGCTTGTGTTCCCTCTCTCGCTGTGTTTCTCTGTCAAATAAATAAAATCTTTAAAAAAATAAAATAAAAATAAAAATAAAATAAACTCAAAATGGATGAAAGACCTAAATGTGAAACCTGAAACCATAAAAATCCTAGAAGAGAGCACAGGCAATAAATAAAACAAAATTTTAAAAAATGGGGGTAACAAATCTTAACTCAGGGGTTAAGTGAGGTGTCATCTGCAAAGCACTTGACACAGTACTTGTTGTATAAGAGATGCAAAATAAATGCTCACTCCCATTTCTTTTCTCCTCCACAAACTCAACTTCTTTATTCTAAAATCTTTTTCCAGTCTTCAAGGCCTATCAAGATAATCTACTTTTAATATACAGCTCTGTTTGTTTATATATCTAAATAGCAATTACCAAAATGATACATAGAAGATAAGGTTTTAAACTATAGGATATTTTTTTTTAAAAAGGCAAACCTTTTGTATTGTCTTAGGATACAATTTTAATTGATTGATAAGATGAAGATCCAAAATAAAAGTGCTTGGGGCACCTGGGTGGCTCAGTGAGTTGAACAATCTGCCTTTGGCTCAGGTCATGATCCCAGGGTCCTGGGACAGAGCCCCACATTGGGCTCCCTGCTCAGTGGGGAGCCTGCTTCTCCCTCTGCCCCCCCCGCCCTGCTTTCTCTCTCTCTCTTTCTCTCTCTCTCTCAAGTAAATAAATTTAAAAAATAAATAATAGTGCTTAAACAAGATTAAAGTTTTTCCTCTCACCAACTGGGCTCACATGGTAGGAGCTCCTACTGCACGATCATTCATCCATCCCTAGAGTACTGCACTTACCTTTATAGTCCAAGATGTTTCGCTACCACATTGGCATTGCAGCCATCAGAGACAGGGAAAAGTCAGCCATAACCCCTTAAGGACACATGGACGTTTTGCAAATCATATTTCTCATATTTAGAACTCAGTTCTACCCAACTCCAAGGAGGTTAGAAGGTAAGAAAGGCTGCTATGTATCCAGCTGAAAATGCTATTACTCTGGAGGTAAGAGAACAACCTGCAAGAAAACCAACAGTTTCTGCCACAGTGCTAATCAGGGTTTTTCTCTGCCAAAACAAATAATCAAAGTCAGAATAAGCCACATAAGCCGAAAACTGTCCAAGCTGCAAGTAATGACCCATTTATTTCAAACAAAACCATAAAGAAAATTTAACATCAGCCTAAAACACATACATAAATGACAAAGACTTTCAGCTAAATCAAGGGAATATACCCATATAAGAAAACATTAAACATTTTATACTATAAAAGCACCAGCTTTTAGAGCTGGTGAGAATCTTAAAGGTGATTTAGTAAAACTTTCCACTTAAAACAAGAATTCCCTGTACAGTAATCTTGACTAAAGCTATCCCATTTTTGCCTGGATGCTTTTAGGAGTGGTGTGTGTAGCTTGAAAGTCCACAGTCCCTGAAAGTTTGGGACAAAGGCAGAAAGAGTGAGCCAGCAGGGAATAATGGTCACAACCTGCACCCAGGCACTCAGCCATGTGTAAGGCCAAGGTGTAAGAGCTCCAGTCCCAGAATCAATCAAGAGTACAAAGCATGGTGAAGGCAAGAAGTTCTCAACAGTTTGGGTCTAGCAATAAATTTGCAAAATTTATATTTATATATATTTTTTCCTGCAATGTAGTTTTGAAAGCCCCAGAGTATACAATTTTGTCACACCTCTTTATGGCTGAAAGAAGCACTGCTTTGAAGGTGTCTATGAAACATTTCAGTGGTGATTTCAAGGAAACATCCAGAAATGTGTTTCTAGAGTTCAGAGAGAAGATCTGGACATTTTTCATTAGCTACACAGAAGTTCCATTTGAAGTATTGAGAAAGAAGTGCAAAAAGATATAGAGGTAAGAGAAGTTAGGTAAAGGAACTTGCTTTTAGAGAATAAAAAGCAGAAATGTTAGAAAAGGTGGAAGATGAAGTTTTTAAAATAAATTGTTTAGAGGCACTTGGGCGGCTCAGTTGGTTAAACATCTAACACTTGCTTTGGGCTCGGTCATGATCGCAAGGTTGTGAGATGGAGCCCCACATTGGCCTTCGTGCTTAGTGGGGAGTCTACTTGAGATTCTCTCTCTCTCTCTCTCTCTCTCTCTCTCCCTCTGCCCCTCTTCTTTGCACACTCTCTCTAAAATAACTAAATAATTTTTTAAAAATAAAATTTTTAAAGGGAGGAAAGAAGGTGTGACTCTCTAGAGGAGCACTCATGGAGCAAGGGATTTCTCATGTGGCAGCCAGCGAGGGTTTCTGAGGTCAGGCTTAGACCTGCATGTAGGCCACAAGAGGAGTCATTTTTTAAAAGTAATTGGAGATCTGTTCCATGTGTGGGAGGGAGAACAGTTAAAGGAAGAGAGAGTCCCCTCTCCAAGGCTAAGTAAACCAAGTCACTAGCAGAGGACATCAGTGACTAAGGTCACTACTTATGGAGGCATCAATATAAAAATGAGACAAGAAGATAGGATATGGTGAACGACAGAAACCTGGGACAACCCAACCTGAAATGACAAAGAAGTGCAAGCTGAAAAATGTCATAGCTGTGTCATCTGGGTTGGTCAGCTAATGTGACTTGTGACGATTAGAGTAAAATCTATGAAATGTGAAAGAATTAACCTCTGAAGGTGTTTGGAAAGAAAACTCAGTGAAACATTAGAATTCCTTCAGGAAAGCCATGATAATCTGAATATAAATATAATGATTTTTGTGATCATAGCTTGGTTAAGGCCTGGGATATACAGATAACAGAGAAGGGAAAAATTTCCAAGGTTTTATGTAAATGGTGTTTCATGCTCTAGACAGAATGAGAAGGATGGAGATCAAGAAAATGTCACTAGAAGGATGACTGTTTTTGTTAATCTTCTTCACGACAGTTGTTTAAGTAGGGTGATGGGGCGGAGAGCAAATTTAAAGAAATGACAAGGTGAGTGAATCCTAAGAAAGTATTCAAGAACTGACTATGTTTTCAAGAAGTTTGGCTGTGAAAAGAGAAAAGAGCTAGAATCACAGAAAACAGGATAAGGAGGTTGAAAGGAGGGTTGGTAAAGGGAATGGACCAGGATAAGAAGTGGAAGCTGAAAAGAACCAGTGGACAGGGCTCATTCCCTGGAACCTGGCAGATCCAAGATTGAGGCGTGGCTCTGTCCTTTAGGAATGAGGTCGCCCTGTGCACGATACATCCTCTGTCAGGGTGATTAAGAAGTCAGTTACCTCAGGTCAATGACTCAGCATAGCACTACCGATAAAGAAAGATGTAGAGTCACAGATGGACGGTAGGAGCGGGTTATGTACAGGGACTGAGGCAGTCAAGAGACATCAAGCCCTGTTTGGAAGGAAGGGAGGGAAGACAGAGATCATTCTGTGACCCTCAAATGGGCAGGGGACAGAGAACATCTTGTATTTCCATCTCTCACTATTGAGAAAACACAAATACAGTATTACCCAAAAAGCTTAAAAAGATTTTTTTTCTCAAAGATTCCAGTAATAAAATGCAAACTCTTGGGGCTTAAAAAGTTGGCCACTGGTCAACAGTTGAGTGGACAGAGAAAATATGGTTATGCATACAATGGAATCTTATTCAGCCTTAAGAATGAAGGAAGCTCTGACGTATGGTACAGCATGGATGAGCCTTGAAAACATTATACCAATGAAATTAGCCAGACAAGAAGACAAAAATCACTCTGAGATTCCACTTACATGAAGTCCTTAGTATGGACAAATTCCTAGAGACAGAAAGGAGATTTAGAAGTAACCAGGAACTGGAAAGGGAATATGGAGTAATTGCTTCAGAGATTCTGTCTGGGGTGAGGGCCCTTTGGGTGGCTCAGTCGGTTAAGTATCTGCCTGTGGCTCAGGTCATGATCCCAGGGTTCCCGGATCCAGCCTTGAATTGGGCTCCTACTCAGGGAGAAGCCTGCTTTTCCCTCTCCCTCTGCTGCTCCCCCTGCTTCTACTCTCTCTCTCTCTCTCTCTCTCTCTGAAATAAATAAATACAATCTTAAAAAAGAGAGAGAGAAATTCTGTCTGGGGTGTTGGGAAAGCTTTCAAAATAGTAATGATTGCACAACATTGTAAATGTAATCAATGCCACTAAACTGTACACATTCAAATGGTTAGAATAGCAAATTTTAGGCTGTACATATTGGGCATTGGTTATTGTACCCCTAATCCAGCTAGTTATCCCATCATAACCCGAAAGAACAAGTGCATCAATGCAGACTCTCAGGAAGTCCCTGCTCAACATGGGCTAGGCCAGCTCAGACTTCTGCTCGACCTCCTCCTTCTTTCTCCTCACATAGCACCCTTTCTCCTCACAGCTGCTCTCTTGGCCCTCTGTAACTCAGAAGTCCCTCGGGATTTCCTCTTGTCCTCCTATGTTGACACTGCTCTAGTTCCTCCTAGTAAACACACTAAGCCCACTCTGGCATGGGTTATCAAAATACAGCCAGGGCGCCTGGGTGGCTCAGTTGGTTAAATGTCTGCCTTCAACTCAGGTCATGATACTGGGGTCCCAGGGTCAGGTTCCCTGCTCAGTGGGGAGTCTGTTTCTCTCTCTGCTCTTCTCCCTGCTCATGCTCTCTCTCTCGCCCTCTCTCTTGCTCGCAAATAAATAAAATCTAAAAACACAACAATAACAAAAAAAATCCATTCTCTTCTATCCCCATTTCTGGTGCTTCAGAGTGAAAAGAGGAATGTCCTAAGGTGGACTAGAGGTTGCGCTTTCTTTCTAAATAGCTTGAATAAGAAGAAGAACAGCAACAATAATAGTCCACACTATAAAGCCAACTGTCCTGAACAAACAAGTTCTCACTAGTTTTTTTTATAAGAAATCATGTTATTCTTCCATGATTTTACTGGTATATGTCACTTTTTTTGCCCTAATGTTGCAAGGATCCCTTTCTTCACCTTAACACAGACGGAAGTCTTTTCTCCAGTCTAACCTGTGAATGATTAACATGGGAATTAGGGAGAGGGACCGGGAAAACAGTAAGTCTGTATATAAGTGTCCAAAACAAATGGAAGGATACAGATTGAAAATAGAGGAGTAAGGGCTAACTGTGAAAAGATGTGGGATACTTCTTATGCTGATTTGAGAAGACTTGGAAAGAATGAATGAAGACAAATGGAAATCTATAGGTAGAAAAGAAGCGATGTGAAAGAGTTCAGGCAGCAAGGTCTTAGTCATCCATTATGCCACTCTTTGGATATCACTGTTCAGCCAACTGTGGGTCCAAAATTCTCCATCTTGCCAGTAAAAAGAATCATTCTTCCTTTTTGTTTTGTTTTGTCTGGCTTTTTAACATTAATTGAGTGTGTGTATGCAACATGTTAACAGAGGCAAAGAATAAAATGTTTTTGACAAAGAGCAGCTCAAGAAAATCCAGTGAATGGCTGGCAGAAGGAGAGGAGTAGAAGAATAACTCCTATACCACCTGATAAGTTCAATAACAAAAATATGAATAAGTTGTGGCGGGAATATAAATAAGAACATGGTTCACCATGCCTGAAGCCTCAGAAATGACTTCACACAGGTGACACCAGCTTGGTGTTGAAGTATGAGTAGGAGTTTGCCAGGCACAAAAGGAAATCACACACAGTAACCAGAAACAACAGCATTTGCAAAGGGCAGGGCATTAGAAGTATGGCGTATGGAAATAACGGTAAGGAAAAATTCAGTGCAGCAAAATGAAAGATTTTATGCAGTGCTTTGAAAAGGAATCGTTTTGCTGACAAAACCAGGAGCAAACTACAAACAGTTTTGGATCAGGTACAGGGTCTTCATCCTGCTGATGTCAAAAAGCCAGCAAAGTTCTAAGCATAATCAGTTCCAATTCTAATAACTCTGGCAGCAGCACGGAGTGCAATCCAGAGCAGTGAGAGAAAGGTAAGATGTTGGCACAATAGTCCAGGGGAGAAAGAGGAACAAAGCATCAAGGATTAATCACTAAGACAACGCTATCTTAGAAGACTGGTGGCCCCTCTAACTAAGCCCTAAAGAGGAAAAGCTATGGAGGAAGATTGTCATGCTGTGGTTGACGAAATGACTTACCACTAGGCAGTTAAAAATGGGTGTCCTCAGATACAGATACCTTAATAAAATCAAGTATGTCTCAAATGCTCCCCTGACCCACCAGTTGGTAACTTCCAAAAACAAATGGGCTTGATTTGGCACAAATTACTTTTAGCACCCTGGACGTCATGAAAATTCATGCCACGGAGGGTAGCGATGATGGATGACAACTAACGACTGCTACTCTCTTCTTGAAGTGTCTACAAACCATCTGCCTAATATTCTGTTTACTAATAAAAATCAATGGTCAGCTCATACTTGCATACTTTTTAGAAATTATCTTCTCCCCATTTTGGAAAATGGATGCAACATTGTGCACCTCTAAATATTTTCATTTTGTTAGTCACCATCATTCCTCAAAAGCAAGGAATGAGGACAGTCTAGCATCACACTGGCACGTTTTCTCATGGCTCTGCAACAGTATTCATCTGGGTCTGGGATTGGACCTCATTAAAAACAACTACTTCTTCATGTACTATCCCGATCTAGTACAACTTATAATTCCTTCTTAATGTCATTTGTTTGGTCTTCCCAATTTTGAAATCATTTTTTGTGGACGAAGAGTATGCAAATAAAAATCAGACTCAAGCAGTTTTGTTTTCTCTTTGTCATTGGCAGTTAGCATTACACCATCTGTTTTGAGCAGCAGGTTTCAGGCATTTCAGAAATCTTCCTTGTTTGGGGGTGTCCAACAAATTAAATCAAAATTGAAATGTGTTGCTGTCCTTAGCATTCTGGAGTCTTGGGGCATTCTTATCTGCAGGATTCCTAACACTGGTCTTATTGATTTATGCCACTCTTTTGTATTTGTTCTTAGCCACGTGTCCCTCCCTCTTTGTTTTGTGATTATGCTGCCTGTGGATCCTTTATCTGAGCTCTTGTGCACTCCTCATTGAAGTCAGTTGTCATTGCAATGTCGGAGTTTTGTTTTTTAGATTCACCTCTGTTTCTTCCGGGCAGTGTTTTTAATAATGGAATTAATATCTAGCTTTTCCCTTCTCAGTTTTTGGTCTGATTTCCCCAGGTGACAATAACCTGCATCCTTGACCACACGCACTCCAAGATGACAGAGTCATTTCCTTTAACATTCAGATTACCATCATTTACCCTGATGTTCTCTTTGTTTTGGGTGATGGTTAAGCCCCAAGTAGCAGTGCATTGTATTCTCAAACCTCTGAGAGATGAAGTTACCTTCAAGACGTCAATGTTTTGGGTGCTCTATTCTTGTCAGATTAGAGCTCTCTGTGGCTACACTGAGGCTGAAGAGTTCTTACCCTCCATCAAGTCAATACCCTGTTTCCAGGCCAACTTTTACTTTCTATTGAGAAATCATCACCTGTGTTCTCTCTCTGGATAAGTGTTCAACAATATTGCTACTTTTAAAAATCTTCCAAACCATTTTATTAATTTAGCAAACACTTATCAAGCATATGTACTGTATTTACTTGCTAGAGCTGCCATTCAAGTACCACAGACCAGGTTTCTTGAACAACAGAAATTCATCTTGTCAGAGTTCTGGAGACTGCATATCTGAGATCAAGCCATTGGTGGGGTTAATTCCTTCTGAGGGCTGTAAACTAGGGATGTGCTCCAGGCCTCTCTCCTTAGCTTGGGCATGGCTGTCTTCCCGCTCTGTCTTCACATCATCTTTCCTCAAATGTGTCTGTGTCTAGATTTCTCTTCTCATAAGGACACCAGTCAGTCATATTTGATAAGGGCTCATCCCAATGACCTCGTTTTAACTTGATGACCTCTGTGAAGACCCATATAGTCATATTCTGTGGTGCCTGGGTGTTAAGACTTCAACCTACGCAGTCTGGGGGGAGGGGCGCAATTTGGCCCATAACAGGTACTATGCACCAGGCCCCGGGAATATATTTATTAATGCAAAAACGTCCTGCCCTCATGCAGTTTTTTCATGCTCTGGTGGGAACTGGGGAAGGTGGGCAATAAACAGTAAATAGAGTTTGTAATGCCTAATAGTGGTATTTAGAATCAAACTTAGATTTATTTAGAATCTAACTTAGATTCTAAATACCAGAGATTCCAAACACATCCAGCCAGAATGTAGGGTGACAGAGAGTGGATGGAGCTAGGAGGGCTGTCATTTTAGATGAGGCCACATTTCAACAGAGACATGAATAAAGTGAGGGCAAGCTATGTGCTTGTATCGGATACCCACATTCCAGGCAGAGGGAACAGCCAGGACGCAGACTTGAGGCTGGAGAATGGTTGGCATATTCAAGGAGCATGGAGGAAGAAGTCGAGTAATAGGAGATGACATTGTCAGAGTGTGAGTTCTTGGTAGATCTGGATTTTATTCCAAATAGTATAGGAAGCAATTTGAGGGTTACAGAAAGGGAACTGACATGAGAAAGAAAATTGTACCAAACATCCATTTTATGAGACATAATGTGCAACCCCTTCTGGGAAATATATGCCACTGCTAATAAAAATGCTTTAACAGTTTTCAGGTAGGCTTTATTGAAATTAAGAATTCCTTTTGGAAAAGGCATCACCCACCTATCTGACAGACGGGTCTTGTCAGAAGCCTGAGTCTTATAGTCTTCAATTAAACATTCATATAAAATATCTCTACCAAGAGGGAATCTTTGAATTGGCTTTTTCAGAAGCCTCTTCCCTTATGGCAAGTTTGAAATTAAACTCTGACACATGGTTGTAATCAATTTGTCTAAGAAGTTGCTTCAGTGAAGGAAATCATATTTAGTTTTGAAGGATCACTCTGGGTACTGGAAAATTCACTGTAGGGTTTCCATTTGGGCATATAACTTCTTCTAGTATACCTGTTTCTTTTGCATATTTCATTAATTGTGCTAGTTCTTTTCAAATCTGAATTTACTACACAGATCCTTTGTCTCTAATATATTATATTTAAATTACAAGAAGATAAATGATTATAAAACACTGGAAATGCCAAAGCAAGCCCATTTCTGATACAAATTGACCTTTCTGCAGTAATCAATAAAAAGCTTTTCTAAACTCTTTTTTTTTTTCATTTCCCTCTTTAAGATCATAATTAAAAATATATTAAGACTGAACAATAGTTTAGAGACTGCATCACCAATCAAATAAAACTGATTATCCGTCTTCCACTTAAACAAAAAGAAAAAAAAAAGCAAAAGACTATACTTCACTTACGTGATTCACATTTTCCAACTTAAATATAACATTAGTATTCACTAAGTGAGTCCCAATAAACATCAAGGAGAAATCACACTGTCAGCAGAAGTCACTTCTTATAACATCTGGTAATATTGAGTGTTTTCAGTTCCAAATTTTAGATGCAGTCTTATTAATGAAAAAGGGCAAACCCGAAATTCTTCGAAAAACAAAGGCACTACGGTTTTGTTTCACGTATGGATGTATAACCTGTAAGACAGCCGCCTCATAAATGAATACAGAAAAGGGAAGTTTTTAAAAAATCAAATCCAGACCCAGTTTCCTTCACACCAGGATGGGCAAGTACAAGATGAGCTATTCCTGGGGCAGTCTCCCTTCCCAGGCTACCCGTGGTCCTGGGAACAAGGTGGAGGCAGGTGCCTGGTTGCCATTCTTTCCTCCATTCCTCTACCAACTTTTTTTTTTTTAATTTTATTTATTTATTTGACAGAGAAGAGAGATCACAAGTAGGCAGAAAGGCAGGTAGAGAGAGGAGGGGGAAGCAGGCTCCTTGCTGAGCAGAGAGCCTGATGTGGGGCTCGATCCCAGGAACCTGAGATCATGACCTGAGCCAAAGGCAGAGGCTTTAACCCACTAAGCCACCCAGGTGCCCCCAACTTTATTTTTTTTTAAGATTCTATTTATTAACTTGTCACACACAGAGGGAGAGAGAGAGAGAGACAGCACAAGCAGGGTGAGCAGCAGACAAAAGGAGAAGCAGACTCCCCACTGAGCAGGGAGCCCAATGCAGAACTCGACCCCAGGACCCTGGGATCAGGAATCGAGCCAAACACAGATGCTTAACTAACTGAGTCACCCAAGCACCCTCCTCTACCAACTTTACTGAAGACTAAGTATCGGCTGGAAATACAAAGCTATTAGCTAGTTGAGATTTTATTTAGTTATGGAACCCAAAGAACAAATGAGTAAGGGGCACGGCACAAGGGATGGAATAGGAAGGAAAGTCAGCCAAGAAGAGAGAAAGAGATAAAGAAAAAAAGTAAAGTTTGTTTAAAATTTTTAAAAAACAAACAGTAGGTGCAGAGTAAATCATACACAAATGATTATTTGCTTAAAGATAAAAATCACACAAACATATTTTAATTTAGAAATTATTAGTGCCGCATAAAGCAACTGGGAAATTAGAGGCGTACACTGACAGGTGGCACATATACTAAAAATTGGAACTTGGAAATTAGTAATTAATGTCACAGCAGTGATGCATTTTCTTCCAAATGTACTGTACCATTTTTTGCTTAGGGATTTTAAGCTTTCTGTATGCAATGTTACTGCTGGTCTTTGTTAATCTAAACTCAATATTTCTGAGATGTTTATTTTACAATATACCAAGACTCCCTCTGTTAGCAAAATTCTAAGCAAAAAACATTCTAAAAAGTGCTTTTATTTCATTGGCTGATTTTTATTTGATCACTCTTGACAGTGAACTTTCCACAAAATCACCTTAAATTTGATACAGTCTGTTATTATGAAGATACTATTTTTATTTTTGCTCTCTCAATGCTCAGTCAAAAATCTACAAATCAGGGATGCCCAGGTGGCTCAGTCAGTTAAGCATCTGCCTTCGGCTCAGGTCATGATTCCAGGTTCCTGGCATCAAGTCCCACATCAGGCTCCTTGCTTGGCAGGGAGCCTGCTTGTCCCTCTGCCTAATGTTACCCCAAGAGATGCTTGTGCTCTCTCTCTCTCTCTCTGACAAATAAATAAATAAGTTTTTCAAAAATCCACAAATTATTGTGGTTTAAAGCACCTGAGTAGGAAACATGAGTTAACACATGTCATCTTCCTTGAGTTCAAATATTCTGTGAAAGTTACTACTAAGGCTTCCAAGAACCATAGCATCCTCCCTCCACAAATATCCATAATTGTGAGTCATAAATCTATTTAAGAGTTAGGTAAAAAGGGAAAAGGAAAGATTGTTCTCCTATATACATCAAATGCATGCATACCCCAAGAATCAGTCTGATTTGTTGGGATATATGTGCATTGAGGCCAAAAAAGTTATCAAGTATTTTAACATTATTACAAGATATCTTGCTGAGCTAAGTTACTTAGCATACAACATGTTAACTGAAGTGTTTGGATAGGTTCAGAATAACACTGCCAGGCTCAGCCTAGCTCAAAGGCTGAGGGTTTTGGGGTTTGAGTTTGGGTTTTTTTTTCTTTTTTTTTCTTTTTTTTATTGACTAAAGAATTAGGAACTAATTATCTATTTTCAAATTTTAAGGTAATTGCAAAGTAGAGATACTGGAAATAATTGCTTTATTCATGTGCTGTCAATCACCCTAAGTTTGCTGGAGCTTCAACTGCACTGGTTCCATGTCAAAGTGGGATGCATGCCAATCTCTTCATGAACACTCACTTATTCCCCCTTTGTTATGCTGTAGAGAGTTAAGTGGTAGATTCACTGAACTAAAATAGCATTGATAAAGACTATCAAACTCATTTTAAAAATCAATAAAAATCCAAGAAGCATTTCTACTGGACTTTGAAGTGAAAATTTAAATGTGACCCCGGTGTTCTTCTTGTTTTGTTCATGTTTATTATTTAAATTTTGCATTTATAGCCTAATTGTGGCTACCCTACCCTGAATTCTGGCTTGAGAAGTTGTCACTCAGCCCCAGGCCCCCAATTTAGATCACTTTCTCAATTCACAAGAAACAACTGATGGTCTGGTCTCATAAAATAATATGGATTCAAATCCTTTTCCACTCTCATCTATCTCCGACTCTTTCCCAGGAGAGTTGTCCTCAGAGAATTACAGCATACTAACCTCTCTGCTGCAGACAATTGAAGACACATACAAGAAAACCTGGCTCCAAGAGACTAGCAACAATGTTGACTCAATCACCATGGTTGTGCTCCCTCCCCCTGGATCCAGAACACACACACACACACACACACATGCAGAGATGGTCATCACTAGGACTTATGGCACTTTTCCTCATAGGAGGAAAAGTCCAAATCTACGTAGGAAGAAAGAAAGTGACTTTGGTAAAGTCACTCACTTATCTAAACCTCAGCATCTTTTTAAAACAATTTTTCAAATGTTACAAAAATTATTAGGAAATATTTAAGGTATACAAAATGTATAAAAATAAAATATGATAGATACCTGTGAAGTTATCCTCTAACTTTACAAATATCATTAGCACTGCATATGAAGCCCCTCGTGTACCCCTCCCAGATGAGAAGACAACTACCATCCATACAGTTCATCTTTCATAGGCTCTCATAGGTGTTTATGCTACCCAATAGGTAGAAAAACTTTTTGTATTTTAAGATTATAATACTGTATATATTCTTTGTCAACTTGGTTTTTTCCCTTAAGATTGTATTTATGAATCATATATTGGTATGTGTAGTTGTAACTCATTCTTCTTCATTATTGTACAGTATCCCATGTTATTTGAATGTACCAGAGTTTACTCATTCTCCTGGAGATGGATATTGAAGTTATTTCCAATTTTTTGTTCTTATAAACAATGCAGCTATGAAAATGTTTGCATTTATCACTTTGCTAAAACAGAGAGTTTAAGCCAATATTCTGACCACTTGAGACACAAACGGGTGTTCCAGTAAATGTATCTCTCCTGTTCTCAGATTTGGCCAGGTCAGAACCTGGGTTGACCAGAACCCCTCACTGGTCCACTCTATCCACAAGCTATCTCACCAGTTTATGGTAGTGCATGCTGTGAAATAAGAACAAAATGATCTACTCTCAGACTCAGTTAAGACACTGAGGATGGAGAACAGATCTTACCATCCACTTTAATGTGATTTTTTTATTTCATTACATTAGTATTACTTTACTTCTCAGAATTTTCTTGCTCGGACAAATTATTTGATTGTTCATTGTAGAAACTTCCCAAAAGAATAACTAAACTTTTCTATGGAAAGCATCAGCAGACAGTGAGTGCCCTAAGATTCTTTGAATCTTCTGACTCAAAATCCTTGTCTTGGTGTTTCCATCAATCCTGGACTGTTATATCACAATCCTCATTCAATCCCACTCGTGTTTCCACACTGAGGCACCTGTCTTAAACCAAAATTCCATTTCCCAATAAATTCTGATCTTGATTTTACCATTCAAAGATATTACCAAAGTTCTGTGTTGTTATAAATAGTAAACTATGCTTTGTCTTAACAACAGGTTATATGGGTGATATTTGGGGGTTGGTATTTGCATTAAAGAGGAATATTAACATTTTCAACATATGATAGGACAGCAAAAGCTTTAGGAAGCATGGTTATAGAATACTAATACCTTGGTGTGGAATGGCTGAATCTCAGGATAAGTGCATTATCAATTTTACTATATATTGGCTAATTGTATTATTTTTTTTTAAAGATTTTATTTATTTGACAGAGAGAAACACAGCGAGAGAGAGAACACAAGCAGAGGGAATGGTAGCAGGCGAAGCAGGCTTCCTGCCGAGCAGGGAGCCGATGCGGGGCTCAATCCCAGGACCGTGGGATCATGACCTGAGCTGAAGGCAGACGCCTAACGACTGAGCCACCCAGGCGCCCCTATATTGGCTAATTGTATTATTGTGAACCTTGTCTTCTCTGTAAAATAAAATGGTTGGGCAAGCTGAAACTTAAATTCTTTTTTGGTCTTACAAATATTTTCATCTTCAGATTTACAACAGGAACTCATTCTAAGAACAAAACATATCACATTGATTGTGTGTGTGTCTGTGTGTGTGCGTGTGTGTGTGTGTGTAGCAAAACACCATCTACCTTATCTTGTAATGCAAGGGTATTTTTAAATGACTTTAAGAAAGGAAAAGAAGGGGGCGCCTGGGTGGCTCAGTGGGTTAAAGCCTCTGCCTTCGGCTCGGGTCATGATCTCAGGGTCCTGGGATCGAGCCCCACATCGGGCTCTCTGCTCAGCAGGGAGCCTGCTTCCCCTCCTCTCTCTGCCTGCCTCTCTGCCTACTTGTGATCTCTCTCTCTGTCAAATAAATAAAAAAAAAAAAAGAAAAGAAAAGAAAAGGAAAAGGAAAGAAAAGAAAAGAGAAGAAAAGAAAAGAAAGAAAAAGAAGCGGAGAGAAGAAAAATTTCTTGCCTAATATTTTTTAATGATCTAAGAAGTGGAAAAAGAAACCAAGACTGCAACCCTTCTCTGGAATATCTGTAAGCAAACTTTTTTCATAAATACATGGCACATGTACCAATGCCTACTCCCCTTCCCTTTTGCAGACACAAGGCATTCACAGTACTGATTCCACAACCCAGAGTCTATTTCAGAATTTTCCTCAACATGCCATTCCAGATAGCCAATGCCAATTACCTCAGTTTGGTGCTCAAGATAACACTTATTGATTACTCTTTGTTTGTCTCTTCTCTAGTCAAGCAACCTGGTTTACTTTCTGTCTTCCCCAAATACCATGCCATTTCTTCACTGGTTGCTCTTATAACATTCTTTCCCCATCTAAAACACACTTTTCTCACACTTGTCCATTCTCCCCATTACCATCTTTGAAGTTAAATTCAAGTAGAATATTCACCATGAACATCTGTTCTGCAATTCCACATCGTGGTGACTGTCCCATTTATAAACTACAGTGGAACTTCAGCCTGAAGCCATCCCCAGTGATTTGCCATTCTCTGAAGAAAAACATCGAAGAAGAAAACCGACAAACTCTTTGGAAATACAACGCATGGTTGGTCAAGAGTAGAAAGGGAGTGGAATCAGGTGTCTCCTTGAGTAATTGTTTTTTTGCAGTTGGGTCATCTTTTAAAAGGAAACTGTGTGGGAGCTGGTGATGACAATGAGGAGTATCTGAGAGACAGGATATTTCTATTCCCTGGGTTCTAGTTTATAGCCTCTTTTTCAGATATTGAAGTTGGAGTAAGGAAATGATAGTAGAATTAAAATATCTTCTCCATAAAGATGCGTGGCAGAAAGGATTCACCTTGACTGTAAAGTTGTAGGGATGATATAGAACTATCCCTACAGTGGAAAGTCCAAGACTAATAAAGATCACCAAACCATTGTCAGATCATGCTCCATCAATCTAATTTCACCATTAGGGCAGTCAAAGCAACCAGATTATTGATTTTAAAGTCCAACTCTTGGGGTGCCTGGGTGGCTCAATGGGTTAAAGCCTTGCCTTCGGCTCAGGCCCTCAGACCCTGATACCGCATCAGGCTCTCTGCTCAGCAAGGAGCCTGCTTCCCGCCCCACCCCCTGCCTGCCTCTCTACCTACTTGTGATCTCTCTCTCTGTCAAATAAATAAATAAAATCTTTTAAAGTCCAACTCTTTGTTGTCTTGGAAACAAAATGGCTCACCCTCTTATGGAACTGATCAATTGCTCAGCACTCAAATTGCAAATAATGTTCTAGCTAGATTGTATACCTGGCAGTTTTTGGACACAGGAGTAATTGGAATTCTAGGCAGGTTTCCTGTCACAGAAGGTTAAAGAGACTTAACCAACACAAAGCATTGAGGTATTATATATATTTGAAATTGCACAATTTTCTATTTCCTTGGTCCCTTCCCAAACTCACAATTGCTTTCAATAAAGTTGCCTATTTAATTGGTTTCTCTGCAACCAGTGAGAATGCTTATTTTAATCTAGGAACTAAAGGTGATTACAAATACAGAATTTTAGTCACTTGTCACCTATATATAATTTCTAAAAAAAACCGTTATATACATCTTCTTTATTTTGTATTCTTTTGAAAACAACATAAACATTTTGTTAGAGGGGCTAATTTTGAGGTATTAAGCAATTTGTCTCCATCCTATATAGAAGGTCATGAATGAGGATCTGAATAAAGGAAAATGTTAATGAAGCTGTTGGGAAGCAAAATGAAGAAAGCAGACGCTTTAAGGATGCTGTAAGAGCCCTTTAAAATAAAAAGGAAAGCAAAATAACTGGGGAACGATCTCTTCCCTACCCTAAAGCCAAGGATTAGAAGAATTATAATTAGCACATAATTATGAAGAAGAAATAACCAGTGAGTTCCCAAACGTTTATACCTATATTATGCCTCATTCTTCTTTTTATATTAGAGGAGGTGACCCTCTTCCCACCAGTTCGATTTTGTGGCACCTTCACTCTCTCCTATATAAATCAACCTCTTCCTTTCAATTGGTTCTTTCCCATCAGCCATTATACATGCTCAAGATTATCCCGTCTTCAAAAAAGAAAAATTCCTTCATCACTCTACAGCATTCAATTTCTCTGCTTCTCTTTACAGATAGTCTTTTAAAAGAGTGGACTAAATTCAGTTTCCACTTCCCACCTCCTGCTAACTAAAACTTATACCTATATGGCTTCTATGATCGACGTGCCATTGAAAAAGCCTTTGAGTTACATGTCAATAAATCCATCAGACTGTGCCCTCTACCACCTTCTTTTCTTATTCTCTGTTCTCTTCTTGGGCAATTTCATCTAGACCCATGCCTTTGACTAGCATTTCCAGTTATTTAGACTGTGAAGTTCAAACCTCTTCTCCGAGCTCCCAAATAATATGTCTAATTCCTACCATGAAATCTCCAATTGAACCGCTTATAGGTATTTCAGTCTCAATGTGTACAAGATTGAACTCATCTGCCCCTAAAACCTGATCTTACTCCAATGTTCTCGTTATCAGTAAATGGTGCCAAACCAGAATCCTAGCTTAAATATTTCTCAACTACGTCCACCACTTTCCTCCTCCACTACCATGCCCCTAATTTATGCTACCATCTTTTGCAAAAGATTCTGCAATGGCCTATTACCAACTGATCCTCCTACATACTAACCCTCCTCCGGTACATTCTCCACATAGTAGCCTGAGTGACATTTTCAAAACCAAAATCTGGGCACCTGGGTGGCTCAGTGGGTTAAAGCCTCTGCCTTCAGCTCAGGTCATGATCCCAGGGTCCTGGGATCAAGTTCCGCATCAGGCTCTCTGCTCAGCAGGGGGCTTGCTTCCCCCTCTTTCTCTGCCTGCCTCTCTGCCTACTTGTGATCTCTTTCTCTCTGTCATATAAATAAATAAAATCTTTAAAAAAAAAAAAAACAAGATCTGATGATGGCAGCACTATTATAAACACTATTAATGACTTCCCACAAATCACAAACTAAAGATCTAAATCTTAACAAGGGCCTGCATTCCTGGCCCTTTCCCACCTTTTGAGCATCAAATAGTACCATCTTCTGCCTCATTTTCTAGTCTCTAACCCTACTGACATTTTGCTCAGTTCCTTGAGTTTGGCAATTATTTTTTTCCACAGGGCTTTAGCACATGCCACTCCCTTTGCATGGAATGTTCTCATTTCCTCATTTCACTCCTACCTCCCGCCAAGTTAACAGTCTACTCATCCTTTATGCTTCAGCTAAACCATCACTTCCCCCAGAAGGTTCCTTGCCACCCTAATCTAAGACAGGCTTCTTTCCTCCTTCATATAATTTAGCTATGTTTATAATTATACATCCATTAGTACAATCATTTGTATAACCTATCTCACCCACCAAACCAAAAGATCCACAAGAGGGGCGCCTGGGTGGCTCAGTGGGTTAAAGCCTCTGCCTTCGGCTCAGGTCATGATCCCAGGGTCCTGGGATCGAGCCCCGCATCGGGCTCTCTGCTCAGCAGGGAGCCTGCTTCCTCCTCTCTCTGCCTACTTGTGATCTCTCTCTCTCTCAAATAAATAAAATCTTTAAAAAATAAAAATAAAAAAAATTAAAAAAAAAGATCCACAAGAGTAAGCTTTAGATGTGCTTTTGTTCACTACTCTTTGCAAAGAAACTAGCAAAATATCCAGCACATAAAGATCATTTAATAAAGAATGTGCTTAAAAAAGAAGTGTTTTTAAAGTATTTCACCTATATTTTATATTTCTGCCATTGAAAATATGATAAAATATCCAAGAATAGCTGTTAGATAACTCACACAACTACTTTTTGTAAAGGCAGGTATCATAAATGTAGCATAAATGTTCTGAGAAGCACGGGGAATAACAGAGTCCATTTCTTTTAAGGCAAAGGATTGGAGAATCCACTGAACAATTCTCCAATATTCACTGTATCCAATGAGAGAAATTACTAATGGGACTGTGCTGTGACCATAAATGTGTGGAAGAAATAAAAGGTTGTACTCTTTTGCATCTAATCTTCTCAATTTACAAAGTAGATGAGTTCCAGAAAGGTAAAAAGACTTGTCCAAGTTCCTGTAATGTAGGACCCAATAACACCACTTTATTTATGTCCTTCCAGGTACCTAACATTGGGCTCAGTTCTCAGAGGGCATATGATAAAGTGTATTAATTAAAAGGAACATGTAGGTACATAATAAATATTATTCATTCAATACGTATTTCTGCAGCACATTCTATTTGTCACATCTGGATAAGTACTGCAAAACTGAAAACAAGACAAAACATGATATCTTCCCTCATGGATCTTACATTAATTAAGATAATTATAGATTGTGAAAGTTGCTATAAAATATATAAATAAGGCAAGGTGATAACGTGACAAGAGGAATACACCACAGCCACTTTGGACAGACTGGCCAGGGCAGACCTGTCCTAGGAATGACATTGGAGGTTAGACATAAAAGATGAGAAGAGGCCAACCCAATGAAGGGGATGTGGGATAACTCCAGTGGAAAGCGGCAACAGCACATGCTAAGGCCCTGAGGAGTACAAAAAATTATCTTCTTCAAGGCAAAAACTACAGTGTGGTCGTGAGAGGGTGCTTGGTGGGAGTATCATGTGTGATGAAGCTGAGGAAACTAATAGGAGTCAAATCACCCAAGGCTTTGAAGCCCATAGCAAAGAGTTTGTACTTTTTCTAAGAACTGTGCACAGCCACTGAGAGAGCCTGAAGGCCTTGAATTCATCAGCCTATATCACCATGTGTGTGAGTCAGGTCCTTATAACTAACTCTCAGCTACCTTTAAGTTCCAAGATCTGCAGTTGGAAAGCAAGAGACCCAAAAGAGCCATTGATGTAGTTTTAGTCTGAAGGCCTTCGACTGGAAACCCAGGAAGAGTTGATGTTTCAGTTTGAGTGCAAAGGCAGGAAAAAGCTGATATCCCTGACTGTTCAAATACAGTCAGGAAAAAGGAATTCTCTTATTCAGTCTTCTGGTTTTAGTAAGGCCTTCAACTGATTGGATGAGGCCCACTCACACTAGGGAGGGCAATCTGCTCTCTCTACCAATTCAAACCAATTCAAATGTTAATCTCATCCAGAAACGCCTTCACAGACACATGCAAAATAATTTTTAAACAAATATCTATGTGCCCTATGACCCCGACAAGTTGACACATGAACTTAACCATCATACTACTTAATTTTATAAGGCTGCCTTCCAGATGTAGGACTATGTTGTGTTGAGGGCTGCTGTTGAATAAATTGTTGTGCTTGGCTATGGTGACCTTGGACTAGCTCTAAGGTTAGGCAAAGTGCTGATGAAGAATAGCAGAAGTAGGGAAAGTGTGTGGGGGTAAGAAAGAAAACACTCTAAGCTGATTTTGCCCACTTACTTAAGTAAGCAAACTATTACAGAGCAAGAGGAGTTTTGAACATTTAGAAAGTTCTACAAAGTAGTTTGTGAAAGTCTATAAAGCAGGATGAGCTCAAGAAAAGTTAATTGGAAGAGACTGTACACCAGGAAAGTGAAGCCGGTGGAAGGAAAATTTCATAATCTGAGTAAAATACAAAAAATCACCAGAGTAAGGTTTGAAATGGTATCAAGAAGAACAGGAACCTGAATCCAACCTGGTTCAGAAAGAAATTCCTCAGTTTACTAATATTGTGTGACTTCTAGGATTATTACGAGGATTAAATAAGCCCGATGTTTATGGCTCACACTGCTGTGTAGGCAATTTGCTTATTTATTCTGTGGAGACCATTACACTAGGTCATGCTATGGTTAACAGAAAAATGTGTGTATTAGCTATTATTCTTTTGGTTGTGAGAATTGAATAACACAAGCAACCATGAGCAAGTACCTGGCACGATATAAAGGTTACTTACTTCTGCAGCACTATGCCATTTCCAAACACTGCCTGCCATCCTTCGTACTAAAAGGGAGGGTCAACACAGAAGAAAGTTCTTAAAATCAATATGCTTCTACTATTTGTTCCAGAAAATTCTTGCCAAGGAAGATAAGGGCATAAAGAATGTAAACCCTTAGTCCACCAATCCTAAAGTATAATTTTATCTGTGCCATATTCCAAACAGATCCCCACACTGAATTTTGCCCTACTTTCAAACAGATTTCCAAATCCTATAAATTTCTGCCTCTGACATCTCTCTCATAAGATCCTAGACATTAGCAAGGCTGTTCTCCCTGTTTCAGTGAGGAATAAACTCAGCTTTGTTTGACCAATAGATCTTTTGAAGGTATCAAGAATCAACACCTATGTTCTTTCCCGATTTTATAGTGGGACTCTGGCTAAGTCAGCTACACTTACACACTCAGCTAAGTCAAATGTTCTAGATGCAAAACAAGTCCAATAATATCACACCTCTTTTTTTTTTTTTTTAAAGATTTTATTTATTTGACAGAGAGAAACACAGCAAGAGAGGGAACACAAGCAGAGGGAATGGCAGCGGGAGAAGCAGGCTTCCTGCCGAGCAAGGAGCTCGATGCGGGGCTCGATCCCAGGACTCGGGGACCATGACCTGAGCCAAAGGCAGCCGCTTAACGACTGAGCCACCCAGGTGCCCCAATACCACACCTCTTCCTCACAAAGTCTTTAGGAGAATGAAGTGTGCTATAATTTTTTACAGCACTTTCTGTCCAAGGATCTCAAAGCATTTTATTTCTGCCAAGTGAAATATATTACATGATTAAGAGCACAGCTTCTGAAAGTGGCAGAAAAAAGGATTTCACAGCTCTGAGTAGTGCGCTGTCAAACTCAGCATTGTCTGAATGCAGTGACTTTATCATCCATTACATAAGAACAATACAATGGGAAGAACTGGATGAAAATTGAGACCTTAAACTTGCTGCTAGTTTCCTAATTAAAAACTAAAGAATGCCTCCCAACTGCTGATTTCTTTATTTGACTTCATTAGAAAATCACACATGGATGGATTCATAATTACTCTTAAACTACAAGCACTTGTTTATTAATGTAACCAAATGGAGGAGCAGTACAATTGTCTATGATATGTCAATTTTAAAAAGCTATGAAACAAACTGATACTCTGTGTTAATTATGTTGAACCTTTCACATTTTGGATTCTAAATGGTACTAATGCTTTTACAGACTTGGAATATTTTGTCTTTACCCTTCACAGGGAGCAAGAAAACTACCTACTACTCATTGCCCAACAAAATAGTAGATTAAAAAAAAAACAAAAACAGTTAATACTATTTTTTAAGGATTATAAACCAAGCTACATTAGACTCCAATAAAATCTGATTACAGAACAGATCAGCATTTGAATTTCTGTACAAAAAAGTGTTGGTTTGGGAAGTGTTCCTTTCCTGATTCTTGCTGCATGTTTGATCAAGATGCAAAGAAAAGGTTTAGAGAATCAGCCAATTCTTTAAAATAAGACTCCACTAAATTTCTAAGTTTACCCCTCTATATTAGGGTATATATAATTCAAAAGATGTAATTTGACATTCAAATAATAATACTGAATTTACTGGACAATATAGAAAACAATGAGAGAAATGTGAGGTCTTCTATGAACTTGAGATAATTGCTTTACCCTTGCCTAGATTTAGTGAAACTGGATTTGTAATCACCAAAGAGGGTCCTACAGGAAATCTGTAGTCTATAGGACCTTTTTAATTTGTGCTAATTGACTAAAACAC
This sequence comes from Procyon lotor, assembly GCA_028646535.1. Taxonomy (NCBI): domain Eukaryota; kingdom Metazoa; phylum Chordata; class Mammalia; order Carnivora; family Procyonidae; genus Procyon; species Procyon lotor. Next base: position 74,621,833 of record CM053606.1, on the reverse strand, counting down.
TCATGACAAATTATAAAATTTTTTGAATTGGAGGAAGAAATAATATGATTATTAAGACTCCAAGGCAATGAATCAAGCCAAGTGTCTTCATTGTACATAGAACAATGCCCTTCAACAGTGACCAGAACGTATCCTAGCAACATAATAAGCTCTTCACTGATAACAAAGAACTTGTGATAGTTAAAGCAAATAACTGTTCATTCCTAGTTTTGTATTCTATTCTTGGTTCGGCTACTAATTTGTAGCCGTAGTAAATCACTAATCTACCTTCGTGTCTCTAGGTCTATTTCCATTAAAATTAAAGGACAGTTGAGGAATGTTTAGCAAGAAGAGAAAAGAGCTGGACTAGGTTAAATAATATTAATTTAACTCAAATTTGAAGTCAATAAAAAAGGAAAGGAGGTAAATGTCAGAGACAGCTCAAACCCCCTCTTACCCACCTACACCACATTTCACAAAACACAGCTCGTTCTTTTGATAGGCTCCAGAGAACAGCCTTTAAACTCTCATTATAGAGTATTGTCAAAGCTCAGCCATAGACCAAGGGTGATTTTTTTTCTGTCTCTCTAAAAGATGAGACTTTTGGATACCTATTCCCTTCTTGCTTTCCCAGTGGGATGATTTCTGGAGAAAATCAGGGACAAGGGAAAAGAACTCAGGAGCTTACCTGTCCATCTGAGCTCCTTTCCCCTAAGCTTCTGTCCCATTCTTAGTACTACCTTGTTAAAGAAAGAAAGGGGTAAACTAGACTCTGGAAAACAGCCACCACCAATGCTTTTTCTCTTCCATACCCCCCCCACAAATGGATGTCAGTAAAATCCCTGCATTTGGAATCTACTCCTGGGTATCCCATAAAAATATAGTATGAGAAAGCATCCAGTGAATTTCTCATCCCCATTAAGGGAATGTTATTAATTCTTTAAAAAAAAAAAAAAAAAAAACTTATCTTTGTTCTCCTCTAGTGTATTTCTTTTTCACTGCTAAAGAACCCAAGCCTGAACACTGCAATGAGCCCAGGACAACTAAGCTATTAGAAGCTACTCTCAAATCTTACCAAAGATGTCTCTTTGGTGGTCAGTCTCAGCATTCCTTTCAGCAAATGAAAATGCATCTCAGAGAGAAGCAAAGTGCTCATTTACAAATTAGTTCCCTTGCAGTTAATATATTGGTGCTAGGATTTAATGCTCTCATTATCTTTCATTATTTACAGCCAATGTATTAATATCCCATGAAATGTTTCCTCTGAAATGATTTTAATCTTCTTATTTAGCTTGTTCTAAACTCAACCACTTTGCAATAATGAAACTGCTCCTCCTAATTAGCTGTTCATGGGAAGCCCATACTACCCTGCAAGGAAGTTATTACTAATGTGAAGTGTTCAAATGGCCCTGGTGGGGAGCTAGGATGCCAGTAGACTCAGTATTCATAGTTCCATCAATTCTTTCATAACCATGAGCTTAGATTCTCAGTAGTAATACCTTCTAATACCTTAAAACCTGCATAAATGACTATCTACATGTCCCAAACAAGATCCTTTTACTCTGTGTCTAGGACTACAACAATCAACACTAGAATTTATTTATTGACTAAAACAGCTCTTATTGATAAAACTACCAAGAAACTATTGCATTGCAGGTCTTTAGTATTCAAGCTATAGTCAGTATTTAAGATACAGTTCCAAGGGTCTCAAAATCTTACAGGCAAGCAGAGGAAATTCCACAGGAAAGTTATTTATAACAAAAGATATAATTAAAACTCCTGTGCACACAAAAATATTGAAAAAAAAACATTACCAGTTATTAACTGTCAAATAAGTACTACACAGTTCAGAGCAGCAAGAAATCACTGTGGGCTAGAAGGAGCTGGGAAGCTCTTTGCAATTTTAAAAATGCTTAGTTAAAAATCTTGTTGGAAGGGTGGGGGTTGAACGGTCATAGATGAAGGAGGGCATTCTGAGTAATTACAAGTCACTCATTCATTGAGTACCCATTACGTGAGTACCAATAAACTCGGTGCAGTATCTCCACTAACTCATTCATACTTCAAGACTTACAACAAGTAGGTCTTTAAAAAAAAAAAGATTTTATTTATTTATTTGAGAGTGAGCATGAGTGGGAGGGAGTGGCAGAGGGAGAGGGAGAAGCGGACTCCCCAATGAGCAGGGAGCCTGACTGGGATCAATCCCAGGATCCTGGGATCATGACTTGAGCTGAAGGCAAAAGTTTAATCACTTAACCAACTGAGTCACCAATTGATCTTGCACCATGGAGGTTACAGAGAAATCTGTGGGGCTCAACCACTGGGAATCTTGCAACAACCAGCACATGCATCTTAGCAAACCAAGTTCATACCTGCAGTGCCCAAGTCGTAATCCCAACCAGCAGTTCTGCTCATCTGCAGAACCAAGCCAGGGGCACACTGACCAAGGAACTCAATAGGAGTGTAGCTCTGCCTCACTGGGATTTTCTTTCTTTTTTTTTTTTTTTTTTTTTTAAGATTTTATTTGTTTATGTGACAGAGAGGAGAGAGATCCCAAGGAGGCAGAGAGGCAGGCAGAGAGAGAGGGGGAAGCAGGCTCCCTGCTGAGCAGAGAGCCCGATGCGGCGCTCGATCCCAGGACCCTGAGATCATGACCTGAGCCGAAGGCAGAGGCTTTAACCCACTGAGCCACCCAGGCGCCCCTGGGACTTTTCAAACAAAGAGTTTTGCCAGCCCTAGAGCCCACTCTGCCCATGACAGCTCATTATATAATGATAAAACATCAAGAAGATATAACAATTGTAAATATTTATGCACCCAACATTGGAGCACCTAAATGCATAAAGCAAAAACTAACAGAGCTAAAAGGAGAAATAAACAGTAATACAATAATTGTTGGGCATTTTAATACCTCGCTCTCAACAATGGATACATCATCCAGACAGAGAATCATCGATAAAAAAAAAAGTGGATTTGAACAATACTATAGACCACAGGGACCTAACAGGGGCTTCCCCCCTCTCTGCTTGCCTCACTGCCTACTTGTGATCTCTCTCTCTGTCAAATAAATAAATAAAATATTTAAAAATAAACAAACAAACAAATGGACCTAACAGACATATAGAGAACACTGTATCCAATGACAGCAGAATACATATTCTTCCCAAGCGCATATGGAACATTTTGTAGGATAGGTCATATGTTAGGCTACAAAACAAAACTTAGAAAATTCAAGAAGATTGAAATTACACCAAGTATCTTCTCTAAACACAGTGGCATGTAACCAAAAATTAATACCAAGAGGAAAACTGGAAAACTCATGAATCCACAGAAATTAAACAATACTCTCCTGAACAACCAATGGATCAAAGAAGAAATTAAAGGGGAAGTTAAAAAGTTTCTTGAGGCAAATGGAAAAAGAAACACAACATGCCAGAACTTGTGGGATGCAATAGCAGTTCTAAAAGGGAAGTTCCAGCAATAAACACCTACATTCAGAGGAAAGGAAGATTTCAAATAAGCAATCTAACTCTACACCTTAAGGAACCAGTAAAAGAAGAACAAGCTGAGCCCAAAGTTAGCAAACGAAAGAAAACAATAAAGATTAGAGGAGTAGAAACAAATGAAATAAAGAACAGAAAAATACAAAGTATTAATCAAACTAAGAGTTTCTGTGAAAAGATAAATAAAATTGATAAGCCTTTAACTCTGCCTTTTTGACAACTTGGTTATCAAAATTCCTTTTTTTTTAATTAATTTTTATTAACATATAATGTATTATTTGCCCCAGGGTACATGTCTGAATCTTCGGGCTTACATATTTCACAGCACTCAACAGCACATACCCTCCCCAATGTCCACAACCCAGCCACCCTAACCCTACCCCCCCACCCCCCCTCAAAATTCCTTTGATAACCAAGGAAAAAAGAGAAAGTAATGAAATCAACAAAATTATAAATGAAAAAGGAGCTATTACAACTGGTAACAAATTCAAAGGATGATCAGAGTATATGCCAAAAATTGGGCAACCTAGAAGAAATGGAAAAATTCTTAGAAACATAAAACTCAACACCCACAAAACCAATAATCACATTAAAAAATAGGCAGAAGACATGAACAGACACTTCTCCAAAGAACACATACAAATGGCTAACAGACACATGAAAAAATGTTCATCATCTTTAGCCATCAGGGAGATTCAAATCAAAACCACACTGAGATACCACCTTACACCAGTTAGAATGGCCAAAATCAACAGGACAGTAAACAACAAATGTTGGAGAGGGTGTGGAGAAAGGGGAACCCTATTACACTGTTGGTGGGATTGCAAGCTGGTACAGCCACTTTGGAAAACAGTGTGGAGATTCCTCAAGAAGTTGAAAATAGAGCTACCCTATGACCCAGCCATCGCACTACTGGGTATTTACCCCAAAGAAGCAAATGCATTACAAAGAAGGGCCACATGTACCCCAATGTTCATAGCAGCAATGGCCACAATTGCCAAACTGTGGAAAGAAC
>CM053606.1:74515718-74616836 GCA_028646535.1 Procyon lotor | reverse complement strand
TAAAGAAGATATGGTACATATACACATGGAATATTATGCCTCCATTAGAAAGGACGAATATCCAACTTTTGTAGCAACATGGATGGGACTGGAAGAGATTATGCGGAGTGAAATAAGTCAAGCAGAGAGAGCCAATTACCTTATGGTCTCACTTATGTGCTGAGCATAAAGAAAAACATGGAGGACATTGTGAGAAGGAAGGGAAAGGTGAATGGGGGGAAACCAGAGGGGGAGATGAACCATGAGAGACTATGGACTCTGAGCAACAAACTGAGGGTTTTGGAGGGGAGGGGGGTGGGGGGCTGGGCGAGCCTGGTGGTGGGTATTGAGGAGGGCACATATTGCATGGAGCACTGGGTGTGGTGCATGAACAATTAATCTTGTAACACTGAAAAAATAAAATAAACATTTTTCGGGGGAAAAAAAAAAGAAACATAAAACTTACCAAAACTGAATCAGGAAAGAAATAGAAAATCTGAATATACCAATGACTAGTAAGGAAAGTCAATCAGTAATTAAAAAAAAAAAATTTCTCAGTGAAGAAAATCCAGGGACCAGATAGCTTGACTGGTGAATTTTACTAAACATATCCCATATCCTTCTCAAACTCTTCCAAAGAATCAAAGCACTCTCGAATTTATTTTTTGGAGCCAGCATTACCTTGATACCAGAACCAGAAAAAGGACACTTACTAGAAAAGAAAACCATAGGCCATTACACTTAATGAATAAAGATGCAAAGAATTCTCAGTAAAAACTAGCAAACCAAATTCAGCTGCACATCACTATGTTAATACACATGATCAAGTGTGATTTATCCTTAAGATGCAATGATGGCTCAACATACACAAATCAAACAATGTGATACATCACATTAACAGAATGAAAGAACCATATGATCATCTCAATGTGAAAAGCACTTGACAAAATTTAACATCCATTCAGGTTAAAAAATTAAAAAACCAAATTAGGCATTGAAGGAACATATCAACATACTAAAGGCCATATATGACAAGCGTACAACATTAAACTCAGTATTGAAAGGTGAAAGCATTTCCTCTAAGACCAGGAATAAGACAAGGGTGCCCACTTTCATCATTCCTATTCAACATAGTACCAGAAATCCTAGTCCTGCCAATCAGGCAAGAAAAAAAACAAAAGGTATCAGAATTAGAAACTAAGAAGTAAAACTGTCCCTGTTTGCAGATGATATAACTTTATATATAGAAAATCCTAAAGACTAAACCAAAAAACTATTAGATCTAATCAATAAAAGCAGTAAAAGGGCTTGGTGGCTCAGTGGGTTAAAGCCTCTGCCTTTGGCTCAGGTCATAATCTCAGGGTTCTGGGATCAGGCCCCACATCAGGCTCTCTGCTCAGCGGGGAGCCTGCTTCCCCCCTCTCTCTGCCTGCCTCTCTGCCTCCTTGTGATCTCTCTCTCTCTGTGTCAAATAAATAAATAAAATCTTTAAAAAATAAAAAATAAAATCAGTAAACTTGTAAGATACAAAATTAACATGCAAAAATCAGTACCAAGTGTACACACCAATAACGAATTTTCTAAAAAAGAAATTAAGAAATATATCCCACTTACAGTAGCATCAAAAATAATAAAATACTTCATAATTAATTTAACTAAAGAGATGAAAGAGTCCTACCCTGAAAACTACAAGATGCTGATGAAAAACTGAATACACAAGTAGGAAGGTTCCCACATTCATGCACTGAGAGAATTAATATCACTAAAAGGTCCATACTAACTATAAAAAGTCATCTATAGATGCCATCAATGCCATCCCTATTAAGATTCCAATGGCATTTTTTATAGAAGTAGAATAAACTCTGAAAATTTTTCCTAAAATTTCTGTAGAATGATGAAAAACCCTGAATAGCCAAAGAAATCCTGACAAAGAACAAAGCAAAAGGACTCATACTTCTTGATTTCAAGTAATACTACCAAGCTAGTCATCAATATCACATGGTACTGACATAAAAACAGATAGACAAGGGGCACCTGGGTAGCTCAGTAGGTTAAAGCCTCTGCCTTCAGCTCAGGTCATGATCTCAGGGTCCTGGGATCAAGCCCTGCATTGGGCTCTCTGCTCAGCAGGGAGCCTGCTTCCCCCTCCCTCTCTGCCTGCCTCTCTGTCTACTTGTGATCTCTCTGTCAAATAAATAAATAAAATTAAAAAAAAAAAAAAAAAAGATCAATGAAACAGAACCAAAAGCCCAGAAATAAACACACACATCTATGGTCACCTAGAATTTGTCAAAGGACTCAAGAATACTCAATGGATAAAAGACAGTCTTTTCAAAAAATGATGCTGAAACTACTGGATATTCACATGTAAAAAAAAAAAAATGAAACTAGACTCAGGGGGAGGAGCAAGCTGGCAAAGCAGTAGGAGACCTAAATTGCATCGGGTCCCAGTAATTCAGTGTTCATTCTGAACACCTACAAACTCAGTAGGAGATCGAAGAGAAGAAAAGCAGAAATTCTATGAACAGAAAAGCAGTCGCATTCTGGAAGGCAGGATGTGTGGAGAAATGAATCTGAGGCAATATACGGGAAGATAGGCCATGGGGGACAGGGGCCAGCTCCTGGCAAGCAGTAGAGCAGCAGAGCACAAAATCAGAACTTTTAGAAGTCTGCTCCATTGAGGGATATTGCTCCAGAGGCTAAGCAGGGGGTGGAGCCCTTGCAAGGACAGCGTGGTCTCAGGACCTGCAGGGTCACACGAAGACCAGGTGTGTCTGAGTGTGGCAGAGCTCCCAGGTATTGGAGCAGGGAAGCCAGCTGCAGAGAAAGAGCTGGGTCTCTGAAGAGTGGGCTCTCAGCTCGGGTTTACCTTAAACTGTGATCCCTGGGACAGCTGGGCCTCTACTCTTCAAGTAAGGACCCAACAAGCAGTATATTCAGGGAGACTCACCTTCCCTCCCTGGGTTGGGGGGGCGGGGGCAGGCAATTTGGGAGCATGCTGCAGGAATCTGCTGGGTTTGGGGACTCCAAACAGGCACATGGACCAGAGACAGAAACACTCAGTCACAGGTCAGGTGAGCAAGGAGTTTAGCTGAAGATCAGGGAGACAGGAGTGATTGACTGTTTTTCTCTGAGGGCACAATGAGGAGTGGGACTCTGAGCTCCAGCTCCTCTAGGGCCGGAGATTAGGAGGTCCCCATCTTTATTCTCCTCCTCCAAAGCTGTATGGAAAGCATTCAGGGAACAAAAGCTACCAAGAGCAAACCCAAGCAGATTACTTAGCCTGACCCCTGGCAAAGGCGATCCAATTCTGCCTTGGGCAAAGACATTTGAGAGCTACTGCAATAGGCTCCTCCCCCAGAAGATCAACAAGAACATCCAGCCAAGACCAAGTTCACTGATCAATAAGAACTGTAAAACTTCAGAGCTATGGGAATACAGCACATAGAATTCATGGCTTTTCCCCATGACTCTTTAGTCTTTCAAAGTAACATTTTTTTAATTTTATGTTTTTCTTACTCTATTTTTAAAAATTTTTCCTCTTTCCTATTTCAACCTTTTTTAACTACTTTATCTTATCAATAGCTTTTTAAAAATCTCTAAATTTTCATTGTTACAGTCATATGCTATCCCTTCATTGTATTTAGCCTTATTTTTGTATTCATATAAGCTTTTCTTTCTTTAAGATTTTGGGATACAGTTTCTTCTAACAGATCAAAATACACTGAAAATCAAGTGTGTGGCTCTATTCTATTCACCAGTATAATCATACATCTATAGATCTATATATCTATATCTGTATATCTATATATCTGTACAGATATAGATAGTTATATATATTTTTTTCCTTTCTTCTCCCCCCAGTTTCAGGTCTCCTCTGATTTGTTTAGTGTATATTTTTCTAGGGTCATTGCTACCCTTTAAGTATTTAATTCTCTTATTCATCTGTTCTTATCTGGATAAAATGACAAGGCGGAAAAACTTACCTCAAAAAAAAGAAGAAAAGGTGTGCCTGGGTGGCACAGTGGGTTAAAGCCTCTGCCTTAGGCTCAGGTCATGATCTTAGGGTCCTGGGATCAAGCCCCTCATCGGGCTCTCTGCTCATTAGGGAGCCTGCTTCCCCTTCTCTCTCTGCCTGCCTGTCTGCCTACTTGTGATCTCTCTGTCAAATAAATAAATAAAAATCTTAAAAAAAAAAAAAAAAGAAGAAGAAGAACAAGAGGCAGTACCAATGGCTAGGGACCTAATCAATATGGACATTAGTAAATGTCAGAACTGGAGTTCAGAATGACGATTATAAAGATGCTAGCTGGGCTTCAAAAAAAACCCATAAAAGATACTAGAGAATCCCTATTTTGAGAATAAAAACTTTTTCTGAAGAAATAAAAGAACTAAAATCTAACCAAGTTGAAGTTTTAAAAGCTATTAATGAGGTGCAATAAAAAAATGGAGGCTCTTACTGCTAGGATAAATGAGGCAGAAGAGAGAATTAGTGATATAGAAGACCAAGTGATGGAGAATAAAGAAGATGAGAAAGAGAGATAAACAACTACTGGACCACAAGGGGAGAATTCAAGAGATAAGTGACACCATAAGACAAAACAATATTAGCATAATTGGGATCCCAGAAGAAGAAGAAAGGGGTGTAGGCAGAAGATATACTGGAGCAAATTATAGCAGACAATTTCCCTAATTTGGGGAAGGGAACAAGCATCAAAATCCAGGAGGCACAGAGAACCCCCCCTCAAAATCAATAAAAATAGGTCAACACCCCGTCACCTAATAGTAAAACTTACAAGTCTCAGTGACAAAGGAAAATACTGAAAGCAGCTTGGGACAAAGGGTGTGTAACATACACTGGTGGAAATATTAGATTGGCAGCAGACCTATCCACAGAGACCAGGCTGGCCAGAAAGTACTGGTATGATATATTCAGAGCACTAAACGAGAAAAGTATGCAGCTAAGAATACTATACCCAGCTATGCTGCCATTGAAAATAAAAGGAGAAATAAAAAAACTTCCAGGACAAACAAAAACTAAAAGAATTTGCAAATATAAAACCAACCCTACAGGAAATATTGAAAGGGGTCCTCTAAGCAAAGAGAGCCTAAAAGTAACATAGATTGGAAAGGAACAGAGACAATATATAGTAACAATCACCTTACAGGCAATAAAATGGCACTAAATTCATATCTTTCAATAGTAACCCTGAATGTAAATAGGCTAAATGCCCCAACCAAAAATACAAGGTATCAGAATGGATTAAAAAAAAAAAAAAACAAGACCCATCAATATACTGTCTGCAAAAAACTCATTTTAGACCCAAAGAGACCTCCAGATTTAAAATGAGGGGGTGGAAAACAATTTACCATGCTAATGGACAGCAAAGGAAAGCTGGGGTGGCAATCCTTATATCAGATAAATTAGATTTTCAAGCCAAAGACTATAATAAGAGATGAGGAAGGACACTATATCATACTTAAAGAGTCTATCCAACAAGAAGATCTAACAATTTTAAATATCTATGCCTCTAACATGGGAATAGCTAACTATATAAATCAACCAATAAGAAAATCAAAGAAACACATTGATGACAATATAATAATAGTAAGGGACTTTACACACACCCCCCTCACTGAAATGGACAGGTTATCTAAGCAAAAGATCAACAAGGAAATAAAGGCTCTAAGTGACACACTGGACCAGATATATTCTGGTTCATCACAGATATATTCAGAACATTCATCACATTCACATCACAGCACACGTCACATTCACACATTACACATCACAGAACATTCATCACAGATATATTCAGAACATTCATTCCATCCCAAAGCAACAGAAATCACATTCTTCTCTATGCACATGGAACATTCTCCAGAATAGATCACATATTGGGTCACATATCAGGTATCAATCGGTACCAAAAGACTGGGATCATTCCCTGCATATTTTCAACCACAATGCCATGAAACTATGACTCAACCACAAGAGGAAAGTTGGAAAGAACTCAAATACATGGAGGCTAAAGAGCATCCTACTAAAGAATGAATGGGTTAATCAGGAAACTAAAGAAGGATTTAAAAACTCATGGAAACAAATGAAAATGAAAACACAACTGTTCAAAATCTTTGGGACACAGCAAAGGCAGTCCTGAGAGGAAAGTATATAGCAATACAAGCCTTTCTCAAGAAACAAGAAAGTTCTCAAATACACAACATAACCCTACACCTAAAGGAGGTGGAAAAAGGAGCTGGAGTAAGAAGAGCAAATAAAGCCTAAACCCAGCAGGAGAAGAGAAGTAATAAAGATCAGAGCAGAAATCAATGAAACAGAAACCAAAAGAACAGTGGAACAAATGAACAAAACTGGAGCTGGTTCTTTGAAAGAATTAATAAGATTGATAAACCCCTGGCCAGACTTACCAAAAAGAGAAGAGAAAGGACCCAAATTAATAAAATCATTAATGAAAGAGGAAAGATCACAACCAACACCAAAGAAATATAAACAATTATAAAAACATTTGAGCAACTATACACCAGCAAATTTGACAATCTAGAAGAAATGGATGCATTCCTAGAGACATGTAAACTACCAAAACTGAACTAGAAAGAAACAGAAAACCTGAACAGACCCATAACCAGTAAGGAGGTTGAAGTGGTAATCAAAAATCTCCCAACAAACAAGAGTCCAGGCCAGATGGCTTCCCAGTGGAATTCTACTAAACATTTAAAGAAGAATTAATACCTATTCTCTTGAAACCGTTCCAAGCAATAGAAATGGAAGGAAAACTTCCAAACTCATTTTATGAGTCCAGCATCACCTTGATCCCAAAACAAGACAAAGACCCCAACAAAAAGAGAATTACAGAACAATATCCCTAATGGACATGTATGCAAAAATTCTCACCAAAATAGGATCCAATAGTACATTAAGAGGATTATTCACCACAACCAAGTGGGATTTATTCCTGGGATGCAAGGTTGGTTCGACATCTGCAAATCAATCAATGTGATACCATACATTAATAAAAGAAAGAACAAGAACCATATGACACTTTCAATAGATGCAGAAAAACCATTTAACAAAGTACAGCATCCTTTTTTGATCAAAACTCTTCACGGTGTAGGGATAGAGGGTACATACCTCAATATCATAAAAGCCATCTATGAAAAACCCACAGCGAAAATCATTCTCTCTTTATTTTTTTAAGATTCTATTCATTTATTTGACAGAGAGAGAGATCACAAGCAGGCAGAGAGGCAGGTAGAGAGAGGGAGGGAAGCAGGCTCCCCGCCGAGCAGAGAGCCCAACATGGGGCTTGATCCCAGGACCCCAAGATCATGACCTGAGCTGAAGGCAGAGGCCCAACCCATTGAGCCACCCAGGTGCCCCTGAATATCATTCTCAATGGGGGAAAACTGAGAGCTCTTCCCCTAAGATCAGGAACACAGTAGGGATGTCCACTATCTCCACTGCTATTCAACACAGTACTAGAAGTCCAAGACTTAGCAATCAAGACAACAAAAAGAAATAAAAGGCATCTGAATTGGCAAAGGAGGAGTCAAACTCTTACTCTTTGTGAATGGTATGATACTTTATGTGGAAAACTCAAAAGACTCCACTTCAAAACTGCTAGAACTCATACAAGAATTCAGTCAAGTGTCAGGTGCATAAAATCTGAAAATGTCAGTCAACTGCATAAAATCAATGCACAGAAATCAGTTGCATTTTTATACACCAACAGCAAGACAGAAGAAAGAGAAATTAAAGAGTCAATCCCATTTATAATTGCACCCAAAACCATAAGATACCTAAGAATAAGTCTAACCAAAGAGGCAAAGAATCTGTACTCCTAAAACTATAGAACACTCATGAAAGAAATTGAGGAAGACACAAAGAAATGGAAAAACGTTTCATGCTCATGGATTGGAAGAACAAATATTGTGAAAATGTCTATGCTACCTACAGCGATCTACACTTTTAATGCAATCCCTATCAAAATACCATCAACTTTTTTCAAAGAAATGTAACAAATAATCCTAAAATTTATATGGAACCAGAAAAGACCCCAAATAGCCAGAGGAATGTTGAAAAAGAAAACTAAAGTTGGTGGCATTACAATTCCAGACTTCAAGCTCTATTTCAAAGCTGTAATTATCAAGACAGCATGGTACTGGCACAAAAAGAGACACACACATAGATAAATGGAACAGAATAGAGAGCCCAGAAATGGACCGTCAAATCTATGGCCAACTAATCTTCGACACAGTAGGAAAAAATGGAAAATGGTGTTGGGAAAATTGGACAGCCACATGCAGAAGAATGAAACTGGACCATTTCCTTACACCACACGCAAAAGTAGACTCAAAGTGGATGAAAGACCTCAATGTGAGACAAGAATTCCTCAAAATCCTTGAGAACACAGGCAGCAACCTCCTAGACCTCAGCCACAGCAACTTCTTCTTAGAAGCACTGCCAAGGGCAAGGGAAGCAAGGGCAAAAATGAACTATTGGGACTTCATCAAGATAAAAAGCTTTTGCACAGCAAAGGAAACAGTCAACAAAACCAAGAGACAACCGACAGAATGGGAGAAGACATTAGCAAATGACATATTAGATAAAGGGCTAGTATTCAAAATCTATAAAGAACTTATCAAACTCAACATGAACAGACATTTGTGCAAAGACAACATCCAAATGGCCAACAGACACATGAAAAAGTGTTCAACATCACTCGGCATCAGAGAAATACAAATCAAAACCACAATGAGATACTATCTCACACAAGTCAGAATGGCTAAAATTAACCAGTCAGGAAACAACAGGTGTTGGCAAGGATGCAGAGAAAGGGATCCCTCCTACATTGTTGATGGGAATGCAAGGTGGTGTAGCCATCCTGGAAAACAGTATGAAAGCTCCTCAAAAAGTTGAAAATAGAGCTACCCAACAACCCAGCAATTGCACTACTGGGTATTTACCCTAAAGATACAAATGTAGTGATCCAAAGGGGCAAGTGCCCCCGAATGTTTATAGCAGCAATGTCCACAATAGCCAAACTACGGAAAGAGCCTAGACATCCATCAACAAATGAATGGATAAAGAATATGTGGTGTATATATACAATGGAATGTTATGCAGCCATCAAAAACATCTTGCCATTTGCAACGACGTGGATGGAACTGGAAGGTATTATGCTAAGCGAAATAAGTCAATCAGAGAAAAAGAACTATAATATGTTCTCTCTGATGTGAGGGATTTAAGAGGCAGGGAGGGGGGTGGAGGGGGGAAGGGAGGGAAAATGAAACAAGATGGGACCAGGGAGGGAGACAAACCATAAAAGACTCTTAATCTCAGGAAACAGACTAAGTGTTGCTGGAGAGAGGGGGGTGGGAGGGATAGGGTGGCTGGGTGATGGACGTTGGGGAGGGTATGTGCTTTGGTGAGTGCTATGAACTGTGTAAGACTGATGAATCACAGACCTGTACCCCCTGAAACAAATAATACATTATATGTTAATAAAAAAATAGAACTAGACCCATAACTTACACCAGTCACAAAAATTAACTCAAAATGATTGATGACTTAAATATAAAACCTGAGGCCTTGAAATATAGGAATAAAACTCTTGGACATGGGATTTGGAAATGATTCTTTTGTATATGACACCTAAAGCATAAGCAACAAAATAAAAAATTAAACATCAAACCAAAAAGCTTCTGCACAGGAAGCCATCAATAAAGTGAAAAGACAACCTATGAAGTAGGAAAAAAAATATCTGTTAATCATCTATTTGATAAGGGGTTACTATCCAAAAAGATACAAAGAACTCATACAAGTCAATAGCAAAAAACTAAATAATCCAATTTAAAAATAAGCAAAAGACCTTAATAGATATTTCTCTAAAGAAGATGCACAAAAGAAGATGTACATGAAAAGATGCTCAGTATGACTTGTCATTAGAAAAATGCAAATTAAAACCACAATGAGGTATCACCTGATGCCTGTTAGCATGGCCATCATCAAGAAGACAAAAGATAACAAGTATTGGAGAGGATATGAGGCAAAGGGAACACTTGCACACTGTTAGGAATGTAAATAGATGCAACCACTATGGAAAACAGGAGAATTCTCAAAAATTAAAAACAGAAATACGATACAATCTAATAATTTCACTTCTGGGAATATATCTAAAGGAAACAAACACAACTTGAAAAGATATTTGCACCCCATGTTCATAACAGCTTTATTTACAACAACTAAGACACAGAAACAAAGTGTCCATTGATGGATGAATATCCATCAACCATAAAATGCAAGGAAATCCTATCATTTGCAAGAACATGGATGGATCTTGAAGACATAAGTGAAGTAAGTCAGAAGGGAAAGACAATGCTGTATGATCTTATGTGTGAAATCTTAAAAAATAATAATAGAAAAAGAAATCAGACTTGTCATTCCCAGAGGTGGAGGATGGGGAGGGAGGTTTGGAAGAAGGTGGTCAAAACTCCCAGCTCACATGCAAGCTTCCAGTTAGAAGATGAATAAGGGGGCACCTAGGTGGCTCAGTCAGTTAAGTGTCTGCCTTCAGCTCAGGTCATAACCCCAGCATCCTGTGATAGAGCTTGGCTCAGTGGGGAGCCTGCTTCTCCCTCTCCCTCTGCCTGCTGTTCCACCTGCTTATGCACTCTCTTTCTCCCTTGCTCTGCACTCTCTCTCTCCCAAATAATTTTTTTTAACCAAAAAATAGAAGGAGGAGGAGAATAAGGACAGGGGATATGATGGACAACATGATCACTATAGCTAATAAGAAAGTTTAGGAGAGTAAATCCTAAGGATTTACTCATCACATCACAAGAATAATTTTTTCCCTTTTCTTCTTTTTCTTTTCTTTTTATTGTACCTATAGGAGAAGGTGGGTGTTAGCCGAACCTTGTGTGATGATCATTTCAGAATACATATAAATCAAACCACCGTGTTGTATGCCTAAACTTATACAATGGTGCATGTCAATTATTTTTCAATAAAACTGGGGAAAAAACTAAATGCAAGACTCATTCCCACTTTGTCCCTCTGGCTGTATGATCTCAAACCTGAGACTTAACTTTTCATACCTAGCTCTCTCTGTGGAATGATCTCTGTCCTTGCTTCCCAGGCAGCTAATGCAATCTCTGAATACCTCTAGAGATGTCTGATACCCCAGCCCCCAAAATGTTCTTGGAACTTCCCTACCAAGCTCTTAAAACTTTTTAGAGTAGTCCCCAAAACACTTTGTTTGTGAGCTCTCTCATTTAGTATTTAAAACTGCCGAGAGCCCTCTCCCTTGGTGGCAGGAGTTTGTCTCAGTTGACTGAGAAAATAATGGCCAAAGCCTCTGCTGATATAGACACTTTTTAAAATGAACTGCCTGTTACTACTTGGAGCAGCAGCCACACACAGTTGAAAAAAATAAAATTGCCAATCTGTGAGAGTCTGTATTTCTTGAGACTGTGGACAGTACCGATCTTCTAACGAAATACATTAGCACTGATGTCAAGGTCCTTCCACAGATATTCAACCCTCAGACTGGGAACCATTGACTAGAGCTACCTAACTAATTAGGTAATGATTATCCTCAGAAAATTAATTTTTCTTAGTTTCCTCATTCAATGGAATGGAATGTTAAATGCCACTGCTGTTAGAGCAGACACATGGAGCGTCTGATTTGTTTGATGTAACGTAGATTACAAATATAGAGGTCCTTAACTTACCCTCGTAGCACAACTATATTCTGATAAAGGATTTGGAAGGCAGTTGCTTAAAGGACAGAACACTTGTTTGGCCTTTTGCTAGTCTTCCCTTCTGAAAGGCCTCATTAAGCACAAGAAGCTGAACAGCAGAATTAAAAAGGGGGAAAAAAAAGAAGAAGAAGAAGAAGAAGAAGAAGAAAGAAAAAAAGAAAAGGAAGCAAAACTGTCCTCCAAAATCCAAGAGTTCAAATGAGATTGCATACAAATTGCTGGGGTCTCTTTCCCTTCAGCCTAGCAGCTATTATTCCTATTTCTATGTGACTTGCATGCAAACACGGGAACAGAACGCAGAGACAAAAAGCCAGGACCAAGAAAGACAATAAAATTGTTGTGCATGTTCGCTTTGGCAATCTACCGGGCTAGTTGCTGCCTCGCAAATTTCTTCCACATTCTGCTGTCCATCATACAGGCAGCTTTTAGGAAATGGTTTTGGGGGTGGGGGTGGGGGGAAGCCATCAGTTGTCATAGAAACAATAGCAATCTGTGTCACCTTTGTGCAAGTGGAGAGAGGCCTGGCTGCTGTTGTTGGGCCCGTTTCCAAGGACCCAGATTGAGAAACACTGGTCAGCTTAAAAGGGAGCCCCTGAATTTCTGCCAAACAAGCAAACCTATATCCTTCAAGTGCACTGTCACGTATTTGCCTGGGATTGAAAGTTAATTAAAACAGAACCCTGGACGTGGGAACGTTTTGAGAAAGACACGTTACTCAATCTCAAAATCCCCTGTGTGAGGTCTAACGAGGCGATTGTAACTTTGCTCCCCCCCCCAGGTCATCCTGTGAGGAGCAGCCAGAAACAGGGTGTTCAGCCCTCAGCCTGATGGGATCTGTTCTCCTCAGAGAAAGATGTAATCATCTCTAAGAGACTCTAATTACGCTGGTGAATAAGGTTAGCACTGGGAAAGGAAATGTCCCAAGGGTGAAGCTAAGCTGTCAGGGACCACAATGACAGCGTGCAAGGCCAGGTGGCTGTGGCTTTCCCGGAATTTACGGCCTCTTTAAGATGGCTGCAAAATGGCGTCCCTCGTAGATCAGCAGGCTGACATGAAATAGTGACTCTCAGGCTTCCACAGTAGGCTCTGGATGGCTGGCCGTCCCTGGGGGCTCCCCCAACACAGGAAGAGCCCATCTGAGAGTTGGGACATAGCAACCTTAAAACTAATCAGCTCATGTAAAAAGGACCTGGAGGTGCCGCCCCTGTTCTTTATGCTGTCTTGCAGACACAGATCAGCAAGGCAGAATTGGGAGTCTGAGGATGTGGTGTTGAAACACACAGGCTGTAGGTCCCTCACCAGGAGGCAGGGGGACGAATCCAAATGAAGGACAGAAGAAACCAGAGAGCTGAGGGAGAGAGGTCAGGAATCACATAAGAGCAGGAGCAGGAGGTCAGAGGACACACATAACCAAAGAGAAGGAGATAGCCAAAGGTCTCCACAGGCCTGGAAGATAGAGACTCCCAGAGCAGAGTAGAGAGTCCATTTGAGGCTTGATTTTGAGACATGGTCCAAATCCACCCGGAAGTTTTCCACATGCTCCTGCTAGGACAAGAATACATTACATACCAAATCAGTTGGATTGGGTTTAACTGAATAGGACAGAAAATCGAAAAGATCCCTGGCAAGAGTCTTAGTAGACGAAGGCTGCTACAGTGGTTTTATGGCAGTTAGGGACCCAGACTCCTGTCAGCTTTCCATTCCCCTTCCAGGATGAGGGCCTTGGTCTCTTGACCCACAAGGGCCAAGAGCTGCAGCCATCACAAGCACATTACGAACAGCAGGATGGAGGAAGCAAGGTACACTCTTCCCCTTCCACCAAGGCTTACCAGAAGTATCAACCGACACTCTATCAACCAATACTGTCCCTGGTCAGAACCTACTCTTACGGCCACTCTTAGCTGCAAGGTATATAGACAATGTGGTCTTTAGGTTGGATTTATTGCCATCCTGAATAAATTACCAAGTAAAAGGAGAAAGAGATACTTTTTATTTATTTGTCAGAGAAAAAGAGAGTGCATAAGCAGGGGCAGCAGCAAGCAGAGGGAGAAGCAGGCACCCTGCTGAGCAAAGAGGACTTGATCCCAGGACTCTGGGATCACAACTTGAGCTGAAGGCGGACGCTTAACTGACTGAACCACCCAGGCACCCCAACAGTATTAACTCATATAGTGATTATCATATGCCAAATTCTGTTCTCAATGCTTTAGATAAAACTCATTTAATCCTCAGGACAGCTCTGTAAAGAAATATCCTGCTTTACGAAGAGAATGGTAGCCCAGGGAGCGAGGTCCCACAGCTAGCATGTGACACAGACAGTGTCTGACTGCAAGAAGACCGACTTTGAGGTCTACGCCTTTAACCCCAACTCAAAGCTGCACCACTACAATCTGGGCAGGGGCTACTACCACTTGGAATTTTAACTTTATTCTGAAGGCAGTGAGGAACCTTGGAAGAGTTTTAAACCAAATGGTGAAAGGATCACACATTTTTGTTTAGCAAGTCACTCTAAAGGTTATATGAAGAAAGCTGGAGGGGATAAGAGGTGAGTGATGGGCCCAAACTAGGACAGCTGAGACCTGAAGACACCCAGATCTCCTTAGTTGACTCAGTATTAGGAGGGAACGTGAACCTGAGAGTATCGATGTCATGAAGCCCTGTTGCACTCAACAGGAATGATGGGCGGAAATTTGTGTTGGGAACATCCAGGGCTCAAGTACAGCACAGAAAGGAAAAGTGGGAATTTATAGTCAAGCGGTGGGAGGGCGGTTGTGTTCTTGGGTAGAATGTTATTAGGACGAAACATCAGGCATGAGAGGAGATTCTGACCCAGCAAAAGAAACCTAACGGATCCTTGCTGAAGCCAGGCCAGGGTCATCAGACACCAGTTGGGGGATGTGGAGGGATGAGGGACTTGAGTAGATATCAGGGGTGACCAGATATCAAGGGTGACGGGATATTGAGGGTGAGGGGTTCCAGTTAAATGACTTATGATTCCTGTTACAAAATGGACAATGCAAAGACAGAGAAGCCCAAAAGTCAAGACCTCGCTGAAAAAGAGCTCAGAGGAGCCAGAGTAGAGTTTGGTCAAGGGGACTGCCAAAACCAAAAAACGAATCAACAAAAAAATCCTCAATAATGTCATAATGACAAATCAAGAACAGCCGTAGAGTAAACACATGTCTTCTATATTTTTCTTATTATTCTAAAGTCAAAATAACAACTCTGTGGTTGCACACCATCATTTAAATAAATATTCACTGCAAACCAGAGACAATGTAGCCCTAAGGAACAAAACGTCATATGAGTTCAATGCATTAAATCTGTCATCACAAAACCATGCTCTAAATGATTTCGTCCTTCCTTTTCCTATCTGTCCCCCACCCTCGAAAGCAGTAGAGCATTTTCCATTGGAATGTATTATTTAAAATAGATATGTGAGCACCTCAGTGTAAACTGAGAAACAATGCTTGAGTATATTCGGAAAGTGAAAAACTATGTCTCCCTTACACCTACAGACACCTATTTCCCAGTGCTGATCCCTACACAATCCCCTTTCCTGCTCCTCCAAAGTAGGAGATGCCTTGAACATTTAAAAACCAATAAAGTAGGGGCACCTGAGTGGCTCAGACGTGAAGCGTCTGCCTTCGGCTCCGGTCATGATCCCAGCATCCTGGGATCGAGCCCCCCATCGGGCTCCCTGCTCGGCAGGAGGCCTGCTTCTCCCACTACCATTCCCTCTGCTTGTGTTCCCTCTCTCGCTATGTTTCTCTCTGTCAAATAAATAAAATCTTAAAACAAAACAAAAAACCAATAAAGCAAAGACAAGGGGGAACCTTAAATGCATATTACTAAGTGGAAGAAACCAATCTGAAGGGGCTAAATACTGTATGAATCCAACCATATGACATCCTGGAAAAGACAAAACTATAGAGACAGTAAAAAGATCAGTGGTTGCCAGGGAAGGGGGAGGAGGGAGATGAAAAGAGGCAGAGCACAAGGATTTTTAGAGCAGTGAAACTATTCTGTGTGATACCATAATGGTGGATACATGTCTTATTCATTTGCCCAAACTCATAAAATGTACAACGTCAAGAGGGAAGTCTGAAGTAAACCATGGGCTTTGGGTGATTATGTGTCATGGGGGTTCATTCTTGATTAAAAAAAAAATGTACCATCCTCTGAGTGATGTTGATAATGGGAAAGCTATGCATCTGTGGCAGCGAAGTAGGAGAAATCTCTGTACCTTCCTCTCAATGTTACTGTAAACCTAAACCTGCTCTAAAAAATTGTCTTTAAAAAATAACAACTAACGAAATCTCATTATTTTGAATTATGCTATTTTGGAAGAGGCAATCTTTTAATTTGCTTTGGGATGAAATTTACAGAACACGATTACAAAAAGCTTTCTAAACCACTTAATAGCACAAACACTGTAATAAGCCCCAGATATGTTCATTCTTTTCTTGAATTAAATGTTTCTTTGGGGGATAGCTAAGACAAATGCAAAACCCCAACTCATCACGTGCTCATCCTCAGATTTCCTGATGTGTGACTCAGTATAAAGGGCAGATAGGGAGAGGAAAAGGAAGAGTGGAGCGGTCCTATTGTTCTTACCCCATCGCCACTCCAGTATTCAGAGCTGTGTTTGGTGACAGCCCCACCAGGTCTGTGGCTGCAAAAGCCCTCCTGTGCAGGAGCTCAGACAGTAGCTGGCTCCACAACAAGGGGCTCCCTCCGGGAAGCTGGAATAAAGGGAAAGAGGCAGACAGGGACACAAATGCAACACTAAAGATCAAAAGGTGGTTGGCAGAGTAAAGATGGTAGGGTCTGAATGAGGAAGTGGGAAAGCCGGGGCAATCCCTGCTCACACTTGACCGTGAACCCTGCAAAGGGCTGCAGAACAATGCAGAACCGAGATGACTGGTGCAGCCAGCAGATCTAATGCCTTTGACGCCCAGAGTTTGTCAGCGCTAAAACCTGATGTGTGGGGGGAAAAAAAAAAAAAAGAACAAAGGAAAGTCGGAAGGCTTGACTATATCAAAGGAAAGGGGCTCGAAGAAATGCTGCAAAGAAATGATTCAGCCTAAGATGCTTCCGGAATTTAGGATGCTGATGCAGCCGCTGCCCTCTGCAGCTGCGGCTCTGAGTGTTGCCTTCTCTTTAACTGCCACTTTGATACCAGTGCCTTCTGAAGTCCTGTTTCATATATTTGTAATTTACTTCAGCAACAGACAGAACTTACTGTTCTGGTGTTTACCGGCAGGTTTTACCGCAAGGCAAGACAAAAGACAAGTCCGTCGGCGCCCTCTCCTGGTACTACTGGGAAGCTGTAGCAATGAAAGCCAAGGAAAGACAGCTTGCCAAGTTTTCCCGTTCGGTGCAGCAAATTTTTATTAAAGTCTGCCCCATGTCTCTGGTTATCAAACTTAAGTGCTCAGAAGAAACGCCTGGAGGACTCATTCAAACAGGATTTCTGGGTCCTGCCCCAGAGTTTCTGATTCAGTAATTTTGGATTTGCATTTCTAGCAAGTTCCCAGGTGATGCTGGTATGGGAGCACAGTCCCAGAACCATTGCTCTATACACAAGGCACTGGGTGAGGTAGGGAGGCACTTTATGAAATTAATGGACCTTATTCTTAAGCAGGAAGAGAGCTCAGTCAACTGAAAAAGGTTTCAACTTGCTAGGGTCCCTCAAGGTAGTAAGTGGTACCATCTGAATGAGAGCCGAGGTCTCAACACCCCCACATTATAATCTGCTGAGCCTTAAGTACCCTGACAGGCCCTTGATGTGTATAACAGCTATAACTGCCACCCAGGGGAAAAAACACACCTTAAAATGTTGCTGAGATAGGCAGACTTACCACACACTCACAAACCCTCCCTCCGGGGCACATTCACCAGCCACACCCACCTGTCTTCTGAAGATCTATGGACCAAGAGCACAGTCAGGTGTGGCTGTGGTAACTTTTTTCCCTGCCACCCAGCTTGTGAGAGCAGGTGTGAGAAAACCAGGTCTTTGTTGCTGCTGCTGTCAACCACTCTGTGGCTCTGCGTTGCCCTCGGGATCCGTTCTTTAGCAGGACTCTGTATCTCACCTCTCGACTCCCCTTTTCTTCTCACTTTATGCTTTAGCAACTCTAAATAATTATGGTTTCTCCTCTCTCCCCATTGAACCTTGGTGCCTATGGGCTTTCTACCTGGATGGCCATGCCCTCAGCTTCCCAGTGACACCTCCTCCTTCCACCACCCTTGTCTGAAGCACTCCACTTATCCATGAGGACTCAACTACCTGCCCAAGACCGAGTAGGAACCCATGCTACAGCTCTCCCACTGTAGCTGCCAGTGGCAGACCACAGTCCCCACACACCCATGGCAATGGTGTGGTCACGGGGCCCTCCCACAAGACTCGTTAAGGGCAGGGACTCTGCCCTTTCAGCTTTTCACCTGCAGATCTAGCACAGTACCTAGAATATAACGGTTCACACCTAAATTAGAAAGTGTGAACACAGGGACGTAGGATGGAGAATTTCTACGTCATGGATCCACATAAACTGAAAAGGGTGTGAACCCAGAGAGCACTTGAAGGCCACGAAGCATCATTGTTCTCAGCCCCCAAGCCATGCAAGAAAAGGCATGCTTCCTACAGGAGATAACCACAGGCATGTTACAATGAACCCTGGCAATCCCAGAAAAAATCATAAATTCTCAAGTGTCATCGTCGGAGGGATTGCAGAGATCTGAGAAGACACAGGTGCGTGAATTGTCCCCATCCCAAATTTTTTTAGCAAATGACAGGAAATAGTACCCACATGTCTGGATTGATTATCCAGTGTTTTCACCATTCATTGTGATAAAGACATTAGATAAGCCCAACAATGAAAGGGTGGGGCAGAAAAATAGCAACAGGGCCTCGATGGCAGCCATGGGTGTGCGCCGATCGCATCCCCCTTCAGAAAATATCTCAGCAGCAGCTACAAGGAGTGCAGCTGACAGCTCTCCAGCAACTCAGGCCTCACCTACCTTTTGAGTCTTGGTGATGCTCATCCCCAGAAGCTCCCAGCCAAGAACACAGCACAGCAGGGGGCCTGGGTCATGGTCATTTCTGCCTAATATGGGACTGCTCTGACGGCAACCTCTCTGCGAGAACGCCCAGTTGCGTTGGCTGATGGTCAGATCTCTATAATAGTCCGAGACCTTCCATGCCCATCCTGCTTCTTCTCCCTTTTATCTTTCACAGGCACTGCCCTCCACTAAACCTCTTGTACTCCTGACTTCATCTTCCCACCTACTTCATGGAGGACCCAACTGATATGTCAGCCAGAGCCAAGTGGGGTCTCCAGAGGCAAGAGTGGGAACCAGAGAGGGAATGGAGTCCCTGTAGCTGCTGAAAGCACCAAACCCAAGGTCCAATAAGTGATCTCTCACAAGCCCATGTAGCTTCCTGGGAGAACTGGTAAGTGCATCTTCCATGTTGTTAAGGATCAGGTATCATTCTTTTAAAGAAATCCACGTGTCCATCCAGAGTTGCATATTATATGACCTTGCTTTTCTTGCTTGAGACTCTTTCTTTGTATGTGAGGGGAATTTGGTTAAAGAAGGAGAAATCGGGGCTTCTAAAAGGGAGATCCTCATTCATATTTTAAGGCAAGCTCCCTCAGCTCCAAATTTCATGCTACGTCCAGTCTCACAAAACTTTGTCCTTGACGCCCAAGAAACATTTCCGGTTTGCTAAGTAAAAAACACAAATCCCTACATCTCTGGCATAATCCTCACCCTTGTATCGTTTTCTAACCCACTGCCAGCACTAGAGCTCTATCCCTTTTGGTGAAATGGCTTGAAAAAGCCTAGGAGAATTAAAGGATTCTCCACCTTAATTTCAAATCTTCTCAAATATACATCCTCCGACATCCTAGAACCCTTTAGTTTAAAAGCCTGAGGTGAGGCAGAGAGAAGGAAAATAAAATGAAGAGGCTTATTGTGTAGGATCATTCCCAAATATCTCTACAGCCTGTCCATTAGCTGTCCAACTTTGATGCCTGTGACACAGGAAGAATGCTAAGTGTACCTCAAACATATTTTCCCACCAACCCCACCTCACAGGCCTGAATGCCTTCAAAATTCTGAAGGAGAGGGGGAGAGAGAGATCTGCCTTCAGTTGAGAATGTGCTTGGGTTGGAGTAATCCATCTCACTGAAAGGAGCTGCCCTTTAGGTGTTAATTTAAAAACTAACCACACGAACCAGCTACACTTCGTGCTTTATAGATTTCCTTGGCCTACCATTCAATATTGCAAAATAGTGTGAATGCAACTTCTTTAGCCAGCCCAAGTCCCAAGTGCATGCCTATCTTGAAATGTATCCCTACCAGCCCCCCTACTGTTCATTCATTGCATCTTTAAAAGATCAACCCCAAAAAAATTTAATTAATTAAAAAATAAAAGATGAACCTAAGTATACTTTTAAAATGTTGCCATCCGTTACAACCATCATTTGTTGTTCCATCTGGCTCTCAGCAACCCATTTCTTGGTCAGAGTAGAACTAGGGACATGGAGTGGACTATAGAGTGACTCCATTTGAGCTCTTACTGTCAAAGACAGCTGAGAATCAGGTCCATTTTCTTTGCCTCCAGGCCCCTATAAAACCCTGGGAAGCCAAGGGCGGCAGCTTCATCTACCATCTCTAATCAGGGCCACATGTAAGCCTTCCCAACAGACGAGAATTTATGTTTAAAAATAATTCCAGAGATACTGAATGAATAAAAGAGGTCATTTCATTAATTATATGGAAAATAATGGACATTTCTGCACGTAGATGACATTGCCATCGGCCGTGCTGCCCAGAGAAATCCAGCCTGCCCAGAAGTGCTCACCCGAGGAGTGTTACCTCATCCGGGACACATTATCAGGAGATAAGTACATAATGGGGCAGAAGTTACAGAGAATTTCCCAGTTTAATAAGTGAATTAAGTCCACTTTCTGAAGTCATCTGGGAACATGTGTTAAGAATCTGGGAAAGGGAACATCCTTCTCTGATCAACTATGATCTCAGAGTATTTCCTGGGAATTCACGACCAATGAGGCCACTCACTGACCCAATTGTGCATATCAAGCCATTAACCCCAAATCGGACACTCATTTCCAGAGAATCTATCATGCTTGAATCATTGTCACTATAATAAGCATAAAAGAAGAGGGCAGACAGATTTCTTATGAAAGAAGCCTTTTGCCTAATTCTAGAGAGTTGTTTGCTGGGCATCAGCCTGGAATAATTCTTCCAGGCTTCACGACTCTTCTTAAAAGAGGTTAATGATTCGTTACCAACTGCACTGGAAAAAAAAAATAGTACCTTGTGAGTGCTACTGTGGTAATTGATAAAACAGAACTGGCATCTCAGGTGGATCATTTACTGCATGTATATCTATGGGAAGGTTGTTTATAACCTCTTGAAGACTCCATTTTCTCACCTGTAAAATGAAGGTAATACTATCTGCCTTACAGGTGGTTACAAAGATTGAACGAAATTCAGCACAGTAGTAGTGTTAAGCTGCTCTTTGGCATCAGACTCCCTGTGTTACCAGCTGTGTGACTTTGGACAAGTTAATTACCCTTTCTGTTCTTCAACTTCCTCATAATAATGACTGCTACTTTTGGTATCATTATGAGAATGAAATGATTTAATCCAGATAAAAGAGCTGGCAGCAGTGCCTGGCATACAGTAACCACTCAAAAGTGTTCATTACTGGGGAACCTGGCTGGCTCAGTCAGTTAAGCCTCTGACACTTGATTTCAGCTCAGGTCATGCATGATCTCAGGGTAGTGGGATCGAGCCCTGCATCAGGCTCTGTGCTGGGCATGGAGTCTGCTCGCAATTCTCTCTTTCTCCCTCTAAAAAAAAAAATCTAAAAAAAGGAATATACCTTTTAAAAGTATTCATTATTGCTATTATTATATGTAAAGAACCAAATGTGGTACCTGCACTGCACATTCTAGACATCCAATAAACATGATCTCTCTCTCTGCACTATTTTTGGCAAACTCCAGAGGAAATCTTAGACAACATTACTCAGTACCTGTTATTTTCCAGTTCTCCATAAATCAGGAGTACAGCCAAGGATTGTCCCCTTATCTCCATGGACATAGACCTCTTTGCCTCGCTTCCCATTGGAAATCTTTCACACATGGCTGGCCCCAAGCCCAACAAAAGTGACCTCTAAAGCCCTCCTGACAGAAAATATGGATCCATCCAACATTCCTGACCCAACCAAAAAATACACTCCCCATAACTTGCCAAATCGCCCACCCATGTGCTTCAAATACCCACGATTCCATAATCCAGCAAATATTTGCAAAACACTTACCACATAGAAAGCAAGAAGGACACAAAGAAGGAGCAATCATGGACCTTGCCTCAGGAACTTGACCAATTTGGGAGAGGAGAAACAAAAGGCAGAGGGTTATAGCCACCAGGAGACAGAAACAAAGCTAGTCAGAAAATACTTCAGGAAGGAAGTGGCATTGAGACTTTATCTTAACATATAACATTTTTTTAAGATTTATTTATTTATTTGAGAGAGAGAGAGAAAGAGAGTGAGCTGTGGGAGGGACAGAGAGAGAGAAACTCAAGCAGACACTCGGTGCTCAGCACAGAGCCTAATGCAGGGCTTGATCTCATGATCCTGAGATCATGACCTGAGCTGAAATCAAAAGTCGGACACCCAGGTGCCTCAATGTGTAGCATTTTTAATGGCATCCATGAAAATGAGGAAATCCAAATGGAAGAAAGAATGGGGGTAAAGGTTTAGCCAGTAGAAAGCATGGAACATAAACCAGGAAAGGTATGTCAGCTCCTCAGGCAGGAGGAGCCTTTTTAATAAAAAATCGACATTGGAAATAAACATTTTTAAAGAGGTTTAGGGTAGAGCTGGGAGAGCATCAGGAGACCTAATAAAGTAGGGAGCCAATGAAAGTTTTTGAAAGGCAAGGAAGTGGAATGATTAAAGCTTGTTCTTGGATGGGAAACTGAAGAACACCGCAGAGGATGAATTTGAGAGGAGAGAGACAGGAGTTAGGGAATTACTACAATAACACAGGTGAGAAAGTTGACCGTTGGTGTGGGTAGAATGGGAGAATAAGAAAGATATGGGATGTGGTGTCCACAGGTCTTGACCATTGGGTAGATTTGAAGGTAAAAAGAGAAAAACACCAAGGATGAGCCTCAGATCTTGAACCCAGCTGCCCACTGGAACAAAGGCACACCATCCTCCACTGAAGTAGGGAAAAAGAAGATTCTAGCTCTGGCATGAAATAATGACTTGGATTCATCCTGCCCTTCCTTTAGTTCTGCTCTTTCCACATCCTTTCCTGAAACTGCAAATAGTGGGCATTACTTTCTTAGTTCTTTATTGACCAGAGGGGTCTTCATGAAAATCACAAGGCTCTGTGATACTTGAGAAGAATGACAAAAGCAGAGATAAGCTGGGAATAAATCTTCTCTTCTTTCCTCAGGTTTGTGTGACGAGCTTGTCTCTTGCTCACAGGGTTAGAAAGGAAGGATGACAGGAGGAACTTTCCCCACTAGAATGTAAATTCCACGAGGGAGGAATTTTTTTTTTTTCTGTTTTGTTCAGCAGTGGTTCTCTAGTGCCTAGAGCAGTCCCTGGCAATAGTGGGAGCTCAGTCATGTTTGCTGAATGAATGAATGATCCCTGTTTCTAGGCATATGAAGAAATAAAGCATAGAATACCCCTCACAGCTAACTCAAGATGCCTCTCTCAACCCCCAGTCATGTCGTTTGTTCATTCTTTTAATGTTTTTCATCCTTGTCCAAAAAGCACCTAGAACTAATTCCCAAAGAGCCTTACAGTCTCACAGTCTTGCAAAGCTCTCAGGAATTGACAATTGCAGGCAATATAACCAAGGAAATGGCAGCTCTCTGATGAGTAGAAAGCTCAATGTTTATGATATCAAGCAAATAATCAGTCTGTCACTGAGAAGGGAGGTTGGATTTGGAAGCATGCAAGTGTTTGACTTATACTCTTGATTTTATTTTCTATTTGTAGGCTTACTTCATGATGTTTATCTTTTCCCTTTTAGAATATGACCGAGTAGAAATTTGCCATTTGGAGACTAGAATGCTATCCAGAATAATGTGTGTGTGTGTGTGTGTGTGTGTGTGTGTGTGTGTGTGTGTGTCTCTCTCTCTCTCTTTTTTTTTTAAGATTTATCTATTTATTTATTTTAGAGAGAGAGTGAGAAGAGAAAGCAAGAGTGAGCAGGGGAGAGGCAGGGGGAGAGAGGGAGAGAGAATCTCAAGCTGATTCAGCACTGAGCGTGGAGTCAGTCCCACAGAGGGCTCAATCTCACAACCGTGAGATCATGACATTAGCTGAAACCCAAGAGTCAGACACTTAACCACTGAGCCACCCATGCGCCCCAGAAGAATGTGAGTCTCTTTTAATGCTGTGAGAGGACACTTTACAACTAGTTTGGGGAACTCTGAGGAGTGGATTCTTCTATAGACTCAAAAAAAAAAAAAAATTACAAGGTACAGGAGTTGATTGTGAGAAAGTGGAAGCAAGGTAAAATATTTTTGAGTGTATAAAGATTGGGATGGGGGCACCTCGGTGGCTCAGTGGGTTAAAGCCTCTGCCTTCGGCTCAGGTCATGATCTCAGGGTCCTGGGATCGAGCCCCATATCAGGCTGTCTGCTCAGCAGAAAGCCTGCTTCCTCCTCTCTCTCTGCCTGCCTCTCTGCCTACTTGTGATCTCTCTCTCTGTGTCAAATAAATAAATAAAATCTTTATTAAAAAAAAAAAAAAAGATTGGGATGTAAAAGGATGTTACTCAGAAGAGTAGTTTATGAGTCAGGTTGGTCTGACATCAGAAGTCCTAAACATCAGACCCACCCATCCGGACTCATTATGTTAAATTGTGTCTTATCTTCCTTTTCAGCTTCCTGAGACTTAATCATGGTTTCCTCAGTGAATATCATCAGCTGCCTAAAACTTTATAAGATAAAAGGTTTTCTTTTTTGGAAGGTACTACACTCAAAGACTGCAACTGACTACTGAATCTACAGTGTTAAACCATGTAATGCTTGACATGACCACTCCCCCCCACTCTGTTCGAATTAGACTCTAGGGTTATTTATTATGTGCCTATTGCATGCAAGACACAGTAAGAATACAAATGAAGGATGAATAAGATTTTGTCTCTGACCTGATGATCACGACAGTTCCTGTGTGGAGAAGTGCATACAACCGCCTTTTCCGTGACAGGGCACCACACAGACTGGCGTGGAGCCACTGAAGGGTTTTCAGTAGTAAGTTTCATGATCACCTAGATTTAGCCTTTTTCAATGCGTCCTACTTAATCTCTGTCATGACTAACTTCATCACTTCCAAGGATGTGCAAGAGAAAGGTAAATTCATTGTGTTCATTTTCCAAATGTTTACTGGTGAGTCCATTCTGAGGAATTATATGGGCACCTACTTCTAGTTAAATTCTACAGGGAATCAACTCAGAGTTGAGAGCTCTAATAGAGAGCTACAGCTGAAGGTGGGGAAAGTAACCAAATCCTGAGGAGACAAAAAGGTAATCTGGCTGAGGAAAACGGTGAGGGAGGGGGAAAAGGATGCAGGAATAGATGTGGAATCTAGGAGAAAAAGAGACAAAAGAATCTAATTTAAAGGCATGAAAAACATTGAGACACATCAAGATGCATGATAAGACCATGTATGGCTCCTCCCCAAGACTTAGGACAGTGCCTTACATGTGGTATTGAATAAATATTTAGGGATAAAGGTACTAAGAAACAATCAGGTGTATTTCTTTATAATCCTTACACTTGTGATTCATACTTGTTCTCTTAGGAAAACAAAGCTTGAACTCTTTCTACCATCTGTTTCATTTCCCAGATCATCTTAACATATATTAAGTTATAACATCATACTATATCATTTAGACACTTTCCCATTGCAAATAAGCCACATCTTAGGTGGCTTGCAGCGTTTGATTTTAATATTGTAAAAAGACAAAGGAAGGCAAGAAAGCACCTCAGCCTTGCAGAGTAAGATCCCACGAGAAACCCAAAAGTAAATCAATAAAAGTTCCTTGCTGGTTTGGCATTCAAAAGCAATCCTCCTGGGGCACCTGGGTGGCTCAGTCGATTAGGCGGCTGCCTTCGGCTCAGGTCATGATCCCAGGGTCGTGGGATCAAGCCCAGCATCGGGCTCTCTGCTCAGCGGAGAGCCTGCTTCTGCTTCTCCCTCTCCCTCTGCCTGCTGCTCCCCTTACTTGTGCTCTCTATCTCTGTTAAATAAATAAATAAAATAAAAATATTAAAAAAAAAAAAAAAAAAAGCAATCCTCCTGACCTGCTTAGTTTTATCTCCCTCCAAGTGGGCAACTCTGGTTCTCCCTCTAGTTGACTCTGCCATGTGCAAGAACAAGCTTCTCTGTCCTCCTCTATTTCCTTACCACTGTTTCTCTAGTTCCCTGCCCACTCCACCCCCGACCCTTGCCCCTCTCTCTAGCATCAGATTTCTGCATGGGAGAAAACACGAATGGGTTAGTAGCTGCCCAGTGAAGACTGCCCCCACTAGACAGAAGTCTTATACCTGAGATCTCATAGGTGCTAATCTGCAGGATCCCAGTGGGCAGAGTACCCATTCTCCCTTCCGTCCATGTGGCCATGTGTGCCAGGGGAACTCCCCGAGGCTGCCTAAAGGGCTCAAAATGTGGCAAGCACTTGAGATTTCATGGATTTTTATGAAATTTACATGAGTGTTGGCAAACAAGTTTCACGGAAGTATCTAGAATTAGCAGAACACTGAAAAATATCATATATCCAAATCTGAGCTCCTGAAATTCCAACCTATCACCACCTACCCACTCTCAGCAAACCTGCTCTCCCCACAGACTTCATCTCAGTTGAAGACAACCCCATCCTTCTATTTACTCATCCCATGAAATTGGATTCATCTTTGATAACTCTCTTTCTCTTGCCTCCCACATCTGATCTGACTGGAAATCCCATTGACTCCACCTTTTTTTTTCAATTTATTTAAAGATTTTATTTATTTCTTTGTAAGAGAGAAAGGGGGAGAGCATGTGCCTTAGTGGGTGGGAAGTAAAGGAGAGGGAGAAGCAGACTCCCCTCTGAGCAGACTCCACACTGAGCAGGGAGCCAGACGCGGACCCGAGCTCGATTCCACATGACCCAAGCCAAAGGCAGATGCTTAACCAACTGAGCCACCTCGGTGCCCCCCATTGACTCCACTTTCAAAATATCCAGAAACTTAGAACTTCTCACAGTTTGCACCATTATCACCATGGTCCAAACTGTTGTATTCCCTCCAGCCTGAATTTATTACAGTAGATTCCTAACTGGTCTCCATGCCTCCACCCTTGCTTCCCACCTGCACACACCCCTCCACCAGCCTAGCCTCAACATAGCAGCTAGAATGGTCCTTTTAAACATCGGTCAGATCAAATCACTTGTCTGTTCAAAACTCAGTAGGTCCTCATGTCTCTTAGAGAAAACCAAAGTCTTGACAACAGCCCACAGTACTGACATGATGTGGCCTCCCCACCTCCTCTCCACCACCCTCACCCTTGCTCACTCTGTGCTGGCCCCACTGGCCTCTTTGATGTTTCCGAACACACCAAACATGCTCATTTCCAGCCTTTACACTGACTTGTCCCTCATTCTGGAACGTGCCTCCCCCCCAAAATGCAGAGGGCTAACTGCCTCAGCCACCCCAGGTTTGTGCTCAGATGTCATCTTCTCACACTTCCTTAAAATCTCCCCAGCACTCCCAATCCCCACACCTTCCCCATGTGAGATTTTATAACAATTTTCTTATTAGGTTTTGGGGGTGGGGGTTGGCGGGATTTTTTGATTTGGGTTTATTTTTCTTTTTGGTTTCTTTCCCCTTGGTAAAATGAAAGCTCTGTAAGGAAACCTAGACCAATCTCTGAAACTTGTAGATGCTCAACCAGTATATGTTGATGAACAGGATAATCGAAGCAGTACACTGAGCTTATTAATTTAGAAGAGATCAAGCACTGTGAAAATTCACGTGTGGTTTGGGTTTGGGTGTAATGGGTTAAAAAAAGTATATGATTTTCAAAGTAAACTCGCCTCTTTTTTTCCTACTATCTAACTTCTAATCACCAGTCTGTGTTGACAGCAATTTATACACAGATACTGATGTGTTAGTTCCCATGAATAAGTGCAAGCTAGTGAGTTAGTCCATCAGCCTATAGACAGATCACTATCATACAAGGCAGAATGAAAAGGTAAGGTTCACATTCTCAAGACCTTACATGCAGCATGCTTGAATAATTATTCCACTGTACTCAGATGAAAGAAATGTCACATTGTTGTTTATTTTTTTCCTGTCTCTCAGTCAAATTAAATCTGCTCCACTCCCTGTGAAACACGCTCAGGCTGAAATCTTCTGCTATGGGCCCCAAGGTCACCACTTTTAGCGTGTGGCCACCCTGGCTCCCACCCAGTGGTCCCACTAATCCCTGGGGTGCTCTGATGGAGTGTGGCGCAGGTCTGTGACACTCTTGGAGTTTTCTACCACTAATCACCCTTCCTAAATTTTTGGAAAGCTCACCTTTTGTAGGGTTACTTGTTTTTAAAAATAGTGTCAACCTCAAGTCCCTCTTTCTTAATGATCCTGAAACCCCAGAGGTTTGTTACTTCAGCATGGCAGGTGGGGTGGAGGTGGGAAGTTCTTTAGGACACAAAGAAAAGGACTTTAATTCCTCTCTTTACCTGGTATAATACATCTGATAAGACAAAATAGCTCCAGAATGATTACAACAAAAGAAATTGTAAAAGAGAATTTCTAAATTGAATGCATAAATTCTCAGACAACATAAAATAAAGATTGATTCAGTGAGCTAGAATTTATCAAAGAAATGTTCCTGGAAGAAGTAGATTTTTAATCAATCCTAGAACAGGGGGAGGGAGACTGAAACTTTCCAACAAAGGCAGATGATTTCGTCTTTGGTGCACACTAGGGGAAGGAGGGGGAGGATACCAAGTATGGAAATAGTGAGTCATAAGCTGAGGAGAAGAGTTAGAGGATCAGGATGTAGGATAGCACACTCGGGGGTGGGGGGGGGGGGATTCTTCACCATGGTAGAACAACAATTCTCTGTGTGGCAGATAGCTGGGAATCTGAGCACATTAAGCATGACTCAAGACCAGTTTAGATTCTGGGAAGAGAAAGAGGGGAATGAAAATGCACTCACGAAGCCTTAGTGAAGGATGACCCACAAAAGAGGAAGAGACCAAATATAGCAATGAAGAATCCCAAGTGCGGTATTGGGTATGTACTTCATTCCAACTGAAGCATAAATTTGCTACCGTATTGCATTTCCCAGAGCTACTTCTGTCATTGGGCTCATCAAATCCAATTTCTTCTCTTGGTGGTAAAAAATTTGAAGCCACAGAGACTCACTAACGTAGAGAGACTTGAAGTCATCTGTCCTTGTTCTCTGAGATGGTGCTCAACTTTGTAGCACTTCCGTCTACCTGGGGAGCTCGAAACCCTTACAAAGACCCAGAGCGTTCATGTCACAAAGGACACACTTCTAGCAAAAAGAAAGAGCTTTTAACAAACAACAGGAATGCTGTCCCCTTCAATGTAGTCTCAAAGCTAGTTTCACTATGACTTCCAATTTGTGGTATACACTCGGTATCAGCTGCTAGCGCGCAGACATATGTCTTTTATTGTTCCTAAGATTTGTCAAATCTTTATCTTTTCAGGTAGATGATGGTGTGCAATAGCTAAAGTGATTTGGTTCTAGTGATTCAAGTATGTGTTTAGACTAGAGACAATGCTATTTTTATTACAGTCAATATATTGATTTCCTCATGCCATTCCTTCTGAAGGCTCCAGAGAGCAGTTGATGTCCTCCTGCAGAGGCACGGGATTGTTTCCATGGTCCCTGCCGCCAGCAAGCTTACATTTTAAGGCAGTACATCCTCAAGAGAATATGTTTAATAGCCACAAAAGTGAAATACCATGATGTGTGAGAAGACAGCAAGCCATTAATTTGATTTGAGGGACAGGGAAAGGGTTCATAGGAAAAGGAGTGTTTTTGCTGGTGGTTAGGGGATGAATAGAATCAATAAGCAAAGAAAGAATGAAAAGAACATTCCAAACTCAGTAAGAATAACAGAGTCACAGCCATGTGAAAGTGCAGGGTGAGTTCAAGCAATAGCAAACAGTTCTGTGGTTGGAGAAATGGGCACTTGGGAGATGGCGGTGGAAGATGAAACCAGAAGATGGAGGACTTTAAATGTCAAGATTTGGGACTACAGGAGACCCAGAAGAGCACGTTCAGTCATGTTTGGAACACTGACAGCCTTGTTGGAATAAATGGGAATCTTCCTGAGATGCATTCTTTGAAGGACTGTGCTCACTGGAACGCTCAAGCCCTGGGGCCATTGAAACACAAATCAGTCCTCCTTACTTGATAATCATATCTAATATGATTATGTCTCAGTAGAGGAAAAATAAGCAGCGATTAGGTAAGAAATCAGGCTTCAGAGCACGAAATGAGTCATCAGCAGACCCACAACTGAGGAGGAGATTTGGTCCTGCTGAGCTGGGTGTCATATGAGGTTGCAGAGTATAAAGATAAATTCTGCCAGGACACCTCCTTGAGAAAAATCTGTTTTTTTCTCAGGGGAATAACAGAGGTCTCCCCTAGGGTCAGGAGTCCCAGGGGATGAAGTGGCAAGAGTGGGGGTGCAAGGACTGTTTGGGAAGAGCCCAACATAGTAAAGTGCTGAGGCACGAGTCAGAGAAATGGAGAAAAAAGTTGAGTCTATTCTCCAGCACGGAGACAAGATGGAAGTGATGAGGGCATTGGAGGGAGATGGCAGCTGGCTCAGCCGAGGGGCACCCAAGATGTACCCCGAGGGTTCAGGAAAGAGCACCCCTACACGCACGATTCATTCTGAATGCCATCAGCTCATGGTCTAAGGCTACCAAAATAATTCCCTCTCCTGGTTAGAAGTGGCCCCCCAAGAGCGGCTCTCAAACTTGGGATACACCAGAATGATCTGGAAGGTTTGTCAAAACAGTTTTCTTGGCCCCACCCCTAGAGTTTCTCATTCGGGCTGAGGAATTTAATTTTCTAAGGACTTCAAAGTAGTGCTGATGCTCTAGTCTGAGAAGCACTGATCTAGAACTTGATGGACCAAAGCACTTAGGTAAAGCTCTCAGTAGTTGAACCTAAGAGGAACTAGAAAATGTAGGATTTGATCAATTCTTGCTTGAACTACCTGAAGGGGTTTTGTATGCTCAGGAGACTGATAACTGTCAAAAGAGGCAACAACTGAGTGACAATGCAATAAAAAGAAGAAGAGACAGCAAGGCTGGTGTAAAGAATTTCAAGAAGGAATCTGGCCATTTGCCCAGAACAATCACCTGTTAGAGGAGGAAGGAATGGCATCACTGGCTGGTCACTGATAGCTACAGCTCTCCTGTCATCTAGAATCATCTCTGGAGCTTTCCAAAAACACTAGGCCTGGGCCCCATGCCCAGGTAAATTAAATCAGAACCTCCTCAGGTAGGGCCCTGACTCTGGAAGTTTCTGAAAGCTCCCAGGTGATTCTAACAGCAATTAGGGCTAAGAGCCACTGGTCTACGGAAAATCTGATCCAGTTTAAAGGGGAAACAAAATTTTATAGGGGATCTATGGGATGAGGAGCCCATCTCCAGTTAACATTTGGTAAAATTTCCAATATTTTTTTTTGTGCAAGATTTCTTTTTTTAAGATTTATTTTTATTTTTATTTCAGAGAGAGAGAGACAGAGAGAGAGCGCGAGCATGAGAGGGGAGAGGTCAGAGGGAGAAGCAGGCTCCCCGCGGAGCAAGGGGCCCGATGTGGGATTCGATCCTGGGACTCCAGGATCATGACCTGAGCCGAAGGCAGTTGCTTAACCAACTAAGCCACCCAGGCACCCTTGTGCAAGATTTCTAAACTGACCAATTCTCACACTCTTGTTCTGTCCTTCCCAGATCTTCAAATCCCATTTACTGTTGCTACTCCCAGTACCTGAACAGTTTCTTTGCTGTGCTCCCGCACCCCTTGCTGACTGTGGATCACCATGATGGTTTACGGCAGCCAAATGGCATACAGCTAAAAGCACTGACCAAGGTGTTCTCCTTGAGATTTGTTTCCTCCTGTCTCTCAGAGGCCTGACATGGAGAGCAGGTTCAAATGGCATTCGTCTCCGCAGAGCCACAAGTCCATGAATCATTGATTTTATATCAAATCCAAAGGTAGGCTTAAGAGTCATGAAATGCCCCAGTGGAAAGGAAGATTTATAGATAAGCTAGTCAAACATTTTATAGATAGATAATCTCAGTACAGTGAAATTTTCAATGAAATTCCAACATATAAAATAGATTTTAAAAGAGGCACTAGGAGACAGTGTGTACGCTATGTTGCTATTTGTGTTAACAAAAGGAAGGAGATGGGGCAATGGTGGGTATATCTTTCCACCTCTAGAAAGACAGACCAGAGACTATGACACCGGTTTCCTTTTAGGTGGAGAATTGGAGACAAGTTAGTAAGGAGACTTTTCACTACATACTGTTTTGTTCCCTTTGAATTTTGAAGCATGGGCATGGATCGCCTATTTCAAATTAAATTTTTCAGCAATTAATTTTTTGTAGTGGAGCGGTTCTATTTGGAGCAGGCTGGACTTCCACCTTGCCACCCCTCCCCCTCAGCCTGACAAAGACCTCCCCCCATCGCCTGACAAAGACCCATTAGAATTTCTAATACCATAAAGTTCCTCAGAGGATGCCCCCATGGGATCTGGTTGGAGACCTACTGAACTTTTCAACCCCACATTTCTTAGCAGCCGGAACTGATGCTTAGAGAGGCCAAGTAACTGGCTCGAAGTCACACAACAAAGGAACCTAAATCTCCTGATCCTTTCTTCATTCCTTTTTTTTCCTGATTCTTTTTTCCATCCCTCCTCAGATATTTAATCCCTTCTATTAGGATCTCAGATACTTGTTGAGCCTGTGCAACTATGCCAAAAAGATATTAATACAATCACACATCAGCAGCAGAGGAAATGTATTGACCAGACACCAAATAAATAGCAAACCTTCACTATCCTTCACTATCACAGTAGTGATATGACAATAACCCTCCCCATTCGTGAAAATTCATGCTATGAACAGCCATGTAATATAAAGGATTATGTAGTTTATTTGAGTATTTTGTAACCATGAGTCACAAGACAAACATTTGGAAGATAAAAGCGCCATATATAGAAAGCAACTCTATTGTTTTTGTTGATGTTGGCACAGCCCCAATGACCACTAGGTGGCAGTAGTGTCCTAACAACGTAGAGCAGTAGGTCTAGTGCTCTTTGTGAAACTGCATTCACATCACACAGCTGACCCACCTGGCTATGCTGCCTTCAGACCCAGAGAGAATTATTAGTAGAAATTCCAAACAATTCTCCACTCTCCTGATTAGATGTATCCTCTTTTGTAACAACCAAGAGTGCTTTATTTAGCTGATGTCACAAAGCAGGCTCAAACCAGCAGCCCTTAGGCAGAACCTGGTCACCAGCCATGAGTTTGCATTGGTCAGAGTTTGGTTTTGTCTTCATCCAAAATGACTTTAGGTGGAGTAGGTTCTCTCCACTTCGCCAGATCTCCCACCATTCTTTAATGTCTTATTAAAGATACCTAAGGCTTGGGGCGCCTGGGTGGCTCAGTCGTTAAGCGTCTGCCTTCGGCTTGGGTAGTGATCCCAGAGTCGCGGGATCGAGTCGCGGGATCGAGTCCCGGCATCGAGCCCCGCATCAGGCTCCCCACTCGGCGGGAAGCCGGCTTCTCCCACTATCATTCCCTCTGCTTGTGGTCCCCCTCTCGCTGTGTTTCTCTCTGCCAAATAAATGTAATCTTTAAAAAAAAAAAAAAGGTATCTGAGGCTCCCCCATATTTTTGCATGGTCCCTGAAGGCATCTGAGTTTGGAATCTCTGTTAAAATGCCCTTCTTAAATAAGCAATAACTCTGCAATTACAATCCAACTGGTCTATTCAACTATCTTACAATGTCTTACATCCACCTTATCCTATGTCATCCCTCTATCTGCAATGTTCTTTTCCACGGCATGTCCTTTTTTTTTTCCAATTCTCATTCTTGAAGGCCCAAATTAAAGGTCACCTTTTCCTTTTTTCCCATCCAAGTATGGTTTAGAAAAAAGTATTGTACAAAATATTTTTTTAAATATGTATTTTCTTTATACAAGTATAAGAAAAATTAAAACTCTATTGTCTCCTGAATGCACTAAGAGGATATACTGTGGGGTTCAGAATAAGCTCTGGAATCAGATACCCCTAACAAGCTGGGTGACTGAGCAAGTTACTTCACTTACTAATAATAAGATAATAATAGCACCTACTTAAGAAGATTTGGGGTTTTTTTTTAATTTTTAGTTTGAAATAACTTTAGAATTATTGTGTAGAGTTTTTACACATCCTTTATCCAGCTTCTCCTGATGTTAATATCTTACATAAACATAGTCCAAAGATCAAAACCAAGAATTGACATTGGTGCAATACTGTTAACTCAATCTACAGACCTTATTTGAATTTCACCAGTTTTCCAGATGTGATGTTGTGCCCCTCTCGATGCATCATATCTGGGGGTATGTGATGTCAATATGTCTATTGGTGAGGTTAATTTTGATAGCCTGAATTAGGTGGTGTTTGGGGGGCTTCTATTTTTCCCTTTGTAATTAATAAACTTGTGGGGAGATACTGTGAGACTATGCAAATATCCTGTTCTCATCATACTTTCACCCACTAATTATAGCATCCATCAGTGGTTCTTACCTGCAACAATTATTAGTACAGTGTTTGCCCAATGTATTTCTCTCATTCCTTCTGCACATATTAAGTGGAATTCTACTGCAAGGAAAAATTGTTTCTTCCCTTCCTACATTTATTTATTGGGGGGGCAGAGTGAGGATGAAATGAAATAAGACAGCAAAGCTTCAGTAAGTGTGAGCCACTCTTAATGTTATTATTGAGACAGTGTGAAAGCTCTCTGATTAATATGGCCATTTTCTGGTTGGGAATGAGTACTTCTAAAACATTTAGGGATATTCCAAAATAGGGATGCCTGGGTGGCTCAGTCTGTTGAGAGTCCGCCTTCTGCTCAGGTCATGATCCCAGGAGTCCCGCATGGGGCTCCCCGCTCAGGGGAGTCTTCTCCTCCTCCTTCTGCGGGCTCCTCCCCCTGCTTGTGCGCGCTCTCTCTCTCTCTCTCTTACTCTCTCTCTCTCTCTCCCTCTGACAAATAAATAAAAACATTTTAAAGGATTTTCCAAAATAGTCCACTGTATTAATCTGCTAAAGGCGCTGTAACAAAATACCACAGACGGAATGACTTACCCAGCAGAAATTGAGTTCCTCACAGTTCTGGAGGCTGGAAGTCTAAGATCAAGGAGTCAGCAGCGCTGGTTGTTTTCCAGGCCTCTCTCCTCGGCTTGCGGTTTCCTCTTATAAGAACACGAGTCAGATCGGATCATGACCCTCCCTGAGCGTCTCATTTTAACGTAATCACCGCCTGAAAGGGGTTCTCTCTCTAGGCACCTTCCCACGTGCTGGCGTTAGGGCGACGACGTATAAATTGTGTGGGGAACACAGTTCAGCCCATAATATTTACTTCCTTCAGAGAACAATTGTGAGTAAATAACCATACACGCGCGAGCGCTTTCAGAACCGGAAAGCCCCGCATCGGACGTAGAGCTGGGGCGTAGACGTCACGGCGGCTCCGACGCCACGCACGCGCCTCACGCACAAATCCAAATCGCTTCCGCAGCCTCGTTCAAGGTCACTGGCACTGTGGATGTGACCATGCTTCCGTGGCTGCCGCAGAACCCCGGAAGGCGAACTTCAGCCCGGCTGCCTCTGCCTTATCACACGTTCGCCTTGATTGGCAGCCACAGTGAGAGTGTTTGGGGTTTGTTTTCCTGGGGCTCGGGGCTTCTAGCGGCTCGCTTCTGGCTGTGCCAGCTACCTCGACAGAGGCCTAAGGCATCTCCTTGCCTCCAACAGGGAGGCTGCCCGTGCGCCTGCCAGCACAGCGCCCGATGTCTCCATCCACCAGCTGCGTCGCCTTGGGCGAGGCCCCTCAGTGCAGCACTTTGTCTCCATCCCGCAGCTGAGAAAAAGGGATAACAACCCTCGCAAGCCAGCAATGAGGATGAATGCGTTAATCTTGACAGAGCATTTGGAGAACACAAAATGGACAAATTCCTATTCATGTCTTTCGAGAACCAGCATCAGATGAAACACCTGCTAGGAAGCTAATCCTTTTATATGATGTTTTCTTGAAGAAGGCAATTTGCCGATTTTAATAAATCTTAGTCTCCCAGAAGTGGGAAAAGGGCACACACTTTACTCTGTGCAAGTGAAAAAAAGGGGGAATGATCTCTTCCCCCTGAAGGTTTTGCTTATCAGAGAGTAGCAGAGGCCAGTAGAAGCTGCAACCCTGGTCTGCCTTGCCTGTCCCGAATAAGGGAAGAGAACCAGAGTTCCCCCCCACCCCCCCAGGGCTACTATTTCCTCAGCCTCTGACATCCTCACCCTCCACGGCCTCCACACTCTGAGTGTGTGGGAGGAGGAATGGATAAAATTGAACTGCTGCCTCCGCCAGCTTGGCAAGCTCACCATCATTCTGCTAAGATAATAGTAGCCATTCCTAGCTTGAAAATCATGCTTTGAAGCTATTCAGAATTATCAGTACTTTGACAGCCAAAGAAGAGAAGTCTTTGGTCACTTCCAGAACATCCCAAGGGAGTTTCTCTGTAGGAACTCGCTCTGTTTATTGTGTTCCCTCTCTGCAAAAATTAATCTCTCTACCTGTGACTTATCCCCTGCGAGCACCTACACTTTTGTGGGAACCTCTATCTCCCTGGCATTTCCTTATCTTCCTTGCCCCACTGCCAGGTAATTATCACTTCACGTGCAGCAGCAGCCTTCTAGAATCCCTAAGTCATCCTACATACTCCCCATCTAGCCTTGCCTGTTCCTCTCCTTCCTCTGCCCCTAGTCAAATCCTAAAATTAAAACAAAATCTTTCCAATCTCACCTCTATTACCATATCCCCTGTGACGTTCCTTTTAGGTAGCGTGGCTTCTGACCAGACAGAAAGAGAGAATGTTTGCACACGCGACAGGCTCACGAGGAGGAAGGAGGACAACAGGGGCGGACATACAACATTGTGAAGTGAGCACATGGCCCTGTTTGGAGAACTCCATATAATTCAGTAAACTGGGACTTAAGGAGCAAGAAAAAGCTAGGGCAGGTACACAGAGCCAGGGCACAGAGCCTTGGATCCCATGCAGAGTTTGGACATGATCGAGAGACAATGGGAGCCACTGAAGGTTTTAAGTGAGGAAGTGTCACATACAGATTGACCAGTTGGAAAGATTTCTCTGCAGAGGAGTGGAGAATGCATGGCAGGAAACAGCTAGAAGCAGGGAGATCAGTCAGAGGAGCTGTTGCAATAATCTGAAGTTGACAGCAGCGAGGGAGGAGATGTGATCGTAGCTTAGGTAACGTTCCTCAGAGTGTTGTACTTGGACCAATGTCAGTCTTCTGACTGTTTTTGGTGATTCACTGTGAGATAAGGAATGTGTGCCAGAAAGTAAATCCAAGGCCGTGCCATGCTTCCTTCATCAAGAAAGCCTTGCTTTAGGTGGGGAAGTGTCCGTTGAATTAAAAGTGTATTTAGGAGGTAGTTGTTTGACATTTTCCATTCTGACCCGAGTGCCTTATCTTTGTGGAGCTGAAACCAAGAGTTTGTAGACCAGCACCGTGAGTGGCGCTGACCCAAAGTACGTTCTGACCTAATGATAATTTGGATCAAAGTGAAAAAGTTCAGTTGTGGTGCACTGCGGAAAGGTGGAAGACAATATACACTTAAAAAGAAAAACTAGTAATTCAAGGTGCAGAAGGGATAAGACACTGAAAGAGCGATACATGAACTCAGTCTCTGAGGGCTCCAGTCGAGAAGCTGGGTCCTAGGATGGGAGGACTGAGGGCTTTTAAGTAAAGCAGAATCGAGTTCAAATGTCAACTCCTGGACATACTGTGTAATGTTACGTTAGTGAGCTGACCTCTCTGAGCCTCTTTCCTGGTCTGTAGAACAGAGGAAGTCCTACCTGCCTCCCAAGAAGACATTTCCATGATAGAGCATGTGACAGGCATTTGTAAACATCCCCAAGATCTGGGTGTTGACAGGATTTCTTTTCCTTTAGCACCTACGGTTCTTGGTCACACCGCCTAGAAGAATGAAGAGGTACACCAGATGAAGAGTGGTAGGCAGCAAAGCAAAGTTTATTGAGTGATACTGAGTGAGGATACAAAGCTCCCAAAGAGGGAGGGGGCGCAAGAGGGTTGCCTTCAGGGCTTCTAAATCTAGGGGTTTTTTTGTTTTTTTGTTTTTTAAGATTTTATTATTTATTTGACAGAGAGAGAGAGAGAGAGATCACAAGTAGGCAGAGAGGCAGGCAGAGAGAGAGAGGGAAGCAGGCTCCACACTGAGCAGAGAGCCCGATGCGGGGCTTGATCCCAGGACCGCGAGATCATGACCTGAGCCGAAGGCAGAGGTTTTAACCTGCTGAGCCACCCAGGTGCCCCATGTCTAGGGGTTTTATGAGAATGTTGGTGGGCTTTTTTAATCGTATTAAGCCTCCGGGTGCCTGTCCTGAATCAGGTTGTCCACATGCTCATCTACCTATCAGGTCATTGTCCATGTGGGAAAGGGTGGAGGACTCCTTCCAGGTTGTTGTTTCATAGCCTCAGGGATCTAGAGAGCTGTGGCTGCTGCTACTCTATGGCCAAGCCAGCTGCAGGCCACCAGATCCAGCTCTTTGGCTAAATATCCCACTGGCTGTTGAGCTGGCCTCTGGGTCTGGATTAGGAGGCCCAAGGCCATTTCCTTTCTTTCTGGCACACAAGTTGTAAGTCCTCCCAGTAGGAGGACTTAAAGCTGGGACACTGAGTAAAGCCCAGAATAACAGGATGGGGTCTTTTTCCTTTTAAGGGTAGTTTTCCTCTTAGGACGGGAACTCCTTGCCTCTGCCTGCCTTTCTTCCAACTATCCTCCATTATTGACACATGATAAGCGCTTATGAAAACGCTTTAATTCGGTTCAAGCTACCATTTCATGTAAATGTGCTTATTTTTCCAGTCTAGAGTAGCCTGATAAAAATACATTTGATATAGCAATAAAAAGTATTCCAAATACAGTAGGTGACAAGATATTTTGGGGGATTCATTTGTCAAATTTATTTTGGTATTCTAAGGAGTTCAAGAAATAAACAGGAGATTAGACCAAGTCCTATATATTTTGTTATTTTGTCAATAAATGTTAGCAAAAACTAACACTTTTTTTCAGCTTTATGTACCCAAAGCTATGTGGGCTTTAGAAGACTAGCACTGCTATAGGGCAGTATTTCTTTAGCCTAGGGAGCCTTTTAAAAGAATCTGAAAGATTTAGTAGATCTGTGATAGGGCCCAAGCAATATGTTTGTGCAAAAATTATTTTTCTAGTATTAGTAGCCTTTTGGGGGACTTAATCCTAGCAGTTGTGAAACAGACTGTTTAAATGTTCCTACTAATTGTGCCACAAAGTGGCGTAGCACATACTGAGATTGGCTTTATTAAAGTCCTTTATTCCTGGTGTATTCTGTGCTTGGTGGTTTAAATGACTGCTTCCTTTGTTGTAGTACCTGGACTGAGTTCTAGTTACTAAACGGCATAACTCACTGTACTCCGTAGGTAACTAGTAATTACCTTCTGTGTGCCTGAGGGCAGGGAAGAATATTGGCTGCAAAGGAGCCTGATGGAAGTTTTGGAAATGATGTAACTTTAATATAGGCTGGTGATGGTTCCAAGACTGTATGCACTTGTCAAACTCACTGTATGCACTTGTCAAACTCATCCAATCATAAAAGTTAAGCAGAAAGGTAATGAGAAGATAACGTTTAAAAAAAAAAAAAAAAGAGCAGTGTTAATAAAGACAAAGTTGGGAGTATGTAGGTATTAGCCTCTCCGGAATACCAAACTCTGTAAAAAAGATAATAAAACCATGCAGACACCTGTCCCAGCAGCGTTGTAAAATCCTCTATTCTACTCCCATTTCTTCCCCAAACTTTTCTTCCTACCTCCAGCTCCATTCCCACATTCTGTGGCCCAGCCTTTGAGTCATCCAGTCTAAGGGTCTATCTCCAACCTCCAGTCTTGTCTGACAGGGCCCTGTCTTGGTGCCTATTTTAGTCTTATTTCAACCCTGTTCATGTTGAAGATATCTACCCAGTACTCAGGTCCCTCTACTACAACCACCTGGGCTGCTCCTCTTAGTCCCCTCCCCAGAGATTCCCAGACTCTGCCATGGCTATTGCCCTGTGCTTGAGAACAAACAGAAGCGCATTG
Source organism: Procyon lotor (assembly GCA_028646535.1). NCBI lineage: Eukaryota > Metazoa > Chordata > Mammalia > Carnivora > Procyonidae > Procyon > Procyon lotor. The sequence goes on along the minus strand of CM053606.1, from coordinate 74,576,558 downwards.
CCCCTTCATTTGGACCTCTTTACCATTTGCCTACAGGACTCCCCTGCAATACTGCCACTGCCCTTGGGCACCGAACTTGGCAGTCAGATGGAAACTATCCCAGTAGCTGATGAGTTGGGCCCACCACTTGGTAACCGCCTTGCCCCCAGCGTAAAAATCCAGCTCTAGATCCAAGCCCTTCACTACACATTCCTGGGGAGGGGGAGAGGGGAAGCAAACAGTACTTTATGTTTATATGGCAATTTACAACTTAACAAAGTTCCTTCGCCTTACCTCATTTGACCCTCATGCCAACTCAGACAAAAAAAAAAAAAATCAATTCCCCTATTTTACAGATCAGGGCAAGTGACTTCGCAAGCCCAGGAGGAAGAGGTTTCCAGGCCTGCACGACTTTGCCTGTTAACACCAAACCAGTTGTGGGCAAACTGAGATAGTCAGTCACCCTGGATCCCTGAGCTAGTAAGTGACAGAGCTGGGATTTGAACCCAGCACATATAGCCCAGTACTGTAGTAGTTGCATTTTAAAAATGTTTGTTAAATGAATGACACCTAGTCTGTCTGCTTTCCATTGCATCATGTGCCTCTTATAAACAGCATCCCCCTTAGACTAATACACACAGGTCTTATTTGCTTTCTTTCTTCCAGAAATGGCAATCAGAAGAAAAGACAGGGCGGAAGCACTACTTTGCATGAGAAAAGCATCTTTGCATTAACTCCCATGTAGGAATAAACACCGATAGTACTAATTTCAACAAAGGAATTAATTAAGCAGAGTCTGTGATTATCTTAATAAGAACTTGAAATCAAAAGTGATTGTGAATGGGCCACTAACCCAATCAATATACATACTCTACCCCAGAATAATCAGAGCTGATTGCATATATGAATATTCAGTACATGTAAATTTTAAATCCTAGAATCAGATAATAACAGAGGCTTGTAAGAGACGTGAAGTATATCTCTAAAGTCAAGCCTAACCTCACTGAAATCATCTTGGAAAAGATGACAATCTGTGCTCCTTTTAAAGAGAAAGCCCAAGAGCTTCTTCAGGTGACAGTTTTAATCATCAAGGAAGGATGAGAGAGAGAGTAAGGGGATTAATGGAGGGTAGCTACCTAACTCAACATGGAAAAATCTTTCCTTTTCCCTTCACCCACCAAATAGCCTCAGTAGCAAAAAATCGAGAAAGAGAGGAGATAAGCATTGTTATCGCAGGAGAGTCTGTGGTTGCATACTGTTTCTTAGGGAGAAGAGAGCTTCTTCATGGCATCAACAAAAAGGTATCAAAATATGGTCCAGGGCCAACACTAGCGTGGGACTTTGTGCAAATCACAAAAACTTAATTTCTCTGCGGGTACCAGTTAGAACAAGGTGTCCCATCCTCAGAGTTGTCACTGACCCTCTCTACTGGTACACAGCTAGTTGAGACAGGGCCCCGTGGCAGCCCCAGGAACTTACCCTCTGCCAGACTCTTGGGCGGAGCCCAAGTCACCACCCATCTGAGCCTCTGCCAGTTCAAGCTCCCCTCTATCACCTGGGATACTACTGTCCTCCAGGACTATATCCAGCCTTTGTTTTCACATATTTCTTTCATTCATGTGTATCACCTTTTGGGATAAGTAACTCCCAAGACTCAGTCACATTGTAGACCTCCCTTATATGCACCCAACATTTACCTTTTTCACCACTTTACAATCTTTACATGCATTGAAAAGCTTCTGAATATTCCTCATTCATTCAACAAGCATTTATGAGTTACCTATAATGTCTCAGGCACAGTGCTGGCTGGGTACGGAAATCAGCAGTGGAACAATTACGAGGGGCAGGAATTCTTAAGGCCTTAAGGGAACAGGTAATAAAATAACCATTCCTGGAAGAGAGGACACTATCACATAGTCAAGACGAAATGCCCAGATAACTACAAATTAGTTCAGAAGGGCTGCAGGCAGGAAGTCTTCGGGAGTTGGCAGACATGAACCTGGATAATTCGGTACCTTTCCAAGAAGTCTTCTCTGGCTGATCCCTAGAAAAGCAACAGCTTCTACCCTCTCTCCCTAAATAAACATAAGGCAGTCAAGGCTTCCTACCCTCCCTTTCCCATTTTCCAATGCCCAATGCTTTTCCACCTTCCCTGTTTGCATTTTCTTTTCCATCTGTCTTCTGTAAATACCTACAAATTAATCCACATCAGTGTTTTCTGCCTGTAACCACTGGGAAGGGTGGAGTAGTCAACGTTTCCTGTGACCCAGGAAGAAGAGAAAACAGAGGTTATCAGTTCTGGGCTATATCAAGCCACTGTGTGTTTCCTCAGAAGCCTGGTTAACCTATCTTACTATAACATCAAATACCTGTCTTTGCTAAGCATACCCTGTTAACAGAGAGAACAGAATCCCTTACACTCCCGAAGATGCTTTCCAGTAGCAGAGAGGGAGCTAAGAAAAGGACTGGCTTAATTCAGCCTGGGGTAAGAGCAATACAAACAATGGGAAGAGAGAGAGGCTGAGAAAGGTAAGAAGGGGAAAGAGGCCCCACGGGCAGTGCTTCTGTCTGGCTTTGAGCACTGTTGGGCATGACAGCCGAGTGCCTGCTCCACCCACAGGCTCAGTGAGAATGTCTTGCCCCGGCCATAACTGCCAACCTCAGCTGGTTGGGATAAGAATAGAATCTCATCCAAGGGCTGTCAACCCACAGAGTGGACAATGACCTGCGATGCAGCCTGAGATCAGGACAACAGTGATGATAATAACAGCTGGGATGCGTTGCAGGTTTACAGCGTGTCCAGAAGCTAGGTTATCTCATTTAATCCTCACAACATTGCTGTGAGGTAGATACTATTTTTAGCTCCCTTTTACAGATGACAGAACATATTTCAAAAGGTTTCATAAATCTCCCAGGATCAGAAGATTAAGTCAAATCCTGGTCTGTCTGATTCTAGAACCAAGCTCTTGCTCACCTTTTAGTATCGCCTTTCATTCACTTTTTTATGTATTCAACAAATACTGCTGAGTGGTCACTGTTAGCCAAATACTGTGGTAAGTGCAGAGGTACGACAGAGGCCAAGAATAAAAATGTCCCTGGGGGCGCCTGGGTGGCACAGTCTTGGTTTTGTTTTTGGTTTTATTTTGTTTTGGTTTTTAAAGATTATTTATCTATTTGACAGAGAGATAGAGAGAGAGAGAGAGTACACACTCAAGCAAGGGGAGTGGGAGATGGAGAAGCAGGCTTCCTGCTGAGCAGGGAGCCTGATACAGAGAGTGCGATCCTAGGACCTTGGGATCATGACCTGAGCCGAAGGGAGACACTTAACAACTGTGCCACCCAGACACCCCCACAGTCTTGGTTTTGGATGAGGTCATGATCTCAGGGTTGTGAAATCAAGCCCTGTGTCAGGGTTTATGCTGAGCACAGAGACTGCTTCAGTTTCTCTCTCCCTCTCCCTCTGCCCCCCTCTTTCTCTCTCTCTCTCAAATAAATAAACAAACAAACAAACAAATAAATAAATATCTTTTAAATGTCCCTGCCCCCATGCAGGTTATACTCCACAGAGGAGCTAGATAAAAAACAAGCAAATAATCAGTGAAAATAAGTACAGGTTGCATTAAATACTATAAAAAAGGTTAATGGAATATTATGGTAGGGAAAGATGGAGGAGAACTAGTTAAATGTCAGGGAAGGCCCCTTGAAGAAGGGACATTGCACTGAGACCAAAGAATGTGACACAGCCAGCCATGAAGTAACTTGAGGAAGAAGTGAGGGACTCAGAAGACCCAGAACAGACCTAGCAATGAAGAGGCAGGGGATGTAGCTTTGGTCTATAGAGGGTTTAACAGGGACCAGATCATAAGGGCCTGTAATGGAGTTAAAATTTTTATGTTAACATAAAAGGAGTTAAAATTTCTTCTATGTATATGCCATGCCATTGTAGGTTAAGGAGCAGAGTGATGGCTTATTTACTTATTATTAAAAAGAGAGAGAGCGTACATGCATTGGCAGAACAAATGTTGTTAAAATGTCTATGCTACCCAAAGCATTCTACACATTTAATGCAATCCCCTTCAAAATACTAACAGTATTTTTCTCAGAACTAGAGCAAGCAATCCTGAAATTTGTATGGAACCACAAAAGACCCCAATTAGCCAAAGCAATCCTGAAAAAGCAAAGCAAAGCAAAGCTAGAGATTTCATCCTTCTGGACTTCAAGCTGTATTACAAAGCTGTGGTAATCAAAACAGTATGGTACTGGCACAAAAATAGACACATAGGTCATTAAAACAGAATAAAAAACCCAGAAATAAACCCACGACTGTGGCCAGTAATCTTCAATAAAGCAGGAAAGAGTATCCAATGGGAAACAGACAGTCTCTTCAAAAAGTGATATTGGAAAAACTGGACAGCAACATGCAAAAGAATGAAACTGGACCACTTTCTTATACTATACACAAAAATAAAATTCAAAATGGATGAAAGACCTAAATGTGAGACCTGAAACCACAGAAATCCTAGAAGAGAACACAAGCAGTAACTTCTCTGACATTGGCCACAGCAACTTCTTTCTAGTATGTCTCCTAAGGCCAGGGAAACAGAAGCAAAAATAAATGGGACTACATCAAAACCAAAGGCTTCTGCACAGAGAAGGAAACAATCAACAAAACTAAAAGGCAGCCTATGAAATGGGAATGGGACTAGATGTTTGCAAATGACATATCTGATAAAGGGTTAGTATCCAAAATCTATAAAGAATTTATAAAACTCAAAACACAAAAAATGAATAATCCAATTAAAAAATGGGCAGAAGACATCAACAGACATTTCCCCAAAGAAGGCATCCAGATGGCCAGGAGACACAAGAAAAGATGCTCATCTTCACTTATTATCGGGGAAATGCAAATGAAAAGTACAATGACATATCACCTCACACCTGTTAGAATAGAATAAAATAAAAAACACAAAAAAGCAGCAGGTGTTGGTGAAATGTAGAGAAAAAGCAACCCTCTTGCACTTTTGGTGGGAATGCAAACTGATGCAGCCTCTGTGGAGTTTCCTCAAAAAGTTAAAAATAGAATTGCCTTATGATCCAGCAATTGCACTGCTGAATATTTACCAAAAAAAAATACAAGAACACTAATTCAGAGGTATCTCATGTTTATAGCAGCATTACTTACCATAGCCAAGATATGAAAGCAACCCAAGAGTCCACTGATTAATGAATGGATAAAGAATGTGTGATATATATAATGGGATATTTATTCAGCCATAAAAAGGAATGAAATCTTGCCATTTGCAACAACATGGATGGAGCTAGAGTATCATGCTAAGTGAAATAAATCAGATAAAAACAAATACCATATGATTTCACTCATATGTGGAAATTAAGAAACAACAACAACACCAAAAAACAAGCAAAGGCAAAAAATAAGAGAGAGAGACACAAAACAAGAAACAGACTCTTAATTATAGAGGACAAATTGATAGTTGCCAGAGGGGTGGGGTGGTGGGGATGGGTTAAATAGATGATGGAGATTAAAGGAGTGCACTCGTCATGATGAACACAGGGTAATATATGGAAGTGTTGATTTACTATATTGTACACCTGAAACTAATATAAAACTGCATGTTACCTAATTGGACTTAAATTTTTATAACCTTAAGAAAAGAGAGAATGGGAGCATAACATAATAGTTGATAGTTAGAAGCATAAATTCCGGAAATAGCATTCCTGGCTTCAAGTCCCTGACTTGCTGCTTGCTAGAATTAAAAAAGGGAAATAGGACCCAGTGGACTCACTTGTGCTAAGCCCATGTCACCAAACCAAGACTTAATACTAAACTTAATTACACTTTCAACATCTCCCAGGAGTAGAATCTTAGGCCAGCTAATCTGGAATTTCCTGATCAGTACTGAAGTAATCTGCCTGATAGATCTCTGCCATCCCCTAAAGGAAGAAGACCTTGAAACAAACAGCCCACTCTTTATTAATGACCTCCTTGTCCAATGTTACTCAGCCATCAAAAAGAATGAAATCTTGCCATTTGCAAGAACATAGATGGAACTAGAGTGTATTATGCTAAGTGAAATAGGTCAGTCCGAGAAAGACAAATACCATATGATTTCACTTATATGTGGCACTTAAGAAATAAAACAGATGGGGGCATCTGGGTGGCTCAGTGGGTTAAAGCCTCTGCCTTCAGCTCAGGTCAGGATCTCAGGGTCCTGGGATGGAGTCCCGCATGGGCTCTCTGCTCAGCGGGGAGCCTGCTTCCCCCTCTTTCTGCCTGCCTCTCTGCCTACTACTTATAATCTCTCTCTGTGTGTCAAATAAATAAAATCTTAAAAAAAGAAAGAAAGAAAGAAAGAAAGAAAACAGATGAACATATGGGAGGGAGAGGGAAACAAACCGTAAGAGACTCTTAAAGATAGAGAACAAACTGGGAATTGATGGAAGGAGGTGGGTGTGGGATGGGCTAGATGGGTGATGGGTATTAAGGAGGGTACTTGTTATGAGGAGCACTGGGTGTTGTATATAAGTGATAACTGAAACCAATATTGTACTGTATGTTAACTAACTAGGATTTAAATAAAATTTTGAAAAGAAAAAAATAGATAAAATTTACTAAGATAACTTTTATTTTTTAACAGATTTGGTGGCAGCAATGGGATCCAAAAGAGACTTTCAACAGCTTTGGAGACAAGAAACACAGACATGGTACCCTTAAACCCTTCGAGTTCTCTTTCTCACTGTTTCTGAGGGCCATAAGTTAGTTCCTCTGGGTTTGCAGCTCCACTCTCTTTGCATCACATTGCTGATTTAATTGGCTGCAATTTCCAGTCCAGGGCTTAGCAGGTGAGCTTGAATTGGCAGACAGTTCCATCTGGAACCTGAGTCCCTGGCACATGGTTCACTCCACAGTTCCACGTTTGTTTGGAATCTCAGTCCACAGCCCCCATTTGTTAGAGTCTGCTGGTTCACTCCTCTCCCCAGTCCCCAAATCAGTGTTGGGAATTGCTGGTGATACACACCTGACCTTACTAAGCCAAAGTCAACCAGCAACTTCAAGACATTTCCATGCAAAAAAAGAAATTTCCGTGCAATGAGGTACAGTGTAAAACACCACACAATCCCCAGACCAGTGGCACATCCCTTTTAGGAATTAGCTTGGCTCAAAAGACCCAAAGGCTTAGCTAAAAAAAAAAATTAGATCCTTAAATTCCAAAGAGTTGAGCATGCCACTTTCCATCACACCTGCTTATCTTATGTCTAAGAACTATGATCCTGGAAGCTATAAGTATCCACAAAAGTGGCAAATTTGTATTAAATTTGTGTCCTAAAAACTTGGCTTAGTAACTGTCAGGTTAGGGGCCTCAGAATATGCCTGGAAAGAAATGTTTGCACCCTCATTTGCAGCTAGATATGTTTGGACAGAAATGTGGGTCAAACTCTAATCGTGGCTCCTTAAGGATCCTACCAAACCACTGCCAGCCCTCAGGGAAATTACAGCCATGGTCATTATGGAGAACATTTCAATTAGACAAGATTATTTATTTAAGCAGTACACTTTAAAGCAAGGGCTCCCAAATCAAGCAGAATGAGATACAGAAGCTTCCAAAAAGCCTTCAGGACTCCAAACACCTTCATTGGAAAAGTCATTACAAAAAACTAATGAAAAAATTAAAGACACAAGTGGTCCCTGAAGCAGAAGACCATAAGACGGATGCAACTCCTTCTACTTTTCCGATTTTTCTTTGTGCAAGTACTCATTTCTAGCAATCCTCTATCTGAATCGTCTTTCCATTCTGAAGAGACTACATGACCATTAACAAAAGCTCACCAAGTTACTTATGGGCACCTCCATATCTACCCTTGAAGGAGAACCCCCATATGGTCCCCTCCCAGGTTGATAGGACTCTGAGGGGTTAATTCTGCTAAATTGCCAAGGGAAACTAAAATTAAAATTAATAAAAATCCTCACCAAATCCTGGTACTTATCAGGCTCATACTCTTCACTTTAAACCCCACTCCTGGGGGTGCCTGGGTGGCTCAGTTGGATAAGCGACTGCCTTCGGCTCAGGTCATGATCCCGGAGTCCTGGGATCAAGTCCCACATGGGCCTCCTAGCTCCACGGGGAGTCTGCTTCTCCCTCTGACCTCCTCCCCTCTCATGCTCTCTCTGGCTCGCTCTCTCTCAAATAAATAAATAAAATCTTTAAAAAAAATTAAAAAAATAAAATAAATTAACCCCACTCCTGGGCGCCTGGGTGGCTCAGTTGGTTGAGCAGCTGCCTTCGGCTCACGTCATGATCCTGGAGTTCCGGGATGGAGTCCCACATCGGGCTCCCAGCTCCATGGGGAATCTGCTTCTCCCTCTGACATTCTCCCCTCTCAAGCTCTCTCACTCACTCTCGCTCAAATAAATAAATCTTTAAAAAAATAAAAAAATTAAAATAAACTCCACTCCAACCCTGTGAATGGGATCCAGGGAATACTTCGTTTGTGGAAGAATTTATTAAAATATTCCAAAGACAAACTCTAAATCCAGAACATAGAAATCTTTTTATTTCCATCTTAATTGGAAATCTCCTGATAGAAAAAGCAAATTGATGAAAATGTGATTGGATGGCAGATCAGTCCCTTGATGTCATTTGGGCACAACCCAAATCTTTAAGGAATTAAAAGCAACTTTCCTTATTTTACAAATCTCTGCAAAACAAGAACTGTGGCTCAAGAAACTATTTAAAGTCCACTTACCTTTTTGTTAATCCTCAGCCCTCCCTTATTCATCTTAAAAGACATGTAAATTACTATAAAAAGCCTGGCCTTCGGAAACAGAAGTCCTTCTTAGAGAAATTTATATTCTGTCCGGGTGCTTTTGAGGTGTAAATATTCTCCAGGAACTCTTATCTAGGCTATCTCTCAAAAGGAAAGGAAAGGGGAAGGGAGGGGAGTAGAGGGAGAAAGAAAATTGAAACTTCAAGGAGATAATTCTTATCAAAAGGAAAAAATGGTGGAGAGTATTTAAAACATAGATGAATAAAAAGTTGTGTTTTCTCAACAAATATTAGTAAAATTCTGTAGCCATCAAAGCAAGTAAACAAGTTATTCCATCTACCAAAAACACAATTTGGATTCAACATATTTTACAACTAGTGACTTTTGTTATTACTGTACCTTATTCATGGATGACTAAAATTTTAGAATGGATTTGAAGGTCTTTTTTTTGCATCTATCTGTATATTATGTGTGTGTGTGTCTCTCTGTGATATATATATGTATACGTTATATATACATAAATGTTGTTATATACATAAACAATTGTGTTTATGTATATGTTAACAAAAAATGTGCTGCATTCCCAACAGCCATAATTAGTCCTCCATTCCTGAAGGGACATTTGGGTGGTATATCATACTGTCTACCACAGGAGTGCTCTTAAAAATAATATGTGTAAGGAAGTAGGGGAAGCGTGTCTGGGCAGAGAGAGAAATTGAACTGTGATACAGTTGCTAACAGAGACCTCCTCCAGTTCTACAGGGAGCTCTGGAACTGGTGTGGCCCTTCAGAGTTGTCCTGAACTGGAGGCCTTTGTACCCTTGTTTCAACTAGCATTAAATGCAGACGGTTCTTGGGGAAGAGGTTGAATCTTGACCAGAGGACAATACTCAATGAGGGAATCAGCTGTGAGCTATCAACAGACAACAGCAGCTGGAGGGATGAGCGCCTTAGTCCCAAAGGGAGTATCTGGGTGTTAGACCATAGTCTCCAAAGGAGTTATCAGTATATAGATGATAAATTTGGCCATGGACACAGATGAGATCACTGGGGAGAAAATGCAGAGAGTAAAGAGAATAGACCCCAGGACTTAGTCCTAAATCTATTAGAAGCCAGAGCGGGAGAAGGGCTGGTAAAGAGATGATAAAAGAGCAGCCAGGGGCACCTGGGTGGCTCAGTGGGTTAAAGCCTCTGCCTTCAGCTCAGGTCGTGATCTCAGGGTCCTGGGATCGAGCCCCGCATCAGGCTCTCCGCTCAGCGGGGAGCCTGCCTCTCTCTCTCTCTGCCTACTTGTCTCTCTGTCTCTCTCTCTCTCTGTCAAATAAGTAAAAAAATAAATAAATCTTAAAAAGAGCAGCCAGAATTGTGATGTCTAAATGGGGTGTGTCCATTCAGCTGGGGGCCCCCCAAATGTGGGGTGACAATGGCATGGAAGTCAATGGTGAGGGAGGTGAAAGAATTCTGAGGCAGAACAAAGAAGATAAAAGTTTACTGAATACGCCACAAGGGAGCAGTGGGCAGGACAGGAGAGAAGACACTGTCTGCAAGGAGGCAGTGGGTGGGGGCTGTTTTTAAAGGGGAAAGATTAAGAGGTATGGCTACATATGGAATCTTCCCTCTTTTGGTAACTGCGCCTAGTTATATAACAAGGAGCACATTGGTTAGTTAGGGCCTATGGATATTTTGAGGCTTGTCACCTGCTAGGCCTATCAGTCAGGTGGTCTCTGCAGGCCTTTTCTGCATTCCATTTTCAAGACTGTTCGCCTAAAAGCAGCCTCTACAAGAATGGCAGAAGAAAACCCAGGCGAGGGAGGTGTCACTGAAATTGGGGAATAAGGATGGAATGGTTCCCCATGGGGAATGATGCAGAGAGGCTGACAAGTACAAGACACAACCTGCCCATTGTCTTGTCAACATAAAAGTCCTTGGGTAACTTTGACCAAAGCTATTTCAGTGATTGTTGGAGAGAGAGGCCAGATCAGAGTGTGATGAAGGATGAAATGAAGTTCAGCAAGTGTAGACAACCCATGAACAAAACTTTTTTGAGATTTACTTAAAAGGGAACATAAAAACATGTGGGAGTAGTAGCTGGGGGTAGATAAGGGCTCAACCTAGGATTTTGCGTCTGTTGTATTTGTGCTTGCTTTTCAATCTGATAACTACTAGAGTATGTTTGCACATAGAAGATGTGGATGGTGCCGGAGAAGAGAGAAGGACAAGGGTCAGTGTCTAAAAGGCAGAGGCAATGGGTCCCAAGGTAGAGTGGGAGAGATTAGCCTCTGGTAAGAACAGGGCCATGAGGAAAGACCATGGGGAAAGATGTGGGCAGAATTATTGGCTTGGTGGTAGGAAAATAAATAAGTTCCCAAAGATGCCCTTATTTTCTCAATGAAATATGATTGCCTTGAGTAGGTAGATAACTGCTTGTGCATTGCAGTTTTGTTCCACCCTAAAATATAATGGCCCCAGGCTCTGCTTCTTGTATTAAACAGGAAGAGAAAAACAAGGTGTGGCTTTGCAGAACTAACAGCCGCTGGCATATGTTGCTTTGGTTCTTTGCCTTCTTTTTTCTTCCATTTACAGTCAGGGGTGCCAACTTTCAGACTAGTAACAGAGGGTGGAGTTAAAGGTCAAAAGGTGATAAGATTTCAATCTGAGCTACTGGAGTCATCAGCTGTGCTTCCTCATTATAATCAGGAAATCCTAGAGTGACCTAGCCAGCAAGAACGCATCTGGGGAGACAGAAAGGGACAGAGGGAAAGGAGAAGGAAGAGTCATGTTGCAAGGAAGGGAGAGGCTCATCTCTTTTCTCTGGGTCATTTCTTTAGCTCATATCTTTGCATATATTCATTTAAATGTGTGCACATTTGATCTCTGCTGTACCTCTTCCGTTTGAAGTTCTGTTGTTTTTATAATCTCTTCCCGGACTAGAGGGGATTTCAATGCATTTATACATTAAGGTCTGTTGATTTCCAGATACAGTCAAGATAATCACCATTATATCTTGCTATATTGTAAAGTGTACAAATATTAGTGGTAAAACAAAATAAAAACAACAAAAGCTATTTATTGACATATAAATATAGTCCCAATATCATTTAACAACAAATGTAGGTTTTTAAAAGTGTAGATCAATAAGTAGATATGTATTCAAAGATATATATATAATTATATATATATTTTATATATATACTTTTAAATGGCTAATATTTATTAAGTGATTATTATATGTCAGCTATAATGTTAGCTCTGGGTTTTAAAAACAAAAGTGATAGTTTAATTTAAAAATTTCATCAGTAGTTATTAACTTTTCTATATGCGTTACTTCTGTAAATTTTTCTTTTCAAGATTTTTTTATTTATTTCACAGAGAGAAACACAGCTAGAGAGGGAACACAAGCAGAGGGAATGGTATCGGGAGAAGCAGGCTCCCCTCTGAGCAAAGAGCCCCGATATGGGGCTCGATCCCAGGACCCTGAGATCACGACCCGAGCTGAAGGCAGACACCTAACGACTGAGCCACCCAGGCACTCCTACTTCTGTAAAAACTTTAGAGTCAATTTTAGAGGCATTATCAGGTCCCTGCTAAACCCTATCATTTATATACAGATTCCATGATTCCTCTTCCCATGTACAACCTATAATTGTATCAGACATGAGGTTGGAGAATTCTTTCTTCTGCTCTCTTCTGACTTTTCTCTGCTCTTTGTAACATTTGCTGGGTCCAAGTTTGGAATGTCTTGGAGAGCTGATTATCTTCTGGGCTCTGTAAATCACTAACAACAAATTTCATGTGTTAAGCAACATTATCTTAATCTAATTTCTGTTCTCTTCTCAAAGAAGCTCTCTGATTTTTGAAAAGCCTATGCATGGTTCCCCATTACTTCAGTGTTTGTGGCTTTGACCTCAGAATCTCTTAACTACTTGAATACCAGTCCATCCTCTGACTGCCTTCTTGCAATTTATCATAAAGAGGGCAATAAGTGCCTCCGCACACCCTTAATTGTCTCATTTTTTCACTCTATCTCTGTTGCATCTTCTCATACAATGAAAAAGAAAACTTGACTCCTTCTTTCTCATAAAGTTTATGTACAAGAAGTGAGATGGTAAACGTGTGCTCCGAGGAACTAACTATGTTTTTGTATCAGATGTCAGTCATGTTCCCATCAGGAAAAGTTACCCTGGCAACCAAATAACTTACACAAGTGCCTTTTAACATTAGTCTCTGTCTTCTAAACATTTAATTCCCTGTTTAAGAGTTTGCCCTGCCTCCTGAATTCTAATAGCCATATGACAGAGTTAAGCCTGCTGACAATGAGAGGCATATTGTTAAAATTGCCGGAAACCTTTTTCCCTATTTCGCTCTTGAGGTTGAAACTTATCTGAATATTGGCATCCCATATTTCCTATTAAATCTCCCTGTTTCCTTTGGAGATCACAACTGAAAGAGTTGGCAAAACCTCCCAAAGGTGCTATTTTAAAGATGGGGGGGAGGGGACAAAAAGAGAGAATAGGAGCATTCCTTATTCCTGTTAGAAAAGAAAAGGCCAGAGAACCACTAGAATCATGTTTCCTGGTTTGTCCTGGAAACCACCACCCTATTTTTTTTTGACCACCTTAGTTTTGACCACCCTATTGGCTGATCTTCCTAATACTGTGCTACTTTGTCCGAGTTTCTTCCTTCCTTCCTTCCTTCCTTTCTTTCTTTCTTTCTTTCTTTCTTTCTTTCTTTCTTTCTTTCTTTCTTTCTTTCTTTCTTTCTTTCTTTCTCTTTCTTTCTTTCTTTTTTTTTTTTTTTTAGATTTTATTCATTCATTTGACAGAGAGATCACAAGTAGGCAGAGAGGCAGGCAGAGGGAGAGGAGGAAGCAGGCTCCCCGCTGAGCAGAGCCCGATTCGGGGCTTGATCCTAGGACCCTGAGATCATGACCTGAGCCGAAGGCAGAGGCTTAACCCACTGAGCCATCCAGGCACCCCTACTTTGTCCTAGTTTCCAGGGAGTATGTTCTGAACTGATTATGCTTATTTTACTTATAGGAAAAACCTAAGGCTTTTATAAATCTAAACTTTTCTTTTTGGAAGCTACCCCTTGAATAAGACCCTAAAAAGTAAAGTAAAAGTATAAGAAAACACATTTAGAGGCTAAATTGTTATATTTTATTTCCTAGCTTGTATCTGCTATGTACCCTGTTTGGTTGGTTGGTTGGTTGGTTGGTTGGTTGGTTGGTTGGTTGGTTTTGAGAGAGATTGAGATTGCATGCTCAAGCAGGGAGGAGAGGGACAGAGGGGGAGGAAGAGAGAGAATCTTGAGCAGGTTTCACACCCAGCATGGAGCCCAACACAGGGCTCAATCTCTAAGCCCTTAGATCATAACTTGAGCCAAAATGAAAAGGCAGACACTTAACCAACTGAGACCCCAAGTGCCCCTCCCTATTATTTCTAATTACTTATTTCTCTGCACTTCTCTGGATTTGATTACTCCTACCAGCCCATTAGTGTTTCTTAACTTTAATCCAAATGCCTATTACTAGTTAACAGTGAGGCTAAGCTTAGTAAAGAAGGTTGAAAGGTAAGCCTAAGTCTTGTTCACAATTAGAAACATGACCTGGAGTGCATCGCCATTCCAAGTGGACAGCATATTCACTGTGTAAGGGAGGAAAAAAGTTTTCTCTCCTCTTCTAGATTCTTTTGGCTAATCTATGATTAAATTGACATAGGACAGATTGTTCTATGGGGTACCTGGGTAGGTCAGGGGGTTAAAGCCTCTGCCTTTGGCTCAGGTCATGATCTCAGGGTCCTGGGATCAAGCCCCACATCAGGCTCTCTGCTCAGCGGGGAGCCTGCTTCCTCTCTCTCTCTGCCTGTCTCTCTGTCTACTTGTGGTCTCTCTCTCTGTGTCAAATAAATAAAATAAAATAAAAATAAAAAAATAAAGCAGCAACTGCATTTAAAAAAAATTTTTTTTGTTCTAATTTTCATTCTATCATCTTGTTAAGGGAGTTCCTAAAGTTAACCATTATATCTCTTTGTATTCTGTTTTTAATTTGGTATTTTCATATGTACCAATAAGACAATTTGTTCAGGATGAGAGTTCTCTAAATTTTTTTTCTTTCAAGCATAGCCAGTTAGTTCAAAGGATCCATCATCTGGCCATTGATGAGTAGGATCTTATATTAATGCCAGTAGCAATTCAAACCAATAACCATTGATGAGTAAGGCACCCCCAAGAAGCGTGGGGAAAAAAAATGCGGTTCTCACAAGATACAGAAAGTTCACTCCTAAAGTTAGCCCAAGAAAGATCTAGCTGCAAATGGGGTGCAACTCACATTTCTATTGCCCCAAATTAGTGATGACTAATTTGAATGTTGAGATAACAAAGACCCCTTAAGGACTGGGGCCCTTATGACAAACTCCCCTAAGAGCGGGCACAGTTGGACAAAGAGAACCCTGCTTGTCAGATCCAGAGTCTACTTAGCTATCCACCAGAAGCATGTGTCCTCCAGATGGTGGGCCAGAGAAAATATTCTCACTGGTCATGAAGCCAAGCTCTCAAAGCATAAAACAAGATGAAAGAGAAACCGCACGTGGTTTTTCTTATATGCACATTAACAACTCTAGCTAAGCCCTGTGTCTCTTGGAGCCAAACTAATACCTAGAGAGATATGCCTCTGGGTTGAGGATTGTGTGGTATATTTTACAGAGTACCTTGTTGCGCAGAAACTTTCTTGAGGTTGGCAGGTGATCTAGTGTCATTCTAATCTGTCCCATAATCAACTTATCCTAACACAGGGTCTTTGGCTTAGGTGGGGAGTGCTCTAATAGCTTTTATAAGCTTGACCCACTCTCACCAACTTTGTGGTGTTGGTTTCTTTTCTTTCTTTTTTTTTTTTAAGATTGATTGATTGATTGATTGATTAGAGAGAAAGAGAGAGTGGACAAGCAGGAAGAGGGACAAGGGGAGTCAGAGAGAATCTCAAGTAGACTCCCAACTGAGCATGAAGCCTGATGCAGGGCCAATCCCTCTACCCTGAGGTCATGACCTGAGCTGAAATCAAGATTTGGACACTTAACAGACCAAGCTACTCAGGCTCTCCTGAAATGTTGGCTTCTAAGATGTCCCTGAACAACAGCCTTTACCTTTTGTGCACATTAACCCATACAAAAGTTTATCTAAAACTTTTATCTCATCGTTCTGGTCATAGCTGTGAACTCATCAGTCTGTTAGGCAGGCTAATAGGGTCTATGCCTGTGTTCTACCCTATAGCTTTCCTCCTTATGACAAATGACAGGACAGAGACAAAGAATAGTGACCATCGCTGGGAGGAAAAGGATCCATAAAAATTAAGAGTACTCATATCAAATCTTTACCAGAGTTACTATACCCAAAGAACTAGTTCCACAAATATTTTTCCCTGCTATTTTAAATTTAGAAAATGTAAAAAATGACACTCACCACTCTTGCTTCCACTAGTCCCTGTAGGCAGAGATCTGGGAGACTGATGTGGTAAGAACTCTTAGCTTTGGGGCACCTGGGTGGCTCAGTCGTTAAGCATCTGCCTTCGGCTCAGGTCATGATCCCAGGGGCCTGGGATCGAGCCCTGCATCGGGATCCCTGCTCGGCAGGAAGCCTGCTTCTCCCGATACCATTCCCTCTGCTTATGTTCCCTCTCTCGCTGTATTTCTCTCTGTCAAATAAATAAAATCTTAAAAAAAAAAAAAAAAAAGAACTCTTAGCTTCTGCTGGCTTTTGTTAGAGGTTCCAAGATCTCAGCTGCAGCAGCCTTGGAACAAGCAGTGTCCAGTCAGTAAATTTGTCCCATCTGGGTCACCAACTGGAGGGGAGGAAAATTTTTTTTCTCTATTTTTCTAGATTCTTTTGGCAGGTCTATGAATCAAACTGACATACATCATATTAATTAGAGAAAACCAGATTTAATTATGTTTGTAAGGGAATCCCATAAAATTTATGAGACCCAAGGAAAAGTCAATCAGTTGAAGCTTGTATGCCATCCTGAGCTAAGAAATGGGATAGGGAGAAAAAAAAGAAAAAGAAATGAGATTTGGGCCTGGGGCTTCAAAGGAGAGGAAGGTGGTTCACAGGACAACAAGAAAAGCAGATAATTGGGAATTAGATGTTAGCTCTGCTATATAGATAGGTCTGTCAGACAAAAAGTTATCTTTGATAATAGCTTTCTTTCTGGACCAGGCCCCCTATCTAAATTCTTTCAAGTAGTTAAGGGAGAGCTAAAAGTTTTTCTTGAATCTACTGGGTCTTTATTACCTTTAGCTTAAAATAATCCACATGCCAATGTGGCATATTTTGGGATTACATATTTTGCTGCCCTTCAACTGCATTTTCTTTTTCCCTGTCAATTCTGGCAGAATGATTTGGCATTGCTTCCAACAAAAGTAGAGTACTTGGGGAAGGTACCAGAAGCAGATCACCCTGGACATACCACCTTTCTGCTCAGTTCTTGGCAGGATCTTTTTCTTTTTCTTTTTTTTTTTTTTAAGATTTTATTTACTTATTTGACACAGAGTGAAAGGGAGAGCATAAGCAGGGGGAGTGACAGACAGAGGGAGAGGGAGAAGCAGGCTTCCTGCTGAGCAGGGAGCCTGCAGGATCCTGGGATCATGACCTGAGCCAAAGGCTGATGCTGAATCAACTGAGCCAACCAAGCACCTGTCTTGACAGGATCTTAAGAGTAAATAGTCTCAGTCAGATACATGCACTACCATTTGTCACCTCAGGCTAGATGTCAACGACTGCTCTCAATGCTTGAGGGTCACTTGAATATGCTGTTCTTCATGGAACTCATGAACTAAATGACATGAACATGAAACAAACACATAGGTACAGATGTCATGTGATTCAATGATAGTCCTGTTTATATAAATCATTTCTTAAGATTGACCAATTAATAAATATTACACATTGAAATCGGTCTTTACAAACACCTTGTGCCCATCAATAATTGTCATATCACAGTGGGCTTCATTTCCTCCCAGTGCCTTTGATATCACTAGTAGTGAAGTTTCCTGAAGGGTCACAGCAGTTTGAGGACGAAAAATCTTGTATCTCAAAATAACAGAAGACAAACTTGAGGAACTAACCTTGGCTTATTCCAAGCCGCAAAGGATCTGGCCCTCCCACCCCCACTTCCTCTAAAACAGGAACCTGTGAAGATCCTTCTTTGTTCTAAAAAGAGGAGCCTTGAAGGTATCCTCCCCATTCTCCCTTAAGGACAAACCAATCAAGGAAGTCAGAAGGAAAAGGAGAACATCAGCAGGAGAGGAAAGAGATTAAATATGCTTTAGTTTTAATATATAATCTTTTTAAAAATTCTCTTTTTTTCCCCTCTGTCTCCTAATCCTTAAAATGTCAGTCACTTAACTACTCTGAATCATCACTTTGATTTGATACCAAAACCTACCTTGCTTCAAGAGGATAGTGAGAAGTAACTCATAGCAAGTAACAATATATTCTTCAAGTAGAATTCATCTTCTCATACCCAGATATACCTTTTTTTTTCTAGAGCGAATGCTCCATCAGGTTCTCATTGAACCACCCCATTATCTTTCAGCCAACCTCCATAGAATAAAAAATATATCGGCAGAGCTCCCCACGCCACCCCCTAAATGCTACAATGGCACAATTGTAAGTGGTAAATGAATTGGCCATCCAAGAATGAAGCCGAAAGCAAAGTTCAAAGGACCCTGTTTATGATGGCCAGGATTTTAGACATTAGGATTTTATTTTCAGTGACTTTATGGGGCAGAGCACTGTGAGCAAGGATGCAAGAAACTAAGCAAGAGAGGGAAATAGGAAGAACAGAGGAAATAAAGATGAATGGTAAAAGACACTAAAAAAATAGAAAGTTAAATATAATCTTAAAAATTAATAATCACCAAAACAGAAAAGGGGCAAATAATTTAGCCTGCAAGAACAAAACAGAAGAATGGAAGAGAAAGTGGTTAAATTAGCACAGAAAAAAAAAGCTGGACCCAAAATAATATGAAGACCTCCACTGTTAGCAATTTGAGTAACTAAAATCTGTGAGCTTCTTTCCATTTCCTGACTTGTCCTGTCCTCTTGAACACCAAGATCAAAATAAGCAGTCATCAGACCATTAGTCAGCACTTCTTAGTAGGATTGCATCAAAGATTAATCATCTCTGAAAAGGAGTTCCCCATTATTCCCTTCAAAGTAATGGTTTTTAGACTAGCCATCATAAGACAACGTTTGAGCTTCATGTTCACAGTTCGTGGTCTTCACATGAAAAGTCTAAACTATTGTTTAGAATAGTGTGCTTTAGTGGAATGGGTTTGTTTATTTTAAGATTTTATTTTTATTTATTTGACAGAGATCACAAGTAGGCAGAGAGGCAGGCAGAGAGAGGGGGAAGCAGGCTCCCTGCTGAGTAAAGAGCCTGATGTGGGGCTCAAGCCCAGGACCCTGAGATCATGACCTGAGCTGAAGGCAGAGGCTTTAACCCACTGAGCCACCCAGGTGCTCTTGGAATGGGTGAAGAGGCCAATGAAACCTGGGTTCAAGTCCTAGGTGTTCCAATTACTGGTTCTATGGCCTGGAACAAAATTATTTTTAATTCCCTGGGTTTCAGTTTCTTCCTGTATAAAATGGAGATTTTTAAAAATTAAATGGAAAAGCCAATATAAAAAGATCTTTCATGAGGCGCCTGGGTGGCTCAGTGGGTTAAAGCCTCTGCCTTCAGCTCAGGTCATGATCTCAGGGTCCTGGGATCAAGCCCCACATTGGGCTCTCTGCTCAGCAGGGAGCCTGCTTCCCCCTCACTCTCTGCCTGCCTCTCTGCCTACTTGTAATCTCTCTCTCTCTCTTTCTCTCGTCAAATAAATAAATAAAATATTTAAAAAAAAAATCTTTCACATCTCTGCTCTGTAATAGGGGCTCAATAAATTAGAGCAATGAGTATCATCACATTGAAGAATGAATGTTCACATATATAAAAGGACAAAAGGGAAAGATCTAGAATGAGAGCTAAGGTGACAGGGGCTATAGTTGTGTACATAGGGATGAACAGAAGAGAGTGACGTGTGTGTGTGTGTGTGTGTGTGTGTGTGTGTGTGTGTGTATGCATATGCCTATATGTGTGCCCACTATGGGAGCGAAGTTCAAGAGTGAGATCAAAGAAAAAAAGAAACCCAATAGTGAGAAAAAGATAATCAAGAGGAAGAGAGAGACCCCCACCAGGCAGAAGAGGATACCTTTGACTGAAAAGCAAGTAATCTGTCACAGATCCCCAATCTATGAGCAATGGGGCAACTTCCCAGGGCTACCTACATCAGTGCAGTCCAGTCACACGGACAGGTAGAGTACCGTAATGCTAATAAACAATGACTTTCTTGAAGGCAACAGCCATGTTCTATAACTAGTAAATTTCTGAAGTACCTTTCGCTTTTTGTCTTCCTGAGCAGAAATCTTTGCACTAGTCTGCCTTAGGTAGAGATCTGTCCAGAAGGAAGGTTTAATTTTTTTACAGAACAAGAAAAAGAGCAATGTTCTGCTTCTGTCGTTCTAAAAAATAGGGTGAGGCAAGCTTCTTAAAAAGCGATTTGCTGGACTCCTTTGTGAGACCCTAGTATTGTAACAACCAATCACGGAGGCTTCAGATCAGAGAGGTCTACCACAATAAAGTTGTAAAATGATAAAGAAAAACAAAAACCTGTTTATTACTAAGATTTAGCCAAATAAATATAAGTCAGGAAGGGGCGCCTGGGTGGCTCAGTGGGTTAAAGCCTCTGCCTTCAGCTGGCACCATGGTCTCAGAGTCGTCCCCCCCCCCCCCCCCCCCCCCCCGCTCTGCTCAGCGGGGAGCCTGCTTCCCCCCTTCTCTCTGCCTGTCTCTCTGCCTACTTGTGATCTCTCTCTGTCAAATAAATAAATAAAATCTTTTTTTAAAAAATGAAGTCAGGAAGAAGAAATGATGGAAAGATAGATCTGCTCTTTGTTAGTATGGGGAACTGTGGGACGTGAAAAGAACAAGGTAGAAGTAGGGGTGTGGGGAGGGGATGTGAAATGGCCCACGAAGGGAAAGGTACACTAGGAAAGCAAGGTTACCTTCAACGGTGGAGCAGGGGTCATTTGAAGATACCTCCCCATAGACTCTGGAATAAGGTAGCCCCCAGTGTGTCATGCTCCATACAAACCTAGGGACCCAGAATGTAGAGGGAAACCATAAATCAAGCCTCTGTGCTGGTCAGAGGTAGGTGAGGCAGAGGCTGGAGAGGCCAGCCAGACTTCAAAGGGCTCTCTAGCACAGGGGAAACCAAAATGAGGGCATGTCAAACAGAGCACAGACTTTGACCAGCCAGGAGATCAACCACAAGTCACACCCACCCAGTTTTCAGCTTTAACACCCACAGGGCCTGCAGCACCGGGAGGAAAAGGGACAACAAGCCTGGGGCCAGAGCAAGCCGGGAACTCTGCCTGAAGACTCCAACCCCTCCCACCACCACAAAGTTGCATAAACCTCAGCCCTTCCCCCATGTCCCAGACAAGCAAGGGAGGAAGAGGTCGGTCACCCGAGAGGCTGAGCATTTTTAGCTAAGAGAAGCAGAATAGTACCCAATTGGATTATTGAATGGGACTACATTTTAAACCAGTGTTTAGTTCATGGTATTCCTTCCTCTATCCAGAAAGCAAGGGCTTAGAAAAGAAGCCACAATAGTATAGACTAAATAAAGCTTATTTTTTGCACATCCAAGTTGTAATGTGGGTTACATTTCACAATACCATTACGCATTCTTTGTTTGGTCTCATGTGAAAAGGCAATCTAAGCACAATATGTAGTTGTTGACCAGCAGAACTTCCAAAGGAATGAATTCTTTGAAAGAACAAAAATATTCGTTCTATGCCGTCTGGCCTTAGTAGGGAGGCTCAAATGACAGAGAAGGAGGGAAAGAGAAGAAAGACTGTGGGCAAGGATTTTGTCTCTCTTGTTCACTCCCCTGTTGGTCATGCCTGGAGGATACTAGGCGTTCCACAAATCCAGGCCAAGTGAATGAACATTTCTACTCAACTTCTACTGTCCTCTGGCAGACATTGTCAATGTGACCCGATTTAATTCTCACAACAGTCTATGAAGTTGGGACTATTGTCATTCTTTGATAGATTACAAAAATGAGTTCAGAAAAGTTGAGCAACTTCTTCAGCCACACACCTGAGAAGTGTGTGATGGGAACAATTCAAACGCAGGCCAGACCGACTACTGTGACTTCTCGAAGTATTGCCTCCTATGAAGGGAAATACCTTCATAAAGGATAAATTCCAGTGAGGTCTCTGCCCTCTGTTTGATATTACAAGAGAGATCCTGATGTTCTCCACCACGACCTGAATCCCACTGAAGAACGGATTCTTCTTCGACTGCAGTGATCACAGTCCCAAGGTAGTGCTGATACCAGGCCTGTTGCCGTATCTAAGTTAAAATGCTAATAGGAAAGTTATCTGGATAGAAAGAAATCACAGGAAAGTGGAAGGAGTTGTGTGGGAAACCAGAATGCAATCCTAGAAAAAGGAAAGGAAAGAAGAAAGGGAAATCATGACCGTAATCAGTACTTTAACTGAAATAAGCATTTTTAAACGTCAAAAGAACCCTTGAGTTTTGTGTAATCAAAATAAACAACTAAAAAAAAATAGGCTAAATTGCATAAA
Source organism: Procyon lotor (assembly GCA_028646535.1). Classification (NCBI taxonomy): domain Eukaryota; kingdom Metazoa; phylum Chordata; class Mammalia; order Carnivora; family Procyonidae; genus Procyon; species Procyon lotor. Next base: position 74,554,106 of record CM053606.1, on the reverse strand, counting down.
ATAAACCCTTTCTTGGGTTTCCAGTGACGTTACAAACCACAAGAGGCTCTACCATCTATTTAAATTATAACATGAGCTTTTACCCTCTGGTGGGTAGTTTGGTCAAACACCGGCATCTAATTAACATTTGCCACGCCCTCCTGCTTTGATCTGCTGCTCCCTCTAAATTCAAAGGACGTTCAAGGGGTTGCAGAAGCAAAATCATTGTCATCTCAAAGACTTGCCTTCCATTTATGCCAGTTACAAAAATTAGCAAAGAGCCAATGGCCTAAGAGTCTAAAGAAACTCTGGCTGGATCTAAAAGAAATGACGCTGGAGGCAAAAAAAAAAAAAAAATGGAAATATTGCCAGCAACACAAATTTTTCACTTTCTCTCGTTGCTCTTGCAAATATGACTATGATTTTCAAATAGCACAAGGAAAGGAGAAATGATAAGTCAGGAGCAATTCACTTATCTCTGAAATGAGACAGCTGGACACATGAATCTCTAAGATCCATTCCAACTCATTAGTTCTACAAGTCTGGGGAAGCCTGAGGAAGTTCTCCTGGCTTTGCTGTGTCATAGAAAAACAAAGCCCAGCTTCACTGGTCACTGGCTCCGCTGGTCACTGGCTCTATGGTGTGGCGGAAGTTATTTAGTCCTGTGAGCTTATAAGATTCTTCCTCCTGGAGTGCCAGGGTGGCTCAGTGGGTTAAAGCCTCTGCCTTCGGCTCAGGTCATGATCTCAGGGTCCTGGGATCAAGCCCCACATCGGGCTCTCTGCTCAGCAGGGAGCCTGCTTCCTCTTCTCTCTCTGCCTGCCTCTCTCTGCCTACTTGTGATCTCTCTCTCTCTCTGTGAAATAAAAAAATAAAATCTTAAAAAAAAAAAAAAAGATTCTTCCTCCTTAAGGGACAGATGGTTATTCACAGGATTGTTGTGTATATAGCTAATGAAAAAAAAGAGAAGTCAGACTTGCTCACACACTTTTCAAAGCTTTAATTTTTAAGGAGTTTTACAAAGGGAGGACAAAGGGGGTAACTAGCATTTGGGAAGAGTCTGCAATGCAGCATCCGATGCACAGGACTGATTTTTCTCAGTATGCTATTTCATTGTAGAACATGGCACCTTTTAGAAAGGTTGAGATGCAACTATTTATTTTATTTATTTATTTATTTAAAGATTTTATTTATTTGGCAGAGAGAAACACAGCGAGAGAGGGAACACAAGCAGAGGGAATGGTAGTGGGAGAAGCAGGCTTCCTGCTGAGCAGGGAGCCCAATGCGGGGCTCGATCCTAGGGCCCTGGGAGCCGAAGGCAGACGTTTAACCACTGAGCCACCCAGATGCCCCACAACTATTTATTTTTAAACTCATCATCACCATGCACTGGAGCTGGAGACCTCCCATTCAGATATGGGGCAGACACCAACTTGAAAGACTGCCTAAGGCTCACTCCCAGAATACAGGCTGGCCTGTTCTCCCACCCCACCCGGGACCCTCACACCCCAGGCCACTGAAAGGAGACTGCTCTGAAGTGGGACTGACTTAGCGCCTACGGTGGACCTCAGGTCCTCCTATCAGGTGATAGGAGGACCTGAGGTCACATATGGCTACTCTCCTGTCACGTTTGGCCTGGATAAGACTTTTTTTTTTTTAAGATTTTTATTTATTTGTTTTACAGAGAGAGAGAGAGAGAGAGATCAGAAATAGGCAGAGTCAGGCAAAGAGGTATAGGGGAAGCAGGCTCCCCGCTGAGCAGAGAGCCCGATGCGAGGCTCCATCCCAGGACCCTGGGATCATGACCCGAGCCGAAAGCAGAGGCTTAGCCCACTGAACCACCCAGGTGTCCCAATGGATAAGACTTTTTGAAATTGAATTAGTTACCAGTATTTAAAAATCAGGAGATCACACATCAGAATCCACATTTTCAGCTCCTCATGGAACACCTAAGTCCACTGGGCTCACATGTGTAGTTGCAAGGGCAGGAGGAGGGTGTCCACTGAGATGGACATTTAGTCTTAGGTTCGCCACGGTCGCTACCCAACCCACTTCACCCCATCACGTTCTCTGCCCAATGCCTAGAGACATTTCGGGGCAATCCTTGATTCAGAACATCTAAGCAGACTAGAAAATTTCTGATGGCCCTCAACTGCAAATGCAATTACCTCAGGATGAAAGTGGCTGCTTGGGCATCTAGCTGACAGAGCGAGAGACGGATTCGGAGCAGCCCTGAAAACCAAACGATAGAAGAAACACCAGCCAGTTCAATGGTGTGGTGGGCAGGCTGGAGAGCCTTCTAACACTGACAAGGAATCAGGTCCAGACCAGAAGCATTGTTTTAATATTGCAAGTGTGAGATATGAAATGTCATTGGCTCAGTGGGTTAAGCATTGGCCTTCGGCTCGGGTCACGATCTCAGGGTCCCAGAATCGAACCCTGCATCAGGCTCTCTGCTTATCTGGGAGCCTGCTTCCCCCTCTCTCTCTCTTTGCCCGCCTCTCTGCCTACTTGTGATCTCTTTCTCTCTGTCAAATAAATAAAATCTTTAAAAAAAAAATCATTTTGTAAGATAGCATGTTCATTAGCCAACAAATATATGGAGACATTTCCACAATATCAAGGAGTAGTTCAGTGCCCTTAAAGCTGAATCCACTTCAGCTTCACTAAAATAAATGCTTTCTATATCCTAGAATTCTCTTCAATAAAAATAAACCCAGTTCCTTGGAAAATACAATAAATCACAGAGATCCTGATCTTAGTGGTGCTTAACAGATAGATCCTTATTTTCCCAAAGCCCAGACTTGGCTCTTTCCAGTGGAATTACTTTTTGTTTCTCTGTGCTGTTTCCCGATATATGATGGTTGTCAGCCCGAATGCCAGTCCCCAGATCAGGTCCTATTTGTGGGAAAGAGCTCTGTGCACTTAGACTCTTATGTTAGTTCATCCCATTAAAGAGCTTATGCTTTGTTATCCTTTCCTGAACCTTGGCAGGGCCTCTTCATTCTCTTACAAGTTAAGTGAAAAGCAAAACTCTGCACTGGGCTGTTAATGATTCCTAGTGAGAGCCATGAAATGTGAATGGTGTTCGTCCTGAGATTATTCAAGTAGGCGGCCGCAAATCCCAGGGAGACTCTGTTAGTCTAAAAATGTGGAAAACATCGTTGCACCCCCAGTTTCTGCCCCTCCTTAAATTTACCAAAGAAAGAATTTGGGAAAGGGAAATGATACTGCCAACTTTATTTGCTGTAGGGTTTTACAGCCTCTGAAACAAGAGTTAATGCTATGGATTGGCTCCAAATTACAGAAAAGTTCATGGAGTGACATATAAAGAATGTGGACAGTTTATAACACAGAGAAACTATAGTAATCGCTGATGTCTAAGACTCCTTTTGTATGGAAAACAAATTGCTCTTTTTCTTCTTTTTCCTTCAGATAGATGGAAATGAAAGTAGGGAAGCAGTAAAAGTGCTTTCAGCAATAAGAAAATGTTATAATTATTTTGCTCCAAATAGAAGTTTCCTACCAGTTACCAGCTCATTCTTAATTGATAATGAAATGCAAAGTCTCCAGTGAACTTACTGCGGTAACACACACAATTCCAGATGAGTCAAAATTCTGCAAACCACCTAATAACATCATCCACAATGCCAGGCTCAACCCTGGCATGACGAAAGGCAGTTGCAGTGGTCTGAAAACTATCCTCTCCGGGGAAGAAATCATAGCATTCGATCACTGCGTGGTTTTTCAGTGAAATGCCTCTTTGGTGTGCTTTTCTTTCCCTTCGGTGTTTATGTAATTCCTCCAAATTTTCCACGGGTATCTCCTCTCCATTAGGCAAAAATTATGTGTAAATAATTGTCTCTTATAAGAGACTCTAATAAAATCATACAGTACTTCCCAAAAGCCAACTATCCATAAATTAAGAAAGTTTCACAACATGAAATTTTATGACATAAGGAAAAATAATTGTCCATTCCTTAAGTTAAAAATAGTTTAGGTTTTCAGTGTTGAGCATTGCATTGAATTAATACCTTTAGTCTCAAGTTTTACTTTGGGGAAGAACTAGTTAATTCATTCCTTTTCTGAGAAGACAAACAAAAGATTGAGCAATTTTTTTTTTCTCTAGTGGAACCCTGATGTGTATTTAGGCAACCAGCATCCCACATTACCAATCCTCCAATCCTAGCAGCTAGGAACATTAGGTATTAACACACACACACTTTAAAAATATGTGCTAATTCCTTGATTAGTATCTAAACAGTACTTTCTGAGAATACCCAACACTGGCCTTTCTGCAAATGTAATAGAAAATCCAGATGAACATAGAAATATACTAAATAAACAGTCCTAGAAATCAAAATTTCCTTATCTGCAGACCACATAGACCGCAGCCCAGCTCCTACCTGAACAGTACCCCTTTAAGGAAAGAAAGTATAATGCAGATACCTCCTTTAACTTTACCCTTGGTAACAAGCTCAGTAACTAAACTGACTTGTACTGAACTCCTTGAAAAATGAATAGCAGAAACCCATTTGATACAAATCACCTACAAATGTTTAAAGTATGTGAATTCATTTCATTTTTTGCTACTTGGGGCTACAACTCAAAATAACTGATTATGGAAAAAAGACACCGAATGAACATCATTTTTCAAAAAAGGAAAAATTTAAAAATGAATATGTAAGATGAGATAACGTATATGAAACTGTTGTCCAAACCATATGTTATCAGATGGGGTCTTTTTGCCCCTTTAAATCAGGAGGTCCTTGTGGGTATGTCTTCTAAATTCCTTGTAATTCAGCAGCTTTTCCTGTAGCGCTTAATAGAGTATAATAATTCAGTTGGAAAAAAAAAAGTTGGCAGGCATAAAACATTCAGAGAATTGAGGCAGAGGGTGTTATGGATTGAACAATCTAGTTAAGTTTTTGGTATCCTAATTCACTTTGCACGTGTGCGTGGGAATATGAAAATCTGTTTTTTTCTGAATGCCGCCCTGACTAGCATCTAGACAAGGAAGAGAAACCAAGAACTATTTCTGCAGGTGGCCACATGAAGATCGCTGAAGCAGAACAGCATGTGAGAGCTAACCACTATTTCTGGGGCCACAGAAGAGGCTGGGTGAGTGAAGACTCTCCGGGCATATGATAGTTAATGTCTTTATAAGTCTTCTCCTATTTTAGAACATAACTTTCCTAGTGATTTAAGTTTGTTTTTCTCTGAAGTGTCTAGACAGGCACAAGAGAAAGCCTGAAATTGGAAATAAATATGCTTTCCTCTGCAAAAAAAAATGAAACCACTAGTTCTGCCCCCAGCAGGCCTTTGAGGGATAGATCCGGTAATGGTTAGTGGGCATCTGAGCTAGGGGCATTCTCCAGGATCCACCCTATGAAAAAGGCCCTTGAATGTGAGACATCTAGCTCGGGTTCAGGGGGATTGGTGTTGTAAGACTGGGGTGCAGAGTTCTTGGGCTGCTGGGAGTGAGATGGAGCTCCCTGGCAGAAGGAGCCACCGAGACATATAGCACCCAAAAAGGCCTTTCTCTACCCCTCTGATATGCAATTGTTCACCATTAAATGGATTTGCTCAGAATGATATTGATAATTTAGGATGTGTCCTGTTTCCTCTTGAGTTGTGCGTTTTGGTCTCCTTTCTCTTTCGTCCAAGTCAAATAAAGGACACCGCCTAAGATTTATTCAAATGTAGGCTTCATATACTCATTTCAACCCAAGTGGCTCCACCCAAGAGAGTTCAGAGCAGTGTTCTAGAAGAAAAACACAAATTAAGGTGAGACAGAAACTAAAAACATGAATGCTTGGATTTCACAGGGGGCCCAGAACTTGAAAAATTTAATACAAATGCTGATATTTCCAACAGCATCCAGTAACATAAAGGACTTGTCTCCATTCCAAATCTAAAAGTTACTGCTCCATTATCTAATTTTAAGTTATTTAGAGATATTGGTTAAATAATCGCTGCTAACATGAGCCATATTTGCTAAATAAAATTATTTTACATTGCTTAAGGACTCAGTGTATTAAGGGAATGCAGCAGCAGTGGCAAACTCAGGTTCCCTGGCCCCCAAAGAGAAGGAGCCGATGAAGCACCAGGGCTAGAGGGGAGAATCCCGGAAACTCCGGGAAGGCAGGGACTTTCTAAAGGTTTGCCTGAGAGCCACAGCACATAGCCTAGGGCAAGCATTCTTGTTGAGTGGGATGGGTGGTGTCCCCATCAAGAGGGGTGGGAGCAGGAAGCCTGGGCCACACCAGGCTTCCTCAGTAGGGTTGTTCTTTCTGCCCTGGTATCACAAAGCAGCAGAAAAGTGGACCGATAATAGGATCAGAGCTCTAGGGAAGGAGATACGGAACTACCTTCCCCGGTGTCATCCCTGTTATCACTGCCCCTTCTCTCGCATCGCATTCCCATTCTCCCTGTATCCAATCAGCCTGACCGAGGACCACTGCAGCACCTGAGGCACTTTGTCTCTGCCCAACAACTCCCAGAGTCTGAAGGAAGGAATCGTTCCACGGGGCTGAGCACAGGCAGTGTGTCTAAGCTACAACAAGCTTATAAAGGCATCAAGAACGTGAATCTGTCTTCCGTTCGTTTTGTGTCTCTGTGCATGACTTCTAACAATGCAGTGCTTGCACCTGGGACGAGCCTTATTATCTAACTGGATGCCTTTTATAGGTTTGGTCAGGTGATAAGAAATGGTCTGACACACTCGAGTTTGGAAGTCACAATACTAATATGTGGCAGTATCCTTGCCGGTGTGTAAAAGCCCATTCTTCCTATAAGGTTATTTACAGTACGTTATATATTCCTAAGAGTGAAATCTGAATGTCAATAGGCTTTTATTGTGACAGTTTCATTACAACCCTGGACACTTCCAAGACACAGAAATTCTTGAGGGATTACAAATACCAATACTAAGCCAAATTCTCATCCTATAGAAGCAAAGAGAATATCATCAGGTCACGATTATTTAGCATTTTAATGTTTTGGTTCTGGGGCTTAGAAGAATGCTGAAAGAGCAAATGCTCCTTCTGTGGAACACTTTGGAACTTTTGCCATGTTCTATGGAACTCTTTGGAACCTCGTTTCATAACTTCACAGAGAAAGTCCCAGATAGCCCTCATGTTCAGATGGAAGTCTGCCATCCTGACTTTTTTTTAAATCATAAGCCTTAGTATGGTTCAATAATTTTAGACAAATGCATACACCCAAGTAAACAACATCCTAAAAATAAAAATATAAAACATTGCTAACAATCTGTAAACTTCCTTCATGTCCCTTTCCAGTTTATCCTGTCCACAAGGCAACCACTGTTCTGATTTCCATCATCATAGTTCAGTTTTGCCTGCTCTTGAATTTCGCACAAATGGAATCAGGCAGTATGTTCTCTTTTGTGGCTGGCTTCTTCTGCTCAATAGAATGGTTTTGAGATTTATGCAAATTATTGCAAGTATCAGTAGCAGTTCCCTTTTAAATTTCTGAATAGTATTCTGTTGTATGAATTTACCACAATGTGTTTATCCATTGTTAACGCCGGAGCTGGTTGGGCACATGATGGTGCTCCAGGAAAAGAAAATGTAGCAATTCTTGTTCATTCAAATATGCAACCCACACATGATTTTGCTAATGATTATACCAAGAGCTAAATCTAATTTTTAATCCTTCGATCCTCAAAAGGATGAAAAAGAGAGCATGAGAAAAATAGGAACCACTTGAAAGTCTGATTCTAAGAAGAAAGCACAAGGAGTAAGAGATAGGATGTATTAGGTGAAATATCTTCAACATGAACCAAATTTGCTCTTTGTCCTGGTTCTTGTCAAGGACTATGAAAAGACTGAATTAAATGCAGGTCTAACCCTCCTTCACTGTTATCTTCCTCTTATCTCTCCTAGCTCTTTGACCACTGGTTAAAAATTCTTTTTCTTTTTAAGCAGTCTAAAGACTTTTAGTGATTCAGGTAGACCTTGCTTGCTTGGGCATTCTGGAAGATGACTCTAGTTCCAATCAGTGTGGCAGTATGTGTAAAAAAAAATATTTTGAGTCCCTTTCTTTGGACCGTGTAAAGACATCTAAAAAGCAGGAAGGTTGGGGGAAATTACGTAATCTATTATTATTTCTCATCATCAAGAACTTAACTGTGTCCACAGGGAAAGAATACTATAATAGGTCCTATAAAAGTTTCTTTTGGTTGTGATTCCTCCCTCAAGAGGTTTTAAAACTATTTAGAGAAAACGCAGACAAATCTAGCTTGATCTAGTTAGTTAGGAAACAAATGAGATCAATCTAGTTTGATTTAGTAAGTGTCTGCAGGAAACATCGGTCTAGCTGAGTAGGGAGCAAGCAATATTAAAGAAAAGAATAACCAAACATTACACAGACAGCACAGAAAATCATTATTGCAAATAATGTAGGTAAATAAGAGTTCCTAGTTAGAAATTAATTTTTGAGCCAGTGACTACAAGTTCAAATTTAACAGTTTTGTATTAAGTATTATGGCTTGCTTCTCAATTGAATATGGGGCTGCTGATATTTATAATTACCTGAACTTTAAGTCCTCACTTGGTAAGATTTCCCCAATAGAGCTAACCATCTTTCTGAAGTTGCTATTTCAGAGTACTAGCTCCCAAACCAAGCTATATTTGTAATTACCTGGAAAACGTGAGAGGTCTCACATTTTATATTGGATGGAGACATGAAGAGTCAAAATCATTCAAAAAGTATAGTCTGGCTTAGAAGTACTACAAAGTATTACATTGGGCACACCCTTATCACAGGCAGTGTCCACTGCAGAAATTAATCCAATTTGAAAAGAAGCTAAAATCTTCACAATAAGATTTTTTTACATTGGGAGAACCTTAAAGATGCCATAAGTCACAATCAAAGTGCTGATATTACTAAAATAAAATCCAGTCTCTAATCAACATAAATGCAAAATTTCTATTACTATAAAGTTTGGAATTTCTAATATCACTAGATCACCTTTTATTAAAGAATTTAATTTTTCTACTTATAATGAAGCTAAAAAGTAAGAACAAACATTTTTCTTATATAAAACATCTATTGAAATGTTCTGTAGAACTGTAATCACATTTAATGTTGGGAATAAAATATTCTTTTTTTTTTTTTTAAAGATTTATTTTATTTATTTGAGACAGAGAGAGTACGCAAGGGGGTTGGGGCAGAGGGAGAGGGTCTGTCTCAAGCAGACTCTGAGATGAACCCGGAGTCTCACACGGGGCCCGATTTCAGGACCCCAAGATCATGACCTGAGCCAACACCAAGAGTCTGACGCTCACCCAAGTGAGGCACCCAGGTGCCCTGTAAATAAAGTATTCTTTGATGTTGATTTGTAACTTTCCTGAATGTTTATGAGTCAGAGGCACTTCTACAAGCATATGTCAGGCATTGCTCAGGTTGCCTGTTTTACTCCTCTTATAAACACTACCTACGTCTTTTTTTTTTTTTTAAGATTTTATTTATTTGACAGAGAGAAACACAGCGAGAGAGGGAACACAAGCAGAGGGAATGGTAGCGGGAGAAGCAGGCTTCCCGCCGAGCAGAGAGCCCGATGTGGGGCTCGATCCCAGGCCTCTGGGATCTGACCTGGGCCGAAGGCAGACGCCTAACGACTGAGCCACCCAGGCACCCCTACCTGCGTCTTTTAATCAAAGTTTTATGGAGATTTGTTTTAGGATAAAAATATAGTGACTGGGTTATTTTTTTTTCATCCTCAATTCTCAGGATATACTAAATTAAAACCAGATATTCATGTTGAGATAAAACCAAGGATTCCTTTATCTTAGCCATTACTTCTTGACCAAAGGTAGCCATTACTTTTTGTCCCACACCTGCCCAGGAAAACTATAGTCCATGACTGTTTAGCTCTCTTGGAATGAAATGCATGGTCTGGAATTTCCAGGAAGAATGCACATTCAATGATTGGATAATGCGCTCACAGGTGGGCAAGCGAGGCTGTCCTCTCCGTCACTCATTGTCATGAGCTCCCCAACCTCCACCAGGGTCAGCTGCCCTACCTCATTTTCCTCATGTTGTATGAGTCACTGCTGTGCTTATAAAGATAAAACCAAGAGTAAGAACACTTATCTTCCATAGAAACACAAAATGGATAGGGTTTTCCATTTATTCTTGACTCTGTAATGAAAGCTCTAGGAAGTGAGTGCAGCATGAACTCATTCCTTCCGCCTCAGCAGACAGATGGATAGAGACATTCCAGTTTGTTTCCAGTCTTTTGTCTTCAGAGCATTTTTGGCATTTCCTTCAGGAAACTGGAGGTTGTGACCTAAGATTTCCTTAGTGAACACACTTTTGTTTCCCACAGTTAACCTTACCCAGAAATGACAACTACTCTGTTAGGTGAGGTTTATCTTCATGTCCCAACTGTGTCCTGTGCATATTCAATGACAGTTGAAAGCACAAATTCTGAAAGTAATAATAGGACTAAAGAGCCAAACACACCAAAATCCTTTGAATTAATCCCCAGTGAAGATGACAATAATGTTGGAACAAGAATGAATGATTACAGCAATTCTGTGATGTTTACAAAGTGCCCTTGCTCTCATTGTATAGTGGGAGAAAGTAATGGTTAGGACGTTAAAACTTTTAGATAGTATTAACTGAAAGTTTTCAGATATGAGATGTATACTACTACACCTAGGTTCTGCAACTTGCTGCTTCACTGATACCATATAGTCCCAAATTGTTCAAAAGATAATCTGGGTGAAGCCAAGATAGTGTCCTGAAAAAAAATTAAGTGATTTAGTATATTATCTCCCATATCCATATCCCCAAGAATTATTATATATAACTTAGTTTGGTCTGAATACAATTTACAACTCTGCAAATACACTTGTCAATGTGATATTTAGAGGTTGGTGGTTTTCATCATGTTTTTTCAGTACTCTTCAATGTTAACTTATTGAAGTTTCTCTTCCTGAAAAAGAGTGGTTTTTAACAAACCACATTTTTTTCACACCCTAGTTTATCAAGGTAAAATCCTTTAAAGAATAACAGAAAATTGCCCATAATTTTGATTCTAAAAAGCCACACAGTCAAATAGAATCTTAGTAATTATTTTTTTAAAAATGCTCTTCACAGAGGAATCTTTAAAAAAAAATCAGTTTATTAATGTTTAAAAGTTGATAAAGCTATGTGCAAAATGATCCACAAAAGTCAGAAACCTATTAAATACTATTTTTTAAAAGACATTTCTCGGTTTAATTGCACTGAAAACCATACTAAAGAGACAGCAATATATTTTTATTTTTTGTAACATTTATACACATCTTTAATTGACTATTTAATGAACAGCTGTACTGAAAAACTTCTGGTATTCCCTATCAGTTAAAGTAATGCTTTAATGGCACAAGAGGGTTGTATTTTCTTAGGAAATACATGTTCAACGGTGTTAACACTAGTTAGAAAAATCCAATAAAATGCTGAAACAAATACATTCAAAAATGACGGAAAGTACTTTTACGGAAAGTACTTTTAACACAACAAAATACAACCATCCTGTTGGTTGAACTAATTCACACAACACTCTGAAATAAACATCAACAAAAGTGCCAAAGACAGATGTTGTATTTGTTAGACAGATTCATTAAGAAATCTCTCTTGGTTTACAGTCACCCCACCCCCCAGTCAGTTTTCACCTGGTTTTGCTAGTTTGTTTCTTCTATGACACAAAGGATCCTGCTTGATACCATTTAGATAAATTGTGGACTTCCCTATGCAGCTTTCAGTCACAATGGATAACCACGCCTTAACATATTTCCTTGTAAAGTTGTTAAAAGAAAAAAAAAAACCAAAGTGACTTTAACCAAATTCCAAAAACGGATCCAGCTTACATGGAAACTTTGGCCTCAGCAAATAAAATTGCTTTACATCTCCAAACCATCTCCATTCCTCACAGTTTACCTCCTGGACACAGCCTACCTGCTACAGACATCAAGAAATGGACCAGGCCACAACCCAGGGTCTGATGAAGCCCGGATAGCTCCAACATAAAGTAACAGAATTTTGAGGAGGGGTGTGAAGGGCAAGGGAGGATGGGATATGCAGAGCATACCCAGAGAAGCAGCCGTGCACACAATCACTTGGGCTGAAAAGTAAGGTGAAAGAAAACACCTCCTCAAATCTCCCGACAGATGCTTTCACACTGGGACCTTTGTCTTCGAGGAGGGGCCGAATGAACCCTTCAGGAGCTCGACGATGCTAGACCTTTGGCTCAGTGCAAAATCAAAGCTCCAGGGGTGGGGGTGGGGGTGTAGGAAATTGATTCCAGGCGAGGACCCGATCTCCACCCTTCCCAGTGCATTGTTCACAGGAACTAACCCACCAACACCCCTGCGCCACCAGGCTGCTCTTACTCTGCCCGCCCTCCCTCTGCCTCCCAGCCGCTTCGCCCTGGCAGAAGTCGAGACATTTTTTTTTTCCAAACACTGGCTGGTGGGTGACCACGCAAGAACTCTCCCCAAGGGTCGGCAGCGCTCAGTTTAGGAGGAAGAGTTGACATTTCCAGAGGACATAATGGTCTCTGGGTTGTCCCCATCGTCCTTCTGCGGGTGGGAGGAGTTGTCCGACTTACTGCGGCTGAATTCCATGCCGGCAATGATGGGTCGCTTGAATTTGCCCGCGGAGTCCCCGCTGGGGCATTTGCAGCAGGACAGGATCCGGATAAAGGCCCGGCGCATCTCCTTGTTGGTCAGGGTATAAATGATGGGATTGGTGCCGGAGTTGAGCACGGCCAGCACCAGGAAGTACTCCGCTCTGAAGAGGATGTCGCAGGTCTTCACCTTGCAGCCCACGTCCAGCAGGAGCAGGATGAAGAGGGGAGCCCAGCAGGCGATGAAGACGCTCAGGACGATGATCACGGTCTTGAGCAGCGCCAGGGACTTCTCCGAGCTGCGGCTGGCCTTCGACATGTTTTTGCGGAAGGTTAGACGGCGGCTCCGAGTCCTGACCAAGGAGTAGATCCGGCAGTAGAGGATGACGATGGCCAGCAGGAGCAGAGTGAAGACAGTGGTGCAGAAGAGGATATAGTGCTTGTGGTAGAGCGGCAGGACCGTGGAGCAGTTGTAGAGCGCGCTGATGCAATTCCAGCCCATGATGGGCAGGCCACCCAGGATGAGGGAGATGACCCAGCAGGCACTGATCAGCAGGAAGGAGCGGAAGCTGTTGCTCCCATTATGGAGTTTCATTTTAAGCATCGTGATATAGCGCTCGATGGCGATGGCTAGGAGGCTGAACACCGAGGCAGACAGGGCCACAAACATACTCCCTTCCCGCAGAAACCACTGGGCGGGGGTGAGCTTGTAGGTGGTGGCGCCAGACAAGAGCAGGTTGGCTGTGTAGGCCACTCCTGCCAACAGGTCTGAGAGGGCCAGGTTGCCAATAAAATAGTACATAGGTCGGTGGAACTTCTTGGTTTTCCAGATGGTCAGCAAGACAAAGATGTTCTCTAGGATGATAAAACAGCAGATGAGAATGAACACCACAGAGCTCAGTTTAATGCCATTCTCCTTGTCCGCGCTGATATTCAGCTTTCCTGTATAGTTATAATGCCGGACGATGATGTCATAGTTGACATAGTCGGAGACAGGACTTCGGAGGGCCTTCACCAGCGGGATGCTGGTGGACCCCATGGTGCACAGGGTCTCCAGGAATCCAGGGGTGCCGCTTCTCCAGAAGAACGCTAGAGGGCGAGGCCGAGCGAGCCTTCCCTAGCTGCGAGAGGCGAGGGGGTAGTTCCGTCGGAGAGATCCAAGCCTTTGTCGCTTTGCCTTGGTTGGAGAGGCCCTCGGAAACTGCAGCTTTAAACAAGTCACAAAGAGAGAGAATCAGAGGAGAAGCCCAGCACAGTGGCATAATTCATTCTAGCTAAGGCACTGCTCCAGTTTTGTCTGGATTTGTTTTAAGGAAACTTGGAGAAAGCGCAGACTGGGATTAAAAAAAAATCAAATTCGCATTTCTTGCCAAATAAAAGGAGGGGAGTAAGGCAGGGGGAGGGGGTAAAAACAGAAATTTACCCAGATTGAAAACCCAACTCGACAAGACGAAAGCTCTCCTGTGTCACATCCAAATGGAAACGGCAAAACTAGAGAAGAGAGCCCCATTTATAACACCTCTCTGGCCCTCTCACTCCCCCACCTCCAACCCCATTCCACGTCTCCAGCTTGGAGGTTCTCTGAAGCATTGCCCCACTCACCAGCGGGTTCACCACCAGCTCTTGGTCTTTCCTCGCAAAAGACCCAACCACTAATATAAAGGTGGAGACTCATACCACCTCTGCTTTCTTACCACCACCCCTCTAGAAGAGCTGAGAACCACCACCTAATTGCCTTGCAACACATTAGCCTTGCACGAAAATCATTTGACAGAGTAAGTCATTCTTTGGGCTCTATTAATAACTCTCTAGGAACAGGTGTGCTCAGGGTCCAAGGGGTGTGGGCAGCCAAGCCCGCCCCGGCCTTGCGATAAACAGGAAAGCTTACGCTTCTGTGAGGCAACTGCCTTTTCTTAATTTCTTCTTCTAGTTTTTTTTTTTTTCCCTTGTAAGCCAGTGCAAAGAAATATAAAAGTATTCAGTGAAAAAATCATTCATAAGAGATTGCAATAAATTCCAGGAATTTAGTACATTCATTGATTGTATGTTTAGTTACTGTGGGTTTGGCCAAAACACACACAGGCACACACACAAAAGAGAAAAGTTATAATACTAATGATAAAGATACATGCCACTACATTCCTAATTCCAAGTTCAAAGCTTCTGTCCAGAAACATATAAATGTACGTCTGGTGCATTGCTGAACCAGAGCCGGCGGTTTCATTTACCGCCCTCCCCCAACGTGTTGCCTCCTCTTAGAACTAGAAAGTGTGGAGGGAATGAAACGGCACTGGTTAGCAGAAGTCTACATGTAACGTTTCAAGATAATGCAGCAATGTGAAAGAAGTGGAGTAATAGAGACAGCAGTTCCTGGGACAGCAGAGGATGCCCGTGCCTAGAAGCTGTGCATTTCTCCCATCTAATTCCCCACGCTGCTCGGCGTCAGGGCAAGTTTAAGCCCTTACCCTCTACCTCCCATATTCTTTGTCTATAGGATTTACAAATACAAGCGCCTTCCCTCCCTCGGCTACCAACCGCAGTTTTCACTATCCCCCACCCCTGGTCAGGTTTACAATTGGACTCAACCCTTTTCCAAACTTCATAAATCACAAGTGCCCCAAGAACAATCCGATTGGGTCCGGCTCCTTAGCCGCCCAGGGATGAATGTTTCCAGCGCCCAGAGATGGATGTTTTAAAAGTTGGTCTTTTTTTTTTTTTTTTTTTTTTTTCCCGTTCCGGTTTAAAAATTCCTTTCTAACAGTGAAGACCTCCTGCAGCGGGGGTGCCCCGCGCCCCCGGACCGCGCTGACAAGGCGCGCAGTCCCCTACCTCGCTCAGGCAGGACGAAGTTGAGTTGGGAGAGCTCCGGGTCTCCACTGCGCGCTCGGCATCTTGCTGCTGCCCGGGACTGACTGCGACGCTCTCCAAACTTACTCGAGTCGGGGTCCCCTCCCTCCGCAGCCGCACACTCCAATGGCCAGCCCAGTTCGCCGCTGCCCTCGCCGGCCCGTTAGCAGAAGTCGCCGAGCGCCCCGCTGAGGCTGGGTGGCTTCTCTAGGAAGAGGCGGGGAGGGGTTAATATCTCAACCCCCACGCCCTCCGCCCGCGACTGGGGGCTGCAGAGACTCACTGTCCAGGAAAGATCTGGGGCAGAAGCGCGCGCGCGCACACATACACAGACACACACACACACACACACACCCTCCTCCCCCACAGGCGAGAGAGAGAGAGAGAGAGAGAGAGAGAGAGAGAATAGAGAAGGGACGGAGGCTGGTGCCCCCTGGATTCTGATGCATAAATCACGGCCCTAGCCAGCTGTCGCCACTCCCGGAGACCATTCTCCCGAGTCTTACAAAAGAGAGGAGGTGGGAGCCTTTGGAAACTTTTCTCCTGAAAAGTCTTAGGGCGCAGAGGACAGCCCGGCGTCTCGCAGCGCACCTCTCTGGTCCCCTACACGCTGGAGTCCTTGGTTGGATCGGAGTCCGGAAACTTTGGACCGGCGCCCCCGCGGTCGCTTCTGCGCAGGCAGGGAAAACGGGGGGCGAGACCCCGAGAGTCCCGGCCGCTCTCTGGGGAAGAGAAGCTGGCAAGGGGCTGCAAGAGACACGGAGGAGATGTGCAGCAGCCTAGAAGGGAGAATGGCCCGGAGATTCCTTTACTTCTCCCCACCCCCATCCTGCTGCCGCCCTGAAACTTGCGGTCTGAGGGGGCAGAAAGTGGCTTTCCCAGGACTCGCGGTGAGATGGGCCAGCGCCTGGCGAGACGCTGGGTGGGGGGTTTCCCTCATTCAACCCGGCGCAAGGTCAGCCGTGTGTCCCAGATTCTGGCCAGTGGGAGAGACCTTTGGGGAGATGGGCAGCTACTGGGGCGTGAGAGATTTAAAAAGCTTGGGCAGCTCGAGAACCTCCAAAAGCGAAGAGCCGCTGGGCCCTGCCGGGTTAGTCTGAGGCCGGTACCCTTCTTTCACCTTCTACTCGGGAGAACTCAGAGACCCCCAGACCTCAGTGCTCCCAACAAGCCTACTCTTTTCTTTAGCTTAGATGCCACTTCAGAAGGTGAGAGTAGAGTGGGCCTTGGTCAGCTCAGCCTAAATGACAGGGTCAGAGCACTTCTGCCCTGCCCTGCTGCGCGCCACCGAAGATTTCCACCCAGTCCCTGGTCGCATTGGCTTCCCATCCTGGCAGATGTGAACGCAAAACTTCTCCGTGTGCAGTTTCAATTGACAGACACACCCTGTACCTGAATGACTCAGAAGGAGTCTAAATGAATAAACAGCCCCCTGGCTTCTGGGATCTTATGAGTTTGCAAAAGAAGAAATCAAACGACAGTTAAAATCAAGTTCACAGCTGCCTGAAAGTCTTCATCAACAGAGTTGCACACAGCACATAGCCACAAATTCAACAACAGTATATACATACAACAGAGAAACTAAGATAACCGTCCTCTAGATTCTAGGGCTCTGACTGGGTTTGAGGACTTAGTTAGAAGAAGAGATACGTGGGGCGCCTGGGTGGCTCAGTCATTAAGCGTCTGCCTTTGGCTCAGGTCATGATCCTGGGGTCCTGGAATCCAGCCCCCTGTGGGGCTCCCTGCTCAGCGGGAAGCCTGCTTCTCCCTCTTCCACTCTTACTCCCTCTGCTTGTATTCCCTCTCTCACTCTTTCTCTTCCTGTCGAGTAAAGAAATAAAATCTTTTATTTATTTTTTAAAAATTTAAAAAAGATTTTATTTATTTATTTGACACAGAGAGAGATCACCAGTAAGCAGAGAGGCAGGCAGAGGGAGAGGGGGAAGCAGGCTCCCCGCTGAGCAGAGAGCCCGATGTGGGGCTCAATCCCATGACCCTGAGCGATCTCAGGACCCTGAGACCATGACCTGAGCTGAAGGCAGAGGCTTTAATCCACTGAGCCACCCAGGCGCCCCTAAATAAAACCATTTTTTTTAAAAAAAAGAAGAAAACGTATGTTGAATCTACCCTGCACAACAGGGTAGTGCTGGCAAAGGTAAGGCAAAATCCATCTCACACACTAATTTATGAGTTAAGGGAAAGGAATTAAAGTGAATTGCACACCCAAACTATCTATCATGATAGATTATCTAATTTAAGCAAGCATTGTTGGTCATTTTATTGATGAGAGAAATGTCCCTCAGCTTAACTCACTAGATATCCCTGCTAGTAGGTGGCAGAGCTGCGTTCCACAACTTAACGCCATGTGTCCCAGTTGCCATGGCCCCCAGTTCAAACACCTTCAGTCAATAAATAGTGAAGGAACTGAAGTGTATGTTCCCCAAAGGGAAGCAAACCTCTAGCTTTAAAATTTTTAAATTGTACTAATTTCTTGACCATATATACGTATAAAATGTATACAAAGATATGCCAATGACTGTCCTTTTAAAATCACTTATTTCTTGACTAGGCAGGTCTACAAAACATTAAAAAGTTATGCTAATAAATGTCTTTTTTTCACCATGAAGCATTTTCTTTTTTGCTGAACTGTTGTTTTTTGGGGTTTTTTTAAAGATTTCATTTATTTATTTGTCAGAGAGAGAGAGAGGACAAGCAGGGGGAGTGGTAGGCAGAGCAGGCAGAGGGAGGAGCAGGCTCCCTGCTGAGCAAGGAGCCCAATATGGGACTCCATCCCAGGACCCTGAGATCATGACCTGAGCCGAAGGCAGAGGTTTTAACACACTGAGCCACACAGGCGCCCCCACTGAACTGTTTCATTAAATTTCTTTTTATTAAATTATTAAATATTACATTATTTGTTAAAACATATGTTTCTACTTTTACTTCCTTTTAAATTATTAAGACTTTTTTAAAGAGCGTATTTTTTTTAGATTGATTTATCCATCTGAGAGAGAGAGAGAGTACAGTTGATGGGCCTTTACGGACATTATCATTATCATCTACAGTCCATAGTTTATGTTATGGTTCACTCTTGGTATTGTACGTTCTATGGGTTTGGACAAATGTATAATGATATGTATCCATGATTATAGTATCATGCAAAATATTTTTACTGCCCTAAAAAATCCTCTGTGTTCTATTTATGCCTCCCCTCTCCTATGAATGTCTTTTTTTAAAACCACTGATTTCCTGACTATGTATTTCCTGGCAAAGTGTATACAAATGTATAGTAATTAACATATTTTAAAACTTCTCATTATCTACCTATAACATCTAATGTAAGGTTGTGTATTTGGGTAGCAGATTCTAAGTATCACACATATTAACGCATTTAATCCTTCCGATGACCCTACCAGTTAAGAATGATTATTACCCTGATTTTACAAACAAGGAAACCGATTCCCAGGTATATTATATTAAATAACTTGGTTACCGTGGGCTGTACCACAGATTGGCTATAGCCTCTTAACCATGAGTCCAAACCACTACAATAAACCTCAAACATGTCAAAGAATTACATGGGGGAAAATCAGTTTTTTTCTTGTGAATACTGCTGGTGAGGACAACATCGATTCAGTATTACTCCAGTGTTTTAAAGAGCCCAAATACTTTGCAGGTGATTACTTAGAAATATCTATCCTTAGTACACGCTTGTAAGACGTAAAACGTAGATGACCAGTCAGGCAAAATTAGAAAGTAGACAAAACTATTTGCAGCAATGGCTTCCCTGCCAATTCCAAGTCTCTAGTTCCCACACATATCTCTTCCCATTACTCTCAGGAGAGGCCCTAAGATTTGCATCCTCAAGCTATCTCCTGGCTCTCAGCCCAGCTCCCTTTCCGCTGCCGCCTGGAAGGCCAGCCCAGTGTTTTACCTTACTTCTGATGAGGTTACCGTCAGATGCTCAGTTCACACTGCGGTTGCACCATTCCACATTTCTTATTTTAAGGCAACTTTACTGTTCTTTATGCATACTTTACAATCTCTCTTTAAGGGTTGCCGGAGAAAATACCATGTCACCTCTGGGACTTATATTAAAAAAAATTATCTGTCATTACTCTGCAACTCAGATTTAACTGAGTGAGCTGTATTTTTGTTTGCTAAGTCTGGCAGTTCTACCCTCTCCTAAATGTTCCAGGTACTTTCCAACCCCTCCCCCCTCTTCCACAATCCCTTGTAAAGATCCAGCCCTCCCCTTCCTCTATTCCTGGGAGAGTAACTAGCCTCCTACTTAGTGGAGAAAACAGTGTCACTGAGATTCCTCTCCTCTAAGTTAACAGCAACTTCACCCACCCTTACTTCCTGCCCACAGCTTTACTCCTTCCCAGGGCAAACCCTTTCCCATTTCACTGTGCTAACTCCTCCACCAAACTTTCAAAGACAAGGCTCAAGTACTCCTCTCTCTTGTACTTTCAATTCTTGGCCTCTGATGACTTTTTTTTTATCTTCAACTTACATTAATATTTCTGTGTTTCCGTTACCAAAACTTCATTGTCTTCCCCTCATACTAACTAGATCCCGATATAAATCTGTCCTCCTTTGTTTGCCACTACTCAAAACTAGATAGTGGGACATGACAGTCCTGCGTTCAGCCATCATTCTGCCTAAGTTCTTAAACTTCTTTGAGCCTCAGTTTCCTAAACTCTCTCTCTTTCTCCACAAGTGTTCCAGAATTATACAATAACGTATCTTGATTTTCTAAGTCCTCTCCTGGAGATACGATGGGCTCTGTATAGTCTGAGAAATTACCCAAAATTATTTCTCTGATAACTTAGTCTTCTCTATTTCTCTATTCTCTCTTTCTGAAACTCTTACTGTTCAGATTATGGACCATGCAGGAAGTTTTTATATTAAATATTCTTATATTAATTTTCCATTTCCTGTATCTTAATCTTTTTTCTGACTTCTGGGAGATATCTTTCAACTCTTCAGTTAATATTTCCTTTTGTGTTATCAGACTTTCGAGTCTACATGTTCTTTTTTTTTCCCTGAATATTTCATTTTTACAGAACCTAGTTTCTGTTTCAGGGATCCTTACTTACCTCCTTATCCTTACTTACCTCCTTATCCTTACTTACCTCCAAGAATATTAGAATGCCATTGCTGTTGTCGAAATTTTCTCCTTTTTTTCCCTTATCGTCTCCTTCTCTTTTTTGTTTTGATCTTGGTTCCTTGTGCCAGCAGCTTTCTCGATTGTCAGGCGATCTCTGGATGTCCATTCCTGTTTCAGATGAAAGGACTGAAAACTAACTAAAACTCCTTGTGGGGGGTTTGTCAGTGGAAGAGTGCTAGGTAATCACGCTATGTTCTTTTATTGGAGGACCCCCAAATGTCAATATTTATAGATCTCTAATCCTAGACTGGTCAATTTCATCAGCGAGGAATTCTAAAATCTCTTGTCTGCTTTCTATTATTTTCTGAAGTGAATCAAGGAAGGCAGGGGAGAGAAGGAGAACGAATCTGATCATTCAGTGTTTCAGTTTGAACTGAATCACAATGATGGGGACCTCCATGCACAGATATCCCTGTGTCCAAATATCCTCTGAGATAGCCCTTTTAGAAAATAAACCCCCAGTCTTCTGCTGAAAAGGGTACTGGTCCTTGTCCTGTTATACAGGTTGGAGACAGAGGGCTGTAGATTGGATGCTAATCTTAATTGGATAAAAGAGCGTTTTGTTCAAAAACCAAAAAAGAAAAAGAACAGAAAGTAAGATCTTGGAAACCATGAAATATAGCAGGGTTAGAGAGCGGTGGGGTTGGTGGTGTGTGAAGCATCTTCTGTCTATGAGAGACGATGTTTCATCTTCAATTCTCTTGTTTTCAGACTGGCATTTATCACCACGTCAGAAATACCTGGAGCCTCCATTGCCTGATCCTATTTGAAGATCTTTAGTGCGATGTTCACTCGTTTCTGGACCCCCCTGCTTCTAGCTCAGGTTTCAACTTTCTCTGGTCTGACAAGCCATTTACACATCAATTTGTTTTCCAAAATTTCATTGCTTTTGTTGGAGGTAAGTTAAACTTGAAGCTAAATGTAGCTTAAACTTTAGAATTTAATTTCCAAGGTCCTGGAAAGAGTCCTAACAATATGAACTAGAAAAAGATAAATTTCCTGCTGATTTGACATACAAAACAACCGATACAGTGAAAGGCTCTTAATCTCAATTCAAGTGTATTTATAATTAGATCATAAGAACTCAAAATGTTTTGAAATTCTACAGCTTATAAATGAAAAAAAAGTCATAGCAATTTTCCTAAATTTGGCCACAGTACTGAAATCTCACATGTTACCAATAATGAATTTTGGGGTTTTGTTTTTGTTTTGTTTTTTTAGACAGAGAGAGAGCACAGCAAGGAAGGGCAGAGGAAGGAGAGAGAATCTTAAGCAGTCTCCACACTCGGTGCAGAGCCTGAGACGGAGATCTTGACCTGAGCCAAAATCAAGAGTCTGATGCTTAACTGACTTAGCCACTCAGGTGCCCCACCAATAATGAATTTTGAAGCTGAAAGAAAGTTTTCTAAACCAATAATAAAACATTTCTTTTGATTAAGCATACTAGAGAGAAGACTAAATTACCTTTCTGTTCACTCTAAAGAAAATGATACTTTAACATTTTATCCTGTGAAGTAGAAATCAAAGGATATATAGCCAAAGATATAAGAAAAAAAAGCATTATAAAATGTTTTGGGCTATTACTAAAAATACTATTATTTTTATACTTTCATGATATTTGTTAGCTTTTTAAAATTAGTGCTTTGTTGTGATGACTTTTCTTGTTCTAAATTCATTTTCATACCTACTTTTGTATTTCTTTCTAAATGAGGACTCTCTGTCTCCTTGTATAAGCTCTTACCTGACCCTTTTCTTCTTCCATTTTCTTTGTCCTTGTAAGTTGATTTATTGCATTTACTGGGGTTGGGAGGGGAAGAAAACATTTGCAAATCTCCATATTTTGACAGAAATTTTCATTCATAGTTTTTAAAAATAGTAATTTTTATTTAATTCAACTATGTGTACAGTCTTTAAATGAAATATTTCTATAAAAGTTATTAAATAAAAAATAATTTCCCCTCTAATTTTTGCTTCCCAATAGAACTACTTTTACCTTTTCCACTTTTCCTTTATATATTTGCCTCCATATTTTCTAATCTGTGCTTATGTTGGCTTTTAGATTATTTTCAATTTTAAATATTATATATTGGGTCACCTGGGTGGCTCAATAGGTTAAAGCCTCTGCCTTCAGCTCAGGTCATGATCTCAGGGTCCTGGGATCGAGCTCCGCATCGGGCTCTCTGCTCAGCAGGGAGTCTTCTTCCCGCGCTCTCTCTCTGCCTGCCTTTCTGCCTACTTGTGATCTCTCTCTCTCTCTCTCTCTGTCAAATAAATAAAATATTTTTTAAAAAGTAAATAAATTACAGGGGCGCCTGGGTGGCTCAGTGGGTTAAAGCCTCTGCCTTCAGCTCAGGTCATGATCTCAGGGTCCTGGGATGGAGCCCCGCATCGGGCTCTCTGCTTGGCGGGGAGCCTGCTTCCCCCTCCCTCTCTGCCTGCCTCTCTGTCTACTTGTGATCTCTCTCTCTCTGTCAAATAAATAAATCAAACTTAAAAAAAAAATAAAAAAAAAGTAAATAAATTACATATATTGAATTTGTCCTTCGGAAATTAGGATTTAGCTCTTTTACCTATACTGTACCTCCAGAGTTTCCTATTCTTCAAAGATTAAATTTAATTTTTTATATTATTATAAGTATGCAGATTTTACTCACAATTTATCAATGTGTGTCCATATTTACTTTCACGTAAATCTTTTGGTTTTCCCTAGACTTAAATATTATCTTTCGTTGTTTGCTTGGTTTCTTATGTACTTATTACTAATCCATCCCCACACTCTCAGAACATTCAATCACATAAGAAAATGTATCATATTCATGGAGACATCACTCCTGAGTCCTTTGTCCCCCTCTCTAGCCCTAGTCGCTGCATGGTTGTCGTCCTAGGAGTTGTGGGGGTGTTCCCTTCACGTCTCTCCTGTTCCGAGCCTCAATTCCTAGATCTTCTCCATTCTCTGTTTATGCCTTCATATTGATGGAGATTCCAGAAGTTTCCTGGTTAAGGGAACATGGAAGAGAAATTTCTTGAGAAGTTGAATATATACAAATGTCTTTATCCTGTCTTAAGTCTTTAGCAATAGCTTGGCTGAGTATAGAAATCTAGGTTGAAAGTTATCTTCCTGGCATATTTTTTTTTTCCTGGCATATTTTTTTTTTTAAAGATTTTATTTATTTGACAGAGAGAAACACAGCGAGAGAGGGAACACAAGCAGAGGGAATGGTAGCGGGAGAAGCAGGTTTCCTGCTGAGCAGAGAGCCCGATGCGGGGCTCGATCCCAGGACCCTGGGATCTGACCTGGGCCGAAGGCAGACGCTTAACGACTGAGCCACCCAGGCGCCCCTCCTGGCATATTTTTAAGGCATTGTTCCATGTCTTCTGTTACCCAGTGCTAAGAATCTGTCATGTCATTGTCATTCCCCATCCATTATGTATAAGCTGTCCTAATTGATTTGTTTGTGTCCCACTCCATGAGCCCTTCTTACAGGATAACAATTTACACTTCCCCACCAAGGGTAGGGTCTATGTTGCCTCCAGTTGGACCTGGTAGACCTTTGAAAGCAGACTGAAGTACAGAGGATGCTGAGTAACTTCCAAGGTGAGGTCATTAAAGATGATGTGTCTTCTTTTGGCACTTTTTCTTTTTGGCTTTTAGCACTGACACCATAATGAAGACACTATATGGAAAGATGAGAGAGAGAGAAATATCCAAGGAACCATTCATCCTGTTAAGACTTTTGACACACACAGACAGACTATGGAAGCGCTATGCACATGAACAGGGCTTATTAGCTGGTAGACATCACTGGAAGATGATCTGGCTGAGTCATCTCATTGGTGGACCCCTAACTGTCAGTATATTTAGGTTATTTCTCCTGGGAGTGCTCATACATCCAGAGAAAAAGGTTTCTACTCTGTTTCCCAGAAGATGCAAACTTGGTTGCAGCACCTGGGAGAAGAAGAAAATGAAGCTAGAGTATCTCATCATTCAGCATAGGGATTTCCACTTACCCTTCCTGTCTTTACTGTGGTGTTGCACCATCAAAGTCATTCTGTGCACCGTCTCTACCCCCGGTTGTCTTCCCTAGTGGGGGAGTTTCAGTCCCTCGGGCTGCACAGGGCTGGGGAAGGTCATGGTGAGGCAGCACGAGGGGGTGAGGATGATTCTAACTGCTTCTAAAGCAGACCTTCTGTTTTCATCTTCACTCTCAACCCTGCTTTCAGAGATACCTAAAATCCCCAATTTCTGGGCCTTTCTGGGGTTCTGTAGAGCAACTCAGCTTGCTTCTGGGTTTCCCCCGTTGTTGCATTAATTTTCAGTTTTCTTGGTTATAGTAAGAAAATTAGCACTCATCCCTCTGCTTTCCAGTTGCCAAAACTTTGTTGCTGTTATCTCTTATCTTTTCTTTCCCTTTGCTTATGCCCAAAGCAAAGCAAAGCGAAGCGAAACAAAACAAGAAAAAAAAAACCTTTACTATTATATCAGTAGTGGACCGTAGGAGTGGAGGGAAGTGAAAGTGTTCGATTTACCAGCTCTGAACACAGGTCATTTACATTTCTCTTAAACTCATGCTTCTGAAACCATTCTAAGCCTGCCCTTTCTAAGGACGCCAATGACTCCCTAATCAACAGAGCCCAGAACTTCTCATGAACCCTCATTTAGGGGAACTTGTCACACTTGACACCGTTGACTACCCACTTGCTAACACTCTTTAGTCTGTGCTTCTGTGGCAATGCTTTCTCACATTCTCTTCTGACTCAGATTGCTCTTTCCCAGGGCTCTTAGCTGGCTTCTCTTTTTTCCATATTATCTTAAATAGCCTTACCTCAAGAAATGAAATAATTCTATAACCTGTATTAGGTGCCAGGCACTGTCCTAGATAAGCATTTTTTTTTTTTTTTTTTTTTAGTGAACTGTGGTCAGATAGCTTGCCTGGGCTGCCTCTGATCCTTTGTGGTAGACACTGACCCCAAGTTATTGAGCATCTGACTAGAGAGCTTGCCAGAAGGAGTCACCTTAGCAGAACAAGAGGCCTAGTGACCAGGATTTTATTATTTATTTATTAAGATTTTATTTGTCAGAGAGAGAGAGACAGAGACAGAGAGAGCACACGCAGGAATAGCAGCAGGCAGAGGGAGAAGCGCGCTCCCTGCCAAGCACGGAGCCCCATGCGGGACTTGATCCCAGGATCCTGGGATCATGACCTAAACTGAAGGCAGACATTTAACGACTGAGCCATTCAGGCGTCCCAGATTTTTTATTTCCTTTTTAAAAGATTTTATTTATTTGACAGAGAGAGAGAGACATAGGGAGAGAAGGATCACAAGCAGGGGGAGTGGGAGAGGGAGAAACAGGCTTCCTGCCGAGCGGGGAGATGGATGTGGGGCTCGATCCCAGGACCCTGGCATCATGACCTGAGTCAAAGGCAGATGTAATGACTCAGCCATCCAGGCACCCCAGCATTTTCTATACAACGAATTCATCCCCTCAACACTCTACATGGGAGGTAAAAACAGATGGAGAAACTGAGGCACAGAAAGCTTAAGTAAGTTGTTCCAAGTCCCAGCTTTTTCCCATTGTGTATTGCTTCTTCATTTTTTTTTTCCATATTGCCTCTACAAGTGCTACATCCTCAGTCTTCCTTCTTATCCATTTGCACTTTCTTGGCTTTTGTCATTTACTTGTAGGGCTTTATCTATCACGTTTGTGCAGACAACTCTGAACCATACACCTCTCTTTCCACCTTTCTAAGCTCCAAACTCAATATCTAAGTATGTATTAGAAACCTCCATTTGTGCATCTCACAAGCACCTCAAGATTAATATAGCCAAGGCCCAACCATGTCATTCTGACCATTCTCTTCCCAGGACAATTCAACCTGCTTCCTGTGTACGTACCAGTGAATCAGCATCAACATTCACCTCATTGGATGAGCTAGAACATTCCAGACTCCAATCTGACTGCCTCCTCACCAAATGTGAAATTTGCTGCCAAGACTGTTGTCCTCTGAAGGGCCTTCTGAATTCATTTCCTCATTATCCTCACATGCCCATGTGAGGTCCTTAGCCCCCACCCTGTATTTATAACAGCTTCCTCCTCAAAGGTCTCAGCTCTGAGCATACACACCACCATCAGAGCTGATTTTCTAAATGCCTGAGATCTGTTCATTCTACTTACTTAAGGGTGACAGGTAGTCTCCAGGAGAGGGAAGGGGTTCCTTACATTACCAAAGCATAATGGGATTTCTTAAAAAAAAAAAAAAAAACATCTCTTGAGGTGCCTGGGTGGCTCAGTGAGTTAAAGCCTCTGCCTTCAGCTCAGGTCCTGATCTCGGGGTCCCGGGATCGAGCCCCACATCGGGCTCTCTGCTCAGCAGGGAACCTGCTTCCCCCTCTCTCTCTCTGCCTGCCTCTCTGCCTACTTGTGATCTCTCTCTCTGTGTCAAATAAATAAATAAAATCTTAAAAAACCAAAATAAAAAAAAAAATCTCTTGTATATGTTTGGAGATCAATAAATACATACCAAGAGAAATTAAAAGCTGTATAATGTTCCAAACCACTGATGTTTAAGTGCCAATCAGAAACTAAGATAAAACAATTCTGAGATTATAGCAATAAAAATGGATGTGTGTTTGTTTATTCAATTTTGTGTGAAAAAACAAAGTTTATTAATTTTTTTTTCCTTGAAAAATTCCAGAGGCACCATTTGTTGCCTTTGTCTCTGGCTTGTTCTCCTGTAGCCAGTCACTTTCATTTCTCGTCATTCTACTATTTCAACTGCACTGAAGGATGCTAGCCCAGCCTCTTTGGGGTATCCAGGGACATCCTAAGTTTTTGTGTGTCTTTTTTAAGTCAACCCATCTTAATCCTTCTTATTTTGAGAAAAATCTGATTAGCAAGTTTTTGCACGAAAATGCAAATTTTGTTGACATAAATGGCAAGTGTTTTAGTCCCTGCAAATTTGTTAATATCAACATTGTAAAATCACCTAAAATCCTTAGCAGCTGTAAAAAGCCAAATGAGGTTGCTGAGACATTTAAATTAGAAAGTATTTAAAAAGTAATTTCATCCTAATTCCTGTAAAATGCCCTGGCTTATAAAAATGAGAGTAACCAGGTATTGTTCAGGAGACGGCCCTTGCTGAATTTAAGGAAAAACCAACTCTCACATAGGTGCAGTAAACGTGTTCCTCAAGTGCTTGAGGGATCCCAATATGCTTACTCAGAGCCCTTAAGTGTCGCGTAGACTCCACGGAATTAGTAAACTTTGTCTTCAGAGGTTATTTTGCCCTTGGCCCATTCTCAATCTCATTCTCTTTGTTTGTATTTTTTTCTAACTTTTTTTCCGGTGGTTGGAAGGGAACTGGTAATTGGACGGAGAAGCAAAAGGATAAACAGATAAAGTGACTTATTTGTTTCCACAATTCAGCCAAGGATTTCCAGCCACTGAAGTTTTGTCTCTCTCCCTAAATTTAAACTGCTGCAATCTGAGGAATTTTGGAAGGGTATATGCTATTTACTCTCCTGGTGCCTTGCTTGTGCAACATAAAAGGATCTACTTTAAGTAATAGAAAGTAAAATAACAGAAGGTTGTTATTTAAATCTACTCATAAATAATTGTGTGCCAATCCCTCAACTCTGGGCCTTTGCACTTGCCATTCTTCCTGTCTGGAATGTTCCTATTATCCCCAACAAACTCCCACCTTCATTTCATTCAGGTTTTAGACCGAATGTCGTGTCCTCTGAGACATTGGCCCTGACCCTGTCTAAAAATGCACACATTCTCTCTGCACTCTATCTCCTTAGACCTTCTTCATTTGTCTTTATAGCACTTAAATTATTGCCCAACACATGATTTGTTTGTAATGTCCTTGTCTTCTCCTGCCAGAGTGCAAATTCTAGAAGTGAATTGCTTTGTGTAGCCCAGAACAGTCCCCGTGACAGTAGTCTATGAAATATTTGTTAAGTGAATGAATTAAAATCACAAAAAAATTAGTGATATTCCTTCCTCCTTAAACACCAAATGCCTTTTTTTAAATTTAGAAAGTGAATATTCTCCCAATGGAAGAAAAAAATCATCATTAAAGGCCAATGAAAGCATCAAAACGTCTAAAGCTCTAAAGTAAAATCTAGAGCTTTCATAAAAGTGTTTATGGATATCCTCAAACAACACCTCATTGTATCATCCTTAGAAGTGGGAGTATCTGCTAAATTACTATTGAATTATTAAATTCAGTCAATTCAATGAAAGGAATCAGTGAAACTAGTTGTCTGTCATTGCGTAGAGAAGACACCTGGTTGCTTGGTTATAGTTGTTACCATCAGCTTGACTTCTGGTAAGAGCATTGGGTCTATATGAACAATCGAGTGGCTCAAAGTTGGCTTTCTTCCTGGCTCTTCCCATTTCTTCTCATAGCTTATCTCTCTGTAAGGAAGATTTATTTATACTTAATCAAATATACAAATATCTAATACTGCATGTATGTTAATACTCAGGGTAAAAAAAAATCTCTGGCCTTTACATGCTCAGTCTGGTGAGGATGACTGAGATGAACAGTATACCTTGTAATCCATGTGCGGTTCTGCCTCCCAGCTGAGCTTGTGTGCTTATGAACCCGGGTGTTGAGAGCGTTCCTTCTTGCGCATAACTACTAGAGGAAGCACTTCGTGTACCTGAGCCTGAGCTATCTGAAACTTGGCCTCAATATCATCAAAATCTCTGTAAGAGGTGGAAATAGAGTTGGAAAAACTCATACCAAAACTGCAAGCAATTTTCTGGAGAATTTGACACTGGAGACATTTGAATCAGTTTTATCTTTTATTCTTAAAAAGGTAGGGGTGGGGAGGGTACAGTTATGCAAATAAAAAGTAAAAAATCCAATCAGGAAAGGTCACTTCTGAGAAGCTATGGCATTTGAGAGCGAAACTTTTATTTCCACAAAGCAAAAGCAAAGAAAAAATAACCTATTTAGTACTACTCCAGTTGACTACCTCAGACATCTCACACTCAACATTAACTACTATGGAACTCTTGATTTCCCCTTCCAAAAACCCCTGTGCACCACAGCCACACCCACTCCCTCCCATCTTCCATTTCTCAGTAAACAGTATCACGAGTCACCCCGGGAGCATCCTAAATTGTCCCTTCCTTTAAGGGCAGATTCAACCCCTCAGCAAGCTCTGTCAGTCCTATCACCAAAACACATCCGAACTTGTCCTCCTCTCCTTTTCTCCTCTGTCATGTTTATGTCCTAGTTAATCTCTCACTGAATTACCATGGTGGTTCCTTCAACTCCCACTCCTGTTCATCTCCAGTCCATTCTCGGCTCAGGAACAAGAAGGAGCTTCCCTTACCCCCACCTCTTTAACACAGTAGTTCCGTTTTCTTTCAGATTAATAAAATTTATTTTTTAAAGCAGTTTTAGGTTCACAACAAAACTGAGTAGAGAGTACAAGAAGCTCTCATATACCGCCTATCCCTGTACATGCACAACTTCTCCACTATCAGCAGCTCCCACCAGTGTGGTACATTTGTTACAATCCCTAAACCTACACTATCACATCATAGTCACCCAAAGTCCATAGTTTACATGTAGGTTCAATCTTGGTGCTGTACATTCTACGGTTTTGACAAAGATATGATGGTATATATCCACCATTATAGTATCCTATAAAATAGTTTCACTGCCCTGAAAGTCTTCTGTGCTCTGCCTCTTAATCCCTCCGTTCCTACTAACCCCTGACAACCACTAGTTTTTGACGGCTTCTGTAATTTCCCCTTTTCCAGAAAGTCATATAGTTGAAATCAGACAGTATTGCAGCCTTTTCAGATGAGTTTTTTTCACTCAGTAATACTCATTTTAGGTTCCTTTGCATCTTTTCTTGGCTTGACAATTTATTTATTTTTAGCGCAGAATAATATTCCATTGTCTAGATGTACCACAGTTTATTTATTCACTCACCTATTGAAGGACATCCTGGTTGCTTCAAAGTTTTGGCAATTATGAATAAAGCTGCTATAAACATCCGTGTGCAGATTCTTGTGTGAACACAACGGTTCATTTGGATTAATACCAAGGAGCACGATTGCTGGGTCACGTGGTAAGAGTACATTTAGTTTTGTAAGATATTGCCAAACTGTGTTCCAAAGAGTCATTTTACATTCCTACCAGCAATGAATGAAGAGTTCCTATTACTCCTCATCCTCACCAGTACTTGGCATTGTCAGTGTTTTGGATTTGGGTCATTCTAATAGCACAGTGGTATCTCACTGTTGTTCTAATTTGTAATTCCCCAATGATGTATGTTCTTGAGTAGCTTTTCATGAGCTTATCTGCCTTCTGCATGTCTTCTTGGTGAAGTGTCTGTTCCGGTTTTTGGCGCATTTTTTAATTGAGTTGTTCATTTTCTTATTGCTGAGTTTTAAGAGTTCAAGGTGTCAATAAGCACTAGTTGAGCAAACAAGTGATTGAAACTTCTAGCCCATAGCTATGTAATCACATATATATTAGAACAATATAAGTATGTTCCAAATAAGATCTGTTTTTCCAGTACTAGAATTCATCCACAAGAACAGAATTCATATATAAAGAGTAAATTTTTTAGAGGAGGGAAGGGCAGAGGGAGAAGGAGAGAGAAAATCTTGATCTCACAACCCTGAGATTATGTATGACCTGAGCTGAAATCAAGAGTGCGACGCTTAATTTACTGAACCACTCAGGTGCTCCTAAAGAATAATTTTTATATATTTGCCTAGTAATTAGGTTACATAAAACAACATTTTATTCTGGCTTTCTTTTCTTTTCTTTTTTAAAAGATTTTATTTATTTGTTTGACGGAGAGGGAACACAGCAGGGGGAGCAGTAGGCAGAGGGAGACAGGGAGGGAGAAGCAGACTCCCTGCTGAGCAGAGAACCCAAAGTGGGGCTCAGTCCTAGATTCCAGGACCCTTGGATCATGACCTGAGCCAAAAGCAGACACTTAACCCACTGAGTCATCCAGGCATCCCTTATTCTTGCTTTCTGGCTTATAAAATGACCACGGCTATAACAAAAAGTCAGATAATATTCTTTTTTTTCCTTTCAAATAGGTAGTCAGTAGAGAAGAAAATTATTCCCAATTATAATGCTATTCTTATTTGCCTTCTGCATGTCTTATTTGCAGAAAACAATTAATGAAGAGCACCCCAGCCAGCCTTTTTTTTTAATTATATGAGAAACGGCCCTGCTACTACTAAGGAGGTATTTTTGCTTATGGAGACAGAAAGGAAAACTAGTTAGTGGAGTATAATTTTCTTCATTCTGGCTTTATTTTACTCTGTAATACCCTTTATGTTTTCCTTAAGCATGTGAGTGCATAATCCTCAACAAGTTAACCGATCTTTGGAATGTGGCTACCACTGACTTTTATTTTTAATAAGGATTAAAATTAAGTAGGTATTATATTAAAATGCAGTTCTAAGGAAAGTTTTAATGTTTTATTAAATGCTGTAAGTCAATTTTTAAACTATGAACTTGAGAAGTTAGAGGCTCAGCACGCATCCACTCTTGGAATTGTTCTTGGAATAGGGAGTGGGAACAGATTCCAATGAGGCACAAATCATGCAGGAATTCTGCAAATAGCTAAGAATATGGTCCTAATGTACATGTACTTTTTAAAAGCTATCTTCAGTTGAACTCATAGAGATAGAGAACAGAGTGGTGGTTACCAGGGGCTCAGAGCTGGAGAGAACTGGAAATTTAAACCAATTTAAATGTTGCTGAAGGATACAAACTCACAACCAAAAAATAAATAAGTTTTGGCAATCTAATGAATAGCATTGTGATTACAGTCAACAATACTGTATCATAAGTTTCAAGGTTGCTAAGAGATTATATCTTAAATGTTCTTACCACAAAAGAAGTAACTATGTGATCTAAGTGTTAGGTAACACTTTGGTGGTAATCATATTTCAATATATAAATGTGTCAAATCAGTATACCTTAAACTTACATAATCTTATGTATCAATTATATCTCAATTTTAAAAAGCTATCTTCAGTAAGGAAATATTATGCTAATGCTTCAATTTAGCAGCATCCTAAATAACTTAAAATATGTTTCAATAATTTGGGGGATGGAGATAAATTGACTTATAGTAAAATATTTTATTCATTCATTCATCCATTCACCAAATATTTACTTGAAACAAAACTTGTGGTAGGTCCGGTTCAAGGTACTTGGGATAAAACAGAAAAAGATTCCTGCTCTGTGGAGATTGTATTCTAGTAAGAGAGACATCCAACTAACCATCAACATAGTAACAGGCAAAATGTGTAGTATTAAGCCGTTCAAATTATTTATTGAGCACATGCTAGAAGCCCAGCAGTAAACAAAACGGGCAAAGATCTCTATCTCTGTGCAGTCTACCTTCTGTCGTGGGGAGATAGGTAACAAGCATAATAAATAAATTAATTAAATGGTGTGTTAATTAAACTCCATTTAATTAACTCCATTAATTAAGTGGAGTTAAAACTAGGAAGTCTAAATCCAAAACAGAATAATTGAAATAAATCTTTCCTTCCAAAAGTTTCAGTTTCTGCATAGTCTGAAAGCAAAAACTGCTCGCTTTTTAAAGAAATATTTTGCAAAACCAACAAACTTGTCCAGTCATAAAATTTATTTTATGAATAGTAGGTAGACTCATTCAGTCATCAACACCCTTATTCCAAAAATATATATCAAGTGTCGGTTTAGCACAGAAGCCGGCAACAAATGTACAGACACAGTACCTGCTATCATGGGCAAATACTTTATATTCATTCCAAAATTTAATGGAGAAGAAGTGGATCTGAAAAACACATGCATCTGTGTAGCACATGTACCCTAGAGTTTATAACTACTCTTTAAAGACTTATTTTGAAAATAAAAATAAAAAAATAAATGAAGACTTATTTTGTGTTTGTTTTGTCAACCAAAAATTTCCCCAAATCCAAACCATTGCCAGTTAGGAGAAATGGAGAAAGGGTAACAGTCTTTGCTGTTAGGTGACAAGGGAACTTTTGCTGCTCCTTAACCGAAATGTATTACCTGAATCATGGGGCAAGGTGTCAAGGAAGCTGTTCCCAGCTGCATACTTCTCAGGGGGGTCTGGGCAAAGAAATTGTAGTTTCTACAAGAATTTTTAAGATCCACCTCTTAATGCCTCTTTATATGAACGCTAGGCTCATGTAATATTCTTAATGTCCCAATGTCCTTATGTGAACTCTAGATTCATGTAATATTCTTAATATCCCAATGTCCAAATTATGGAAATTATTTTAAGGAAAAAAAGGTACCATATCCAATACCTTAATAAGTCATAAAATGCTCTGAAGACTTTTATGGTAGAATCTGTTCTTTTTGCTGGTCTAGAGTCTCTTCCCCCCTTCTCCTGGTTCTAGTACCCCACTTCTCCTTTGGCAAACAACCCTGCTTTATTCCACATGCCAGGACTGCCAATCAAGTGGCCCAACTCCCTTGGCCAAGCAGTATGCCTGGGACCTGAGCCAGGCCAGGCTGATTCTCCTGGGATTTGAATCCCGAGCAAGGTGACTCAGGGTCAGAAAATATTTATAGCCAAGATTTTCTGATGGGGGAACCCTGAGGAAGTGGTCCATTCACTCTTGCCATTTGGATGCCCAAGCTTAACTGAACTTCCCCATATATCCTTCCAATAAAATTCCTTTTCAATATGCCTGAGTTGACTTCTGTTGCTTGTGACCAAAGAATTTTAATATACCTACCCACATACATAGATTGGAGAATGTAATAGAAATAATTATCACACCTTGAAAAAGAAATTTGCTGAAAATGGCAAAAATGAGAACTAGTTTTGTTTTACCTTGTCATCCAAAAGTTTATGTTTCAGGGCACAAAAGCACAGTTTAGATATATATGCAATAAGCATGATTTTTCTTAGTGTGCTGAGAAAAACTGCATTCTTACAAAAAGCATTATTTTAAAGATTTATTTCTTTATTAGAGAGAGAGAGAGAGAGAAGAGAGACTCTGAAGCAGACCCTGTGCTAAGTACGGAGCCTGAGGTGGGACTCAATTCCAGGACCCTGAGGACATGACCTGAGCCAAAACCAAGAGTTGGACACTTAACTGACTGTGCCACTGAGGCGCCCCTAAAAAACGTTATTTTAAAAAAGGGATTATAAATAGGCTTACCTTTTTATGTAAAACCCCTAATGTTCAAATACATTTTGTCGTGCATATAGACTCCCACCTCCAAAATGAGATCTTTATAGCAAAAATAAAATGAGTCACTGTAATAGCTGTATGTGGGACCAATGGCTGTAGTTTCTTCACTAAAAAATGCATACATGTATACATGCATGTGTAGAGTGGCATGCACACACAAACATATCTACAAAAACAGTATCTACCTATTTTAATTTAGGCACCCATTCCCTGAGGATAGAGAGCTTAATTGTGATTGGAAATCTTACCATTCTGTTTACTATTCAGCCTTCTGCACATTTTCTAATTTATAAAGGGGAAGCAAACTATACCCAAGTGCACTTTATTCAATATAACTTTGATCTGACTTCTGATTTTTAAATTTCTAGGCTCGTACAATCTTTAGATAAACAAGGAAAGTTTTGCAAACTTCAGAATATAGTACTGATGGTGAAAATATGACCAAATAATAGTAACACTAATTTAATGACCTATATCTTTAAGGACAGTGCATTATAATTTTCAAAACTTTTTTTCTTACTATACCCATCAGGTTCCAAGCAAGAAACAGAAGGTACTCTGAAGACTCGATAGGGAGATTTTAATGAAAAGACTACTTACAGAGGTTGTATACAGGTTGTACACAAGAGCAAACAAAGGATGTCAAGGCAGCCAGACTCACAAGAGTAGGAAGACACTATTTCTCCTAGAACCTAAGGGCTAAGGGGTGGAAACAGTGTTATCACAACTCCATGAAATGTCAAAGCCGGAGAAGAGGGGTCGTCCAACTGCTGCCAAAGATGTGGAACAGAAACAGTGAATGAAGGCAGAATTACCTTGCTTCTTCTTTCTTCCCACCTTTTGATCTACTGCTAAAGCCAATCAAAAGCCAGATGGCAAGGGAGTCCTGGCAATGCAGTTAGTAGGAGACAGTAAATCCTTCGGGCACAGAAAAGGCAGACAAGGAGGCAAATGCATCTGGGGGCGGGGGGGGGAAATGGAGAATAACCAGCCACATACATTAACTCAGAATAAAACAGACTCAGAGATTAAGCGCCTGATTAAATTTACACAGCTCATAATCCCTGATCAGAGACTTAACAAGTTTCCAGACCCTCCAAAGCCAGTGTTTTTTCCAATATGCTTTAGTTAATGAATTAGTTGCTCATGACTGAGGAGTACTGTGTTGCTTGGATCAAAAATAATATTTTGGTTCAAACTGAGCTACCTCAGTGAGGATCCCTAAGGAAGTCCTTTGTTGCATATCTACCATGAGAACTGGCTCACAAAGTAGATTGTCTGATGAATCCAGGGAACACAGCAGTGATGACTGTTTTGTCCTGGTGAGGTCATTGGAGACACGGGGATCATGGGAGCAGTAGAGGGGTAAGAGGCAGAAAAGAGGGGGATCCCAAGGCTGCCAGGGAGGAGCACTGTGATGGGGTAAGAGGCTGGCCACAGCAGTCAGCCAGCCTCCGTCTGAATCCATTCTCTCACTATCTAGGTGGTTGGGGATTAATCTGCATCTCCATTCACTCATCTCTTATTGGGGTTAAAATACCTACTTCACTGAGTTGATATGAGGACTAAAATAATGCTTATAAAGTGCTCAGCATGATGCTTGACATAGTAGCTCTGATTAACAGTTATGTCTACTATTCATTGGGCTCTTGATGTGCTATTGCTATTCATTAAACAGACTTAGGGTAGTCTTAATATCCCTCGTTTTACGGATATGGAGATTGAGGCTTAGAGAATGATTTGCCAAGGATCACAGAGCTCACACCGGTGCTGAGATTTGAATTTAAGAGTACATGCTT
Organism: Procyon lotor; assembly: GCA_028646535.1. Classification (NCBI taxonomy): domain Eukaryota; kingdom Metazoa; phylum Chordata; class Mammalia; order Carnivora; family Procyonidae; genus Procyon; species Procyon lotor. The sequence goes on along the minus strand of CM053606.1, from coordinate 74,517,447 downwards.
CTACTCCATTATATAGTTTCAGACAAGACGGGGTTCAGTGGTTTTCCTGGTGGGTTTCAAGCCGGAAACTTTTAAAATGTGCCCAAACACCCAGACTTCTAAAATGTGCCCAAACACACACACACACACATACACACACACACACACACGCGCACATACATTTTCTTGAATTTTCCCAGGTTGGTGTAATGTGAGGGACGTGAATTATATACCCCCAAAACGATGACGGTTTGGTTATTGCTGACATCGTTTTGTTGTGTCCATTGTTGACATTTCAGGGCTAGCTCCAGCAATGTTACTGTTTTTTAAATCAAGCCCAATGTGCCCTTGAGGAATATGCCTTTCACCAGGGGATAATTGGTTTGGAATCCCAGTGCCGTTATTTATCATCACGTGGAGGTGATTTGCAAGGAATATGGCTTTGATGCTTGAGGATTGGCTTTGCGCCAAGAAGTCATTGTTGGGGATTCTGGCTGTTTGATGTTAAGATGCAATCTGCTGAGGAGCTGACGGGGCCTATTAATAGGAGTTCAAACACAGTGTCACCAGCTTAATTGTGAGGGCCCGGAAAGAGAGCCTGCATAACGATTCTGAGAGAGTCAGAGGTGTCATCGGATGGGACCATGTGGCCTCAACACCAGGATAAGAACCCAGGAAGGCATCTGAAACACGCCAGCCGTCCTCTCCACACTCACTCTTACTCAGATTCACTGTTTTGGGCACTGACCTCGCATGCGATGCCACAATTAGGTGTCTGTCTTTCCCGCAGGACGGAGCTCCTTAGAGGCAGGGATTATGTCATTAATTCAAAAAGCATTCATGGAGTGTCTCTTGCCACTGCCAGGCATTGTATGAGGAGCCAGGAGCCTTATTCATCTTTGTACCCAGGTCCTCATCCAGAGGCTAGCACATGGCAGGCGGTCAGTAAGTGTTACCGTAAAATATTGCTCACTGAGGGGGCTAAACACAAACGCGGTCACGTGAATGTGTTGCGTCTTTCAAAATTTGCTGTAATACCCAAGCTTTCCGAATTAGGAAAATCAACTTGCGGCAAATACAACTATTTAATACTTTCCGATGTGTTTTGCGGTTAAAGGCTAAAGAATGCCAGGTGATTAAATATTTGGTTATTTAAGACTTAAGTCCATAATTGATCATATCAATTAAAAAATAAACTCATACCTAAACAAAACATAAATCATTCCTTGATATCGCCCAAAAGGCAATGTGTATCTCACAGCTGCCATTAAGGGGATTAAGAGCTGGGATTGATAAATGCTCTCCCTCTTATTGATACTGTTTTTTACAGTGAATCAATGATACATAATTATGAGACCCCTGGACTATAGTCAATTGTTTAAAAGTCATTAAAAGCTCCGGTGGCCAGAGCCCGAGGGAGCCCGGGCTGCTAGGGGCTGCAGACACGGAGGGCCAGAGCAGCAGTGGCAGCAGGAGGCCAGGGACCCGGGCTGGCTTGGGACCCCTGCCGGTGCCCGTGCCCCATGGGGCTTCCCAAACTGGAGCACCCTCCAAGGTGGACACAAGTTTTCAGCTCCCGGTGAAGGAGAATGCAGCCCTAGCACCCTCGGAAACAAGGTTGGCTCTAGTACCTGTGGGCCCACGAGCAGCTATGCCACCTTCCACACAGGGGCCAAGGTCGGCTCTGGCGTCTCCCGGACCCATCCTGGCTCCACTGTCTACCCCCGGAGGGCAGAAGACAGCTCCTGCC
>CM053606.1:74474325-74515218 GCA_028646535.1 Procyon lotor | reverse complement strand
AAGAAGAAGAAGAAGAAGAAGAAGAAGAAGAAGAAGAAGAAGAAGAAGAAGAAGAAGAAGAAGAAGAAGAAGAAGAAGAAGAGGAGGAAGGGGGGGATGGGAGGGGGAGGAGGAGGAGGAGGAAGAAGAAGAAGAAGGAGGAGGAGGAGATGATTTTAGCCCAGTGTCAAAGCTGCAGACAGGTTAGATAAATAGGTAATGAAAACTGCCTCTTGGATTTGGCACCTAAGGGCTACAGGTAACATTCATGTAGCAGTTGCCATAGAGAAGTGGGGGTGGGAAGAAAGTGGGGCAAGCAAATTAAGCAAAATTAGCAAAACGTTTTCATAAAATCTTTCAAGAAGCCTGGGAGTGAGTATGAGAAATTCAGGGTGGCAGCTTAAGAAATGCTTTTTTTTTTTTTTAAACTGACAAAGACTTGAGCTTGTTTACAGGCCGAAGGAGAAGAGCTAAAGAAGAAAAGGAGGCTAAAGGCACAGGAAAGAAAAGAGATGGCTGATGGATCCAGGTCCTGAAGGAGGTGGGGGGGGTGTGGATTGAGAGCCCCAGCACAGGTAGCTGGATTAGGGGTTTGAAACCTCTCCTTTTGGAACAGGGAAAAGAGGGTAAGTTACAGCATATGCAGATATGTTTTTAGAAGTGGGGGGAAGGGCAGGAAGTTCAGAGCATTCATGCGTGATATAGCCTTTATGAAATAGGAAGTAAAGTCATGGACTAAGAAAGGGTGATATTTTAGAAAATCAATATGGTAGAAGAGTGCAGTTTATGTTGTATGAGGTAAGAATTCAAAGGAAGAAGGAAACTAACATAATAGTCTAGGCATGAGGTTAGATGGGACTTATGTGGACTGCCAGCAATGATGTGGGGAAAGTGAGATAGACAGCATGCTTTTTTCCCCTCATATTCTTCTGAAAGTTAGAAGGATTACTTTTCTTCTGCTGAAGAAATCCCAATAGACAATGCCCACGCCAATGGAAACGTCGTATGACACCAACATTTAAAACATCCAGAGCTTGAACAAAGCATCCTTGGAGCCATAAGACTCTATGGACAAGTTGTTAGGTTGCAGAGATTAGCACCAATATTAACTTGTCCCACCTACTTCAATCTTGGGGCTGTTTGTCTTAGTGTCTTTCCTCCCTCTCTCTCTCCTTCTCTCTCTTTCTCCTTTCTTCCCCTTTCCACATTCTGATAGGTGCACATACACACAGAGAGTAGAACAACTGATCTGGGAGGAACTAGGGTAAAGACACAAAAGAGCCTGACATAAATAAACACCTATGTCAACCAGCAATAAAGATCATGATTATGAATAACCCATTTTTTAAAACTGTGGTAAAATATACACAACATAAAATTTACCATTCTAAAAAATTTTAAGTGTGCAATTCAAGGCATTAAGTACATTCACGTCATTGTGCAACCAATAACACTGCCTACCTTCAGAACCTTTTTCTCATTCCAAATGAACCTCTATTCCCATTACACAAATTCCCCTCTCCCACCCGCACCCCCTATCGCCCGACCCCTGGTAACCACTATTCTACTTCCTGTTTCTATGAATTTAATTACTCTGGATACCTTATATAAGCAGAATCATATAATATGTGTCCTTTCTGTCTGGCTTATTTCACTTAGCATAACGTTTTCAAAGTTTATCCATGTTGTACCACACATTAAGATTTCATTCCTTTTTAAGGCCGAATATATATATATATTTTCACACACACACACATATATACATAAAATTATTATATTTATTATATTATATACTATTATACACACACACTAACTTCATTTTGTATATCCATTCATCCATCAAAGGATAATTGAGTTATTTCCATTTTTTTGGCTATTATGAATAATACTGCTAAGAACATGAACGTACAAATATTATTCTAGTCCCTGCTTTCAATTCTTTTGGATATAAATCTAGAACCGGAATTGCTGGATCATACTGTTATTTTACGTTTAATTTTTGAGTCACTACCCACCATAACACCAGTTACACCACTTTATATTCCCACCAGCAATGCACGGTTTCCAATTTATTTACATCTTTGCCAACACTTTTTATTTTCTGTTTGTTTGTTTTTAATGGTATCTCATTATGGTTTTGATTTTCATTTCCCTAATGACTAGTGATGTTGAACTTTCATAAGCTTATTGGCCATTTGTACATTTTCTCTGGGGAAATGTTGATTCAAATCCTTTGCCCATTTTAAAATCGGCTTGTTTGGTTTTTTTGTTGGTAAGTTATAGGAGTTCTTTATATATTCTGGATATTAATCCCTCATCAGATATAATTTGCAAATACTTTCTCTCATTCTGTGGGTTGTCTTTTCACTCTCTGGATTGTGTCCTTGGATGCACAAGGTTAAAAATAGTTCATTTTGGCTCCAGTTAATAAAAGGTGGCGTACTAAAAAGAGAAAGCTTCTTTTCGAGGGGCAGTGAGAGGTAGCCCCTGATGTGAAGTTCCAGACGGCTGGCTGGACTTGCCTCCACCCTTTTGCCCCTGGGGTAGCGGCCTCACATGGAGTTCTTGCAAGAGTTCTCCTTGTAAGACTTTTTTTTTTTTTTTTTTTTAAGATTTTATTTATTTGATAGCGAGAAACACAGCGAGAGAGGGAACACAAGCAGAGGGGATGGTAGCGGGAGAAGCAGGCTTCCTGCAGAGCAGAGAGCCCGATGCGGGGCTTGATCCCAGGCCGCTGGGATCACGACCTGAGCCGAAGGCAGACGCTTAACGACTGAGCCACCCAGGCGCCCCTCCTTGTAAGACTTTTTGAGAGTTGCTCTGCAGCCCTCAGGAATAAAAAGCCTCTATGATCCAGAGTGCTAGGCACCAAATTTTGATGACTTTTAAATACCTTGATGCCTGTAGCACTAGAAATGCTTTCCTATTTAAAATAAAAATTAAGTTTTAGGGGCGCCTGGGTGGCTCAGTCATTAAGCATCTGCCTTCAGCTCAGGTCATGATCCCAGAATTCTGGGATCGAGCCCCACATCGGGCTCCCTGTTCTGCGGGAAGCCTGCTTCTCCCGCTATCATTCCCTCTGCTTGTGTTCCCTCTGCTTGTGTTCCCTCTCTCGCTGTGTTTCTCTGTCAAATAAATAAAATCTTTAAAAAAAATAAATAAAAATTAAGTTTTAAAATAAAAATAAGATAAAATAAAGTTCTCTGAATTAAATTTGGAACAAAACCTCTAGTTACCATGAATACATTCATGATATTGAATTAAAGAAAATTTGCACTGAAAAGACACTGATCATCTTTCTAAAAATGTCTATAAATATGGAATAATTATTCATTCATGCACTCAGTGAATATTTATTGAGCTCATATTTTGCCAAGTCTTCCTTGTCATAAGCCATTGGCAGAAGATGGGAAAGGAACCACCCTAATGATCTTATTAGGACACAGTTATTCTTCAGTCAATACGACTGAATTATCTGTCCCAGACTACTGATGCCTCCAGACTCTGGCTTCTTGGATCTTCTTGTTCTGGCAATAGCATATGATAGGCTGAAGAGAACAATGGCCAAGAATCAAAATAGCCTAACTGGTTTCTATCATGATAATATCATGATAAGTCCTGAAGAGGAACTTTTTTTTTTTTAAGATTTTATTTATTTATCTGACAGAGAGAGATCACAAGCAGGCAGAGAGGCAGACAGAGAGAGCAGGGGAAGCAGGCTCCCCGCTGAGCAGAGAGCCCGATGCGATGCAGGGCTTGATCCCAGGACCCTGAGATCATGACCTGAGCCGAAGGCAGAGGCTTTAACCCACTAAGCCACCCTGGCGCCCCCAGAGCTTCACAAATTGAGATGAGGATCAATGAACAGTTATCCAACAAACACACATTAACCACCAACTGAGGGCAATATGCTGGGTATAGAAAAATGAATAAAGTGGTACCTACTTTCAGGTAACGTAGTCTTGTGGGGAGAAAAATACAGAGCAATCCTTGGAATAAATTAAAATTCATGTAATAAGTATTAATATAAAATAAGAAGCCAACACAAAAGCAAGAGGAAAGGGGCGCCTGGGTGGCTCAGTGGGTTAAAGCCTCTGCCTTCAGCTCAGGTCATGATCTCAGGGTCCTGGGATGGAGCCCCGCATCGGGCTCTCTGCTCAGCGGGGAGCCCGCTTCTTCCTCTCTCTCTGCCTACTTGTGATCTCTCTCTGTCAAATAAATAAATAATCTTAAAAAAAAAAAAAAAAAGGCAAGAGGAAAGAATTCCTCTAGTAGGAATAAGGGGAGGATTCCCCAGGAGGGGGGTTTAAGTTGGGTCCTGACAGATGTGGATGAGTTCTCCAGGCAGACCGTGAGGGCATTCCAAGCTGAAGATAGTGTGTGATGGAGCACTGAACCTTGAAAGTACATTTCAGAGAATTGGCAACCATTCATCATCACTGGAGCATAAGGTAAGAAGAAGGAAGCAATGAAGATAAAGTTACAGAAGGATGAGGGCTGGAGAAAACTGGCCCGTTGGAAGAATGCTAAGCAGTCTGCAGGGGCTGGACTGTAAGGTACACAGGGAAGAATGGCTGTCGCTGGCGTTACAAAGATAGTATAGAATGGGTTGTTAAGGCCGATACATGTTATGGAGCCGCGGTTTTGAAACTTTTCAGAAAGTACAGTCCCCTTCGAGTACAGATTATTTCTGAGGACCCACTCCCAGAAACTATGGAGGATCACAAATATCCTGAAGTCCACATATTGCTTTCCCAGGGGCTCTCAGGTCTCAATGAAGAATCCGTGCTTTAAAGAGATGTTTCCAAACCTTTTAAGTAAAGGCCCAAATGAAAATCAGTAATATTTGAATAATATACTGTTTGGGGTTAGAGGCAATGAACTGGAGATCCGGCTATGGCCGCCCACCCCGGCATCCCGAAGGCTCTAGTGATCTGGTCCCACCCGTAAGCCATGCGGTGATCAATGAACCACTCACTGTGGGTTTCTGATCAGTCTGCATTTAAAAAGTTAACTCTAGGGGTCCCTGGGTAGTTCAGTCGGTTGGGCACCCTACTCTTGATTTCAGCTCAGGTCACAATCTCAGGGTCCTGGGATCAGCCCCGTGTTGGGCTCTACACCTCCACACTCAGCAGGAAGTCTGCTTGAGGATTTCTCTTCCTTTCCCTCCCCCTCCCCCCACCTGAGCACTCTCTTTCTTTCTGTCTCTCTCTCAAATAAATAAACCTTTAAAAATAAAAATAGGGCGCCTGGGTGGCTCAATCGGTTAACCCTCTGCCTTAAGCTCAGGTCATGTTCCCAGGATCCTGGGATCGAGTCTCGCCTTGCGCTCCTTGCTCCACAGGGAGTCTGCTTCTCACTCTGTCCCTCCTCCCACTTGTTTTCTCAATCTCTCATCTCTCTCTCTCTCTCTCAAATAATAAGTAAATAAAGTCTTTAAAAAATAAAATAAAAATAAAAAGATAACCTTGGCAGCAAGGTAGAGAGCAGACAGGAGGCAATCAGATCAGTTAGACGTTTTCCTGGAAGAGCACAGTGAAACGGCTGTAAAGGCCCGTCATGTACCATTGATGGAGAGCAGTCTAAAGACTTAAAAAGACAAAACCAAAAGACCCGGTGCCAGTGATGGCTTCAGAATTTCCACACAGAAGGAGCATACAGAATCCGTTGGGTTAGAAAAAAGGAGAAGGGGATTTGCAGGACCACCAAATATGCTTATGCAGACTGTTTACTGCACAGGTGAAGTCTTCCTGGTGTGTGCAAAATAATTTGCCTGAAGCTCATGTTGTTTTAAAAAATCAAATGTAAGCATGATAAAAATCAGTCAAATTCTCTATTAACATAGATGCTTCAGAAGACTGTAGCTTGATGAAAGGCAACTTGATATGCAATAATATTGTTTAAAATGTTGCAAACTTATTAGAGTCTGGTAGATTTCCATCTTAGATATTTTACATATTATAAATCCTTTTAACACTGGCTGATGAATATAAGGTTTTTCTTTTCTCCCTACATCATCATATTTTAGCTTTATCTGATCAAAAGGGTGGGGTTCACCATCCACAATAACCACTAAGCCGCCCAAGAAGCAGCAGCATGGTGTGTAAAAATCACTGAGGTGTGCAGTGGTGAGTCTAAATCGAGTAAATCATGTTCCGTGCTCTTGTACTTGATGCTGTGAATTTTAATAATCTAGTGAAAAATGTGGTTAAAAATATGTCCACCAAGTTCTGCTCCTGCATTACTATTTTACTTGTCACCATGAGGGTAGCATAGGTGTGATTCTTTTTTTCTAAATAAAACTGTTGAGGGGATTTCCTACTTCTTTTCTCCTTTACTCTTTATTTTTATTTTTTTAAAGATTTTATTTGTTTATTTGAGAGAGAAAGAAAAGGCACAAGCAGAGGCAACAGCAGAGGGAGAGGGAGAAGTAGACTACTACCCTGAGCAGGGAGCCCATGCAGGGCACCATCCCAGGACCCTGAGATTATGACCTCAGCCAAGACTGACGTTTAACCGCCTGAGCCACCCAGGGGCCCCTCTGCTTCATTCTTTAACACAAAAGTTTAGAGATTTTTTTTCCCCCACAAATGATTACGCAGGTACTTTGAATTTTAAAAACGATTTTCTTTTTCTACAGAAATAAAAATATCGTCAGATTTCTTTGAACTCTGGCAGTTGAGAACTCAGGGGACCCTCAGAGGAAAAGAGTGCAGCTTAGGAAGGGAAGGACTGACCACAGTGCTCCACAAGCCTGCACTCTGCAGCTATCTCCTGTAAGCAGCTGCTGGACGTTTTGGGCACAATTCATTTGAAGACTACAAAACACATGCTGAAGTCAGATGCATGGGAAGGTAAAGCTGTCCACATCAACCAAAAGAATGAGTATGAGCTCTTCTTTATCTCACCAGGAGTGAAGGGGCACCTGGGTGGCTCAGTGGGTTAAAGCCTTTGCCTTCGGCTCAGGTCATGATCTCAGGGTCCTGGGATCGAGCCCCGCGTCCGACTCTCTGCTCAGCAGGGAGCCTGCTTCCCCCTCTCTCTCTGCCTGCCTCTCTGCCTACTTGTGATCTCTCTCTCTCTCTGCCAAATAAATAAATAATCTTTAAAAAAAAAGAAAAAAAAATCTCACCAGGAGTGAAAAAGCAGGGCAGGAAAACAGAGTGGTTTTAGAGAGATTCCCACCCACCTTACAACCGGAAGGAAACCCAACCCTCAGAGACCCAGAGAGGAAAGCGGAGCTGGATGGATTCTCCTGCAGAGAGTGCCCGCACACACAGACAGCGAATTTGCATAGGTATACAGCGCCAGGGCGTGCAGCACTTCCGTCTCTTGTAAAAGGTATGATGAGGTTGTGTGTCTCCACCAAACTAATTGTGGCTGCTCTACAGGGGACCGAAGAATCAGAAGAGAGAGGGGTCCCCAAACAGAAGGAAGTATGACACCGCTTCCCCAGCTAAGACCAATGTCAGAACAGTTATGGTAATATTGCTTAGAATCGTGTGCTATCAAACAAAAAAAGGAGGGGAGGCTGAAAAATCTATAGTCTTTAAAATCTAATATGCAGGGTGCCTGGGTGGCTCAGTCATTAAGCTTCTGCCTTTGGCTCAGGTCATGATCCCAGGGTTCTGGGATCAAGCCCCCCATGAGACTCCCTGCTCAGGGGGGAAGCCTGGCTTCTCCCGTCTCCCACTCCCCCTGCTTGTGTTCTCCCTCTTGCTATCTCTCTCTCTCTGTCAAATAAATGAATAGATAGATTGATAGATAAATTCTAATATTGATCTAATGATCACTTCCATCCCCTGGATTTTCCAAATTTGCCAATATTATGCCATGGTTGAAAACAAAATTTTGTTAAGGTATCTGAGTTCAGTCCTAAAACAATTTCATCTAGGCTTCAGGATAAGATAAACTTCCATCAAAAATTCTTAGTGTTGGTGATATAGTAAATTTTCTATACAGATTGTCTTAGTAGCAGTGAGATATTAGATCTACGTTCATAACCAGGGAGTATATAACTAGTAATAGTACAAGCTATTGATGTATCATAACCAAATCATAATTTCACTGCAGTGGGAACTCATGCTCAGTTTCCTCCTATTTTCTGGTCCTATTTGCAGCATGACCTGAATGAAGATCAGCCTTTATAGCCAGTAATACCAATAAAGATCTGATTTTTGTGGGTTTTTTTGTTTTGTTTTTTTTTTTTTAAAGATTTTATTTATTTATTTGACAGAGAGAGATCACAAGTAGGCAGAGAAGCAGGCAGAGAGAGAGGGTGAAGCAGGCTCCCTGCCGAGCAGGGAGCCCGATGTGGGGCTTGATCCCAGGATCCTGGGATCATGACCTGAGCCAAAGGCAGACGCTTAATGACTGAGCCACCCAGGTGCCTCTGATTTTTGTTTTTAAGGAGAAATAAGAGGGGTACCTGGGTGGCTCAGTCTGTTAAGTGTCTGACTCTTGACTTCAGCTCAGGTCATGATCTCAGGGTTGTGGGATCAGGCTCTGTGTTCAGCAGAGAGTCTACTTAGAATTCTCTCTCTCCCTCTTCCTCCCCAGATAATAAATAAATCTTTAAAAGGGGAAATAAGATTTAATTTCCTGAAGTGGTATAGGTCTAAAATCTTCATAAGGGAGATTTATGTACAAAAATATTATTATAATTTGTCATTTTTATTATAAAGCAGTATTATACTTTTTTCATTATAAAAATAGAGACCTAGAAATATAGTATGTTTTATGTACAATTTGAGTTTTATCTTTTTCCTGACTAACCAAGAATTATCTATTATACATTTTACCCAGAAAGTCAGGATGCTTCACTTTTTTAAAGATTTTATTATTATTATTTTTAAGTAATCTTTACACCCAGGGGGATTGAACTTATGACCCTGAGATCAAGAGTCGTGTATTCTACTGACTGAGCCAGTCAGGTGCCCCAGGATATTTTAATTTTGTTTTAATACGACAGATATGATCCTGGGTTAACTTTGGTTAAAATTATCATGTGTTAAATAACTCTGCAGCAGATAACTGTGGAGAGAGTTAGGGGAAAAATGACCATGAGGAAGTCTGAAAGATTAGTGCAGACCAGGATAACTCTGGTATTTAAGCCTTTATTTATTTATTTTTTTTTTTGAGAGAGAGAGCGAGAGCGAGTGAGCACATGCAAGCCAAGTGCTTATAGGAAGAGCAGAAGGAGATGGAATAGTGGGAATCTCAAACAGGCTTCACATCCTGCATGGAGCCCAATGCATGGCTTGATCTCACCACCCTTAGATCATGTCCTGAGCTGAAATCAAGAGTCAATGTTCAATCAACTGAGCCACCCAGGAGCCCTTGATAGAAACTTGAAAAACTTGAATCACATTTTTCACCATGACATTTGGGAAATAAATTGTACTGATTGAATGAATATTCTAGTTTACTGAGGATAAGAAAACTTTTTTGTTTTAACCTAAGCAGCGGGAAACTTAGCTAAAATATATTAGCTTACTATCTTCCCTGAGGGGGAAGAATACGACAACCATGAGTAAATGACTCTGGATCTTAGAATGCTGAAGGTTTTACTTTTCTCCTTTATCATTCACTTGACAAATACTTACCAAACATCTACTATATGCCCGGTACTATGCCGGGCAAAAGCTCTATTTAGTGGACATTATGCGAGCTATAGATGAGGTATAGATGAAGAGTTCAACGTATAGAGATTCCAAGTTATTACCTTGGAAACTGCTCTTAAAAATTCCTATCAGCTTGTTTTTGGTGACACTGAGATTTTGCTTAGAAGTTTGCAATGTCTTTTCGCTGCGTGCTCTTCAAATAAAACCTGCTTAAGTGAAATCTCTGGTTAATCACATTTTTACTGCAATACAAGATATTTCTGTAAAGCATTTACTACAATGCTATGGGAACCAGAGCTTGTTTACTTGTGTATGCCTGGCAGGAACACACTGGGTACTCAGTCGTCTTTTCTCGCTGTCCACATGGAGAGGCTCTCTCCTGAGAGAAAGGACAGGCAGTGTGATGTAGAAACAGCACAGCCTCAGGAGTCAGACAAACCTGACCATTCGACTCTGGGGTGAGTTCTTCAATTTAGCCTTACTGCCCTTACTTGGAAAATGCAATAATACCGTCTAACCTAACGTTATTCTGAACATTTGAGAAGATAATTCATTCAACGAATATTCAGCAAATGCTTTATCCTGAGAGCAGTGGAGAATCACTATAAGGTCTTAAGCAGAAGAATCAAGATAATTAAATTTGAACTTTGCAAATCACTTTGGCTGCAGTATGGAGAATGAAGGTGAGGCAAGATTGGAGGGAGAGAAAGCAATCAGGAACCTATTATTATTCAGAAATGAGTATAGCCTTCATTGAAGTAGAGGCAGTGAAGATGAAGAGAGGTTAATGGGTTTGAGCATTATTAAGAAATTAAAGGTACAGCATAGGGAATGTAGTCAAAGGTATTATAGTAGGGCTGTGTGGTGACAGATGGGAGACACCCTTGGGGTGAGCACAGTGTAACACATAGAGTTGCCCAATCACTATGTTGTCCAACTGCAACTGGTGTAACATCGTGGGTCAACTATACTCAAATAAAAAAATTTAAGAAAGCAGTATCAAGAAGAAAGGGTGACAGGCTGCATGTGGACGGTAGGAGTGTAAGTATAAAGGCACATCTAAATGTATACCTTGGATATCTTATTTGGATCTCTGGGTGGATGGAGGTGACATTAACTAGAAGAGAAAACATTAGGAAGGTAGCAGGTTGTGGGAAGAATGACAGATTCTGTCCTGCATAGGTAAGGTTTTCTGAGGTGTCTGTGGGGTGCCCAAGTAGTGACGGACATCATGAGGTTGGAAATATAGGTCTGGAGATGATGCCAGGGAACGTGCCAATGAGTAGAAGCTCAATCATCAGTGGCCCTTACTGAACAGACTTCCTAGATGGCTGAGTATATCTTCGCTTCCCCCACTGGCCTGGAAATATCTGCCTTTCAGGGACTATGAGCTGCTCATCATAAAGCAGTATTAAGTTGTTCATCATGTGGAACTTTTTACAACTATTGGCACCACCTGAATGGCCTCTCAGGTTTCCAAATGCCGCTCAAAAAGAAATCACTCTACTGTTTCATTTTCAGTGGACTATAGGTTAGTTTTCCACTGTGGTTCCTGAGAACTTCACACTTCTGAAAACTGTTTTCAAGATGTGCTTAAAGTACATCCATATTCTCTCTCATTCTGGTTTTCCATTAAGCCATTGAGGGTACCATGTTGGACCCACATAGACAGACGTCATAAGTGGGGAAGAGCATTCATGCTGGAGAACAAGCAGCCCTAAGAGAGAAGACCAATGTGCATTCCAGACCAATGTGAGCTATGGGATGCTGAGGGGACAGTGCTGTGACGTGACACTGGGGAGGCAGGCAGGCATCCAATCACGCTTCGAACATGCAAAGGTCCAGAGGTGAGAACGTCACTTATTCAGGGAATTAAAGTTTCAGTAACTCAGGGAACAAAGAGGTGAAACTGCAGAAGCATTTGCAGGAAAAGGTTCACATCACAATGGGCCTTATGAACCACATGAGGAAGTGCGGACTTTATCCTGTCAGCAATGGGAAATTATTGAAGTTTTACATGAGGGAGATTTGCAGTCTAGAAAGGCCACTTGGGTTCTCAGGAGGAGGATGATGGGGTGGGCCGCGGCAGCCCAGAGGCTGTTACAAAATGCCAGGGGACAGAGGTGGCCAAAGTCATGCCAGGGAACCAGGGGAAAAAAGAAGCGGATACATTCAAGAACTCCTGGAGAGGAATAATTTGCAGACTGGTGAATATCTGGATGTGAGGAGTCAAGGAAGGCAGAGAGCATGACTGTCACCCGAGTTTCTGGTGTGGACAACCCATGGCGGCGTCATTCTACTCTGTCCCTCTTTCTTCTACAGAGCTGCCTGGGCACGGTGGCCATGGCTGTATTTTCCTCCACAGGGGTGACTGTGGAGATACTTATGTTCCCAGTCAGTGGATATTAAGTTGATACTGAAGAAAATCCATGCCCCCTGTGGCTGCTACTTATGGAAGAAGTTCTGCCCTAAGGAGTCAGTGACAAGCAGAAGCCTAGAAGGGAGGTTTGCAGAAACCACTCTGCTCTGCAGGGACACCATTCAGGACCTCCTCCACACTGATATTCCGGGGGCGGGGGGGGGGGTGTCGGGGGTGGGGGGTATCTCATTTTTAAGGAAATAGCACTAAGGGGGCAAACCTGATTCCTGAAGAATTTAAGTTCCCTTCTCCTTCTGCCAAAGTTTAATAGATGGAGTCACAATTTCTTTAAAGTGATCATGAAGTATCTTCCTTTTTATCACACAACTGTAAAATTCTACAAATCAGGTTACCATGTAGCAATACCTGGACTCACCAATTCTAAGATTTGGTTTATTGACACCCTAAGCACTTCTAATTCTTCATACACTGACCACCAGCAGGAACCACAACTTTCTGTTTAACAAGTATTTTAAAAACCATGTGGCTTACCACAGCACCTTGAAGAGGTGCTTTTTTTTCTATTATTATACTAAAGCCTATCATCTGATACTCAGAACATACCAGAACTTGTTTAAAATGTAAAATACTTTTAAATTCAGTTACCCCAAAGCTCTTGCTTTTAGTTTGATAGTAATTCTGCTTCAGACAGGATGTATTTCATTTGAGGAGAAAAAAAAAAAGAGCATAAAGGAACTTCCAAGAGCTTATTTCTCTGAAACCATTTTAAGAAGTAATAAAGATTCATTGCTTTTTTCCTGAGAACTGAGAATAGTTTTTAGTAAATGCCATAAAGAAAATGTGCATAATTTTATGAAAACACAGTATTTTAGGCTCTATTAGTTAATAGCTGATGGTATTTGAGCATTTTTAGTGAGGAAGAAAAATACCTAGGGGAATTTTAGGTGAACTAAGAAATAGGAACAGGTTGATTAAATTAGGTTGTAGATTTTCTTTTCTTCCATTTCTAAAACATTTAATGTACAGTGTTAAGTATCTTATAGGGGCCTAACCAATATATTTTTTATTTTTATTTTTTTTTTTACTAATGTTCCTGTGTTTTTCAGTCTTAGAAGGTAGCATATTTTTGTTTAATTTTTGCATTGCAACTTATATTTACAGGCCTGGCACTTGATTGATAAATTTTTTTTTTTTAAGATTTTTTTTACTTATTTGACAGAGAGAGATCACAGGTAGGCAGAGAGGCAGGCAGAGAGAGGGGGAAGCAAGCTCCCTGCTGAGCAGAGAGCCCGATGTGGGGCTTGATCACCCTAAGATCATTTCCTGAGCCAAAGGCAGAGGCTTTAACCCACTGAGCCACCCAGGTGCCCCCTGATACTTGTTTATAAAAACAACCAAGGCCCTCCTTTAATCACTCAACACCATCAAGAGTCCTCCTCTCCTTGCCCAAAAGCATTTTAAGGAACACAAAATCAATGTTATTTGTTTGTTTTTATTTATTTGAGAGAGAGAGAGAGATCATTTGAGAGAGAGAATGAGTAAGGGGAAGCGCAGGGAGGGGGACAGAGGAAGAGGGCCGAGGGAGAAGCAGACTTCCTGCTGAGCAGAGATCCTGTGTGGGGCTTGATCCCAGGACCCTGGTGTCATGACATGAGCCCAAGGCAGGAGCTTAACTGACTGAGCCATCTAGGTGCCCCACAAAATAAATATTCTTAAGGAGAGAACCCCATTGGAATGCAGTCTTTTGTTTGCCTATTCATTTGTGGGAGAAAAACTATGAAAAACTCATTTCAATCCAGTGGGTTGTGTATTTTATTTGTTTATTTGTTTGTTTATTTACTTATTTATTTTGAGGAAGAATGATGTTATTGACATTGAAACTAGAAAAATAAAGGTTTTCTTCTGTGTGTGTCATGTTTCTAGTTTTTTATTAAATAAAAATAGTATGATGAAAATAGTACATATTCCATGTTCCTATTTCACTGATAGGGATGGTCAATACATAACAGGCTAGCTTGGTCATTATTAGTGTTTTTTGTTCTTTAAGCATATTCTCTACATGACAGTACTTTGAATTTATTTTTTTCATTCTGGGACTACAAAGCAAAAAAACCAGAAGCCCTTTATTTCCACAGGCAGCAAATATGTCACTTTTAGAATCTTTTTACTTTTTATCACTACCAAGTTACACTGCAATAGAAAATTTGACTTTTGCTGGATGTAATACACAGTTATCCCAAATTTCAAATATCAAAAATTAAATCTCTTTCTTTATTTGGAAAGGACACCCTTCTAAGTGTTCAGTAACTACAAGTAGATTTAAATATAATATGTAATTTATCTCTATCTCTTGGCATTGCCTCCAAAGGATATGACATTAGAAAATAAGTATTTTGTTATAAAGAAATAACTGATAGGGGACACCTAGGTGACTCAGTTGGTTAAGCATCTGCCTTTGGCTTAAGTCATGATCCTGGGATCGAGTCCCAAGTCAGGCTTCCTGCTCAACAGGGAGACTGCTTCTCTCTCTCCCTCTGCCGCCCCCTCAGCTTGTCCTCTCTCTCTCTCAAAAAAAAAATAAAGAAAAACTTTTTTTAAGTACAGATTTTATTTATTTGTCAGAAAGAGAGAGAGAGAGAGAGCAGCAGTAGCAGGCAGAGGGAGAAGCAGGCTCTCAGCTGAACACAAGCAGGGGGAGTGGAAGACGGAGAAGAGGCTTCCTGCGGAGCAGGGAGCCTGAGCCAAAGGCTGAAGCTTAACCAACTGAGCCACCCAGGCATCCCCATAAATGAAAAATTAAAAAAGAAAGAAAGAAAGAAAGAAAGAAAGAAAGAAAGAAAGAAAGAAAGAAAGAAAGAAAGAAAGAAAGAAAGGAAGGAAGGAAGGAAGGAAGGAAGGAAGGAAGGAAGGAAGGAAGGAAGGAAGGAAGGAAGGAAGGAAGGAAGGAAGGAAGAAAGAAGGAGGGAGGGAGGGAGGGAGGGAGGGAGGGTGGGAGGGAGGAAGGAATAACTAGCTGATAGTTAAGATGATTTCTCCCATTTTGGTCTTCATCATTAGAGTTAAGGTGCCTTACATTAATATTTACCCTTTTAAATAGAGTATTTTCTCTATAACCTTTGATTTCTCTGATACATAGCAGAGCCTAAATACCTACCTATGAATTAGGGGCACAGTACATAGGATTCCTTGCACTGAAAAGGAGGTTTGTTTAACTAAGTGACTTTCCCTAATGTTCCACAATCACAAGGAGAGTGATGATAAGGTTGTCATATGTTATCTACTTTACTCTCCTAACATTGCTCTGAAATTGAGGAGTGAGTACACTTATTCTCATCTTATAGCTGGGCAAAAGAGCCATAACTTTTCCTAAATCATACAACTATTCTCTGTAGATCTAGAATCTAAGCCTCAGTCTTCTGTCTTTCCTTACAGAATAACCAAAGTCGCTTATTAACAACTCGTCTTTCTGTTTTTCTAAACTGTTTTAGATTCCTAAGCTCCTGCAGATCCTTTTTCTCAGGACTGCAAGCAGTTCTCTCACATGCTGACAGAGGTATGAAGTTGAGCTAATCGCAGGGCTTTAGGTGAATCGTCAAAGCAAGCCAGTGGGAATATGTAAAAAATAAATTATCATCTTCAACTTAAAATCTGCATGATTAACCATTCAAGTAAATGATTGACTACGTTTAGTAGCGATCACTGGCTTAAATCCTCATGACAGTTAACATTGCATATATATATATTTTTTTTTATAAAACAACATTACATTTTGGAGTTCTTTACCACAAATTTGAAATTGAAACATGTGGGGTGCCAGGGCGGCTCAGTCGGTTAAGCATCTGTCTTTGGTTCAGGTCATGATCTCAGGATCCTGGGATCAAGCAAGCCCTGTGTTGGGCTCCCTGTTCAGTGGGGAGTCTGCTTCTCCCTAACCCTCTGCCTATCCCCCTGCTCATGCTCTCTTTCTTTCTTAAATAAATAAAATCTTAAAAAAAAAAAAAATTGTAACATGTAAAAATGGGATTTCCAGGATCAAATTAGCTGTAGGGGCATCAAAACACATTGCAAGATGTCAGTTAAATGTAGTTTTGGCATAATTTTACAAATATAAATTATTTGAGAAACTAGAAGTTCCTTGTAATCAAATGCATTATTTTTCAAAACTTAAATATTATAACATAACAGCAGGATTACTCTCTTATAAAGATAATTTTCTTTGTTAAGAGTTAGTTGTTTCACTATCCTTGGAGATATATCTGGAAGTGGTCTAGTTCACAGTAAGAGCTCAGTATTTGTTGAATGAATAAATACATGAGTCTCAAGTTCTAGAAAGAAGTCTGAAATTCAGAAATAGATTAAGGGCCACAGCTAAAAAGATGGGAGCTGAATTTATGCCAGATGGATGGAAGACAAGTATACAGAAGAGAAGCTCTCAAGAATGCACATAGATAAGAAGTATGAACTTGGATAGGAGATAAAATTATTTTGATGATATCATGTCATTTATAACTGGAGTTTATTTTATTTTTTTAAAGATTTTATTTATTTGACACAGAAAGAGAGAGATCACAAATAGGCAGAGAGGCAGGCAGAGAGAGAGGAGGAAGCAGGCTCCCTGCTGAGCAGAGAGCCCGATGCGGGGCTCTATCCCAGGACCCTGAGATCATGACCTGAGCCAAAGGCAGAGGCTTTAACCCACTGAGCCACCCAGGCTCCCCTATAACTGGAGTTTAATAAGTACCAAAGAAATGTATAAAGGTCAATAACTCTGAGACACAGAAAATAATTTGAAAAATGTAAAGGAAATTGAGTCATAGATAATATAATGAATGGAAATAAATTTCACAAAAATATGTAAGACTTATATGAAATTATAAATTATAAATATCTACTTAGAGACATAAAAAAGAGATCTGAATAATGGAAAGCTAATCCAGAATTAGATGATAAACTTGACAAGGTTCCAACAGCCCACTTTGTACCTATTAAAATGGCCCAAATCCAAAATACCAACAGCACCAAATGCTGACAAAAGTGTGACACAACAGAAGCTCTCGGTCATTGATGGTGTGAATGCGAAATGGCACAACCACTTTGGAAGAGTGTTTTGCAGTTTCTCACAAAATGAAACATATTCTTATCATATGATCCAGCAGTTGTGTTCCAAAGGAACTGAAAACTTACATCCACACAGGGGCACCTGGCTGGCTTAGTTGGTAGAGAATGTGTCTCTTGATCTCCGGGTCATGAGTTTGAGCCCCACATTGAGGATAGAGATTACTTAAAAATAAAAATATGTCCACACAGAAGCCTAGACATAGATATTTATGGTAGCTTTATTCATAATTGTTAAAACATAGAAACAACCAAGATATCTTTTAGTAAATGAATGGATAAATAAACTGGTATGTCTTAGATAATGGATTATTCATTGCCAAAAGGAAATGAGCTATCAAGCTGTAAAAAAGACACAGAGGAAACTTAAATGCATATTACTAGGTCAAAGAAGCCAATCTGAAAAGGCTACATACTGTATGATTCCAACTATATGGCATTCTGGAAGAAGCAAAACTATACAGACAGTAAAAAGATTAGCGGTTATCAAGGGTTTGGGGGGAGGGTGGGAAGAATACGCAGAACACAGAGGATTTTTTGGGCAGTGAAAGTATTCTGTATGATATTGCAATGATGGATACATGTTATTATACATTTGTCAAAAGCCAAATGTACAATACCAAGAGTGAACAATGTACACTCTAATGTACAATACCAAGAGTGAACCCTAATGTGAACTATGCACTTAGGTGATAACGATGCTCCAGTGATGGTTCATTCATTATAACAAATGCACCACTCTGGTGCTAGATGATGGGACAGTTGTGAGTGTGTGTGTGTGTGTGTGTGTGTGTGTGTGTGTGTGTGTGTTGGGGGAGATCATGGAGTACATGGAACTCTGTACTTTCCACTCATTTTTACTGTGAACCTAAAAGAGCTCTAAAAAATAAAGTCTATTAAAAGAATGTAGAAGCTTTAACAGGGAACTTGAGTGAAGATTATAATATTTATCTTGTATAATAAAGGTACAAAAATTTCCAGGAAAATTCTGCAAAGGAAGTGTTTTGGGAGTGGAAGAATTGAGCAGAGAACTGGTCCTGCAAAATATCAAAGCACACTGTAAAGCTACATTATATAGAGCATTACGGTATTGGTATGAGAAGAGGCAGATGGAACTCGGACAGACCAGGAAGTCCAGAAAAGGACTCAAATGAATATAAGAATACAGAACATGATGAAAGAGGTGTTTGAAATCAGGGACTCAAAACTAATTTGTCATTTAGATACTGTGGTGACTGGCCAGTTGGAAAAAAACTGAAGCTGATTCCTACCTAATTTTTTAAACCAACTGTAAATGGATCCAAAAATTTTATACATTATTGTAAAAAACACATAACATAAAATCTATCGTTTTAAAGTATATAATTTATAATGTTGTAAACCCATCTAGTTCCAGAACACTTTTTTAAAAAAAGATTTTATTTATTTATTTGACAGAGAGAGAGATCACAAGTAGGCAGAGACAGGCAGAGAGAGAGGAGGAAGCAGGCTCCCCGCTGAGCAGAGAGCCCGATGCTGGGCTTGATCCCAGGACCATGAGATCATGACCTGAGCCAAAGGCAGAGGCTTTAACCCACTGAGCCACCCAGGCGCCCCATGAACACTTTTATCATCCTAAAAAGAAAGTTTTGTACCCACTAAGCAGTCATTTCCCTCTTACAGCCTCTGGCAATCACTGAATCTATGGATTTGCCTGTTCTGTACATTTCTTGGGGGTATGTGTGTGTGTTATCTTTATATCTTTTTTAAAATTTAAACTCAATCAATAAACATACAATGTATTATTGGTTTCAGAGGTACAGGCCTATGATTTATCAGTCATATAACACCCAGTGCTCATTATATCACATGCCCTCCTTAATGTCCATCACTCAGTTACCTCATCCCTCCACCCCGTCCAGCAACCCTTAGTTTGTTTCCTATGATTAAGAGTCTCTTATGGTTTGTCTCCCTCTCTGGTTTGGTCTTATTTTATTTTTTCCTCTCTTCCCCTATAATCCTGTTTTGTTTCTTAAATCCCACATACCAGTGAGATCATACAGTTGTCTTTCTATAATTGACTTATTTCACTCAGCAAAATACCCTCCAGTTCCATCCCCATCAATGTAGATGGTAAGATTTTATCCTTTTGACGGCGGAGTGATATTCCATCGTGTGTGTGTGTGTGTGTGTGTGTGTGTGTGTAACCATTCATCCATTAGTGGACATCTAGGCTCTTCCCATAGTTTGGCTATTGTGGACATTGCTGTTATAAACACTGAGGTACGTAGTGCCCCTTTGGATTATTACATTTGTATCTTTGGAGTAAACACCTAGCAGTGCAATTACTGGGTCATAGGGTAGCTCTATTTTCAACTTTTTGAGGAACCACCATACTGTTTTTCAGAGTTGCATTCCTACCAACAGTGTAGGAGGGTTTCCTTTTCCCCACATCCCTGCCAGCATCTTAATTTTAACTATTCTGACTGGTGTGAGGTGGTATCTCATTGTGGTTTTGATTTGTATTTCCCTGATGCTGAGTGATGTTGAGCACTTTTTCATGTGTCTGTTGGCCATTTGGATGTCCTCTTTGCAGAAATGTCTGTTCATGTCTTCTGCCCATTTCTTGATTGGATTATTTGTTCTTTGAATGTTGAGTTTGATAATTTCTTTATAGATTTGGATACTAGCCATTTATCTAATATATCATTTGCAACTATCTTCTCCCATTCTATCAGTTGTCTTTTGGTTTTGTCAACTGTTTCCTTTGCTGTGCAAAAGCTTTTGGGATCTTGATGAAGTCCCAATAGTTCATTTTTGCATTTGTTTCCCTTGCCTTTGGAGACATGTCTAGCAAGAAGTTGCTGGGGCCATGGTCGAAGACGTTGCTGCCTGTTTTCTCCTCTAGGATTTTGATGGATTCCTGTCTCACATTGAGGTCTTTTATCCATTTTGAGTCTATTTTTGTGTGCAGTGTAAGGAAATGATCCAGTTTCATTCTTTTGCATGTGGCTGTCCAATTTTCCCAACACCATTTGTTGAAGACATTGTCTTTTCCATTGGATATTCTTTTCTGCTTTGTCAGAGATTAGTTGACCATAGAATTGAGGGTCCATTTCTGGGTTCTCTATTCCATTCCATTTATCTAGGTGTCTGTTTTTGTGCCAGGACCATGCTGTCTTGATGATTACAGCTTGAAGTGCATAATTATGATACTACCAGCTTTGATATTCTTTTCAACATCCCTTTGGTTATTCAGGGTCTTTTCTGGTCTCATACAAATTTCTAGGATTATTTGTTCCAGCTCTGTGAAAAAAAAGTTGATGGTATTTTGATAGGGATTGCTTTGAATGTATACATTGCTTTAGGTATCACAGACATTTTAATAATATTTGTTCTTCCCATCCATGAGCATGGAACATTTTCCCATTTCTTTGTGTCTTCCTCAATTTCTTTCATGAGTGTTCTATAGTTTTGTGAGCAGAGATCCTTTGCCTCTTTAAGTTTATTCTGAGGTATATTATGGTTTTTGGTGCAATCGTAAATGGGATCAACTCTTTCTTTCTTCTGTCTCATTGTTAGTGTATAGAAATGCAACTGATTTCTGTGCATTGATTTTATATCCTGCCACTTTGCTGAATTCCTGTATGAGTTCTGGCAATTTTGGGGGGGAGTCTTTTAGGTTTTCCACAAAGAGTACATGTCATCTGTGAAGAATGAGAGTTTGACTTCTTTGCTAATTCAGATGCTTTTTATTTCTTTTTATTGTCTGATTGCTAAGGCTAGAACTTCTAGTACTATACTGAGCAGCAGTGCTAAGAGTGGAGATCCTGCCATGTTCCTGACCTTAGGGGAAAAGCTCTCAGTTTTTCCCTATTGAGAATGATACTTGCTGTGAACTTTTCTATATGGCTTTTATGATATTGAGGTATATTCCCTCCATTCCTGTACTATGAAGATTTATGGTTGAGAAAGGATGCTTTACTTGTCAAATTCTTTTTCTGCATCTATCTAGAGGATCATATGGTCTTGTCCTTTCTTTTATTAATGTAGTATATCACATTGATTTCAGATGGTGAACCAATCTTGAAGCCCAGGAATAAATCCCACTTGGTCATGGTGAATAATCCTTTTAATGTACTGTTGGATCCTATTGGCTAGTATCTTGGTGAGAAATTTTGCATCTATTTTCATCAGAGATATTAGTCTGTAATTCTCCTTTTTTTGGCGGGGTCTTTGTCTGGTTTTGGGATCAAGGTAATGCTGGCCTCATAGAAAATAGTATGGAAGTTTTCTTTCCATTTCTATTTTTTGACAACTTCAGAAGAATAGGTATTAATTCTTCTTTAAATGTTTGGTAGAAATCCCCTGGGAAGCCATCCAGCCCTGGACTCTTGTTTGTTGGGAGATTTTTGATTACTGCTTCAATTTCCTTGCTGGTTATGAGTCTGTTCAGGTTTTCAACCTCTTTCTGTTTCAGTTTTGGTAGTTTATACATCTTTAGGAATGCATCCATTTCTCCCAGATTGCTTAATTTTTGGCATATAGTTGCTAATAATATGTTCTTATAATTGTATTTCTTTGGTATTGGTTATGATCTCTCCTCTTTCATTCATGATTTTATTTATTTGGATCCTTTCTCTTTTCTTTTTGCGAAGTCTGGCCAGGAGCCTATTGATCTTATTAGTTCTTTCAAAGAAAAACTCCTAGTTTCATTGATCTGTTCTACTGTTCTTTTGGTTTCTATTTCATTGATTCCTGCTCTGATTTTTATTAATTCTCTTCTTCTGCTAGGTTTAGGTTTTATTTGCTATTCTTTCTCCAGCTCCTTTAGGTATAAGGTTAAGTTGTCTATTTGAGACCTTTCTTGTTTCTTGAGAAAGGCTTGTATTGCTATATACTTCCTTCTTAGGACTACTTCTGCTGCATCCCAAAGATTTTGAACAGTTGCGTTTTCATTTTCATTTGTTTCTCTGATTTTTTTTTTTAATTCTTCATTAATTTCCTGGTTGACCCATTAATTCTTTAGTAGGATGCTCTTTAGCCTCCATGTATTTGAGTTCTTCCCAAATTTCGTCGAGATTGAGTTGAACTTTCAAAGCACTGTGGTCTGAATATATGCAGGGAATGATCCCAATCTTTTGGTACCAGTTGAGACCTGATTTGTGACCCAGTATGTGATCTATTCTGGAGAATGTTCCATGTGCACTCAAGAAGAATATGTATTCTATTGCTGTAGGATGGAATGTTCTGAATATATCTGTGAGGTCCATCTGGTCCTATGTGTCATTCAAAGCCCTTGTTTCCTTGTTGGTCTTCTGCTTAGATGATCTGTCCATTCCAGTGAGAGGTGTGTTAAAGTCCTTACTATTATTGTATTATTATTATTGATGGCTTCTTTAATTTTGTTATTAATTGGTTTATATAATTGGCTGTTCCCATGTTAGGGGCATAAATATTTACAACTGTTATATCTTCCTGTTGGATAGACCCTTTAATTATGATATAGTGTCCTTCTTTATCTTTTATTACAGTCTTTGGTTTAAAATCTAATTTGTCTGATATAAGGATTGCCACCCCAGCTTTCCTTTGATGTTCATTAACATGATAAATAGTTTTCCACCCCCTCACTTTCAATCTGGAAGTGTCTTTAGGTCTAAAATGAGTCCCTTCCTGATAGCATATTGATCAGTCTCGCTTTTTTATCCAATCTGATACTTTGTGTCTTTTGATTGGAGTATTTGAATGACATCCTTGCTAGATAAAGTATTCTTGGCTGCATATTTTTCTCATTAACACCCTGAATATATCATGTCAGTCCTTTCTGGCCTGTCAGGTCTCTGTGGATAGGTCTTCTGCCAATCTAACATTTCCATTCTTGTAGGTTACAGACCTTTTGTCCCAAGCTGCTTTCAGGATTTTCTGTCTCTGACATTTTCAAGTTTCACCATTATATGTTGATGTCTTGATCTATTTTTATTGATTTAGAGGGGGGTTCTCTGTGCTTCCTGAACTTGAATGCCTGTTTCTTTCTCCAGATTAGAGAAGTTCTCTGCTATAATTTGCTTCAGTATACCTTCTGCACCTCTCTCTCTCTCTCTCCCTCTCTCTCTCTTCTTCTGGGATCTCTACTATTCTAATTTTGTTTTGCTTTATGGTATTACTTATCTCTCAAATTCTCCTCTCATGATCCAGGTTATCTCCCTTTTTCTCAGCTTCTTTATTCTCCATCATTTTGTCTTCTAGATCACCAGTTCTCTTTTCTGCCTCATTTATAGAAAAGTTGTGAGAATAAAAATAATTCAAAGAACATTCATACACTATTCATCCTGATTCACTTACTGTTAACATATTATCCCATTTGTTATGAAATCAGATTATGGACTTAGGTTTTTCCACTCCCCAGTTCACTGTAACAAAAGATAGTCCAAAGTACACAGTCCAGTGATGATAATGATGATAATGTTGATGATGATGATATTGATGACACCAGTAAATGCCACTGAGAAGTCAATATTATGTGTCGTGTTTTGCCAGATGACTTACATAGTTTTATGTAATTTAACCCTCACAACAATCCTTTAAGGGTTCCTAAATAAGGAAGCTGGTGTTAAGCGAATGTAAGTACCTTGCCCAAAGTCACAATATTAATAAGTGGCAGAGCCAGAATTAAAGGGAAGGATACTCAGACTCTAAAGCCATGCTCTTTCCCCCACAAAAGCTGAATTACCTCTCAATAAAATAGAAATCAAAAGAAATGTCAATAAAATACATACCTTGAAAGAAAAATTGATTTCTAATGGTAAAAAGTTTAGTGTATCTAGATGAATAACATAATTTAAATGTAAAAAGCACAACTCGTCTCTTCCATATAATTCTGCCAAAGCTCTCCATGTTTGTACTTGAGCTTCACAGCAACTCTGTCCAGAAATTTGTCTTCCAGGCCAATGTATCAAGTAAAGATCTAAAAGCATTATAAAATCACTTTTGCATCAGTAAAGGGCTCTCAATTGGCAAAGAAAAAAAATTATCCTACTCTGCATGCATGTGAGGAGATTACATATACACACTCTTCATTCCTCTATAAAGCTAATCCAAGCTTCATTACTGTCAAGCTTGTGAACATTTACATAAAGGATAGGTTTGTTATCACTTATTACTGGATTCAGCAGATTACATGCAAAATGTGCAAAGACACGATTAAAAAAATCTTTGATCTTTTAATCAAAAGAGTAAGCAATATTAATTCATTTTGGCAAGTGTGATACATAAACTTTATTGTAATACTATTTTGCATTTGAGATTACCACACTACAATAATTACTCTTCATTAATGAAGGTCTGTTGCTATGTAATTTCACTGTGGCTCTAGGCAATAACATCCTTTCTAGAGAATCAGTTAAATTTGCTGTGAAGTTATTTTATAAAATAATCATATTCCTTATAAAATAAAAATTTTACCACCATGGTATTTGATTCTGTAAAGCTTTTAGACAGAAATACCACTGAGAACTATGTAGATGGGAAGAGTGAACAATCCTCAAACAGAATAAAAAATAAAATTCAAATTCAAAAGCCTAGTATATTTCTGTCAGTATTGATTTTGTGAAGCCAAAAGAAAAAAAATACGTCCACATCTAATTGCTGCCCCTCTCTAATAATGGAGACAGATGTAGACATAAGTAATTATAACAAAAAAGGATGCACATTAATGTGAGGAAAAAAGAAGTGGCATGCTAATTACTCCAAGAAGGATCCTGGAAGACTTCATGGAAATGATATACGAATTCATCTTTGAAGAATGGGTAAGATTAGGGAGTAGTGGAGGAAAGGAGAGAGGGGAATAGGGTGTAAAAAGCAGTCTTGAATGCCAGTCTAAATGGTGAATCTTTATTCTCAATAAATATAAAGTACAGGGTTTTGAGCTCAGAAGTAATATGATCAGAGCTATGAGGAATACTCTGAGGGTACTGTGAAAGGGACAGAAGATTAGGAGAAAATTATGAGCTACACAAAGTTATTTCAGTCATTGGTCTCTCTGTCTGTCTGTTGCCCAGAGAGTTGTCACGGGCTTCTCCAGCCAGCCACTGTGTTTTCCGTAACTATGTTCTCCAAACTACGCATACTTAACAAGTATGCTGATGAGTGCATAGCAGAAAGGGAATGAGTTCTTGCTATGGCCATGGTGGTGGGAATGAAGTGAAAGAGACACTAAAATTGAGGAAGGAGCATTGCAAAAAGATGTCAACTGGTTAGATGTAGATGCTCAGGGAGACAAAGGAGTAAAGTCATTACTCAATTTACCCCAATAAAAATTTACTGAACATTTACCATGTGCCAGAAGTGTGGTAGATGTTAAATATACAAATATGAATTAATATTTACTTTCTAGATGATATGAACTAATATTTACTTTCTTTGCTATCAAAGAACTAGGGGTGACAGTTAAGGAAATAGATAATAATATAGATAAATAATATAATATGCAATAGTATGTCTGTATATACATATACATGCAATAATGTGTGTGGAAAGTTCACAAATAGTAAAGAAAGAAGGAACTTATTTTGTCTAGGGAAAGTGAGGGAAGACTCCATTGGGACTTTGAAGAATAAATAGGAGTTTTCAAGGAAAGCAGGAGCAATGGGCGCCTCACAGAGAGAAATTAACATTTGTAAGTATGTGGAGGTCTTAGAAAGTGTGTGTGTGTGTGTATGTGTGTGTATGTGTGTGTGTGTGTGTGTGTGTGTGTGTGTGTGTGGTTGCGTGTATTTTGGAATTGCAAAAGCATAAATTGCAAGAGAGAAGAGCTGGGAATTAAGAGGAAATGAAAACGAGGATAGAGAGCTAGGTAGGGAATAAAAAGGCTCTGCATTGCAAGCTAAAGAGCATGAACTTTATTCTGTGTGTGGATGGGAGTCAGTGAAGGTCTTTCAGCTGCATAGTATCTGGTAGATCTATCTACCCTTTATAACACTTTTTTTTTTTTTAAAGATTTTTTATTTATTTGACAGAGAGAAACACAGCAAGAGAGGGAACACAAGCAGAGGGAATGGTAGCAGGAGAAGCAGGCTTCCCGCAGAGCAGAGAGCCCGATGGGGGGCTCGATCCCAGGCCCCTGGGATCTGACCTGGGCCGAAGGCAGACGCCTAACGATTGAGCCACCCAGTCGCCCCCTTTATAACACTTTTTAAAAAAGATTTTATTTATTTATTTGACAGAGGGAGAGAGAGATCACAAGTAGGCAGAGAGGAAGGTAGAGAGAGATGGGGAAGCAGGCTCCCCGCTGAGCAGAGAGCCTGATGTGGGGCTCGATCCCAGGATCCTGGGATCATGACCTGAGCTGAAGGCAGAGGCTTTAACCCACTGAGCCACCAGGTGCCCCTCTATCTACCCTTTAGATTAGGAGGAGGTCATTAAAGCTTGATGAATAGAGGGGTTACAGGGGAGGTGGGGGCCAGATAGAATGGTAATGGTAAAGAGACTGTTGCAACAGGTCAGATGAAAGAGAATGAAATCCTACTAAGACAACAATAAAAGAGAAAGACTAGATAGAATAAAATCAAGAGATATTCATTGATAAAACTGCACAAGCTCAGTGACATGGGATATGAAACAACCAAGACCTAGCCATTTTGATTGAATTACGCAAGTTGAGAGCTGTGCCACCAATAAAGATTCCGTCTGGGATAGGCAGATTCAAAAGCATCCATGGCATATGCGGAGGCAGGTTTCTAACAGACAGCCAAATTTATGCCCACAACTTGGGAGAAATGTTGGCACTAGCATTCACATTTCACACGTCAACAGATGGTGACATTATTAAGATACAGAAAACAGGTAGAGATACGCAACATTCCATAATCTAGGATACAGATTATAATTTTGGGCTTTTGATGGTTGCTTTTGATTAGCTAGTGGGATAACCATGTGAATATGTCCATAAGGAGTTTAGAAGTCTGGTGCTTCCACGCAATGGAATACTATGCAGCCCTTTAAAAGATTAGCCCATTCCATAAACATCGATTAGGAAAGATATTCATGATTTGTTATAAAGAAAAAATACCAGTTGCAAGACAATATGTAACACGATCCGACTTTTATAACAAAATATATATGTATATACATATGTGTATAAATATATTACTATATGCATATATGTGTAAATATAAACATACACATATATACATACAGAATAAATGTATGGGAGGAGGGAAAGACACTTAATGCTTTACCGGATAGTCTATTGTATTCTTTATATTGTTACAATGGACATTTTTTTTTTTTAAAGTTCTTTTTAGGATTAAAAAATAAGGTTGTCAAGTGAGAGTACAGAGGGAGGAAAGCAAAGGGCCAAAGACGGGAATCTGAGAAATGCACAAATCACAGATGCAATTTGAGAGTCAGAGAGGGAAGAAGAGGATGGAAAGATAATCTGGGAATTAACAGGAGAAGAGGTCGTTGGTGTTGAAGGCTTTGGAAAAAAAAAAAAATAAATCAAATGATGACCTGAGAGTGGCAAATGGGGTGGAGGGACTGGCCAGTTCTGATGAAGCAGTTTCTTTTCTTTTTTTCTTTTTTTTTTAAGATTTTTTATGTATTTATTTGGCAGAGAGAGAGATCACAAGTAGCAGAGAGGCAGGCAGGGAGAGAGGAGTAAGCAGGCTCCCCGCTGAGCAGAGAGCCCGATGTGGGGCTCGATCCCAGGACCCTGAGATCATGACCTGAGCTGAAGGCAGAGGTTTTAACCCACTGAGCCACCCAGGCGCCCCAGTTTCTTTTCTTTTTTTAAAAGATTTTATTTATTTATTTGAGAGAGAGTGAGTGAGAGAGAGCATGAGAGGGGAGAAAGTCAGAGGGAGAATCGGACTCCCCATGGGGCTGGAAGCCCGATGTGGGACTCGATCCTGGGATTCCAGGATCATGACCTGAGCCGAATGCAGTCACCCAACCAACTGAGCCACCCAGGCGCCCCATGATGAAGCAGTTTCTTGAGGGCAGGGTCAGACTGCATTTGGTGGTGCATGAGATTAAATAGGGGACATAAAGAAGCAGTGCAGTGCAGTTTGTTACCAGGGGAAGTGTGTCAGGCAAAGGGAAACTTTGTTTTTATTGGTAATCAAAAGCTGGAGAACCAGCGTTCTGATAAAGGTTAAAAACACAAAAGGAAGGGGGAGTAACTGAGCTACTCATCACATATATTTGAATTTTCTTTAAAAAAGACAAACCATAAGAGACTCCTAGACTCAAGAAATGAACTAAGGGTGGCTGGGAGGCAGGAGGGTAGGGATAGAGTGGCTGGGTTGTGGACATTGGGGAGGGTATGTGCTGTTAAGTGCTGTGAAATGTATAAGCCCGACAATTCACAGACATGTACCCTGGGGCAAATAATACATTATATGTCAATAAAAATTTAAAAAATATATGAAAAAGAAAAAAAAAAGGCATTAATACTGGGGCACTTGGGTGGCTCAATTGGTTAAGCGTCTGCCTTCAGCTCAGGTCATGATCCCAGGATCCTGGGATAGAGCCCTGCTGTCTGGCTCCCTGCTCAGCAGGAAGTCTGCTCCTCCCCCTGCTCATGCTCTCTCTCTCTCACTCACTTTCTCTGTCTCAATTAAACAAATAACACCTAAAACAATTATTTAAAAAAGAAAAAGGAATGCTCTGTGCACATTTATATTTGATTTCAAAACCAAGCACGCTTTTGTTTACATTTATATCTGACTACAGAGAATCACACTGGGGGCTTTTACAACTAATTTTTAATTCCCAACTTTGCCATTTTTCAGACAAAAACAGGAACCGGAAAGAAGTGGCTGGGCAGGCTGTCTGTGGTGTGACGCACACTGCTGGCCCAGACAGCTAGAGGAGATGTTGTTTGGTTCTCATGAAATGCAGTCTTCTAACGCTGGATCAAACAAACTTAATTGTTCAAAGTGACAGTAAGTGTTCGAATAAACCACAACAACTAAATCCGTTGGCAGTAATAGAACTCCACCCAAAGGTTGTTTCGAAAATACACTTTGTGAACACTGACTGCTATTGCATGTTTCATAGACCTCTCTGGTCTAGGACAGGCTATTTTTCAGCAAGTTGTTCATATCTTGACTTCACATACACAGACACACACACGAGAACAATGAAAACAGCCCCTTAACCATGTACTCATTTGGGGGATTATGCAAGACAAATTTTAGTCCTCACACAGTTTCCTTCCTCATCATCCATCAGAAACTTATCAACACTGACATATGGTTAGAAAAGCCTGTTAATTTAAAAATTCTAAATGCTGACAGCCTGAAAAAGGGAAAGCCTGGCAGGTACACTCCTAGGTGAGATGATAGAGCAGGAAAGAAAAAAAAACACAACGCATTCTAAATCTAACAGTGCATGATTTTTTTAAGATTATCGGTGAAGCTAAGATTATTTACCATTTGGGACGATATATATAATGCTGGTAGGAGGTTGACTATATTTAAGACAAAATTATTCTGTCAAATTTCCTGCCCCAAATAAATCAGCCTTCCCTCACAACTTTGAATTAAAATAAGATAAGATAAAAACTAAAATTCCTGAAGAACACCTTCTGTGGTAGTGTCATATCTGGTTGGAGTTTAGAGAGTGAAGCTGTGTAAAGAAATAAGAAAAGAAAGAATGAAAGCTGAAAGAGTGGGGCAGGTTTTGGAAAACCTTGCATGAAATATTTAATGTTTTGGGATTCTGTCAGGTGCTAGATGTCACCTTTAAGATTGTACGCCCTCACGGCGCCTGGGTGGCTCAGTGGGTTAAAGCCTCTGCCTTCGGCTTGGGTCATGATCTCAGGGTCCTGGGATAGAGCCCTGCATCGGGCTCTCTGCTCAGCGGGGAGCCTGCTTCCCCCCTCTCTCTGCCTACCTCTCTGCCTACTTGTGATCTCTCTCTCTCTGTCAAATAAATAAAATATTTAATAAAAAAAATTGTACTCCCTCTCCTCTGTTACCATTAGAACTGTGCATATTTATTTTGACATATTTTTTTAAGGTTTATTTATTTATAAGTAATCTCTGCACCCAATGCAGGGCTCAAACTCATGACCCTGAGATCAGGAGTCACACGCTCTTCCAAACGAGCCAGCCAGATGCCTCTTTATTTTGACACATTTGTTCTATAGTTTATAATTATTGCTCACAGAACCATCTCTCCTTCCCAGATTATGCACAGTCTGAAGAGCAGGGAAAATGTCTTTGTTCTAAAATCTTTTTGTCCTAGAGCCTAGCATGGTGATCAAGTTCAGTAAGTGCCCAAAGACATAAATGAACAGAAGGATGCTTGCATGAGTGCACACGTGTGGTACATGTACACAAGGCTATGAAAAGTGGGCTTGAAGACAGATATCCCAGATTAAATTGTTGGGTTTGTACTCTAGACTCTGTCCCATGACTCTACTTTTCATTTTCTTTTTTCCTTGAAATTAGGCTGATATTCATTGTGGCACTGCCTAAAGCACCCCTCTCTATATGTAGGCTGACCCCCAAAAGCAACGTGGACCGTGAGGGCCAATACTGAGGCATGGTCCAGGGGTAAAGGCTGATGCAGGGGTACTGTCCCTTGGAATAGCAGAGAGGAAATAGAATAAACTCCATGGAAGGAGATTTACAACAGAGCGGACCCAAACGGTTATTAGGTCTTTGCAGCAAGTCCTGGGCCCCCAGGTTCCCTCATCGTTTTG
Source organism: Procyon lotor (assembly GCA_028646535.1). Lineage (NCBI taxonomy): Eukaryota > Metazoa > Chordata > Mammalia > Carnivora > Procyonidae > Procyon > Procyon lotor. Next base: position 74,484,431 of record CM053606.1, on the reverse strand, counting down.
TACTTTAAAGCATTTAGCACACTGATGCTTATACCGTAAATTCCTTCTAGTCTCACAAGAGAGATGGGGAGAGAAAGACAGGCTCGGAGCTAGATGGTGACCAACAGTGAGGCCATCTCAGGTAGAGTGGCCAGCGAAGGCCTCCCCAGGGATGGATGGGACGGATATGCTTACACCCAGAGGATGAGAGGAAGCTGCTGTACAAAGTGTGGAGAAGTGCATCCTGGTCTTATCAATTACAAACTGTGGGGCTTCGGGCAACTTGCTTAACCCTCCTGTGTCTTGGTTTCCTCATCTGTAAAATGTGCAGCATGCTCGTCACTATTCCATCCTGCCGTTCTGAGCATTAAATGGGTGTATATATGGAGGGCACTGAGAACCGTGCCTGGCCCATGCAAGCGCAAAACAAATTCTAGTCACTCTTACCATTCAAAAAGAGGGACCAGCAGGTGCAAAAGCCTGAGGCAGTTAAGACCTATGGCAAACTATTTACACTGAAAGAGGATTCGAGTGGCTAGAGCAGAGTGGGCAGAGGCCAGGGGCCCGAGATGAGGCTGAAAACAGAGACAGGGCAGATCGTGCAGGGCCTTGCAGTTCACAGTAAAGAGTTTGGCATTTCTGTTGTTTCTGAGTGACATGGGAAGCCACTGAAGAAGTTAAAGTGACATGCCTCATTATTGGCCTTCATGGTCCATGTTGCTTTTGGGGGTCAGTCTTCCATCTGAGTGACATGGGAAGCCACTGAAGAAGTTAAAGCAGGAGACTGGTGTTACTGGATTTATGTTTTAAGATGATCACTTCACCTGCTATGTGGAGAACACATTGGAGGCAAACAAGAGGAGAGACAGAGTGACTGGCCAGGAGGGTGTTGTACAGTAGTCGGGGTGGGAGAGGGTGATGGCCCACACTGAGGTGTAAGGAGGGGAAAAGAAGAGAAGAGAGTGGTTTCAAGATCTGTTTTGGAGATAGACTTGGCAGGATACATGAATTGACTGAGTTTGGGAAAACCGAAAAAAGAGGAAAGATCAGAACAGGGCTGCCACATACAGTTGTGAGGGATGTTCACTGCGTAAGAGTGCCTAGCTGACAAGAGCCCATGGAGCTGAAATTCAGCACACAGCCAGCTTACAAAGTCCTGTCCTCTGCCATGGGCTATATGCATGTGTGAGGGGTGCCTTTTTCTGATTTTCCCAAAGACGAAGCAGTCCTACTCTTTAATTCTGGCTTTGGTAACTAGGTAAATGGTGTTGCCACTGACAGAAATGAGGGCACTAGGTGGAGATGGGACACGTTTTAGAGAAAAAAAAAATCAAGCATTTGGGCCATGTTAACATCAGAAGGACTCTGAGATACCTACGTAGAGATGTCAGGTTGATAGTGGGGTGCCTCTTACTGATTTACTGTTATTTCCAATCATTTATCTGTAGATGCTTTTGAAGTTTCACTCAACACAATCACTATTTACAAATAATGGCAATTTTATTAATTCCTCTCTAATCCTTACTGACCCTGCTCAGACCTCTAGAAGAAGGTTGAGTACAAGGGGTCATGGTGATTATCCTTGCCTCATTCCAGATCTCAAAGATAAAGCTTCTAGTGAAACTCCATTAAGTATAATTGCTAATTGTTTCTTTGTAGAGCTCCTTATCAGATTAACGAAGTTCCTTTCTATTCCTAGTTAGCTAAGATTTCTTTAACGTAAAATGATGATAAATTTATCGAATGCTTTTTCTGCATCTATTGAGATAATCATGTTTTCTCTCATAATTTTTCTTTCTTCCTCATAATTTTCATTCCCCATAATACCACTGGATTTTGGTAACACAGTTATGTTGGCCTTATGAAACAAGTAGCTCACTTTCCATTCTTTGAAATAGTTTCTGTTGGAATAGATCCATCTCTTCCTTAAATTTTTGATAGAATTCATTGGTTAAGTTATCTGGACCTGGACTTTTCTTTGTGGAAAGTATTCGAATATGGATTCATTTTCTGTAAGAGTTATGACTCTTCAAATTTTTCTATTTTTTCTCTTTACTTTTAGTAAATTGTGTTTTCCTAGAAATTTGTTCATTCCATTTAAATTTTCAATAAATTCAATAAATTCCATTTAAATTTTAAGTTTATTGCTGAAGGTGCTCAATAATATTAATGATAGTCTTATCTCTTTAGAAACCTCCATTTGTTATTTGTATCTTCTTTCTTTTTTTCTTGGTCAGTCTAGTCAGAAGCTTATCCCAAAAAACCAACTTTGGGGAGTGACTGATAATAGTGAAGGGTTTCCTTCTGTGTTGATGATAGCGTTTTGAAATTAAATATTGGTGATGGATGTACAACTCTGTGAATTTATGAAAACACACCAAACTGTACATGTTAAAAGGATGACTTGTATGCATGTGCACTATATATAAGAAAGTTACTTAAAACATGTGTGTGTGTGTGTGTGTGTGTGTGTGTATGATGACTTATATAACCTGTACAAGTATCAGTAAAGCTTATATTATTAGCCTACATCAAGGCTTCCAGTAACATTGCTTGTCTTGGTTTTTGAAAACTGTTAGGTTCATTATAACACATAGTTGTTGACAAATTAACCATGTGAATAGTATTGCCAGGGAAGATAAGAATCATTAATATATGACTTCTTTAAAATCTTCAGATTTTATGGGGTACCTAGGGCAGCTCAGTTGGTTAAGCAACTGCCTTTGGCTCAGGTCATGATCCCACAATTGAGCAGGAAGTCTGCTTCGCCATCTCCCTTTCCCTCTGCACCCCCCCCCCATTTGTGCTCTCTCTTTCAAATAAATAAAATCTTTTTTTTTAAACCTGAAAGTTTTAAATAATAACCAGAGTTTCCAGAGAATTCTGGTACATGTTCTGACCATAGAGACCCAACCAATCTAAGGAAAGTAGGTCAGAGAACACAATCCAATTCAAACTTGGCACAAGATGATGTAATGTTTTTTTCTTCACATAATCATGATGTTCTAATCATTCTATGATTCTGACCTTTAAGTCAGTGGGTAGTCTATTATTACTTGGTGGCTGCTGAATCCAGAGTCAACATTTTGGAAGCTAAAGAATGCCCATCTTCTTTCAAAATCTTTTGGCTTACGACAAGCTGAGCCCAGCTAAAAACTCTTGCCAGAGTTTAGTTATTTCATGCATATGAACTAAACAACAAACAGAACACAATTAGCAGGGGATGAAAAATAAAAAATATACTTATTTTCTAACATATTAAAGATGTTAAAATCACATTAAATACATTAAGGCATTTAAAAAGAAATTACCATGAACCATATTATAGTCTTAAGAAATTATAGATTTTCCTAGTTCTCAAAGTATGTTTTTTATTTCCTACAGATAATAGACAAAAATTTTTAATAAAATTAGAAAACTTAAATTTTAGAAATTTAAGTGGACAGAGTATTTGCTCTATCTACAGGTTATTGATAAGACATATTCCCTGCTTCTAAAAAAGATATAACCTATAAATTTAAAAGGAAAAGGAAAGAAAATTATCTATGGTTCTAACTCAATACCTGTTGCAAAAGTGTGTGCGTATGTGTTTTGTTTTTGTGAGAATAGAGTGAAGTAGCTTCCTCTCTGAAAAGAGTAATTATTCATTTATATTGGTACTATATATAGTGTTCAAGTTATTTTTTAATAAATTGTTAGTTTTTCTAGGGTCTTTGTTACCCCTCTATTATGTCCAAAATTTTTTCTTAACAAAATAATTCTAGAAACAGAAAATACAAAGAGATGGTTAGAAGTACATATTACAACACTTAAGAAAAATGATTTGAAGTCTTGACTCTTAACTCTAAACTAGTATAATTGCCCCTTTACTGAGGAATATGTAATTTCTACATAGTGATTTATTCGGTATGGTAATAAATTCCCTCTGTCTATGAGAATGGGAAGAGTTAAGTGCAAATGACTTAGTACTGCAGGTGTATATCGAGGAAGGGAAACAAAAATGATAAATACAATCTTAGATTCAGTAATCCGTGTTCCCTAAATAACCTTTGCCGTAAAAGGTTAAAATACTGTGAGAAAATGGAAGTGTGAAAAAATGGTTTATTAGATATTCATTCTTGAACTTCAAGGCACCTATGCCTTCATGTGTTCAATGATGCAGAAGAAACTTTAAAATCATACTCAAAAGAAAATCCTTATGACTCATAATAGATAAGAAATTTATATATGTTTTATAAAGAATTCCTGCAAAGCAATAAAGAAACATAAATCAATAATAGAACAATGGGTTTAGGGTATGAACAGACAATTTACCAAAGAAGTACAAATATATAATAAACATATGAAAAGATGAAAAGATGCTGAGCTTCACCAGCTACAACCGATCAGTTAAAATAAATACAGTTTTTCTACTCAAACTAGAAAAATGTAAAAGACTGGTATCAGCAACTGCTGGACAGGTATGGGGAGTGGAGAAATGAGCTCTCTTTTATATTGTTGGTGGAAATAGAAATTTGTATAAATTTTTGGAGGATAATGTAGTTTTCCTATTAAAATCTGAAAAGTACACATCCTATTACCTAGTAATCCCACTTCCAGGAATCCATCCTACAGACAACAGTTACAAGAGATAGAGGATGGTCATTACAGTATTATTAATAACAGCAAAAATTTAGGAACAACTTAAATATTCTGATAAATTAAAAAACAAAGGTATAGACATAAAATCATTGCAGCCATTAATAAGAAGAAAAAGAACTGACAGACAGGTTTTTCAATGTATTGTCAATGTTCTTTTTCTAAACTCAAGTAGTAGATGTAGGGATGTGCACTATGTATATATTTATAAACCTATATAGTTGGATATGTTTTTACACGCATCTGAATTTTCACAAAAAATGAAAAAGAATGAATGAGGATAAAACTATATGAATTAATCTAGTAAAATATATATAATATATTAAGAAAAAAACATAATAGACCATAAAGACCATTATGAGTAGCATAATCCCAATTTTATGGGGAAAAAGTACTATGTATGTATATTTATGGGCTATGCTTCTATAGTACATAAAAAAAACCCAAGGAGGATATGTAGCAAACTCCGAAAAATAAGATTATAAGGATGTTTATGGAAGGAATGGAGTGGCACTGGAGAGCTTCCACAACTTTTCTAAATTATTTTTGATGATATATATATATGCATATTTACTCTTATGTAGGTTTCAAACAACAAAAGAAGAAATCTTGCCAAGGACAACTGAAGAAAGCAAAACAATAAGATCAAATATGAACATGTTCCAATAAATATTTATCCAGCTGTAGGAAGTTAATTATGAAGTTAATGGCCAATAGCCAAGTATTTTTTAAGCACATAATAAAAAAATTATCCTATGCACTTGGTAAGGGATAGTTTATAGAAAAATTTAAGACACTGTGGTTATATCTATGTTTGTCACATTGTGGTTAGAGAAATTATCCACTAGAGTTGGTCCATTTTTTTTTTAAAGATTTTATTTATTTATTTGACAGAGAGAGAGAGAGAGAGAGAGAGAGAGAAAGAAGCAGGCTCCCTGCTGAGCAGAGAGCCCAATGTGGGGCTCGATCCCAGGACCCTGAGATCATGACCTGAGCTGAAGGCAGAGGCTTTAACCCACTGAGCCACCCAGGCGCACCGTGTTGGTCCACTTTTTATACAAATTTTGGGGTAATCAAATTCATCTAGAAATCATAATACATTGTAATTTTTCCCAAATAGTAATAACAGCAGACATTTGTTCCGTGCTAAGTTCTAGGCATGATTCTAAGTGCCTTATATGTACTCATTTATTTAATTATTACAACTAATTGTTACAATCATATCTATTTTACAGATGAGGAAAATGAGATAGAGAGAAATTAAGTAACTTGACAAAGTTCGCAACTTTTAAGTAGTGGGGCCAGGATTCAGACCCAAGCACTTTGATTCTAATGCTTGCACTATTCTATACCATCTCTCAAAGTATTTCAAATAAAACCTAGCATTTATTTTAAATGGTGTGCTGTCATATTAAAGTATGTTTTGCATCTACAGGGCACACGAAAGCAGTTCTGAAAAACATAAAACGCTGTAAAATGAAAAATATTATGATTGCAAAACAAACTTTAATTATTCCCTCCCTCCCAATAATTAAAAGATGCTTTACACTGCAGTGGGTTATACTGGATGTTACACTCATCGAGACAAAGTTTGTGTTTGAAAGAAATAATATGATTTTGAGAAACTGATCAAAATTAACTGCTTCTTAATTTCTTACATAGATGAATATTAATTGCCCCAGCAATTATTTTTATACATTCCAATGCCAAGGAACTATGGAGCAAGTTGTCATGATTTATTTGTTAAGATTTATTCTGTGATAATAGATAAAACTGGGAGTAAGTGGACTATGCAGCCCTTTTTTTTCCCAGCAAACTTAAATACAGTTTAGAAGATGGAAGGCATTTCAAAAAATTCTAGAGAACAGTAACAATGTATGTTAGGAAGGATTAGAGTGCATGTCAAAAGTACCTAAGAAATGCGTAACAGTTCAAAAATAATAAATATATAACAGCTCAGAGAAGGTAGATACTGTTGAGATATGAAATGAAGGAATTTTTATGTCTACTGTGGAACTGAAATTTGGTCTGCAGGGGAATGAAAGAATCAAGGAACCATGAAAGAGGGTACTTTACTTTTGTTTTTGACAAATAAAATAAAAATAATTATGATGCTATTTTACTGCCGGAAAATCACTATAATTATGGGAGTACATTTCGAAGAAATATCTTACACTCCTCAGGAGGAAGGTTGCTAGTCTTTTAAAACGAATACTGTGATAATGTTTGAAAAAAAACCAAACTGTTCTTTTCTTTAATCCATGCCAATTAAATGATGAGAAACCCTTCCTTTGTCGTCCTTTTATGTATTAATTACTAGTAATTAATTATTGCTTCCCTGAATTTAGTTAGACAAACCCAAACAAATGCATAGACAGTTGATTCCTAGTTATCGTATATACATCTTACTAATAAGAAATGTAAACGTCGTTGGTCAAAGTTATCTTTGACTTTGACTAACTTTCGTTTCAAAGCTTCACCATGTTCAGGTTCTCATGGCAGGGAAATATGAAAGCAAAAACACCAAAAATCTGGACTTTCAAGTGAATGGTGGGATGTGGAAAAAGAGCAGGGGACTACAGTGAGTCAACATCTCCCAATTTCTTAAAATGCAAATGTCTGTACCGGGAAAGATCATCTAAGTAAAATACTTCATGCTGTAGAAGGGGAAAGGAAGTTGCATGAGAATTAGCTATTCAGGAAAGGTCAAGTTAGAGACAACTTTAATGATGGAACTGCAAGGAAGTGGTTTAAGAATATTTCCTTTAAAAAAAAAGTCAGAGCAACTAATTTTATTATCTTTAATGAGCTCCCTAGGCCTTATCTAACGTTTTCCCAGAAATCCTCTTATAAACACTTAAATTTACAGAGGTTCTTAAAAGAACTCCCACTCTTCCCACTGTATGGGGGGAAACGAGTCTGTCATACCGTGGGGAGGGGAGGACAGGGCAGTGGGTGGGTAGGTACTAGTGAAAACAGACTGAGAGCTTGTCCCAAAATAAATGCCTGGAAAAAATCCAAACTTTCAGTCATCAATATTCCATCCCCATTCCCCACAAGCAAAAAGGAACAAAATACACAGTAAGAAAAGCAGACAAATTAAAAGAGAAGCTATCAGAGACTCCCCAAAATGGTTTCTTTGTAAAATGGGTTGGAGAAAAAGGTCAAGGTTGTCCTGATTAAGGCTACAGCAAGAGCAATATGGAGCAGTAATCAAAACAATCAAAGGCAGTAGAGGAGAATATTGTTTATTAAGGCTGTCCATATTTGGGTCCCTCCATAAACTGAATAATACTGAAATTTGAGCACTGGGGCATGACCACAAATGCAAATTGCATACTAAAATTTTCAAGCTTGAAATTTTCCAAATTAGTTTTTGAAATTAATTAATTCAGTTAATTTTTAATTAAATTAGAACACTTCAATCAGCAATTGGGCTTTTTTCTGTGTGTGAATTTTTCAATTAGTTTTATACTCTTTCGGTCAATGAATAGAATGCTTGATTTTTTTGAGGACTGGAAATAATATGTTATCCAGTAGCTTGGTCAAGAGTATAGGCGACAACTAGTACTATCGTTTCCTTGAACCCAGAGTATTTTAAGTTGCATGTATTCTTCCTTCCAATATCTCCTCCTTCCCAGAGGGAGAGAGAAATATTACTCTTTATAAACAATAAAGACTTTTTTGGTGCTCGTGCTCTTCTCTCACTTGTACAGATGAACATATGTCTACAATGGAGATGGGAAAAACAACTTATCAAATTTGATTAATAAAACGTAAGGTACTATACTTTATGATGAGGCTTAAAAAGTATGGTGAACAATATGATAAAAAGCATAAAGAATAAGAACCCAGGGGCACCTGGGTGGCTCAGTTGTTAGGCGTCTGCCTTCGGCTCAGGTCATGATCTCGGAGTCCTGGGATCGAGCCCCACATCGGGCTCCCTGCTCGGCGGGAAGCCTGCTTCTCCTGCTACCATTCCCTCTGCTTGTGTTCCCTCTCTCGCTGTGTTTCTCACTGTCAAATAAATAAAATCTTAAAAAAAAAAAAAAAAAAGAATAAGAACCCAGGAAACTAGTCCACTGTCAAGTTTTATTACCCTCTACAGATGACACTGTCTTAGTTTTGTCATTTATGAACCTACTTTAAGAGTGGTTGTGAGAAACTAGATGAGATTAATATCTTAAAACAAACACAGAACTGTATAGAAAAGCAGACTATTATTATTCTATCTTACTACTTGTCATTTAGCATGTAAAGGCAGTCTCACGAAAAGAACTGACCTAGAATCTAAATTGAAACTACACTGACCCTTCTTATCTATAAATAGGGAGTAATGCCACATAGAGTTTCTTTGGTAAAATGCTATTGCTAGGGGCTAGTTATTACTTGTGGCAAGTAAGCTTACAGAGACTTTCTTCAAAATTTCAGATTCATTGTCTCTATTAGCTAAATTAGGTGTGGCGGCAAATGACAGAAACAATAGCTTAATGAAGATGAAATCTTATTTTTGTCTCATAGAAATGTCCAGGAGACAGTTCATGACTGATAAGGTAACCCAGGCTTCCAGAAACCCAGCACCCATTCATCTCCCTGTTTTGTCCTACCAGGCTTTAAGCTCACAGTCCAAGATGGCAGCATCGTGTTCCAGGGGAGAAGAACAGGGAACAGGGAGAAGGTCGGAAAGCAGGAGTGAAAGGGCATACAACCTGCTGTCTCCTGAGAAACATTCACGAAAACTGCCACAAGACACTTCTGTTTGCATGCTATTGATCATGCCTGGTTGCAAGCTGGAAACAGAGTATCCGTTGTGAACCTTCACAAATCTAAGACCCTACCACCATGGGAACTAGAGTTAACTAGAGTTAACTAGCTATCTCTGCCATTTATCCTTTCATTTAACACTTTAGATTCGAAAGAGAGTGGACAGAAAAATAAGTCAGAAAAGTGAAATAAATCCACTTTGGGGATGTATATAATTGTCTTTTTAATTTTGAAATTAGTAAGCTCCAACAACATAGAAGATTTACAATGTTGGTTATTTTATCACTATGTAATTATTATGCCTATACTTCCGAATACCTAAAATGCTCATTTCTCTGACTTCACACTGACCTAAACTATACTACACAAAATTAAAAATAACTGGGCACCTGGATGGCTCAGTCAACAAGTGTTTGACTTCGGCTCAGGTCATGATTGTGGAGTCCCAGGATTGAGTCCTACATCAGGCTCTCTGCTTAGTGGGGAGCCTGCTTCTCCCTCTGCCCTTCACCCTGTTTGTGCTCTCTCAAGTAAAGAAATAAATTGTAAAAAAAAATAATAATAATATGGGAATGCAAGCTGGTACAGCCACTCTGGAAAACAGTATGGAGGTTCCTCAAAAAGTTGAAAATAGAGCTACCCTACCACCCAGCAATCGCACTACTTGGTATTTACCCTAAAGATACAAACATCATGATCTGAAGGGGCACGTGCACCCGAATGTT
>CM053606.1:74454318-74473825 GCA_028646535.1 Procyon lotor | reverse complement strand
AAACGAACTAAGGGTGACTGGGAGGCGGGGGGGTAGGGATGAGGTGGATGGGTTGTGGACATTGGGGAGGGTATGAGCTATGGTAAGTGCTGTGAAATGTGTAAGCCTGACGATTCACAGACATGTATCCTGGGGCAAATAATACATTATATGTTAATAAAAATAAAAAATAATAATAAAATAAAACTAAAAATATAATCATAAATAATAAGAACCCCCTAGCATGGAAAGCAGATAAAGGAACCCCTAATGGGAGGCAGTATGAAGACATGGCAGGAGCACAGGCTTTGTAAAGAAAGTCTTGGGACAGAAGTCTCCCATTCATTGACTCATTCATCTACTGCTGTTTCCTATATATGCTTCAGGTAGTGTGTGTTATTCATGGAATTTACAATTTATTTAGGAAAACAGGAATAAGACCTATAATTTTACAAGTACTAACTTAAATTGAAAGTGTGATAAGTAATTCAAAGTAGAAATATAGGGTACTGTGAACATCTAAAAGTGAGATCTAGCAATTAACAGAACTGGAGAATTTATTAGTTGAAAGATCTCTCATACTTAAAAGTTTAGATACACTCTAAAGTGGAAAAAAAAGAAATTGTAAAATAGTATGAGTCGTATGATTCAATTTCATTTAAAAGGTCGCACCCAGGATCGCATGTAATCACATGTTATTAATTACATGTAAGTAGATCCATAAAAAATTATAGGATACATGCAGGGGCACCTGGTGGCTCAGTCACTAAGCAGCTGCCTTTGGCTCAGGTCATGATCCCAGGGTCCTGGGATTGAGCCCCACATTGGGCTCTCTGCTCAATAAGAGGCCTGCTTCTCCCTCTGCCTGCTGCTCCTCCTGCTTGTGCTCTCTCTTCTCTCTCTCTGACAAATAAATAAAAAATTTTTTTAAATCTTTTAAAAAGTGCATTTAAAAATAAAATTTAGCAACATAAAACTGACTGCAACATCGGTCTGGCATTTGGACATTGACCTACATCTAGTAAATGCTCATCGAAAGCTTTAATCACATTAGTGGAAAAACATATTAACACGTAATATACACATACATATAATATTCTCCAGTAAAACAAAGAATGTTTTGAAATATATTAACTAGTTTATTTATTTACTAGTACAAGGTAGAATTTGGTATCTTTTTTTTTAAAGATTTTATTTATTTGACAGAGAGAGAGAGAGATCACAAGCAGGCAGAGAGGCAGGCAGAGAGAGAGGGGGAAGCAGGCTCCCCGCTGAGCAGAGAGCCCGAGACGGGGGCTCGATCCCAGGACCCTGAGATCATGACCTGAGCCGAAGGCAGAGGCTCTAACCCACTGAGCCACCCAGGTGCCCCTTGGTATCTATCATTAAAGATAATTATATTTTCCCATTTCCCATTTCCTTAGTTTTCAGGAATACTGAAGGAACTAAAGTAAAGATGATTTTGGCTCTCAGAGATAAAAACACACACTTTGAGAATTTATTATGAACAAAACACCATGTTTTTGGAAACAGACCGATAAAAAAGAGTTTACCAACTCAACAGTTAACATATAGTAGATACCTATTTGTACCAGGTCTTGTATGATGCTCTGCAGATTCCAAAATGAAAAGGACAAAGCTTCTGCCTTGAAAATACTCTTGAATTAGTGGTAGAAACAATCTATAAATAACTTTCTAAATAAACTACTAGAAAAATCAAATAACCATAGGTAATTTATTTTTTTTTTTGAAGATTTTTAAAATCTATTTGACACAGAGAGAAAGAGCACATAAGCAGGGGGAGCAGAGGGGAGAGGGAGAAGTCCTGCTGAGCAAGGAGCCAGATGTGGGACTCGATCCCAAGACCATGGGATTATGACCTGAGTTGAAGGCAGAGGCTTAACTGACTGAGCAGCCTAGGCACCCACCCATAGGTAATTTTTAGATATACACATAACTCTAACATGTTAGCTCATGCACATGCTTTCATAGAGAGGCACAGAGCTGTACACTTGACGATCAGGGAAACCAAGGGCAAATGGTTTCTCTTGTTGCAAAAATGCAAAAAATACAGAAAAATGAATTTGGGCTGAGGAGACAAGAAAAAGGAGAAAGACACATCTTGCTCAAATATCTATCATACTTGGAAAATTTGGTGGCACCTTTTTAAAAAGTCACCTTCCTTGTTTTATGGAGTGATCCTGAACTGCGAGATAGTCGAGCTGCTGACCATGTAAACATTATGGAAAAAGTCCTTCTCATATCTCAAATAAGTTCTGCTTTTCTCTTTTTGTCAGTTTTTCTAGTGGTGACTGTGGTAACAAAGGAAAGCCTTAGATCCACAGTGATAAGACAGAGTGGTTATTTTTCTTTCTTGACAGCACGGACATTTACACTGAGAGTTCACTAATAACCATTTTCATTATCTGTGCAATGAAACTCCTTTGTAACGGTGTTTGGAGGCAGAACTAGCTCTTACTGAAACATCCGATCATTCGTCCCACCAACACTTTTCTGTCATCTGGAATGTGCCAAATAATTGCTGGACCCTGGACAATAAGAGGTGAGGAAGGTATGGTCCCGGCCCCTGAGTTCACACAGAACCTTACTGTACAGCTAACGAATTTCCTATAATTTGGCGTTCCGTGGTTAACAGAACTAACTATACACCCTTAACCATGTATCTGCGTTTCTCCATTTAATAAATATGTAAGGAGTTCCCTCAAAGTACCAAAAACTGTTCTACGTAAGATAGCTGTAAAAACAGACACAACCTCTGTTCTGCAAGAGTACATAGTCTGTTTGGGGCAGACTGAAACAGAAATGGTTAGCTTCCTACACAATTTCCATTCTCCCTTCTTCCTCTTTAAAAGAAACCCGATTCTTGTCTGCAGAGCAATATGTCCAGTTTCAGACAATGGATCACAATTCATCTAAGCCCGTGATTCCTAAACCGTGTGCCCCGTCTCCAAGAGTGACAAAGTAAACTCACTGGGGGGCCACGGCGTAGTTTGATTTTCAAGAGAAGCAGTGCGACTCGACATCAGTCGGACAATGTACAAACTACCAGCCTAGCGTATTAAATCACTACATTCTTCTGGACTCTGCCGTATCATTGCAAAGCTGGATTTTCAGTGGTTGCTATGATTAAGAAACCAACAAACATGTACGGCCATAAAAAGCATGGAGAACAACAAATAGCACCGTCCAATCTGATTCCGATGTTTGTGAAGCTGCATAGTGCCTGACAGGTGTATCTATCCCATTGTAACCTGTGGTTATTTAAACACAGAAAAAGTATTACTTTCTTTCAATTTATGTGTCTAATCTGTTAAAATGACCAGCAAGTTGTAAATGGAACTTTTATGTATTTCTTTTGGCACCATAAGAAAATTATTGAGACCCCAAGGGAGCTGTGTACCAAGAAAGTTTGGGATCCTTTGGTCAAAGCCAATCATATTTTTTCAATCCTGTTTCCTGCTTCCCTAGCTTCCTTGCATCAGAAGGTGACCACATGACCCAATTCCAGGCTAAGCAGAAATGCACATGGAAGTCACAGAGGAAGACAGTGCTGAGAGAGCATTTGCTTTCCAGATAAAAGGGGACAATGGCAACATCTGTTAGTTGTCCTTCGAGAGTCCGGTTCCGTTAGTAATACAACCCTACAAGTTATGGGTACAGACCACATATTCCAACCTCCTTTCCAGCTATATGTGACAAAGTGACTAAGCTCTGACTGAAGGTACATTCAACAATTATTCTCAGATGCACATAGATAATATCATCAGCATTCTGAGATAAGAACATTAGGCCTCCTTATTTCTAATCCACTGCTTTTTCTATATACTGTACTCATTGAGGCCTTAGAAATCTCTGCTATAATTCTATATGCTATCTCTGATATGTTAATATGATGAAGTCTTTTTGATACATCATATTAATTATTCAAAATAACAAGATAAATCCAATTATAAATGACAGACCATAGCATTTTGGTCAATAAGTAAGACTTAGTGGATCAGCCAGGTTTCTTAACCTGTACAGCTAAGAACTAGAACCTAACTCATGAATGGTAGGTTCCCTCTAGAAGGTGCAGGTCACATGGGAGTTGGACTGCTCCAATGGCTAGATAGATCTGCAAGGCAGAGCTCAGTCATTGCTCTGTGAATTAGGATTTCTCTCAATCAGGGGTGGCAAGATGAAAAAGCAACTGCTTTTCATTCCATAGAATGCATGGAGTTCTAGTTTTAGTTTATGTAAAGTAAACATGACATACAGAGACATAAAGACAAATGGACACTTAAGGACAGACACGAATCACAAGATTATAAAAGAGCAAAACAATTCATTAAAAGATTAGCAAGAGCTCAGACATGACATCTGAGACCATTGACTTTGTAACTAGGTCGTGGGGAGTTTTGTAAGAAAGCCACCAGAGGGATTTGAAAACATAATAAAATTCTATTTCTTTAAAAACATACAACTATTTTTTTTACCATCTGCCATGCTCAGATTCACACCACATACAAAATTATTGAATTTCTCAAGATATAAAAAACAATGATTGAATTCCTAAAAAAATGATAGTGACCGAAGATATCTCCAAAGCATACCTGATGTGGGAAACAGAGGCAGAAGAAAAGTTATTCAATTTCCTTACTACCTAGAGCCTCCTGACAAGCCCTTGAAACAGGCAGGGTGACATTCCTCTAGGGACTCAACGGCCTCCACCTTAATACTTTGTGAAGGGCAAAAGGCCATCCTAGCCTGACAGCCTCTCCCACCCCAACCAGGATCCTGTAAGTCCACTTTAACGTATAAAAGTTCCTTTGGAAACTTCCTTTATCTCTCAACCCCCAAGATATGTTTTGGCACCCATCCCCAAGCATATCGCCCACCGATATACATCTGAAGGGTTTCATGACTAAAGTTTTATTAGACAGTA
Organism: Procyon lotor; assembly: GCA_028646535.1. Lineage (NCBI taxonomy): Eukaryota > Metazoa > Chordata > Mammalia > Carnivora > Procyonidae > Procyon > Procyon lotor. The sequence goes on along the minus strand of CM053606.1, from coordinate 74,468,901 downwards.
ATAAATGACCTTTTCCCAACAACAGTTAGCCCCTCAAGGCCCTGGAAACCTTGCTTCCAAAATTCCTTAAAAACTTACTATCCCTGACCCCCTCCCAACTTGCAAGTATATAATGGACCACTCCTCACAACCCTGGGGCTGCAGCTCTTCCTGCCCACAGGTCCCGTCCCCATGCTTTAATAAGCCACCATTTTGCACCAATGACATCTCAAGAATTCTTTCTTGCTTGTCGGTTCCGGACTCTACCCCATTGAACCTCACTTATATTCTATTTCTTAAAAACATGTAACTATTTCTTTTACCATCTGCCATGCTCAGATTCACACCACAGACAAAATTATTTAATTCCTCAAGATATAAAAAAAAAATGATTGAATTCCTTAAGAAATGATAGTGACTGAAGATATCTCCAAAGCATACCCATGTCCGACCTACTCCAGGTCATCTACAAGACCTCAGACAGAACTGCAGAATACCGGCAAAGCCATGGTCACTGAGCTACAATATTGTGGTGACCCGGGGATCCTTACGTTTCATGGCACTGTCCTTGATGGCTTCCCTCATATCTTTCGGCTGTGCCAGTGTGATGAGCACTGCATTCTCTCAGTGCACATACTGCAGCTTCATTGGACTAACAACCTTTAGGAAGAACCTAGGAGAACAAAAAAGAGGAAGAGGATGATCACCAACATTTTAGAAGGGGTGTGCTTTTAATATTATTTTCCACAAACTTTGGGTTCCTAATATCAAGTGTGGATGACTTCTTTGTGTAACTAAAACTTTTTTTAGGGGCGCCTGGGTGGCTCAGTGGGTTAAGGCCTCTGCCTTCACCTCGAGTCATGATCCCGAGGTCCTGGGATTGAGCCCCGCGTTGGGCTCTCTGCTCAGCAGGGAGCCTGCTTCCCTCTCTCCCTCTGCCTGCCTCTCTGCCTACTTGTGATCTCTCTCTGTCAAAATAAAGAAATAAAATTTAAAAAAAAACACTTTAAAAAAATGAGGTTGAAAATGAATGTATGGTGAGTTTATCTAACATCTAACTGAAGAAACAGGGACATCCTGCCTGTATCTGTGTAAGATAAACATACAAAGAAAATATACCTCAGGCTCGATGAGGCCAATGTAGGAGAAATACAAAGGCGCATTAAAAAGGGACACTTTAAGCAAAAGTGGTTCATTTGTTTAGGTTATAATAGTCTTAGTGACTCATTTCTGAAAATGGCTTAGTGCATTTGCGTTAATTCTCCCAAGGGTGAAGCAATTCCACCAGAAAGGAAAAATGAAGAAAACTTCAGTAACTAGGTTAAGTAGCAACAGTATTAAGAAGCTGGAAATCTGACCTACTGAATCCTAATTTTCTGTGCTGTCTTTAGTCCTCCTTCTCTTTCCAGTCCTGCGGAAATGAGCCTAGATACACTCACACTTCCTATGTTTTGAAAGGGAACTCCAGAAAATGTCCTCATTTGTTTATTAAAAAATTATTTTGTAGCACGTAATAATTCTCAGGTGCCTTTCTCTAATGCTTGCTAAGTTGTGGCAATCAGTATTTGCGAAATGACATATAAGATGAATTCAGAAATAAGATGGAGGGAAAAAACCCATTTAATGATCAAAGAAGAAATAAGTATAGCAGCAAAGACTTCTTTACTTATAAGTATTGGCCCATATTATTAATAATAATTACTAACTAGTACCCAGGTGACTTATAATTTAGGATTTAACAATAAGATAATTATATAAATAACTACAATATGACAGAATATAGGAAGTGAGTATATATTACAAGGCTTAGTGAGAAGTGAGATATGGGACTCACCAACTAAAAGGTTCTCCCCTTGAACTCCTATTGTCATCCTTTTTCTTCAAACTCATTAGAGTCTCCAGGCATTGTTTACTTAAACTCCCTCCGCCCCGTTTTTCTCTATTTTTATTCCTTATTTTATTCAGTTCCAATCTATTTTAGATCCTACGGATCATCAATCCATGTTTTGTTAATATCTCAATTTCCCCTGTCCCATTTTTCATGTTACATCCTATCTGGCTGCCCATACTTGCTTTCTCTCAGTTCTTCATATGTGCCATGTTCAATTCCACCTCAGGGCCTTTGCATATGTTGTTCCCTATGCCTAAAGGACTCTTTCTTGTCCCCAAATTCTTTTAACCCCTGCTATTTCACCTAGCTAAGACCTCCTCATTCTCCAGATCTCTGTCTACGTTCTCTGCATCAGAGAAGCCATATTTGATTCCCAGCTTTAGTTGTACCCTTTTAAACATGTTGTACAGATCCTTTTTCAAACCTATGACAAGTGAAATTAGCTATCAAGTCTTCTTTTTTGTTAGATTATAACCTCTGCATTGGCAGGGGGCAATTCTGTCTTAACCACTGTTAAATCCCCAGTGCTAGTTTATCATTTGATACACATTAGTCATAAATATTTTGTTCCATACAAATAAATGAAAAGAGAAAGAGACTTTAAAAACTCAGCTGAGATGATCAAAGAAGGATATATGAAGAAGGAGTCTTGTGAGATAGGGTTTGACACATAGTGAGAGGCAATGGGAAAAGTTGGTGCTGAGGCTTGGAACAAGAGAGCGGGTGCTCAGAAAAGAGTAGGCAGTTCATTTTGTAGAGTGTGAATCACGTAAGAAAGTAGGAAAGATTAGGCTGGAAAGGAAAGTCAACATAACATGGTGGGGGAAGACTGACTTGAAAATCAATACTTAATTTCATAGTTGATAAAGAGACAATGAAGGAATATGGTACACAGGCTAAGTGAAAGGGAAAAGCGAGTGCATGTAGGAAACTTGTTCATGACCTCAGTGATAGTCCAGGCCAGAAATAATAAACAACTAAACTGCGGACTGCAAGAAACAGGTAGAAAAGAGAACCACGGTGATAGAAAGAATTATATGTTCAAGGTGGATTGTGTGGAGAAAGACTAAAATATTTAAATAAAATATTTGGGGGAGACAAGGAAAAGAGATAAGCTAGTGTGCTTCCTGCTGTTTCCATGAGAATAAATGGAAACATGGTGAATCCAGGAAAGTTGGGAGAACCTGGCTTTAGGGATAGTGAGGGGAGGAAGTGATGAGTTTATTTTGTAACATTATTGATCTAGATTTTTTTTTTAAAGATTTTATTTATTTATTTGACAGAGAGATCACCAGCAGGCAGAGAGGCAGGCAGAGAGAGAGGGGGAAGGAGGCTCCCTCCTGAGCAGAGAGCCCGATGTGGGGCTTGATCCCAGGACCCTGAGATCATGACCTGAGCCGAAGGCAGAGGCTTTAACCCATTGAGCCACCCAGGTGCCCCTTGATCTAGATTTTTTAAAAAAATCATCCAGAATAGTGCTCGCTTAGGCAGCACATATACTAAAAAAATCATCCAGAATAAAGTATTCTTAGGTTGTACACTGTGATCAATGGCTGAAGATTAATGCAGAATTTCTGTTCTAATGAGATTTGATATTTACATTTCTGGTAATTAACTTAGTCACTTCATAAGCTTTTGTACTGAGAGGGGGTTCCTTCAAATAATAGGATAAACACAGTATGTCTTCTTGGAGAAATAACTGTACAGAATAGTTGAGACAATAAATTACCAACCAACTTAATCCTTTTCCCCAACTTAAAAATATTTCTATCTTGGGGTGCCTGGGTGGCTCAGTCGTTAAGCGTCTGCCTTCGGCTCAGGTCATGATCCCAGGGTCCTGGGATCGAGCCCTGGATTGGGCTCCTTGCTCTGCGGGAAACCTGCTTCTCCCACTACCATTCCCTCTGCTTGTGTTCCCTCTCTCGCTGTGTTTCTCTCTGTCAAATAAATAAAATAAAAAAAAAAAATTTCTATCTTGGAAGTACATTATGGATGAGAATACAAGATTCACACGGATTTTTAGACACTCTCAAATTCAAAGAAATGTCATGCTTGGCAAACTGCTTTAGTGTCTATGTTCCTTGTCCCAATCTCCGCACCCCTCAGCTGGAGTTTATTTTGCTAACTAAGTTGTCAGAATAGTTTGCCCACATTCATACAGCTGGTAACTGGTAGAGCAAGAATTTTATTTTATTTTTTTAGATTTTATTTATTTATTTGACAGAGAGAGATCTCAAGTAGGCAGAGAGGCAGGAAGAGAGAGGGGGAAGCAGGCTCCCTGCTGAGCAGAGAGCCTGACGCGGGGCTCGATCTCAGGACCCTGAGATCATGACTTGAGCTGAAGGCAGAGGCTTTAACCCACTGAGAAACCAGGTGTCCCTAGAGCAAGAATTTTAAGCCAGATCTCCATAGAGCCTGCTCTCACACCTATTTCATTAAATTAAGCATATACTATTTATATATACTATTCAGTTAATATCATATTTAGCATCACTAAACAAGTAAATGACAACATAAAGCCAAAAACTGGCAGTTGGTATTTTTTACTTATGAATTTGCTGGGTCTCCAAGAATGCAATCAGAGCAAGTAATTTTTCACAGTGCTTGGGGAGAGTGAAGATGGGATCATCAAAAGAATTAGTGTGGTTGTTTCTTAGTTCCCTGATGAATGTATCAGATGGGTATGTTAAACATTCTTTTAAGGCTCAATCCATCCATCCTTCAAACTTCTTTTTTTTTTAAAGATTTTATTTATTTGACAGAAAGAGAGAGATCACAAGTAGGCAGAGATGCAGGCAGAGGCAGAGGAGGAAGCAGGCTCCCTGCTGAGCAGAGAGCCCGATGCAGGGGCTTGATCCCAGGACCCTGAGATTATGACCTGAGCTGAAGGCAGAGGTCTAACCCACTGAGCCACCCAGATGCCCCAATACCCTAGATTTTAAACCATGAGTTGAAACATCTAAAAGCCTTCCTGAAAAGGTAACCTTAAGGTTAAGACTTCAAGAGTAAGTAAAAGTTGGTCAGATTAAGGGGTGGGGGCACAGGGTTGGGAGGTAGAGAGTATTTGGCAGCAACGGGCAGAAACTGTATCATGTAGGAAGAGGATGCCAGGCCCACTGAAGAAGGCAATGGGAAACAGTGAAGGGCTGTGAGCAAGGGGTGACACACTCAGATCTGTCTGCACTTAAGAAAACTCACTGTAGGGGTACCTGGGAGGCTCAGTGAGTTGAGCATCTGACTTTTGATCTCAGCTCAGGTCTTGATCCCAGGGTCATGAGTTTGAGCCCCGCACTAGGCTCCATGCATGCCTACTCAAAACATTACCAAGACACCACTGGAAATGGTACAGACACACATGGGACTGTCGCTACTACCTCCAGATATACATGTTCCACTGACGTAGAACATGTTCAACAGGTACATGTGGAAACTGATTATTGGATTTACCTAACAAAACTGCAGTTTTAAATTACATCAGATTTTAATATACAGTAATTAAACACACAGGCTTTCCTCTTAAAGCCTCAAGGTGCATGTTAGTATGCTTTTATAAACTTTAGTAACCATAATAAGAAAATAACTTTGGAGCCCTATAGTTTTAAAATGTTCAATGCGTGAAAGGCGATATTACAACATTCCCAAACCACTGTATAATCTTTTTAAAAAGTGCTTATGTAAGGACACAAATATGATCAATGAATACAGAATTACATAATCGCCAAGAGAAGTCGCTAGAGTTTTCATAATGGTCTCTTGGCTTTTCCTCTGCTGATATTGGCGCCAAAGAAATTAGGTTATAACTATTGTTTCTCTGTGGCTGAAGAGACATTTCCAAGTACAGAATGAATGGAGTTCATTCAGAGGCCTTGCAAATGGGCTGTGGCCCCTTTTTATGCATGATGGGCCCCAGCAAGAGTATTTAGAAGAAAATCAGCTTTTACTTTTTAATGCATTGACAAGGTCCTCACATCTTAAAGGAGCTCCGCACAGTGGATTTACTCGGGTTTCTCTTCTGTCACCACAATTTCTACAGAAGAATATTAAGGATGCCAGATAGTCTTCCGGTTAGGGAAGGCAGCTGAATTTTCTGTTTTAATAATGGGGTAAATCATATGTTGTTTAAAACCTAAATTTCAGAGGACGTAGGAATTTCCAATAGATTAAGCTTGACACAATGACATGAAATAATAACATTTGAAGAAAAAAAGAAAAGAGAGCCTTGTGGAGAGAGCAAGTCCTTGTGGAAGGAAGAAGGGTGAAAAAGTCATGCATCTTTCAAAAAACCTTTTTTCTTTCTTTTCTTTTTATCTTTTCTTTTCTTTCTTTCTTTTTTTTTTTTTTTTTGTGGTTACTATTGTTCCTGAATACATCAGGGCTACATGTATTTTTTTTGAACTGATTTTTTTTTTTAAGGCAAGATGAGACTCTACAGTTGGGAGAGTAAGAGGTTGTAACCCACTTCCTCCACACCCTCTTGATACTTACCATCCACCCTTTGTGTGGTCTTTGGCTTATGTAGTATCCTGTCTCATTATGACTGGACTATTAAGAGTCAAGTAACTGCCATCAACAATACAGTATCAAATTGAAAGTCTCATTTTTAAAAAATGTATTCATTTTGTCAATTTACCTTTTTTTTTTTTTTCCTGTTTAAACCAAGGAACCACCTCCTGCCAAGTTCACAGCTGGCAAAGTAACAGAGAAGTAAACTGTAATCTAATGCTCTGGTTTTAGAACAACACGGTCCAAAGATTTCAATATGGTCCAAAGATTTCAATATGAGAGGAAAGTAACTTCCAATTCTTTGACCCATGAGTTCAATATTTAAAGGTTCACTAGTACTTTTCCCTATCTTAGCAAGAGGATTAATTTATTTCTTGGTTGGCCCAAGGGCGGATCTCCTTCTCAGAGTAATTTGTGGGTTGGCCTACAAAGGACACACAGAAGCCCAGTGAAAAGGGAGTAACGAGGTAGAAAGAACACGGGTTCTTGGCATTGGCTCGCACTTCAGCCTGCACTTCTGCCAATGCGGATTGGGGCAAGACAAAGGGCAGCATCCAGGGGCTGGCCACGGAACCCATCTCCTCCACGCTGCCCTCAGCAGCGGGGGACCACTAATGCTCACATTGCATCCTTGGGGAGGACTTGCGAGAAACTCTTCTTAAGGCAGATATTCACGATTAAAGAACAATCCTGAGACTGAATCATTCCGAGAGAGAAAAACATCTATCGAAGTTGAGTGACATTATCTCTGACGTAAGTCATGATAAAGACAAGACAGCTCCTCTGCAAAAGAAGACGTACACTCTTCAAGGGTTAAAAGCAGCAGAGAGATAGTTGCTAATTAATCCTTTCACTGTTTCATTGAGCAAATATTTAAGTTACCACCTATCCCGAACTGCATTTTTATTAGAGAAATATTGTATAATGGCTCTGCATGTATTCTAAGCATTTTATTATATAACAATATTACATGATTACAGTGGAAATAACGGTACTATCTATCTCCCTAGGTTGTGGAGAGGATAAAGTGAGATAATAAGTATAAAGTGCTCATAAGCCATATTCCCGGTGCCTTATAACTGCTCAGTACATGGTCACTATTTTTACTGCTGTTAGAGAAACTCTACATGTGAAGCTTCATTTCTTAGTCCAGCTAGAAACACCTATTAATGGAGATACTATTTAGTTCTATAGTATAAACACTATAGGTGTTTATACTAAACACCTATTAATGGAGATACTATTTAGTGGCTAAATAGGAACTCTGAGTTTAAGCAGAGTCTGGGGAAAAAAAGAGAAATTTTTGATCCAGAGGTATTTATAAGGTTTTTTTTTTCCCCCAAATACGTTTATTTTTTCAGTGTTACAAGATTAATTGTCATAAGGTTTTGAAGCACTCTGAGACTCAGGTTTTCTGTAGTTTCTATAAATCCTGAAGTTTCTGAAGAGATAAGCACTTTCAAGAAGTTAGGCTTTCACATTAAACGAGGGAATTCGAATCCTGGTTCCATGACTTAACCTCTCTATATTTTAGTTTTCCCTTGTGCAAAATGGAACTAATAATTCTACCTACCCCTCGGGGCCGTGGTGAGGATTAAAGAAGACCATACGGGTAAATGCTTCAGGCAGTGCTGGGAACCTAGGAAGTGCTGAACAGATCTTAAATCACTACCACCCTCATTATCACCAAATGGCAGAATAGGCGAATGGGATTTATGTCTCATTGCCTGAGATTATCTTTGATTTTCTATTCTCTTTGGTGTGAAATTCTAATTTCAGTTATTCTGTAGCTGAACATTCCAAAATACAAGGTCATTACTAATTTTCCTGTTTATGAACTGGGGGGCTATCTCAGAACACAGTGGCTGCAAGGAAAATAATCACATTATCGGTAGACTAAAGAAAAGGAGGAGAACCCAGCAGAAATGAAGCCCAACCTTGTTCATTCCTCAGGAACCACAGGCCAGGCTTGTCTTCATCTTTGCTTTTCTCTATTAGTGCCCTTGGTTTTCCCTGCTTCCTCAGCAAGGCTCCAGTCTTGGTCTACATGACTTTTTAGCCCAAAGTCAGTCATCCATTTGTCTGGGGAGTTTGTCACAAAATTCACATTCTTGAGAGAGAATCTTCATACTTGGTTTTGTTCTGTTTGTCTCTTTGTTACCTCTCTTCTTACAGCTCTTAATTTCTAATTTCTGAATTAAAAACAGGGCACCTGGGTGGCTCAGTTGGTTGGGCGACTGCCTTCGGCTCATGGTCCCGGAGTCCCGGGTTCGAGTCCCGCATTGGGCTCCAAGCTCCATGGGGAGTCTGCTTCTCCCTCAGACCTTCTCACCTCTCATGCTCTCTCTCTCTCTCTGAGATAGATAAAAGAAAATCTTTAAAAAAAAAATGAATTAAAAATAAAACAAAACAATGAAACTCTTTCCTAATTACACGATTGGACTCTTCAATCAAGTTGGTTTAAACATATTCTTCGGAATTTGAATCTTGAGTGGAGGTGTCTGGGACAAAAGGTCCTGAGCTCCTGATCTGGAGTCCTCAGAATTGTCCTGGTTTCTCACCTCCCTGAAGCTTGCTTGTTCAGCAATACCTTCAAATCTGTGAGCTACTCTAGTAGAACTCCTTTTTAAAGAGGGCCTCTGTTTCTTACGCACTTTTCTGGTTTTTTTTTAGAACTAAAAGATCTTCCATGGCTGAGTTCTCTCTGGGGAATCTAATTAGCCTTGGTCAGTTTGGGACTTGGACAAGCAAAATTAAATTAGAAGAGAGGGCAGGTGTAGTAGGCAATTTGACATACCCAACACGGGAAAAAATGGGTTATAACAGAAGAGTCACATTTGTATCAATATCTACCAGAGCCCTAGCAGGGTATAAAAAACCTCGTTTAACTAAATTCTATGTAAGTCAATAGGCATTCATTAAATAAGAATTCAGGGGATATTTAAGTGAAAAGCTAAGTCTTTGCTCTAAGGAATGCCTTGTCTGGGCAGAAGAATATATGCAGACATGTAATTGTGATACAAGGCAAGGTATCCTGACTATTCTGCTAGATGAAATAAGAATACAGAGAAAAGAAAAATTAATTTGGGCTAGGGGATTAGCCAAACAGATCAGGCTGTTGAGAGACTCAAATATCCTGTTGTAAGCCACCGATATGAAGCAGAGAAGTATTCCTTTTCAGGAGCTATGGCTCTTTGACATGTAAAGCAACATCCGAAAGGAAAAAGATTCCCCAGGCTTGTAGGCACTTGGGCGGTTTTATTGCTTTCCTACTCTCAGTCCCACTTAGGCACAGGCCTCAGTAAAACTCTACAGAGTCAGAACTTCTTTCTCCCCAACAAAGTGCTTCTCTCTTGCCCTGTGTTGGAAGGAAGTTTTGCAGTCCATGGCCCTAAAGCTGCTCCGCATGCCTGAGTTACTTCACCAAGGAGAAACTCTGAATTTATGGTCCCCACACCTTTGAAGCGGAGGTAAATAAGTCATGTTTCTCAGATCTTAAATGTGCTATCTCAGCACAAATTCTAACCACGAAGTTATCCCCCAACCAGACTGATTATCCATTGCATCAAGGATGAGTCCTGGATACCAGTATAAACTCTGCCTCCTTACCTTCTCTTCTAACACCTGCCCTGCAGGACTGAGATTCTGCCCTGGATGCAGCCCTTTTCACTTGAGAACTGATTTTCCTAATTCTTAATCATCATCTCTTTGGTTTATGATTCTGGAGTCTGGGCTGTGTATTCTAAACCCTAGTTTAATAACAATTCTTTTAGAACCCAAACTGATATCCTCCATACTTCAGAGCAGGGGAGGACAAACTTCTTCTATCAAGGGCCGGACAGTAAATACCCCGTGCTTTGAGGACCAGAGGTTCTCTGTCACAAGTACTCAATCTGCCATGGTAGCACACAGACACTACTTGAATAAATGGGTCAGGGCTGGGTTCTAATAACACTTGTACAGAGGGAACCTGGCTTGTTCAGTAGTTAAGTGTCTGCCTTCAGCTCAGGTCATGATCCCAGGGTTCAGGGATCGAGCCCCACGTCGGGCTCCCTGCTCAGTGGGGAGCCTGCTTCTCCCTCTCCCACTCTTCCTGCTTGTGTTCCCTCTCTCGCTCTCGCTCTGTCAAATAAATAAATAAAATCTTTAAAAAAAAAAAACTTGTACAGAAAAAGGCAGTGATTTGGCCTCTGAGTGTAATTTGCAGATCCCCTGCTCTTAAGCATCATTACCTATGCATTCAAGATTCCTTTATACCATGATCCATCTGTTGGAGAGAAAGCTCACCTCTCATCTTTCTCAATCCCCCTTTTATTTGCAAAAGTCTAGGATAAGTCACCCCATAGTTACAACACCCAAGATGTTCATACACTTTACTTTGGTTCCTAGGATATTCCAGAGGCCTGCAATCAATATTGGTGTGTACTCCATCTTTCCCTCTAGAGTCAAAATGAAAAAAGAGAAGCCAGAAATGGAATGGAATGGGATATAGATAAATACAGATATAGATATAGATAGTTAAAAACAATAAGAAAGGAAAATAACTTCAGAAGCCTTAAAAAAAAAAGTAACTGGTCCTTAATTCTGGAACCATAGGAAGGGAGAAAAGTAATAATCTATTAGATTCTGCAGGGAGCAGATACCTTCATCAAAAGTAAAGAAAATTGGTTGGGTTACTCTCTAGAAAGTGACAAGGGAACTGAGGTTCATAAATATTAAATGAGAATTCCACATCGATATATCATGGAATTGCTCATTATGCCTACCTTGAAGCAACAGAACGGGATATAAAGCATTATCCCAGATTGGAAGTCTGATATTTTCTGAGTAAAGTTGTAAAATAGAATGATTTTAAAAATACAGTGGGCTTGGGCGCCTGGGTGGCTCAGTGGGTTAAAGCCTCTGCCTTCGGCTCAGGTCATGATCTCAGGGTCCTGGGATCGAGCCCCGCATTGGGCTCTCTGCTCAGCAGGGAGCCTGCTTCCCCCTCTCTCTCTGCCTGCCTCTTTGCCTACGTGTGACCTCTCTCCTCTCTGCCAAATATAAAATAAAATAAGATAAGATAAAATAAAATAAAATAAAATAAAATATAGTGGGCTTAGTAGGATTCTGTAAGTGGCCTAAAAATACATACCACATCAGTAACACCTGCCATTTAGTTCAAAGTCTGTATAGTGGACATTTTTTCTGATTTTGCCACCCAATGTCCATTCTCCTTTCTCTTGATAATATTCCCCATATTTTCCTTTGGGGAACCGTGCTTCCTGCGCTCTTGGTCCTTGTGCTTTGAATGCTACTGAAATTATCCCTGACTCAAGAATTGGGTGTGTGATCTAGGTCTGGACAATCAGAACACTGAATTTCCCGGGACCTACAATTGTTTCAGGGATGGAAACATGCGAGTTGATTTAATCAGAGTGAGGCCAGGACTTTTTGGGGTGTTTCTGAGGAGAACTGATCTTTTTTGTTCTGTTACACTGGAAACCTACAAGATGTAAATATAGAATAAATACTGGCATTGAGAAAGAACTTCTTTCATAATAAAGCAAATATCAAGAAGAGCAAACCAGAGAAATGCAGGGAGATGAAGTCCTGAGACTAGAGTTGAACGCATAATATTTTAGTAATGAAACCAAATTTTTAAAGTTCTAATTTTTTTAAAAAAGATTTTATTTATTTATCTGAGAGAGAGATCACGAGTAGGCAGAGAGGCAGGCAGAGAGAGAGGGGGAAGCAGGCTCCCTGCTGAGCAGAGAGCCCGATGCGGGGCTCGATCCCAGGACCCTGAGATCATGACCCAAGCTGAAGGCAGAGGCTTTAACCCACTGAGCCACCCAGGCGCCCCTTAAAATTCCAATTTTTAAAATTCTAACCAATTTTCTTTTTTTCTCCCTCCATTCCTCCCTTTCTTTTTCCCTCCGTCTCTCTCTCCCTTCCTCCCTTCTTTTTCCTTTATGGCTGCAACTGAGAATGCTAATACAGTCTATATTATGTTAGTTAGCATATATACATTTTCTTTAACTGACAAAACAATCTCACGGTGACCATAATTATTCTCATCTTCAGGTCAACCAACTGAGGAATTGCATAGTTTGCCCGTGGCCATGCACCTAATATGCCTCAAAGCTGTGACTCAACCTCAGGGCAATCTGACTTCAATGCACGTGGTTCTAACTGCACTCCCTGTTCTCAGGGGGCAGGGCTCCGAAGGGACCAAGCTTTAAGGTTTCAGCGACTCACATTTGTCCGTAATTAGAGGCCATATCTATATTAGAAGCAAGATGGTAACACATTTGCTCTGGCCTGTGATGTGAAAATAAATGATTTGCTTTTGAAAATGTGGTGATCCCTTGACCAGGCCACAGGTATCTTCCAGAATACCCATAAAACGACTGTTACAGATAGGTCATTTATAAAAGGTATTTCTTTAAAGCAAATTGCACTTTCCACTTTTAGCCTAATGTCAGATGTATGTTCGAAACAAAACTTTCATATTCATTCATCCTACAACAGACACTGAGAGATGTTGAGACATTTAGAGCACACTAGGCACTAAGTCTAGCAATGAAGTAATGGTACTGGGATGCCCAGACTAAAGTATGGGAGAGAAAGGGCATCTTAAATTAATAAGGCATCTTATGTTCCCAGCGTCTGCCTGAAGTGGTCACATCCTGAGAGTCTGGCAATGTAACACTTTCCCAGACATGTGAAACTTCATAGGGAATCACTCTTTTCACGCAAAGCATAAGAGTCTGAGATGCAGGGAGCACCTAGTGGTTCAGTTGGTCAAGCAGTGACTCTTGATTTCAGCTCAGGTCATGATCTCAGTGTCCTGGGATTGAGCCCCGAGTCAGGTCTTTGGGCTCCATGTTCAATGGGGAGTCTGCCCTCCTTTTGTCCCTCCCCTTGTTCACCCTCTCTCACTAAAATAAACAAATCTTTAAAGAAAAAGAAGAGTCTTGAGATGCGGTACTGAACAAACCTCTCTGTGCTTCAGTTTACTCATCTGTAAAATGGATGCTCATAATAGCACTATTATTATTTGTACCCCAACTTCTCCTAGTTCCTCATTTAGAACTACTGACTTCATTTCTACTTTTTAGGTTTAAGTATTTATAGATTTTTCACAGAATATGATTCATTTTTGTCTCTTTTGTGCGCGCTCTCTCTCTCTCGTTGCAAATGCCAAAATTTCCTTCTTTTTCTATGGCAGAATAATATTTAAACATACAGTATGTATGTAATATATGTATGTGTGTGTATATATATTTTTTATATATTTTCTTTATCCACTTATTTGTTGATGGACACTTAAGTTGTTTCCATATCTTGGTTATTGTGAATAATGTTGCAATGAACATGATAGTGCAGATATCTCTGAGAGACTGATTTCATTTCCTTTGGATTTAAACCCAGAAGTGGAATTGTGGATCCCAAGGTTGTTCTATTTTTAACTTTTTGAGGAAGATCCAAGCTGTTTTCCATAGTGGCTGCACCAACTTACTATCTCCATGAACAGTGCACAGGGCTCCCTTTGCTCCACATTCTTACCAACACTTATCTCTTGTCCTTTTGATAACAGCTATCCTAACACCTGTGAGGGGCTATCTCATCATGGTTTTGATTTGCTTTACCCTGATGATTAGTGATATTGAGCACCCTTTCATATACCTGATAGTCATTTGTATGTATTCTTTGGGAAAATGTCTATTCAGGTCCTTTGCCCATTTTTAAATTGGGTTTTTCAAGGTGTGTGTGTATGTGTGTGTGTGTGTGTGTGCGCACACGCGCACGTGTGTTTGCTATACTGAGTTGTATGAGTTCCTACAGTATTTTGGATATACCTCTTATTAGATATATAGTTTGCAAATTATTTTTTTCCCATTTTTATAGGTTGCCTCTTTCATTTTTCAATTGTTTCCTTTGCTTTACAGAAGATTTTTAGTTTGATATAGTCCCAATTGTTTATTTTTGCTTTGTTGTTGTGCTTTCTGTCATATAAAAAAAAAAATCAGGACCAAGACAAGATGGCGGAGGTGTAGGAGGCACGGAGAGCACTGGGATCCAGAAAGAGGCTGAAAACCACTCTAAAAGCCGGCAAACACAACAGCAGAGAGAAGAGAATAAGAACAGCAATTCTAGGAGCAGAAAATCAACCACTTTCAGAAAGGTAGGAGTGGAAAAAGTGAATTTAAAGAGACGAAAAGAGA
>CM053606.1:74421699-74453818 GCA_028646535.1 Procyon lotor | reverse complement strand
CATCACGAGAAACAAAATCTGGCCATTTGCAACGACGTGGATGGAACTGGAGGGTATTATGCTAAGCGAAATAAGTCAGTCAGAGAAAGACAATTATCACATGATCTCTCTGATATGAAGAATTTGAGAGGCAAGGAGGGAGTTTGGGGGGGTGGGGGAGAGAAATGAAACAGGAAGGGATGGGGAGGGAGACAAACCACAAGAGACTGCTAGACTCACGAAACGAACTGAGGGTGGCTGGGAGGTGGGGGAGAGGGTAGGGATAGGGTGGCTGGGCTGTGGACATTGGGGAGGGTATGTCCTGTTAAGTGCTGTGAAATGTGTAAGCCTGATGATTCACAGACATGTACCCCGGGGCAAATAATACATTATATGTTAATAAAAATTAATTAAAAAAAAAAAAATCATTGTCTAGACCAATGCCAACAAACTTTTCCCCCTGTGTTTTCTTCTAGTTTTCCCTATGTTTTATGGTTTCAGGTGTTACATGTAAGTTTTTAATCCATATTGAGCAGATTTTTGTAGAAGGTCCAATTTCATTCTTTTGCATTAAATATACATCACTTTTAGTGCCCATACAATGCTGAATGAAGCCATGTGGTGTAATAGTTAAAGAAGAACACTGGTGGGGCGCCTGGGTGGCTCAGTCGTTAAGCGTCTGCCTTCGGCCCAGGTCAGATCCCAGGGGCCTGGGATCGAGCCCCGCATCGGGCTCTCTGCTCGGCGGGAAGCCTGCTTCTCCCGCTGCCATTCCCTCTGCTTGTGTTCCCTCTCTCGCTGTGTTTCTCTCTGTCAAATAAATAAAAAAAAATCTTTAAAAAAAAAAAAAAAAAAAAAAAAAAAGAACACTGGTGCCAGACAGCTGTGGGTTCAGATTTGCGTTCCAGATGAGGTTCTTAGATTAAATGCATTGTCTTGTGTGAAGTATTTAGCATGGCTACTGGCATTTCGTAAGCACATGCATATGTACAGTAATATTAGATTTACAAAATAAAAATCTTCATAAAAAAGCTTTCAGTGATAAAGGAAATAATCAAAGTAAAAACCACTATATATCTTTGAGGTTTCTTTACTAGTAACATATTTTAAAAAACCATAAAAGTCAAATTTTTTAATATAGCTTTATGAATTAAGAGTTAAATTACTTGGGCATATACAAAGGACTAGTTAAATGCCAAAGAGATGCTATAATAGAGAATAATTTTTTTTTTTTTTTTTGAATGAGGAGTGGTTTAGTAAGGGGACTCACAGACAGAAGCTTGCCTTGGGTAGCCACAAGACAAAAAGGTTTCCACAACCCCATGACCCTTAAGATGTGTTATAGCCCTAGAGGCTGGGAGTACATGCTGGGCTACCATAAAAGAGGAGAATGTTTCAGAATGGATGTGTGCCAGTCAAATCTCCAGGGCAGGTCAAGGACATTATGCACCGAGGGCATACTTAAGGGTGTGGTTAAACAAAGGGGAGATAATTTGGGGAATGCTGTGCTCAAGAAGAGTTGAAGTCACAGAATGGTCCTCAAGGAGGATCTGTCCAAGGGGTATCTGGGTGGCTCAGTAGATTGGGCATTTGCCTTTGGGTCAAGTCATGATCTCAGGGTCCTGGGATTGAGCCCTGCATTGGGCTCCTTGCTCAGCAGGGAGTCTTCTTCTCCCCCTGCCCCTCCCCTCCCTCATGCTCTCACACATGCTCTCTCAAATGAAATTTTAAAGAACAACAAACAAACAAACAAACAAACAAACAAACAAACAAACAACCCAGGAGAATTTGTCTGAGATGACACGTTAGTCTGGTTCACTCAAAGAACACTGTTCCTTGGGGAAAATGAAGAGAGACCATGAAACCCTCCATTGCCATTGGGTCTCCTATCTTCATTTCCCAGTGAAGACTAACAGAAACGTTCCTTTATTAAAGCCAGCACGTATGTGATAGTTTAGAATTCAGTGACCTTCAGTGATGTGCCTGTAGACTTCACCGAAGAGGAGTAGAATTTACTACACCATCAGCAAAAGCTATACGGAGATGTGATCTGGAAAGACATGGTTTCATTTCACAGGTACATACACTTAAACCTCGAGTAATGTTACTCTTCCTTTGTAAAGACAATAAAATTAATGAGATTATGCAGCCACTTTACCCCATTTACGTGTAATAGGAACCTACGTACAGAAGAGCATTCTCGGGCCCACTTCAGCTCCTCTTAGATGAACCAGAAGCACAAACTGCTCAGGCTCTGACCTCAGGACTCTATATTGTGCAGGCAGAACCTAAGGCAGAATCTCCGCGAAGGGGCATTAACAAGGACTTATCATGGGACATATCCCAGGCCACCACCCTGCAAAGCTGAAGGTGCACTCTGCTTGAAGATGCAAGATCATTTCAGAGCAGCTGAGGGATGGAAGTGGATAGAGCCATCTCCAACCCTCTGGAGATCAGGCTATTTGGAGTTGGGTTCCTGTTAATTAATTGAAAATGTTAATTAGTAATGGAGAATAATTCCTGTCTTACTATGTAACTATTTTAACCATATTTAACTATGTTGTCCAACACCTTATTAGTTCAAATGCAATGTGAAATGCTACATTGTATGTTGTTCTACAGATTTGCTTAGCTATAGAATTTGGGGTCATTTGTTACTTTTTATGGTTTTTTCTACTTGACAGTGAGCTGAACACTTAGCTTCAGTTACACAATTACGCGATCTTTTTCATCACACAGTTATTCTTTTAAAATTGAATGTGGAAGTACAAATGTCCAGAGTGAAGACAGCTGTTCAAACAATAAGAACTCTATGTATCAGGACAGTTGCTGTTATTATCCCCCAAATCCTTAACACAAGTGTTGGGTTCATTAAAAAGAAAAACAAACTGGAGGAGAAAGACATAATAAACAAAAAAGAGATAAGAGGGAGAGAGTAGTAAAAGCAACAAGTTTCAATTTATTCTATGCACAAGCATGAAGAGTCAATGAAAAGTTCACTAAAAAGTATGGGGGATTGTCCACTGCTTTGGAGGTATTTTGATACCACATAATACCAAGTTGGGATATTTATTGTAGCTAAGTCCAAGGCACCACTCCAAAGTGTTACCAAGAATCACCTGGCACACTTAACAAAACTTGAAGAATCAACTTAATTTACAAATTATTACAAATTATTCAGGGCAAAGTCCAACTTACTCATCCTGGTTTTGCCAGTACCTCGCGCAAACTGGGTAACGATCAAATGAGGGAGCACAGCCAACTGAAGACCTGCATCTATAGGAAGAAAGGCCATACTGTAGTCAAAGGGCCTGTCCCATAGGCTGAAGTCAAAGTCCAGATGATCAAAAGCTGTGGTTCTCCATTAGGGTAGATGTTAGCCCCGGAGGACAACTGGCCACGTCTAGAGTCATTTTTGGCTGTCACAACTGTGGGGATGATGATATCTGGAAGGCAGAGGCCAGGGATGCTGCCAAATATCCTCTAGGGCCCAGGACAGCCCCCCCCACAACAAAGAATTATCTGGCCCACAATGTCAATAGTGCTAAGGTTAAGAAGCCCTGATCTAAAGGTTTACTGACTATTCACAATAGCATCGGTCATCCAGAGCAGACCCCATAAAACCCTACCTTGTTTAATTAAAAGGCCTCATTCTACAATTCACTACTCATTTACTGAAAAGAGAAAAGCTGCTAAAATTGATGGGAATGTGGACATAGAATGAAAAGGCTTCCATTTTTTCTCAGTAGAAAATTTTTCATACAGTTTTGTGTTTCTCACTACAGGTGATTTTTAGGAACCGGGGATGACCATGAATGACAAGGGTACGCTTGGACATAAGCTGTTGCTTTTCTCCTAGAAAATATATTGACTTTTGTTAGTGAGACATTCAGAGAGGTCAAATATGGAAGGGCTAGCTTGGTGCTCAATATTGGCATAAGAATACTGAAATAGAATAGGTAAAGGCAATAATGATAAAGAAGATAGTTAAGCTTTTTTGAGTGCTTTCGATCTGCCAGGTACCTGACAACGCATTTTACGTGTGTTCTCATTTAACTGGCGAGCTCTATCAATTTCAGAAATGGAGAGTTCCAGAGAGAATGGTATTTTCTCACTTATATAATTTCTCTTTGCCATGTCCCTTTCCTCCCCTAGACTAAGACCTCCTGGGGATAGGGTCTCTTGTCTTATTAATCACTGTAAACACAAGGATCTGACACTTTACTGCAAAACAGCGCATTCGTTACAAGTTTGTTACATGAACAAGGGTATCACTGCTCGGTGACATGTAAATCTAGAGTCACTAACTGAAACCCTCCTGAGTCGGTGAGGAGAGGATGTCACAAGGTTAGTCTGTGAGCTCCTCCGTGATTAGGATATCTCATTTGTCTTTGCATTCACGGTGAATTTGCAGTTAGTGGAGAAGAGTCCAGCATATAACGGGCACTTGGAATATTCTGAATTGAACTGAAGTGGAGACGGGAACTATTTTCAGAAGTTCTTCCAAGATGGGGAAATGTGACCCACTCCTTTACTTGGATCTTGACTCAGCAAGTACAGTTACTCCTGTTTTTCACATGTGCTTGTTTACCGCTCTTGGGTGGTTCCTGCTTTTTACACGTTCAGCTCTGGTAATAACAATTAATGGCACTCAGACAAGGGCAAAGGGAGGAAGTATTTCACTTGGGCAATTTCTTCACCCAGCTATATTTTTGTCAGTGTGAACTGCAGAGTGTTTATATAAGTGAAGGCAAATACTCCTTTCTAAGGCTAACACAGAACTCTCCAGCAGCTCAACAAGATTGCTGCCTTACGTGGGGAGCCATCCTGTGGTGTTGTGGTGGATACTGTGGGAAAGGGAGGAAGAAAAGAAGTAGAAACCAGCTGAATGTGCTGAGGCAGAAACTAAATGTCTATTTTGGGCACATCCCACCATCAATCTTACCCTCCTGATGTTTTATCAACAGAGACAAGAATGACATGTCTTCTGTTTCCCGGCCACTCAAAAAAGTGTTCATTAAACCTCAAAAATCAAGCACACTGGCAAAACAACGACTAGAAAGTATTTGTCTGTGAGTTTTTTTTTTTTTTCTTCATTCTCTTCGTGAACTAATGTTTATGAAATGCTCCCACAGGCATGCTTATCTGTCATCAGTGGCCCCTAGAAAGAGGAGTTTCTGCCCTGAGTTTCCGTGTGGCAGGGCAAAAGGGAGAGTAGAAAAGAAGGTCATACTCCCTCCCTCTAAAATGTCATAACCCCAAATAATCAATAAATAAATGTTTATTGTAACCAGGCAAAAGTGACAGTAGTACAGATCCCAGCAAACTGAATGGAGAATTTATATGCCCTCTGAGCACAGAGTGGGTAAGGAAACATTAAAATAGAACACCTTCCAGCTTCCCTCAACACAACTTCTGCATTTTGTTGGTTCTGAGATGAGAAAATGAGATTATCTCTTGGATGCTCTCTGTTCACTTCCTGTCAGTCTCGGGCAGCTGCGGATCCCTTCTACCCCTCAGGGAATGGACAGACCCCACTGTGGGCCGCCAGAGAGCTGCGACACACACGCACAGCACTTGCAACCCTTCTTGTTTTCTTCGTGTCCCTGTTTCCACTGGCAGAATTTTTTTCCTTGCCCAAAGCAGAGCTGCAAATGAAAGCAGCTGCCCAAAGTGGAGGAAGTTCAAAGACCCGAGAAGAAAGAGAAAGGAGGTGGGGGTCAAATGAGGAAAAGAACTGAGGACAGCAAGAAGACTCTTGGCAACTCTGCCTCGTACAAAAGTCTAAAACAGAAAACATACGGGGGACAGATGGATTGGTGGCAGCCGTGGGCAAAGTGATGCACCCATAGGCTTTCAAGTGACAACTGAGTATTATATTTTGCATGGACTTGCAAACTTTTAATGCTCCCAGGGCAAGAAATATTTCAAAATATCCTCCTTCGAGCTTCTGGTGGCCACTTTTCGGGTCCCTGTAATATATTCGCTCATTCATGTTGCTGAATTGTGCCACAGATGAAAATCTATTTACAATTATTGCATGAATTTCTCCTTTTGATTTTATTACCCAGGGATTATGGAGAGAATACAGGTGTGGTTATTTTGGAATCTGATTTCAAAAGGTCCATTTAGAGGAATTAGTGTGTTTCCAGCATTTATTTTTTTAACTACAAGGTTCTAGTGCTTCATTAAATATTAATATTTAATCTTGAAATTATTATAAAAGGATTACAATAAGAACATTCCAATTAGTTGCCTTCTTTTGAAGAACTTAAAAGAAATAAAATAAATACAACTCATGAGCCCTTTCAGAATACATTTTAAAAACAGATTTAAAGAATATAGAAACACCCTGCTGTGTTTTAGGATTTTCAGAAAATTTTTTGCAAATTAATTTTATGTAGTTATGATTCAATGTTAATAATATATGAATTCTAGCATATTGCAATTCCAAAACAGATTGGGAAACTCAATGGACTGCAGATTCTGGGAGGAGACTTGTTTGGATATATTCACAAGTTCAAGCATCTACATTTTTAGCACAAACATTTTCTGTTGCTTCTTTAAAAATATATTTACAAAGCAAGGATAACTGTGAAGGAGGACCTGCAAATGTTTGATCTATGTAGAAATTTCAGGAACGTAACTGCAGGACAGTAAACACTTTCTACAGACTGACTGCCAAATCTACAAGTCTTTTCTTTTAGTCAACACTTTCCCACCATCGTGAGGACCATTTCTCATTAACAACCAAATTGTTTTCAGATGCTGTGCTATAAGGGGTTTCCTTAGAAACCATTTGGTAAAAGACTGTGGCTTTCTTCCATAGAATCTCAAGCAGGGAAAAGGCAGATTTTCTGGCATAAATCAAACCCAATTTCTAGGGTTCACTAAACCTTTTCTCCTCAAAATAATGTTTTGTGACTTGATCTTAGCAGTTAATAGTACATGCAGGAGAGCTGGTGTGAACCAGTTTTGAATGAATTTGATTCCATTTCTTTTGTCATTCAATTGAAATCACTTCCAGGGCTTGTTATACCTTGATAAAGGTTTAACTGCACAACGGATGGACAAAATAATACATTTTATTGTATAGCAAAATCTGTACATTTTTCCTACCAAGTCTGTCCAGGTGAATTAATCTTTTTATTGATAGGATAACACCATCTATTCCAACTTCAGAGTTATTCTTTCTTATGAATACACTTTTAAAAAAAGAAGTTGGCAACAAGGAAATTTCTCTACTAAAAATATAGATACTTCAGGGGCGCCTGGGTGGCTCAGTCGTTAAGCGTCTGCCTTCGGCCCAGGTCGGATCCCAGGGGTCTGGGATCGAGCCTCGCATCGGGCTCTCTGCTCAGCGGGAGGCCTGCTTCTCCCCCTACCACTCCCTCTGCTTGTGTTCCCTCTCTCGCTGTGTTTCTCTCTGTCAAATAAATAAAAATCTTTAAAAAAAAAAAAAATAGATACTTCAACTGGCCAATATATACCAGTTATGTTTTAGGGAGTTTCTAGGTGCATGCAAACTCATAAGAAATACACTGAATAGAAGCATTTGTATCAATAATTACGTCTCAACTGTGGACTTGGCAGAATACCTTAAATGGAAATCTAAAATTATTACTGGCACGGGATCATGATTTTCCTTAACTCCATACCTCTTGCACACATTGTTCTTTTTGCCAGCAACGTGCATATGCCTCCCAGACAAATCTTAGTCCTCCCTCAGACTCTCTTCAACCATCTAATTCATTCATTCATTCAGTAATTTTTTACTGAGAACCTACTATATGCTAGATGCTGGAAAGAACAAGAAAATGCCCTTTCCTCATGGAGCTGATGGTTGAATCTGAATTAGTCATCCTCCCCTAACTTCAGACAGAGTTACCATCAGCCATTTAACAAGTATCTAAGAGCACTTACTAAGCACTCGTTCTAGCAACTTGCCGTATCATACTGCAATCGTTTATTTCCGAATCTACTTCACCTATTTAACTATGGAAAGAGCTTTTACATATTTTTGTATTCCCAATACCTAGCAGTTTTTGGAACACCGTAGAAAAAAAGTAAATTTTTTGTTGAATAAATGACTGAAGTAAACTAAAATATTCTAGCTAATAAAACATCCTCTCTTCTACTTAAAAACTATCAATGACATACCATAGGTTTATAAAAGTATGGGTCCTGATTTGCTAAAAATTTCAGCCAAGCGTTTTAGAGAAGTGAAAGACGGAAATCTGAAAAATGGACAAACTGCTCCAAGAAGCTGGGCAACTAGAGATTCTGCCATATTACCAGGCAAGTCTTTCCCAAGATTGACTTAATAAGCTTATAAGACGATCCATCTAAGTTAAAAAAATAATCCAAGATAGAGTTTGTTCTCCTTTTTTTTTTCTTTTTAAGACTTTATTTATTTGTCAGAGAGAGAGAGAGACAGCACAAGTAGGACAAGGGGCAGAGTCAGAGGGGAAAAGCAGACTCCCTGCTGAGCAAGGAGCCTGAAGCGGGATGCGATCCCAGGACCCTGGGATCACGACCTGAGCTGAAGGCAGGTGCTTAACCCACTGAGCCACCCAGAAGTCCCTAGAGTTTGTTCTCTTAATTAGATGACACAAGTCTTGTGGCAATTTGGTTTGAGGGTATTTGAATTTAAAAATTCAACTCTTTCTTTTCAAAGGCATCTCACTAGGTGTAAGCGCCCCAAATCCCTACTTTAACCTATAAGGCCTTTTAAGATCTAGCACCTGGCCCCCACTTCTCCAACCTCATCTCCTACCATTTCCTCTTTTCTACATGCTCCAACCAGACTAACTCCTTGCTGTTCCTTGATAACCAAGCTATTTTGCCTCAGCAACTTGGCACTTGCTTCTCCCCAGTCTGGAAAGCTCTTCCTCAGATACTTTGAAATCTCACTTTCTCCTTCCTTCAAGTTTTTGCTCAAATGTCACCTTTTCGGTGAGGCCTTCCTTGACATCACATCTCAAACAACAGACCTACCCTCTGCACTCCCAAGCACTCCCTAATCCCTTTACTCTGCTTTAATTTCTTTATAATATTTACCACCACGTAACATACTACATATTTACTTTTTTTTTCCCTTTTGGTCTGTCTTCCTTAGTAAAATGTAAACTCTACAAAGCTAGGTATTTTGACTATATCCTTAGTGATTAGCAGTGTGCCTTATGCAAAGACGTTACCCTATAAATATTTATTGGGTGAACGGATTTGATTAACCTATCAAAACCGGTGTCTTTAGCATTAACTCTCTACATTGTACTGTGCTAATAACTGTGGACTACAAATGTGGTAACAGAAACCTCCTGAATTTGTGGATTCAGAATTTACTATTTTGATCTGATACGTGCCCTGAAACTGATTCAGAAGCCCAAACATACCTAGCACAACTGTACAGCTGCATTTTCTGCCTCCCAAATCATCTTGCCTCAAAATCACTACACTGAAAAAGGCAGTTTCGTGAACACCAACAGATTGATAATCATTTCCTACATGTCTATGTGAAAATGGGGATAGAAGTAGGGACATGAGCCCTCCCGCAAAGTAGTTTTAGTCTAGTTGGGAACCTCAAATTGAAAGTACCATTTCCTCTACAGCAAAATTCTTGTAAGAAAGTTTCAGGCATACCTAATTATTTCTAAGTGGAAAGAAAAAGGTTTAAATTAGGAAACTAATTTCACTACTGAGGGATCTTTTCCCATTATAAAACCATTTATGGAAATGAATCCGTGGTTGTAGTGTGTTTAGTCAAAGTCATCAAACGCAAGAAAAAATTAATTATCATAAAGCTGTCAAGAAAAAGGCTATCAAAATTTCTAAGACATTGAAGATGCATTAAAAAAGTCAACTGTCTACGTGTTCTAAATAAAAACGCCTAATCACCTTTCTTTTCCTATTTCTCATCATTTTCTAATACATCTCAAAATTCCCTGTAAAATATTAATGTATTTAGTTAAAAGTAACAAATTATCCGATTTGGGTTTGTAGATATTACAGATATTATTTTATACTAGATTCTTCCAGAGATGTAATAAAAAGCATCAAGGGCTTACTTCAAATTTATGATAAATAAAATTAAGAATATTCTATTAAGTAATTTTTCTAACAGTTGTTAAGCTATCCCTTACCTATTATTATCCAGTTACTACCTTAGTTCTACTGATTTTTCCAGAAGTTTTTCATAGCACTTAAGCCTCCTAAGCAAACATACACAGACATGTATGTATATGCATGCACGTACACATGTACACAGAGAAAGAAATCTTAGACTCTACTTTTCTGCTTTACCTATTACATATAACATTTCACTCAAGTTATTTGGCTTTCTTTCTTGGTTCCCGAATTTTTTTAAGTGGCAGAGTGTTTTAATTTGCTATCTAGTATTGCTTTTAATTTGAAACTGGCTTGGCATTCTCCCTCGGTACTCATCAATACACTTCAGGAACTCAGCTCTCACATACATTATATCTTTTAACTCTGAAAATATTGAGGAGACTGTTAAACTTGGATTAGGTTAACTGCAGATACGTTGAGTCTTCAGCAACAAGGGCTAGAGGTATAGGGGAGAGGTCTGGACTCAGGCCAGGGGAAGGATGACCAATTCATTCTGCTCTAGTTGGGATTTTCCCAGTTTAGCACTGAGATTCCCATGTTCCAGGAATCCCCTCAGTCCTAAGCAAGCCAACGCAGCTGGTCACTCTCATGGATGACAGGCCGAAGGAAACTGAACTGACAGGAGCCTGATCTCTTAGCACAGCCCAGTAAGCTACTTTGAAAGGAAGCGTAAGTGTGGATGTGGCTTTAAGAAGAGTTACGCCAACAGAATGTAATTCAGTTGGTAAGGCAGGAAGAGCGATGCCTATAGACAGCAAGAACTTGAATCTAATAATCTGGTATTGGGTTAGTGTGACCTCGTGGTATTTATGGAACACAGGATACAAAGCCTGTGGTAAGAAAGCTAGCCTAGGCTTCGATAATCTGGTAATACTGATGGTAGTGAAATGCTCCCTGATCTGCTGGGAATGAGTTTGCTGGTGGTGAACTTCCAATTACACCTGCCAAATCAATGGAACACAGACATGGATGAAATTCAGACTCAAATGGGCACGGGGTTACATAGCTAGGAAGAGGCACAGCTAAATTTTAAACTTAGATCTTTCTGACCCTAGGTCTGCTGCTTTGGCATTTTAATAAAGGTTATAATATAACTTTTACTCATAGAAATCCATTTTCTTATAGTAGTTGTGTCCATGTCAATCTCTGTTTTCCATATTGTTAAATTCTATGAGGGTAAAGACTAGTCTTCATTTATCTTTGTATCCTTTAATTAGCAAAATACTCAGGAGAGAATAAACTTTTGAGAAATGTGGTTAAATTAAGAAAAATTACATGAGACTTGCACATTCCTACATGTTACCTTTACTCTTATTGTGTGTCTTTGCTTGCCTCATGGAATGTACTTTAAATTCTATTCAACTGTCAAAGTCCAACTTAAGTTCTAGAATCTTTATTTGAGTCTTGGGGACCTCTCTCTTTACTGAACTCTAGCATTTTGTATTTTCATGTATTTAATTCTTATTGTTCTCAAAGGTGTCATTAGCTCATTTGTACCCTTCACTATTACGCTTACAAAAGAGAGCCAATCAAACTGGTTACTTGAAATCCAGAAGAAAAAGTCTGTCAATAAATCTGTTCTCTTAATCAACAATTCAAAACAGGAATGAACATTCAAAACAGGAAAAGAATTCTAAACTTCCTAACAGCAGCCAGACATTACTATAGTCTGGGTGTTGCTATTTAGTGTACAAAAGAATTCCTTTTGTCCTTTATGAAGAACTTAGCTTTACCACATCTGAAACATGGAGACTGTCAGTATATTGATAAGGTTGTTTTAAAAAGGAAGAAATCATTTCCTTATGAAAAGACATTCTCAGCATTTTCTAAAAGAGAAAAATATTAATATATAGTTTGTATCAACGCTGTTAAAAATAGAATACTTGCAATAAAAACTAATAAAAGCCCAATTACTGTTGAGGAGCTAACTGCAATAAACCTAGTTGTTAAAGTCAAATTTATAGCCTCATTATTTCTAAGTGATCACATGGGGAAAACAGATCAGAACTATACCACAAACATATGAGAACTATACCACTTACTAAGTATAAAAGTAAAAACAATACTTTCTACTTTGAATCCAAACTTTTGCTTACATATTTTCATTTCATAATCATTAAGATTCAGTTTACAAAAAGGCTGGATATTTTTTTCCTCAACCCGAATCTTTAGTAAATCCATTTTTTCCCCCCTCTGGGGCTGATAAAACTTAGTTTATATAACTTTTGGCAGCATTAGGTAACAATGAGGTAGGAGTCATACCAAAAACATGTTTCCGATTCCCATTTTTAGTACCTAAAAAAAGATGTATTTTTTTCCAGTTCAAGATTACAGTTCTAAGTAAATAATTCCAAAACCTCACAACTTATCTGTGATATAGAAAGATCATGGATTTAAAACACTCGTGGTAAAATGGGAGACTGAATTACTGTGAAGCTCAGGAAGCACGAACTCCAAGGATCCTTTGCACAGTCCCCTTGCAAGGCACTGAGAGGGACTCTAACAATGAATTTAATGATCATATACTTTTGTACAATTTTTGAAGTAAAATACATGAACTACAATTTGTTAAAACCAGTGTTTCTTTTCATTAATGGCTTCTTCAGCACCTTTCCTCATGTGCCACATGCATCTTGGGATCCACTGAAGAAGAGATTGGCTTAGGAATATATGTAGCTTGGATTTAGTGGGATAGGCTTATACGGTCTGCAGGATTTTATGTGTAAGTAGATAATAACTAGCCAAGCAAGTTCAAGACTGGCTTCTAGCAATATTCCATCACTCTGTGAACTGATTCATCCATAAGTATGACATATGATGAGTCCTCAGGTCATATTATGGTATGAATGTATCTTATGATGCCTGGTACTGGGAGTATGCAGCTAAGTCCAAAAGTCATTTGAGAGAAATTTTCTCAAATTAGACAACAATATTAAAAATTTAGAAGGATAGGGGTGCCTGGGTGGCTCAGTCAGTTAAACGTTTGGCTCTTGATTTTAGCTCAGAATCATGATCTCAGAGTTGTGGGATTGAGCCCCACATTGGCTCAATGCAGAGCCTGTTTGAGATCCTCTCCTTCTCCTGCCCCCCCAATAAATAAAATAAATCTTAAAAAATTTTAGAAGAACATTACTAATACCAAATTTAATAGTGAGTTGTAAACTAAAAAAATTTTTTTCTAACAATAATAAAAAATAGGACTTCTAACTCTACTCATAAAAGATTATGCCTTCCCACTGTAGTCAACTAAAAAACGAGACAGAACATATAAAATGTGGCTTCCAAATATTGCACAAAAGACACTATACAATTGTGATCTCTGGAAGAAGGATCATAAATTAGTATAGTGCCAAACTATTTTCAGAATGGAGGCCTACAATAATGAGGCTTAAAGCCAAGCCTTGAAAGGATAAAGCCAATGTACTTAACCACACACTGGGACAAGTCCAATAGTCTTTAAAGAAATGCAACAAAATCCAGTAACCAGCCATAAAGTCCAATACTCAAAGGTAAAACTGACAAGGCCTAGCATCTTTAAAAGTACTAGGCATGCAAAGGAGTGAGAGATTATTACCCATAGTCAGTAGAAAAATTAATCAGTTAGAAACATATCCAGAAACATAGCCACAGACTAGGAGAAAGTATTTACAAAAGACATCAGATGGAAGACTGTTATCCAAAATGTACAAAGAACTCTTAAAAGTAAACAATAAGAACATAAACAATCCAATTTAAAAACTGGCCAAACACCTAAATAGACACCTTGTTAAATAAAATAGAGTTCAAATAAACATATGAAAAGATGTTCCACCTGATATGTTATCAGGAAAATGCAAATTAAAACAATGAGATACCACTATATACCTATGAGAATGGCTGAAATACAGAACACTGACAACACCAAATGGTGAGGAAGTGGAGCAACAGGAACTCTCATTTATTGTTGGTAGAAATGCAAAATGATATAGCCACTCTGAAGGACAGTTTGAAAGTTTCTTACAAAACTACAAGTACTCTTGCCATATGATCAGCAATTGTGCTTCTTGGTATTTTATCCAACAGAATGAAAACTTATGCCTACAAAGAAATCCTGCCCACAAATGATTATTGCAATTTTATTTAAAATTGCCAAAACTTGGAAAAAACCAAGGAGTGCTTCAGTAGGTGAAAGGATAAATAAACTGTGATACACCCAGACCGTAGAATGAATTTTTCAGCCCTTAGAAGATATGGGCTATCAAGCCATGAAAAAACATGGAAGGAACTTAAATGCCAATTACTCAGTGAAAGAAACCAATCTGAAACAAGTACGTACAGCACGATTCTAACTATATTACCTCCCAGAAAGGCAAAACCATGGAGATGATAAAAACCTAGTTGCCAGGAGTTAAGGTGTAGGGAGCGATGAATGGGTGGAACACAGAATCTACCCTAAATGGCGATACGTGTCATTATACATTTGTCCAAACCGAAACAATGTACAACCCCAAGAATGTACGTTAATGTAAACTATGGACTCTGGGTGATAGTGATGTGCCAGTAGAGGCTCACTGATTCTAACGAATGTACAACTCTAGTGGGGGATGTTGGTAATGGGGAGGCTATCCATGTGTGGACATGAGGTATATGGGAAATCTCTCTACCTTCCACTCAATTTTGCTGTGAACCTAAAACTGCTCTAAAAAGTTAAGTCATTTAAGAAAAAACAATTAAATCTAAACAAACAAACAGAGCATCAGTAACCTGTGGGACAATATCAAGCAATCTAAGTAAGCTATGTATAATCATAATCCTAGAAGGAAGGTTGAAGAAATTATTTGAAGAAATAATGACTGAAATGTGCCCAAATTTGATGAAACTATAAGCCGACAGATGCAAGAATCTCAGTAAGTTCAAGTAAAAGAAACATAAAGAAAATCAAACTAAGGTATATCACAGTCAAATTTCTGAAAACCAGTGATAAAAAGAAAATCTTAAATGCCCAGCAGAAAAAGTCACATTGTATTCAGAGGGACAAAGAGACTCAATTTCTTATCAGAAGCCATTCAAACCAGAAGACAATGGAAAGACCACTTTAAAGTATGAAAGAGACCGTCGACATATAATTCTAAACCCAGCAAAAATATATTTTAAAAATGAAACACAGACTTTTTTTAAATGAACAAAAACTGAGAGAATTAATCAGTAGTAGACCAGTACAAAACTAAATGTAAAAGAAGGTCTTCATACCAGATAGAAATTTGAACTATATCAAGAAATTATGAGTGCCAGAAATGGCAAGTATGTGGGCAAATATAAAAGATAATTTACCTCACTTTTAATCTCTTCAAAAGATAATTGTCTATTTATATTTATAGTAATATAATAAAGTTTATAAGACATAGAATTAAAATGTATGACAATAAGGTTATAAAAGATAGGGAGGAATGTTATTGTATTATTTGGATGTAGACTGATGTTAAAGATATATACTAAAACACTTAAAACAACAGCTAAAAAAATACAATGAAACCAGCCAATTAGTGGAGATTAAACAATTAATAATTTTTTAAAAGCAAAAAAACAAAAAAGAAAAAGAAGTGAAATTAGATGAGATAAATACAAAATAAATAGTAAGATGGTAGATATAAAACAAGTAGCATTAATAATTCATTAAATGTAATGATCTAAACACTATACTTGAAAACATAGATGTCACACTGGCTTTTTTTTTTTTTTAAAGGATCCAGCTATGTGCTGTCTACAAGAAATCCACTTTAAATATAGAGATAGAAATAAAGATATAGACTAAAAGTGAAAAGATGGAAAAATATATACTCTGAAAATACTACTCAAAAGAAAGATGTAAGAGCTACGTTACTAGTAAGGACAATGAATCAGTAATCAAAAAGCTCTCAACAAAGAAAATTCCAGAATCAGATAGCTTTACTTGTGAACTCTATCAAACATTTATAGAATAATTAATACCAATCTTTCTCAAATTCTTCCCTAAAATTGAAAGGGAAAGAACACTTCCAAACTCATTTTACCAGGCCCGCATGACCCTGATACCTAAACCAGACAAGGATACAACAAGAAAATTATAGGCCAATATCCCTGATAAACATAAGGGTAAAAATCCTCAATAGAACATTAGCAAACTGAATTAAAGAATATATTAAAAGGATCATATACCATAATCAAGTGGGTTTTATTCCAGGGATGTGATGAAGGTTCAACACCCTCAAATCAATCAATGTGATACACCACATTAACAAAATGGAGGATAAAGACCATATGATCATTCATATGATTCTATTCAGTAGATACAGAACCAGTATTTGACAAAATTGAACATCCAATCATTATAAAGACTCTCGACAAAGTGGGTATAGAGGGAACATACCTCAACATAATAAAGGCCATATTTGACAAGTTTACAGCTAACATCATACTTAATGTTTTGTTTTTTTTTTTCAAAGATTTTATTTATATGACAGAGAAACACAGCGAGAGAGGGAACACAAGCAGAGGGAATGGTAGCGGGAGAAGCAGGCTTCCCGCCGAGCAGGGAGCCCGATGCGGGGCTCGATCCTAGGACCCTGGGATCATGACCTGAGCCGAAGGCAGACGCTTAACGACTGAGCCACCCAGGTGCCCCCATAATGAAAAAATGAAAAAAAAAAAAAAGAAAAAAATGATTTTTTAATGTTGTAAAGCTGGAAGCTTTTCCTCTGAGATTAGGAACAAGACAAGGATGCTCATTCCCACCACTTTTATTCAACATAGTACTCAAAGTCCTAGCCAGAGCAACTAGATAAGAAAAAGAAATAAAAAGCATCCAACTCAGAAAGGAAGAAGTAAAACTGTCTGTATTTGCAGGTGATATGATATTATATATAGAAAACCCTAATGACTCCACCAGAAGCTGTTAAAACATAAACAAATAAAAATTGCAGAAAATATAATCCATATAAAAAATTGGCTTTGTTTCTATACAATAATAATGAACTATCAGAAAGAGAAACAATCATATTTATAATGGCATTACAATGAATAAAATACCTATAAATAAATTTATCCAAAAAGGCAAAAGACCCGTATTCTGAGAACTATAAGACTTACTTGATGAAAAGAATTGACAAAAACACAAATAAATGAAAGATATTCTGTGCTCATGGCTGGAAAAAATTAATATCATTAAAATGTCCATACAACTCAAAGTAATCTACAGATTCAATGCAATCCCTATCAAAATTCCAATTTTTCACAGAAATAGAACCACATTCATATGGAACTACAAAAGAGTCCAAATAACCAAACCAATCTTAAGAAAGAAGAACAAAGCTGGAAACATCACACTTCCAGATTTCAAACTATATTACAAAGCCACTGTAATCAAAGCAGTATGCGACTGCCATAAAAGCAGACACACAGATTAATGGAACAGAATCAAAACTTCAGAAGTGAACTCAATGCATAAAGGGCCAATTAATTAACTACAAGGAGTTAAGAATACACAATGGGGAAAGGATAGTCTCTTCAATAAATGAAATCCAGATGGCCATATGCAAAAGAATAAAACTGGACACCTATACCAAAAAACAAATAATCCAATTAAGAAATGTCTAGAAGACACAAATATACACTTTCCAGAGAAGACATCGAGATGACTAAACACATGAAAAGATGCTCAACATTACTCATCACCAGGGAAATACAAATCAAAACAATGATGAGATACCACCTCACACCTGTCAGAATGGCTAAAATTAACAACACAGGAAACAACTGTTGTTGGTGATGCAGAGAAAGGGGAACACTCTTACACTATTGGTGGGACTGCAAACTGGTGCAGCCACTCTGGAGAACAGTATGGAAATTCCTCAAAAAAGTTAAAAATAGTTAACTATAATAGTTAAAAATAAAATGGTTAAAAATAATAGTTAAAAATAAAAAAGTTAAACCTTACCATCCAGCAATTGCACTGCTAGGTATTTACCAAAGGATACAAAAATACAGATCTGAAGGAGTATATGCATCCTGATGTTTATAGAAGCATTACCAACAATAGTCAAACTATGGAGACAGCCTGAATGTTCATCAACTGATGAATGGATAAAGAAGATATGGTGTGGTCCATCACACCACAGGCGATGAACCATGAGAGACTGTAGACTCTGAGCAACAAACTGAGGGTTTTGGAGGGGAGGGGGTAGGGGGTTGGGTGAGCCTGGTGGTGGGTACTGAGGAGGGCACCTATTGCATGGAGCACTGGGTGTGGTGCGTGAACAATTAATCTTGTAACACTGAAAAAATAAAATAAAAACGTATCTGGGGAGAAAAATTAAATATAAATAAATAAAAGATATGGGGTGTGTGTGATGGAATATTACTCAGTCATCAAGAAGAATGAACTCTTGTCATTTGCAACAATGTGGATGGAGCTACAGTGTATTATGGTAAGCAAAGTAAAGACAAAAACCATATGATTTCATATTGCCTCATATGCAGTATTAAGAAACAAAACAGATGAACATATGGGAATGGGGGAAAAAGGAAAGAAAAAAAGACAGAGAGGGAAACCAACCATAAGACACTCTTAACAAAAGAGAATAAACTGAGTGTTGATGGTGGGAGGTGGGTGGGGAATGGGCTAGATGGGTGATGGATATTAAGGAGGGCATTTGTTGTGATGAGCACTGGGTGTTGTATGTAAGGGATGAATCACTGACTTCTACTCCTGAAACCAGTATTTCACTGTATGTTAACTCAGTAGACTTCAAATAAAAACTAAAAAACAAAAAACATGGAATTCACAGAAGGGCGAATAGGTCTTGGGGATCAAGATTTGGTAAATGACCTGCTTGAAGCACAGACCAAGACCTTGAGTGGTGAAAAGATGTGCTAAGCAAAGCTTGGAGGGTGGGGTGACATATGAACTAGGCAGGGGAGAACACCTATGATTTAGACACTGGTGAGTAAAGAGTGCTCCAGGAGGAGATAACTGCAAGAAAAGAAGTAAGGGGGAGCAAGGTGAGAGCACTTATAGGGAAATCCAGAGCAGCAATCCTTTGTTAGCAAGTAGGCTGGCCAACATTAATGCATTCCTGGTCTTCGTGTCTCAGAGAAGAAAGTTCATGAAATACATTTTCAACGTACCCTTTCTTGATGTACTGAAATTATAGACATTTTGAAAGATAACTGTGAGATTGTTAAAGCCAAGGCAAGTAAAGGAGTGCATTATGGGGGCGCCTGGGTGGCTCAGTGGGTTAAAGCCTCTGCCTTCGGCTCAGGTCATGATCTCAGCGTCTTGGGATCGAGCCCCACATCGGGCTCTCTGCTCAGCAGGGAGCCTGCTTCCCCCTCTCTCTGCCTGCCTCTCTGCCTACTTGTGATCTCTCTCTGTCAAACAAATAAAAAAATAAAATCTTTAAAAAAAAAAAAAGGAGTACATTATATTTCTCTGTACCTTAAACTTATTTCTATCACTTTGAGGTGTTAATAATAGAAGCTATAGAGCTACAATAAAACCAGTACAAAGGAACAATAGCAACTGCACACCTATATTGCACCACACACAAAAATCAACTCCTAATGGATTAAAGACTTGCCTGTAAGACCCGAAACTTTGTAAAACTATCCTTCAAGAATAAAACATACCTCTCGACATTGGTCTTGGCAATGATTTTTTCAATTTGATACAAAAGCAAAGACAAAGAAAACAAAAATAAATGAGTGGGGCTATATCAGACTAAAAACTTCTGCACAGCAAAGGAAACCATCAACAAAATGAAAAGGCAACCTACAGATGGGAGAAAATATTTGCAAATCATATATCTTACAAGAAGTTAATATCCAAACTGTATAAAGAACCCATACAAGTCAATAGCAAACAATCTGATTTAAAACGGCAGAGGAATTAAACAGAGATTTTCCCAAAGAAGACATACAAATAGCTAATAAGTATATGAAAAAGTTCTCAAAAATCACTAATCATCAGGGAAATGCAAATCAAAACCACAGTGAGCCATCACCTCACACCTGTTAGAATGGCTGTCATCAAAAAGGAAAGAGATAACCAGTGTAGGCAAGACTGCGGAGAAAAAGTTAGAGGGAAGTTAGGTGGGTGGGGGGATGGGTAAATGGGTGAAGAGGAGCGGAAGATATAGGCTAACAGTTATGGAACCAATAAGTCACCAGAAGAAAAGGCATAGCATAGAGAATATAGTTAATGATATTGTAATAGGTATGGTGATGGACGGTAACTACACTTGTGGTGAGCACAGCATAAGGTATGGAAATGCTGAGTCACTATGTTGTATGCGTGAAACTAATGTAACATTGTGTGTCAACTATACTAAAAAAGAGAAAGTGGAGAAAATGAACCCTTCAGCATTGTTGGTGGGAATGTAAACTGGTGCAGCCACTATGGAAAACATGGGGAAAAAACCTAAAAATAAAATCCAACAGTCCTATTTCTGGGTATATATGCAAAGGAGGGGCTCCTGGGTGGCTCGGTGGGTTAAGCCTCTGCCTTCGGCTCAGATCATGATCTCAGGGTCCTGGGATCAAGCCCTGCATCGGGCTCTCTGCTCAGCAGGGAGCCTGCTTCCCACCCCACCCCCCCACCCTTCTGCCTGCCTCTCTGCCTACTGGTGATCTCTCTATCAAATAAATAAATAAAATCTTTATATGCAAAAGAAATGAAGAGAGGACCCTGAAGAGATATCTGCACTATCATGTTCATTGCAGCATTAATTCCAATAGCCAAGATATGGAAACAACCTGAGTCTCCATCCATAGATGAACAGATAAAGAAGATATGGTATATATATATATACACAATGGAGTATTATTCAGCCATAAAAAAAAAAAAAAAAAGAGATTCCTGCCATGTGAGACAACATGGATACACAGTGAGGGCATTATGCTAGGTGAAACAAGACATACAAATACTGCATGGTTACACTTATATGTGGAATTTCCCCAAAAAAGTCAAAGTCATAAAAATAGAGATAGAAAAGTGGTTGCTAGGGATAGAGGATGAGGGGAAATAGGTAGAGGCTGGTAAAATGGTACAAACTTTCAACTATAAGATAAATGAGGTCTGAGGATCAAATGTATTATAATGTGCTGACTACAGTTGATGACACTGTATGATAATATTGAAATTTGCTAGGAAAGGGGAACTTAAATTTTCTCACCAAAAAAAGATTTTAAAGGAGAAATACTCGATGTGATGGATGTGTTAATTACCTAGATGGTGAAATCACTTCACAATGTATATGTATGCCAAATCACCACAATGCACATTTTAGGTACCTTACAATTTTGTAAGTCTATGATACCTCAATAAAGCTGAAATTTAAAAATTATTATAGGTTAATATATAAAAATGCATGTAATCTTTTTATTTTTATTTTTTTTAAGATTTTTATTTATTTATTTGACAGAGAGAGAGAGAGCAGAGCCGGGGGAGCAGCCGACAGAGGCAGAGGGAGAAGCAGGCTCCTCGCTGAGCGGGGAGGCCAATGAGGGACTCAGTCCCACGACTCTGGAATCATGACCTGAGCTGAAGGCAAACACTTAATGACTGAGCCACCCATGTGCCCTAACATGTACTCTTTTTAGAAAAGAGCCTGCTGTAAAGGATCCACAGTTCTTACTGTTGTTCACTCTGGGTAACCTGCTGCTCTTTCCCAAGCTGTCATTTCTTTATCGGAAAAAAGGGCACAAATAGATGGCCTCGAAGGTCCCTACAACTCTGAATGCCAACGTTTATGAGCCATAAGATAATGAAATATAAACCATGTTATCTCGTGATATTGTATTATGTTACATTTTTATTTAAATCTATTGTTATTTAACAAAGCCCAACAGTGTAAACAGTGTAAAAATATTCTAATGAGAAATAGTGTTTTATTAAATTCTAGACACTAAAAAAACAAAAAAACAAAACAAAAAGCCGGGCAAATTTGTACAATAAAAAGCTAGAAAGGAAATTTCTACAAATACATGTACACTGTGACTACATTTAGTCTCAGTGATGTTTATTTATTCATTGATCTGCATAAAGGAATAAAACCAAATCAAGATTCACAGAAACAAAGTCATTTTATTATTAGGAACTTTCATTTATTTAAGCTCTCCCCTCTTCTTAGAGGATTCCCACAAAAAGGTGATGTCCACATTGAATCCAACCATGTAGAGGAAAAACCCAAAATAACACTTTAACATCATCAAAGCTTTGAACTCCACATGCCATCACAGACATATACCTCCTGTTATTGGTCAGGATCGAACCCCATAGACACCTTTATTAAAATAACCGTTTTTTAGGATGCTTACTTTTAATATAATAGGAAACTATAGTTTGCAATCCTGGTGTACTTGAAAAGATAATCTCTGTAAGAAAACCAGAAAACACAATGTGAATTCAAACTTGTTGGTTACATTCAAGTTTAATTATAGGTGATTCTTTTAGGATTTGCTTGGAAAATAAAAAAAGAATCTCTTTGAGAAGTATGTAACTGACATCTCCAATGTGAAATCAGACAGAACAAAAAACAATGTAACATAGTGGATACTATTTCAAAGAATGTATGATTAATAACAGTCATTTGTTTCTCAGTCTGTTACTGCAACTGCAAAATAGAGTCTGTCCTTTTATCTCAGAGGAACAGTCATCCTGTCTCCCTTCCAACTAACGCCCCACCACCGTATTGATGACCTTCCCTAAAAACTACACTTAAGCTTTACAGCTATATCTGTATCTGTGTCTATATCTTCGTTTCTGAATCTATCTCTGTTTCTCTGTAATTTATCACCATATCGTTCTTAATGCAGTTTTTGCCTCAAACTACACTCCTATTTTTCTTTTACTAACAAATTTCTGGGGGGGGGGGGAAGCAGTTTCTACTCTAAGTGCTCACCAACTCATTCCTTAGGGCCTTGTAGTATAGCTTCCTACCTTACTGCATCTCTCAAGGAACTAAAATCCTTCATACTGGGTTGAATAGCACCCCCTCCCCCTCAAATTTATGCCCACCTAGAGCCTGTGAGTGTAACCATATTTGAAAATGGGTCTTTGCAGATTTAACTAATTTATGACGAGACCATATTAGAGTAGAGTGGGTCTTAATCCAATGGCTGATGTATTTATTTATTTATTTTTAAAGATTTTATTTATTTGACAGAGAGAAACACAGCGAGAGAGGGAACACAAGCAGAGGGAATGGTAGCGGGAGAAACAGGCTTCCCGCAGAGCAGGGAGCCCGATGCGGGGCTTGATCCCAGGACCCTGGGATCATGACCTGAGCCAAAGGCAGACGCTTAATGACTGAGCCACCCAGGCACCCTCTTTTTTTTTTATTTTTTAAAAAATTTTTTATTTGACAGAGAGAAAGAGATCACAAGTAGGCAGAAAGACAGGCAGAGGGAGAGGGGGAAGCAGGCTCCCCGCTGAGCAGAGAGCCCGATGTGGGGCTCGATCCCAGGACCCCGAGATCATGACCTGAGCCGAAGGCAGAGGCTTAACCCACTGAGTCACCCAGATGCCCCCAATGGCTGATGTCTTAATAAGAAGAGGGAAATTTGGACATAGAGACACAAACGCTCAGAGGGAAGATGGCCATGTGAAGGAGTCAGAAATTAAAAAGATGCAGTTATAAGTGAAGGAAGGCCAAGGACTGCTAAAAGCCACCAGAAACTAGAAGAGGCAAGGAAGCCTTCTTCCTTAGAGCCTTGGGATGGAGCATGGCTCTGTTGACACCTTGATTATGGGCTTCTGTCCTGCAAAACAGTGAAGAAGTTTCTCTTGTGTTGAGCCACTCAAAGTTCGTGGAATGTTACTAGGAAACTAATATACCCTCCTAATCACAAAATCCAATTGTCCCTTCCTAGTCCTCATTTCCCTTGGTTTAAGGACAGCTTAGCTGTACCTTTTATAGTAAAATTCCTTCATTGGATTTAAAGACTCGTTAACATCCTCATGAGCTCCTTTCCCTCCTTTTTCACCTCTTTGTGGGCTTTCTCCAAAACTCTGTCCTTTTCATTCCTTCTCCTCTAGGCCCACTCCTACTCTCACAATTTCAACTACTGCTTCAATATAGATAATTTCCAAACCAAAATCTTCAACTCTAACCTATCTTTAGAGCTTTAAATCCTATGTATTCAACAACGGTGATTTTTAAATTCTGTACTTTGTTTTTATTTTTACAGGCAATTTTCTAGTATAAGTGCATAACCACTTATGTGTGTTAAGCACTCTACATATACTAAGTTGCTAACATTCACAACAACCTTATGAAGCCATTATAGTAGCCATTACTATTATTGAGATGAGAGAGCTGTGTGAGGCATTAAGTGGTTACATAACTTGTCCAAGGCCCTGCAGTAAGTCGTGGAACTCGGGTACAGACATACACAATTTTACACGATGCAGTGACTCTCAAGCATCTAGGCAACTCAGACTTCTTTGAGAATTTGCTGAAAATTGTGCTCATTCTCCACAGAAAAACTATTTCCCATTAAATTTTAGAGAGTTCAAGCATCTCTTAGAAGTTCACTTATGGGGGCCCCTGGGTGGCTCAGTTGGTCAGCTCAGATCATGACCTCAGGGTTGTGAGATAAAGCCCCATATCCGACTCCATGGTGAGTGTGGAAACTGCTTAAGATTCTCTCTTTCCTTCTTCCTCAGCCTCTCCCCCCACCACTTGCTCTCTCTCTCCCTCCTTCTAAAAAAAAAAAAAAAGTCTACTTAGGGATCTCAATAACGTCTGTATAGGAAAAAACTGAGTTATCACAAACATATTAGGAATAAGAAAAAATAACTGGATTCAACAGTCTAATTTGATTCATTAATTTGATTCCCTAGGAAAACAGCAAATTAATAGATCTTTATCATAAAGAAAATGGTGAACGTCATGCTTATTAATTCAACACAAATTACTGACTCCCAGTCCAAAAGACAAAAACATGCAAACATGTAATTACAATAAAATGCAACAGTTATGACAAGAACAATAGCCTTTGTGGATCTGTGGAGAATAATATAAAAGGATGGTGGTGAACAAGATCAGGTTAAAAAAATCCATGCAGGAGATGATTAAAGAGATTGTAACCCAACACAGTGGAAATAATCTTTTTCAATGGGCAAAAAGGAATAGATTCAAGGGTTACCAATGAGAAAAACTATCCAAGTAAGGGGCCAATTGGACACACAAGATGACAGAAGAGGGGAATCAAAGACAACTCTGAGCTAAATACGATGATTGGACATAGAGATGACATTAACTGAGACAGGAAATAAGAGAAAAGAATTGAGATGAGGAGAAAAAATTCCATTTGGACATGCTGGGTTTAAGATTAGATTTAGGTGTCAACGTAGAGCTGTCTAGTAGTTAGAACACAGTGAACAGTTCAGGTAAGAGATGAGGTAAATGTTCGGGAATCAAAGACATTTTACAGATATAGATGAAGAAATGCAATGCATGAATTATTCAAAGCATGATGAATAAATAGCAAAGGGATATATAATCCATCAGAGTTCCACAGAGAAACAGAATAGGAGATGTGTGTGTGTGTAAGTGTGTATGTGTGTGTGCATATTTTAAAGGGATTTATTTCAAGGATTGACTCACATGATTGTGGGGGCTTGTCATTCTGAAACCTAAAGGGCACATAAGTCTGAAATTCTTAGGATGGGCTGGTCAGCAGGCTAGAAACTCAGAAACTCAGGCAGAGGTTGATGTGACAGTCTTGAGGCAGAATTTCTTTTTCTCCAGAAAACCTGCTTTTGTTCTTAAGGTCTTCCAACATTGCGTGAGGCCCACCCACATTATCTTCTTAAAGTGAACTGATTTTTGGTGTTAACCAACATCTAGTAAATACTTTGTATTAGTGCGTGATTAAACAACTGGATACTATATAGCCTAGCCAATTCACACACACAACCAACCATCAGGAGTGAAGACAGCACCCAACAGTCAATGGGGAAATGAAAGTGTAATGACAAGTAGTTAGAGAGGTAGAGAACTCGAAGACAGGGATCACAGAAACCAAATATAAAAGATAATCAAGAAGATGATCAAAAGTGTCAAGCACTATGCAGGAGTCACATGAGATAAGAGCTGAAATCTGTTTCTCAACTTTAACACTTAGTAGTTAATTGTGACCCCAGTGAAATCTATTTTGAAGGAGTTTGGGGGAAGGGGAGAAGATTGCAGTGGATTGAAAGTGAAAGGGAGTTGAGGAAGTAAAAACCTAATTGCAACATATTAGTAGGAATAATAATTGCAATGTTCCAAAAAGTGTTTTCCCTTTCTTCAGCTGGGGCCTCCCCATCACCAAATTATTTGGGTCTTCCCCAAGGCTGGAACTAGTCTCTGTGGGACCACCCCAGCAACAGGTGCAGTCACAGCTGTTTAGATGCCAAGCATTATGGAAATTAGCTTCACATCACGGATGACAAAGCAGACATCACAATGGAAATTCTGCTAATATTTTTAAGAGATATAAGAGAATCCCCAAAAAGTTCTAATTTCTTTTTTTTTGTGAATCAAATCAGATGCCCAACTGACTGAGCCACACAGGCACCCCATAAGGTAGCTCTATTTTTAACTTTTTGAGGAATTCCATATTATTTTCCAGAGTGGCTACACCAGTTTACATTCCTACCAACAGTGCAAGAGTCCATAGTTCTCTACAACTTTGTCAACATTTGTTGTCTCCTGTATTTTGATTTTAGTCATTCTGACAAGAGTGAGGTGATATCTCATTGTAGTTTTTATTTGTATTTCCCTGATTTATGAGTGATGTTGAGCATCTTTTCATGTGTGTATCAGCTATTTGTATGTCTTCTTTGAAAAATGTTTGTTCATGTCTTCTGTCCATTTTAATTAGATTATTTGGGGTTTTTTTTCAGTGTTGAGTTATATCAGTTCTTTATTTATTTTGGATATTAATTCTTTATGGGATATGTCAGGTACAAATATCTGACACAGGTAGGACTTTTAAAAAAAATATTTTATTTATTTATTTATTTGACAGAGAGAGAGAAAGCGCAAGCAGGGGGAGTGGCAGGCAGAGGGAGAGGGAGAAGCAGGCTCCCTACAGAGCGGGAAGCTCAATGTGGGGCTCAGTCCCAGGACCCTGGATTCATGACCTGAGCTGAAGGCAGGTGCTTAACCAACTGAGTTACCCAGGCACCCCCTACTTTTTTAAAGTAGGCTTTATGCTAAATGTGGAGCCCAATATGAGACTCGAACTCATGACCCTGAGACAAGACCTGAGCTGAGATCAGTGACCAACTCTTGATCTCAGGTGCTGAGCTGAGCTCAAGAGTCAGTCACTTAACCAACTGAGCCACCCAAACGCCCTTTAGAAAGGGCTTCTTTTTTTTTTTTTTTTTAAGATTTTTTTTTTTTATTTATTTGACAGAGAGAGAGATCACAAGTAGGCAGAGAGGCAGGCAGAAAGAGAGGGGGAAGCAGGCTCCCCGCTGAGCAGAGAGCCTGATGTGGGGCTCGATCCCAGGACCCTGAGATCATGACCTGAGCCGAAGGCAGAGGCTTTAACCCACTGAGCCACTCAGGTGCCCCAGGAAGGGCTTCTTAACCATACCTCAAAATGCCTGAAGATTTGACTATCATACAAACTAAGACTTGGCCTCGAGAGAGGAATGTACATTTGTTTTTCCTGTAGACCCCGTGCATGGGGAGGCAACATGAACTGTTCTTCTTCCCATTCTTCTCCTTGTACTCCTCTGCAGGGTCAGTCGTAACCCCAAACTCTTGGTTATTATCAGTTCCTCCACATTAAACAGATGTGCTTAGATGAAAGCTTTGAGTGTATGGACACACACACATACACACACTTTTTTTTTTTTTTACCAAGCAGAACTATTTTTGAACCTTTTCTACCTGTAATGAGTCACATATTACTGAATGTGTATCATGTACAAAATACCATGCTACATATGGTGGAAAGAAGGAAGCGTGGTTTACCAGGGTGAAAAACTAAAATATACTTCTTCTCCTGAAGATATTTTTAATTGATTTTTGTTCCTTTTGCTTGAATTCAACCAGGTTTAAAATGTGCTTGGCACTGGAAGTTAAAATTATGATACTCATCAAGTCCTCTGACTTTCCAGGATTCACACCCAACTTAATGTCTGTTTGTTGATCTAATACAAGGGAAATAGAATCTTAGCATACTGAAGTTGAGGACCCATAGACAGGATAATACAGTGGTTTAAAACTCTGGAATCAAATGCAGCCCCAAATCCCAGATCTAAACACTCTGAATTTTAGTTTCCTCATTTATAAGATAGGCAATGTTAAATACATCTCAATTACACGAGAAAACTTATTTCAAAGCATCTTGTATGGTTCCTAGGATATGGCAGAAAATTTTTAAAAGATAGTGATTATTATTAAAATATATAGTCTAAACCTCTGATTTAATAGATAAAAACACTGAGACCCCAAAAGACTATCTAAGGCTAGTAAGGAGATGTGATATGTCTAAAACTAGTGACCAGACAAATTAGGACTAAACCCCAGAATGACTTAACTGTGAGAACCAGACTTTACTCTGAGAACCAAGTATTTCCAGAAAGTATGCTAAGTTTTCACATATGCAATAGTCTAAGCATTCAAAAATTTTAATCAGATGACACTACTTATTACTAATTAATAGCCACAATTTTCTTTACTGCTTTTTCAAGAACTGCACAATCTTAATTCTTTACTTTTCACTAAAATACAGATTTTTTATTTTTTGAAGCTAAACTTTATAGGAAAATACATCTGTTTCAATATGCTTTCAGTTGCCTTTGATTTACTTCCTCTTTGGGCCTTTCTCTACTTCTCTCCTTGGCTGTACTTCACTACAACACATGGACATAGTATGCTGCCCTGCTTTTGAAGACTGCATTACACTAATCACTCTTCCCCTTGGCCCTTCTCTATTTCAGTATTGATGATTCACACTGGTAGAACTGTAACTGAAGTACTGATTAATGGGCCAGTCCTTGACTTTCATAGTTCTCACAGGGGACAGATGAGCTACAGAGATTACTCAGAGGCCTAGGTCAGGCGGTAGAAGAGATACCTGAAGGGGTGGCCACGTAGTCAAGATGTTGAGCCTCACTGGAGTGACCGATCAACCAGACTATTGTATTTCAGCCTGCAAATCTTAACCATGCTGCTCGCCATCCCTTCCTCACTGACCTCTGAAGCAGTGGGTGCTATGGAAGAAGCTTAAATTTTGGAGTCTGTTGAACTAAGTTCAAGTTTGGTTTCCACCACTTCCTAGCTTTGTGCTTTTGTTTAAGATCCTTAATCTTCCTAAATATTAACATGCTCATCTATAAATGGGCCTTATCCCTAGCACTGGGATTTTGGTCAGGGGTAGCTGATATGATGAACATAAAATACAACTCACAAAAAAACAAAAACAAAATAAAACAAAAGAACAAAAAAACCCCACAACTCACAGCAAGCTCTTAGCAAGACTTTGATTTGACAATTAGTTGCTGATCTTTATTCCATCTGATCTGCTATTCTTTCTTTTTTATTACATATTAAAGACAGGTATTTAATTTGTGATGAAGGTATATTGGAGAAAATATAATTGGGTTACTGATAAGTTAATTTTAGGTAAGTGCCTTTCCAGTAAGAAAAGAAATTATTTTAGATCCCACCACAAAACATAAAATGTCACTTTGAAAAATAATGCATAATGTATAATGGTATATATGGAGGTATTAGTAACTGAAGTGTTAAATAAAAAATTTGCTTAAGTTAGTTCTAGGGGTGTTTTCATTGTAAGCTATGGGTGTGTGGGGTTTTTGTTTTGCTTAGTAAATTTATATACAGTGAAATACTCAGATTTCACGTGTAAAATTAGATAGGTT
The DNA here is from genome assembly GCA_028646535.1 of Procyon lotor. NCBI lineage: Eukaryota > Metazoa > Chordata > Mammalia > Carnivora > Procyonidae > Procyon > Procyon lotor. The sequence goes on along the minus strand of CM053606.1, from coordinate 74,423,811 downwards.
TTGACAAATACATACACCCATGTAACTAACAACCCATTAAGATACCACCCTGGAAGTTTCCTTAGATCACCTTTCCAGTCCAACCCTCATAGGTTCATACCACCTATGATAGTTCGCATAGATTTATTTTGCCTTTTTTAAAATTCCACATAAATGGGATCAAGCAGTATGTATTCCTTTGGGTCTGGCTTCTTTTGGTCAATATATTTCTGATATTCACCTATCTTGCTTAAGTACCAGCAGTTTATTTTTGAATTGCTTGTAGTGTAGTATTCCATTGTACGACTATAACACAATTATAAAAATCCATTCTCCTTTTGATGGGCACTTGGGTTGTTTCCAACGTGAGTCTTTTATGGATAGAATTGCTACAAAAATTCTTTTTTCCCCCCCCCAAAGATTTTATTTATTTATTTGACAGAGGGAGAGAGATCACAAGTAGGCAGAGAGGCAGGCCGAGAGAGAGGGGGAAGCAGGCTCCCCGCTGAGCAGAGAGCCCGATGTGGGGCTTGATCCCAGGATCCTGAGATCATGACCTGAGCTGAAGAGAGGCTTTAACCCACTGAGCCACCCAGGCGCCCGCTACAAAAATTCTTGTACAAGTCCTTTGGTGGGCATATTCATTTCTCTTGAATAAATACCAGGAGCTGAATGGGTAGGTCATAGCATATGTGCACATTTAACCACAATCAGGCCTCCAAAGTCCCCTCACCACTTCACACTCCACTGGCAACCTAAGAGAATCCAGACGCTCCACATTGTTACCAACATTTGCCAACATTTTTTACTTTTAGCCATTCTAATAGGTATAAAGTGGAATCTCACTGTTAATATGAGTTTTCATTTCTCTAATGACTAATGATGTTTTGTACCTTTTCCTGTGTTTACTAGCCATTAATAAATATTGTGTGAAGAGTCATTCAAGGCATTTTTTTTGAGTTTTCTTATTTTTGAGTAGTAGTGTGAAATAACAATATATATGTCGGTTACTGCCCTCAATTTCTGACACAGAGCTCCTAGAACCTTTATAAAATAGGGATGATAGGAAAATATTATTTTAACATTTAGTCATAGTTGACCTGGCTTCCTTACACAGACCTCCTAATACCTTCATAGTTTCCTGAATGACAGGGGCATCTAATACTGAGATTCTAAAACCCCTTGGACTTTCATGAGTGATGAGAATATCTTTTGTTCTAATGAGGTGACACTTGGTGGGCTCCTGGATGGGGGCTGGTCACCAAAAAGCCATCATTAGAAGCTTGGAACATTAAGTCCCTTCCTTACCACTCAGGTCTGGAGAGGAGACAGGGGTTGGAAATGGAATTAATAATTTATTATGTCTATGTGACGAAACCTGAATAGAAATTCCAAAAGTTGAAGGTTTGGAGAGTTTTCAAGTTGGTGAACACATCTATGTGCCAGAATAGCACACCCTAGTTCCAGAGGGACAGACGTTCTTGTGCTTGGGACCCTTCCAGACCTCAACCTATGTATCTCATCATCTAGCTATTCGTGTGTGACCCTTATCATATCTTTCACTACACAACACACCAGTAAACATATAAATGTCTCCCTGAATTCTGTGAGCTTTTCTACCAGATGACTAAATCCAAGGAGTCATGGAAACTTTCAATTTGTAGCTAAACAGAAGTTGTAAGTAACCTGGTATAATATTATGATTTATAACCAGAAATACATTTGGTCTTCATCCACCTTTCCTGGCACATAGCTCCTAAAACCTTGTAATTACCTATACAGTAGTCCCCCCTCTTTATCCATGGTTTTACTTTCCATAGTTTCAGTTATCCATGGTCAACTTCTATCTGGAAGCGGATGATCCTTCTTCTGACATACTGTCAGGTCAATAGTAGTCCAGTGCTACAGTGCCTATGTCATTCACCTCACTTCATCTCATCACCCAGGCATTTTATCATTTGATATCATAAGACGAAGGGTGGGCATAGTACAATAAAATATTTTAAAGGACCACATTCACATAACTTTTATTACAGTATAGTTATAATTGTTCTATTGTTGTGGTTGGTCTCTTACTGTGCTTCATTTATAAATCAAACTTTACCATAGGTATGGATGTATAGGTAAAAACAC
>CM053606.1:74406089-74421599 GCA_028646535.1 Procyon lotor | reverse complement strand
ACAACCTCCAATCTCCAGAAGAGGGGCTGAAGGTTGAATCAGTCATAGTGGCTAGTGATTTCATGAATCATGCCTATGTAATGGAGCCTCCATGAAAACCCCAAAGTAGACGCTTCAGAGTTCTCAGGTTGGTGAACACTTAGAGATGATACGAGGTAAGCCCAGAGAGCATGGAAGTTCTGTGTTCCTACCCTCATATGTTGCCTTATGCATCACCTCCATCCAGCCATTCTTGAGCTATTACCTTTTATAAGAAACCAATAATCTAGTAAGTAAAATGTTTCTCTGAGTTCTGTTAGCTGCTCTAGCAAAGCAATCGAATCCAAATATAGGGTGGTAGGAACCTAGCCACAGTTTGTTGGTCAGAGGCACAGGTAATAACGTGAACTTGCAACTGGCATGTGAAGTAGGACAGTCTTTTGGGACTGAGCTCTTAATCTGTGAGATCTGACACTATTTCCAGGTAGATAGTGTCAGAATGGATAGGAGACTCGGTGGATATCCACTGAGAACTGGAGAACGGCTTGGTGTGGGGAAAAACATTATACCTGGTGACCTACTGCTTGTGACTAGCCTTTAAAGAGGGAGGCAGTCTTGTGGGACTGAGTCCTTAACATATGGTCGGGGCGCCTGGGTGGCTCAGTGGGTTAAGCCTCTGCCTTCAGCTCAGGTCATGATCTCGGGGTCCTGGGATCGAGCCCTGCATTGAGCTCTCTGCTCAGCAGGGAGCCTGCTTCCACCCCGCCCCCCCATCTCTCTGCCTGCCTCTCTGCTTACTTGGGATCTCTCTCTCTCTCTCTCTGTCAAATAAATAAATAAAATATTAAAAAAAACATATGGAAGTTGTGCTAACTCTGGTTAGTGTCAGAATTGAGCTGAATTGTAGAACACACAGCTAGTATTGGGAGAACTGGTTGATGTGGGATAACACCACACATCTGATGTCTGAAGTAGGATGACAGCAGTGCAATAGTAAAGGAGAAATAAAGCAGTTTGCCTTAAAAGAAAGGTTTAATTATTTATTCAGATACAAGTTTATTTTTGAATATTTTCTCTCAATCTGTAACTTGAGTTTTCTTAACGATGTCTATCACCAGCAGAACTTTAAATTTTGATGAAATTTCAATTTATAAACTGCTTTTAAAATATTCTTTGTGCCTTTTATAAGAAATTATTTTCTTAAAAAATATTTTCCTGATTCTTCAGCTTCAAAAAGTTAACTGTTAATGAATAAGAACATATTTCAATTTTAAAGATTGTAAAGTTCAGTAAAATATTGTCTTACAGTTTGCATTGTTTCATTGTTTTAAGATTTAAACACAAATTCATGGGGCACCTGGGTGGCTCAGTTGTTAAGTGTCTGCCTTCAGCTTTGGTCATGATCCCAGGGTCCTGGGACTGAGCCCCACATTGGGCTCCCTGCTCAGCAGGAAGCTTGCTACTCCCTCTCCCACTCCCCCTGCTTATGTTCCCTCTCTTGCTGTGTCTCTCTCTGTCAAATAAATAAATAAAATCTTTAAAAAAAAAAAAAACAACAACACACAAATTCAGAGAGGTCACATAGATTGCCAGAACTGAAGGAATTTAAGTTCTATTTCTTTGCCTTTATTTTACTTATTTTAAAATATTTATTCATTTAAGTAATCTCTACACCCAGTGCGGGGCTCAAATTCACAAGCCTAAGATCAAGAGTGGCACATTCCTCTGAGTGAGCCAGCCACGCGCCCCTTCTTTTGCCTTTAAATTACTGTCTTATCAATTATTTCAAACCTGTTTTAACAAAAGACTGTGCTGTCCCAAATGAGTTGGAGATATACGAGCTACACTTGAAGAAAAAGCTCAAATGATTTCTAACCATTATGAATTCTAAAGTTTTTTCCATTAAGGGCTAGAAAGTAAATACTTGATGTTTCACAGGCCATGCAGCGTCTCTATCTCAATAACTCCACTCAACTGCACTCATGTGAAAACCACAGACTATGCATAAACGAATAAGTATGGCCATATGCCAATAAAACTTCACTTTAGGACACTAAACCTTGAATTTCACATATCCTTTTCATGTTATGCAATATTGTCCTTCTCTTGACTTTTTCAACCATTTAAAAACGTGAAAACTATTCTTAGCTTACAGGCTGTACAAAACAGGCAGCAGGCAGCTTTAGGTATGTAGTTTACAGACCCCCTAGTCAAGGGAATGTTTAATTGTTAATATTCCTTGCTGTCCTCCTTTGTAGAACAGGTTTGCATGTAGTTCACCCTTTGAGTCGAGATCTCTTTACAACAGAGGTCTCTTAGGCTAGCCAGCTTTGGGAGGCTGAAGTTTGTCTCCCACCCTTGGTACCCTGCGCTGTGGAAATGGGGCTCAGGGTCCGAATGCTTTTGCACAAATCCCTGGGGCAAAAGGCAGCTTGAGTGCTACTTTATCTCTCTGGATTTCTGGATTTGCATTACTTTTGGCCTCTGAATGTTTAAAACTTCTTGCCAGCTCAGTTAAACATTTTACCCATCATGGATTGCAGTTTTGAGTTAGGAGGGTTAGAGGATTTCACTTCTGCAGAAACAGAGATCCTCTAATCACAAATCATTTTTACTCACAATAGCCAAAAGCATTGTGTCATTTTACCCTCCTTCCTTCCTTTATAATTTTTTAAAAGTTTTGGAGGCTAAAGTCCTATGGAGACTTTTAGATTTCTTCCTAGGAGTTATACTTCACTCTAGGCTAACATCTCTTAATAAGAAAGAGTGTCAATATTGGTACAATAAATGTAATATTGTTTGGTTATTTATATAAGGTAGCTGTAAATGTAGGCAGAAACTTTAACCAAGATTTAATTACTGTTTAGAAACAAATCCTGGATCTATTATTAAGCGGTAAATAGAATTTTAAGTTAAATGAGTAAGGAATACCAACCAAATGGAGAAAATAACATTTCTAAGTAATGTAGATAACTTTGTCTGTTCAACCTAACTTAAAAGATGTAAGACCCTAACGAGATTTCACAGGCCATTAGCTTTATAAGGATTATTCAAGTTTCATTGTTTATATGCTCTGAACTGTCCACATTAGTGCAATTGCTGAAACATATTCACTAAATGAAGTTGGTGTAATCTAATTCAGAAGTATATCCAGAGTCTGACAAAATTGTTTTGTATGGATAGCCTCTAACAGGTCTTGCCAAATGAAGATTTATGCCGTCAATTCAGTTTTGAAGTGTCATTCAATCTGTACGTGAATTCCAAATTCCTTGCCCCCCTCCTTTTTTGGGGAAAACATTAAAGTTTATTGTCTTAGCAAATTTCAATTACACAGTTCAGTATTATTAACTATAGTCACCATGCTGTATATTAGATCCTTAGACTTTATATCTGAAATTTTGTACCCTTTTATGTACTATTAGCCACCCCAATAGTACTGCCAGCCCCTGGCAACCACTATTTTAGTGTTTCTATGAGCTTTCTTTTTTCCTATTGAATACATGCAGTATTTGTCTTTCTGTCTAGCTTCTTTCACTTAGTACAATGTCCTTGAGCTCTATCCATATTGTTGCAAATGGTAGAATTTCGTTCCTTCTTGTCGCAGAGTAACATTCTGTTACGTGTGTGTGTGTGCACGCGCGCACGTACACACGCGCATGTGTGTATCACATCCACGCACGCGCATGTGTGTATCACATCTTCTTTACCCCTTTATCCATTGATGGACACTTGGGTTGTTTCCATATCTTAGCTTTTGGAAATAATGCTGCAATAGACATAGAAGTACAAATACCTCTTCAATATCCTGCTTTCATTTCCTTTGGACCATGGCCCTTTCTTGATATAATTAAAACAAAATCTGGACTACCAACATAATTCAGGTTTTATACACATGTCACTTTTGGTAGCCAGGCTTATTTTATTTTAGATGGCCTAAGACTGTTGGATTAAGAATGCGGCTGACCTTTGTCCCTGTCCTGTGAGGTGCTCTCTAAATCCTTGGAACTTCCCCAGTGATAGAAGTGTTTTTGTTAGTCATGGTGGGCTCCAAGAGAGTTTCTGTTAATGAGATGAGTCAGGACAGGGGCTGGACAAGCCAGAAAAACCAGTCATGTGATTAGAGGGTTGGGACTTTTGAGCCACATATCAGCTCAACCACCAGGAAGGAGAGGTAGGGACAGAGAATGAATTGAACCTCATGGACAATGATTCAATCATGCTTATGTAGTGACACCCCGGTAAAAATTCTGGACACTGAAGCACAGATGAGCTCCCCTGGTTAGCGATACTCTATGCACTGTCATACATCAATGGGGGATTGGGAGGGAATGTTCTGACTACATGGGGAGAGGACATGGAAACTTCGTATTTGGGACCCTCCCAGACTTCACTCTAAGTGTCTCTTCTTTTGGCTGGTTCTGACATGTATCTTTTTTGATAAAATAAAACTATAATCTGAATATAGTGCTTTCCTGAGTTCTGTGAGTAGCTCTAGTGAATGATCAAACCTGAGGGAGTCATGGGAACCTCCCAAATTTGTAACCAGCTGGTCACAAGTGAGGGTAGCCATAGGAATTCTCAAGTTTGCAGCTGGTATCTGAAATGAGAGTAGTCTTGTGAAGCACTGTACCCTTAACCCATGAAGTTTGGTTAATTCTATCTAGGTAGTTAGTATCAGAATTGCACCACAAAGGCTGGCTTTACTATATTTACTGACATATCTATTCCTGAGCTAAAGAGTAAACCTATTTTGCATTATAAAATTTCTTAAAAAGCATCGCAATGGTAGTAGTGAATATTTCTTTTCTTTTCTTTGAGATTTTATTTACTTATTTGACAGAGAGAGCCACAGCAAGAGAGGGAACACAAGCATGGGGAGTAGAAGAGGGAGAAACAGGCTTCCCTCTGAGGAGGGAGCCCAATGTGGAGGCTCGATCCCAGGACCCACCCCCCCAATCAGGCTCTCTGCTCAGCAGGGAGCCTGCTTCCCCCTCTCTCTCTGCCTGCCTCTCTGCCTACTTGTGATCTCTCTCTCTGTCAAATAAATAAATAAAATCTTAAAAAAAAAAAAAAGAAAGAAAGAAAATATAGATATGAGAGTCTTTAAAAGTGATTTTGGAGCCATGGGAGCAAATAAGATCATTAAGTAGGAGTCTCTAAAGAAAGAGCTAAGACCAAGAAAGGAATCCAGAGAACACCAGTATCTGAGGAGTAGACAGAATTAGAACATATAGAAATTCAAGAGAAAATCGTCTGCATCTAGTAGCAGATTGTTCTCTGGTTTAATAACATGCAGGTCATTAGAGACCATGGCAAGAATAGTTTCACTGAAACAGAGATGGAAGTCAGGCAAAATGGATTAAGAAAAGAGAGGGGGAAAAAAAATAAAAATAAATTAAAAAAAAAGAAAAGAGAGGGGACAAGGAATCCGAGATGCCCTCTGATAATACTTTTAATACACTTGTATGTGAAAGGAAGGAAAAGTATAGGCAAATAGCTAGATGGGGGCAATTTCCTCTAATTCCCTACAATTAGAGGAAAGCTGTTCTGATTATTCTTAAGATGTATACATTCTCATAAGCTAAAGGGAAAAAACAAGCAGGGAGAGAGAAGTTGAAATTATGAGAAAGAGTAACAAGTGAAGCAAGGTTTCTGTGAATGTGGGAGAAGAGATTCAAAGCAATCCAGACAAGGGGTAGAGGAATATATGCTTATCAAACAAGATGAAGAATACTTTATTCTGGTGGGGAGGGACAATGGCAGGGAAAGCACTACAAAGAGAAAATTTAAGTTACAATTCAAAGATAAATTATTTACAGGACAGGGAATTCAGGGACAATGGAATTCCAACTAATTAACCTGATCATCTTTAAAAATGATACACAAGTAACAATTTCTGTACATTCTCCACAGAGGAGTACCATACAAAATATCAGGCCCAAAGAATAAGAAGTATTTCCATGTCATGTTTCCTTTTCTTCAGGATGCCAGGAATTCGCTATTGCTGTTTCTGCTGAGTGCACAGAAAGAACGGCCACACTGCAGAGGGGTACTTACAACATTTTAAACTAAACTAGTAGTTACTATTCATTTTTCTAGGAAGACAGTTTCATAAAAATAGCCCACAAAAACTGACTGGATTCATCCTCTAACTAAAATTGTACAATAGAACTTAAGCAGTTTGCATAAAGAAAAAAAAAGCCACACTGAAGTGATGATGTTAAGCAGCGGGCTAGAATCCTTACAAGGTGAGTGACTCATTCCTGCACACCAACATCACTGGGTACCTGATTCACATTTATGCCTCTGCAAAGTACAAATTACTTCATGTGATGGACCCTCAAGATTGCTTGCAAATTAGAAAATCGAATCCAGAATATCAAGTGTCTATTTCATTCTTTTTTTAAAAAGATTTTATTTATTTATTTGACAGAGAGAGAGATTGCAAGTAGGCAGAGAGGCAGGCAGAGAAAGGGGGGAAGCAGGCTCCCCGTTAAGCAGAGAGCCCGATGTGGGGCTCGATCCCAAGACCCTGAGACCATGACCGGAGCAGAAGGCAGAGGCTTCAACCCACTGAGCCACTCAGGTGCCCCTACTTCATTCATTTAATAAAGCAATAACTATGTCCCAATTGCAAAAATGAAGAGAACATGGCCTCTGCCTTTCAGGAGTACAAACTCTATTGGTGGACCTGAAAACAATGAATTACTATAAGAGGGTATAAGCTTCTAGGTGTAGGAATGAAAATACAAAAAAGGTCATGCTTTAGGTCCGAGACTATAAGAAAGGTTTCCTGGAACACAGAATATATAAGCCAACTCTTGACAATGAAGGGGAGCCTACCTGAAGGATGGCTGTAGGGGTGCTCAAGAGAGTGGGAACAGCAGGAAAATGGTGACAGCAAGAAAAATCTGACTTCTAAGAAGTGGGTTTCGGATGGCTGCAGTAAAGGATATAGAACAGGAGACTGGAATAAGGATTGGAAAAATAGGAAAAACCTAAATTTTAGAAAGTCTGTATATTATTCTAAGGAATTTGGACTTTTATATGTAGATATGGCAGAAGGACTGAGGAATTTTAAAGAGATTACTACGAAATTTCTTGTGAGAGAGCACACTATTGCAGTGTAAAAGATGGTTTGGGGCAATACCTGAGATAGGGAGACTGGTCAGGCACTATTCCACGTGCCCGTGAGAAATGACAAAAGGTAGGATTAAAACTTGAGCAGTGGACATGGAGAGTACTGGAAAGATTTACGAGTTATTTAGGAGCCAAAACTAACAAGACACGAAGAACAATTAATTAGGGGATAAGAGTGAGCATTCTTACTGTTAGTCTATTGCTAAGAAGCTGGCATTCTGGGTAACCTAGAAACTCCAGTCTGTAAGGGCTCAAGTCCACCTGAAGTGCTGTTCCATCTGCAACAAGCTAGCATCCCTGGACAGTACCCCATCAAAACAATCCCCCTAAACTGTGACATAAATAAACTGATGTGATTATCTGGTTGGTAGTCAAACATCCAGAAAGAGCTTCCATGTGTTACCTATATACTGTAAAAAGAACAGCATTAGACCAAGCTATTAGAGCAGTAATCGGTATAATTACTCTCCCCCACCCTATTCTTCCTGTACTAATGTACCTCTGTTATAGTATGTATCACTATTTATTGCCAACTTGTCCCTATGGAGCACAGCTGTTTATGCTGTTTTCCCCACCTGAGTACAACCTCTAGAGGGTAAAGATAGTAACTTTCACTTCCCTGTATCCCCAAGAGTACACAATATATAGCCTTATGCATGAGAGGCACATCAATATTTTTTGTATTGAAGCAGGCACAATTACGGCCAATTAGGTATTCCAGGGCTTCAAATTAGTTGTGGAAGAACTTCTGCTAAATCTTTTCATGTGATGAACACTCATGAGTGTGCAGGAATCTGTCAAAAAATGTGATCCTCCAGCAATAAGTCAGTCTAGCTCTCAGGAGGCTTTTTGGGGGGATGGGTGTAAAACTATTGCCCAAAGATCTGCAAAAATGTGTAATAACCTCAGCTCCCTCCATGCCTATTCATTCTTGTGTCCAGCTGGTTATAAGAGGGGAGAAAAATCCCCAACTCATTCTAGTTCTGTTAAAATCTCACCATAAAGTGGGGCTTTTGTTAGTAATAATCCAATGTGATGACAGCCCTACAAAGGCCAGATGAAAGCTCTCCTAGAACCTATTTTTTCATGGTTTTCAACGTCAAACTGAATGTAGAGTCCTGTTAACACAGAGCTAAATTTATTTTTATTTCTCTGACATTTGACAGAACTTCTAAATGTAAGAAACTGGTTCCAGTTTGGATTGATGTCAGGTTCTAATCAATCCCTGCTCTCCTCTTTCCCATTTAACTGTGTTCATGGTCATCCACATTGATTTATATAATCAACACATCTCAAAGTACTTTGCCATTGAGTATATTCAAGACTGATTATCCCCTCAGACATACGTCACTACATTTCCCTGTTGCGAGGCTCTCTCCTCTTGATTCAATTAAGCACACCATTACTGGACTGCTCTTATTAAGCAGCACTTTCACCAAGACATTCTACAAACACTCACTCATTTAGCATTTTTTATAACCAAAGCACTGATACAGGTGTTACAGAGAACGTAAAGACAAAACACTGCCCCTTTCCCTTAAAATCTAGTCTAACTAGAGAAATAACCTAAGATACTAAAAGAAATCAAAGGAGGAAGGAAAAAAATTGCAGCTTAGGTGAGGTGGGAAGATACTATAGATGAGGAGCTTCTAAACTACAATTTAAAGAGTGAGATTCCTGTGGGATAAAGTAGGAAAGGAATACTCCAGGTGAAGGCAACAATACTGAACAGTGGGCAGCCATTAATATTGAGGCATGGTATCAAACAATTAAAGAAGACTATTAAACATCGGGGCATGAATCTCAGCACATGTTGTCCAGTGAAAACCACTCTTTAAAGTGCTATTTCAGCATGTAATGATATGGCATGTATCACTTAAAACAAACAAAAAGTCAAGTAATACCAGATCCAGGGTATCTATTGAAGCAGAAACACAGCAGGTGAAAAAGTTTAAGAAATAGGCAATTGGTCACTGGGCCACCATAATCAGCCGAGCAGTTGTATGCAGTCCATGTGAATGGACTGCCAACTCCTAAAGTTGCCCCACCTGTTCAAAAGTACTCACTGACCCTGACAGTTTCAGACATGTAAGTACTTAGCTCTTTGGAGGTCTTGCTTTGCAAAAGGAACTCATTTAAGGTGACATGGAGCTGAGGGCAAGAAATCAAGTCTCCCTCAGAAGACTGGAATCAGTTGTATGGTTTGATCTTCTGAAATAACAAGGTGGAGATGCATGTGGTGATGGGTGATGAACGAGGTACGAGATGAGGAACTCGATTACTGGGAAACACAGGGAGGCCAGACAGAAACCCAGATGAACAGAAAGTGAATAAAAATGTTGAGTGATGCCAGTATCAAGATCAAGTATGATTCCGAGTATAATTTCTATGGCCCCAGCGTATTACAAAGCCAGGCCCCCCCAAAACCGCCAATCTACTTACGGAGTTTAACTGGCCATACAACAAAATTATTAGAAACTGAAAAATGTCATCGCATCATTATTCAAGAAAAAAATGTTCAAAACTTAGGTTTTGTTTAAGCTATTAATGTCACTTTCTTCTTTCATTAAAAGTAACATTTCAGCTACATTATAATTTTTAAGACCTTCCTTTATTCTGGAAATCCATGCTTTCGAAGTACCAAATATTCTAATTGCAAATTCATTTTATGGGGAGGGAGAATGGTCCTGAAGTGCAATTTTACCTGAACACATAAATTGTGTAAAACCAACTAACCAGAGAAAACCTTTGTTCAGTAGTAATATTAACCAATATTAACTGGTTACTAAATTGCAGGCCTTTTGACATATACTTTACTCATATTATTATATTTAATCCTCACAAAAACCTAAAGACAGTAACATTTATAATGGTAGCTAATATTTACTGACTACTAAGTATAAGACACTATTAAAAATACTTTATATGGACTACTTCCTCATTTAATCCACATGACAGTCCTATGATATAAGAACCCTTATTATTTACATTTTACACGTAATGTAACTAAAAATTTGGGAACTTTCCTAAGGTCACTAGTACTAGTAAGAGAAGCCAGAACTCAAGTCCTATTGTCTGACCCCAAAGCCCAGGCTCTTGACCACAGCTTTTTACTGCTTCTGCAATTGGCATACTTGGAATAAACAATATTTTTGACACTACTGTTAGAATTCCATCAAATATTATTTAATGAATACCTCAAGAGGAACAATAGCCAGAAGAAAAGATATGATTAAAACTGATTCTATATGAGCCTGAGTCCCCATAAACCATTATTTTCAGAAAAAATTTTTGAATTGTTTTTAAAAAATTTTATTTATTTGAGAGAGAGGGGGAGGGAGCAGGAGCTGCGGGAGGGTCAGAGGGAGAAGCAGACTCCCCGCTGAGTAGGAAGCCTGACATGAGGCTCTCGAGCCAAAGGCAGCCATTTAACCAACTGAACCACCAAGGCGCCCCTATTTTCAGAAAATTTAATGAGCTCTGACAATGAGTTTTAATAAAATGCTAAAAAGAAACAATCCTATTCAAAGAAAAAACAGAAAATATTACTACAAACAAACCAAAAACCAAATAAATTCAAGTAAAAATCCAAGGAAATAAAGTTAGGGTAAATCATATCCTATGCCTGCCTAGGATTCAGAAAATCCAAACCAAATCCACTCCAAGAAAATTAAGTTTGTGGAAATTCTGCAGTTGCACATAGACAGGGGTTTAATTTTGGTTGAAAATGTTTCTAGTTTTATTGTGGAAAAGAAATCACTCTCTGTAAGTATGATAAGTGACCATACTGCTAAATTTGAATAACTCAAGGTCTATACAGTTTATTAGTATACATATTTAATCACAATTCATGCAGTTTAAAAAATTATATTCCGGTTATGTTAATTTTCAGGCTTAAGGAATTATTATATTGCTCCTTCTCATCAAATATATTAAAAGAGGGAAAGTAGGGAAGGAGGAGGAACACAAGAGACTTACTGTTGGGGTTTAGAACAAGCAACACAAAGGCCACAATGTGGGGCGCCTGGGTGGCTCAGTGGGTTAAAGTCTCTGCCTTCAGCTCGGGTCATGATCTCAGGGTCCTAGGATGGAGCCCCGCATCGGGCTCTCTGCTCAGCAGGGAGCCCGTTTCCGCCTCTCTGCCTGCCTCTGCCTACTTGTGACCTCTCTCTGTCAAATAAATAAATAAATAAAATCTTTAAAAAAAAAAAACAAAACAAAAAACAAAGGCCACAATGTGCAAAGAGCCCAGGTTCATTACTGATCTAGAATGCTTTCCATTCTAACCCACTGCTTCCACAGAAGGAAGTTCTGAATCCCATAATGTATGTTAGAAACTACTGAGCTTAAAGCATTCATTTTACTGATAGCAAAACCAGTTCAACTTACACAGTTACTGGTAACAGAGCCAGAAGTGGGCATCCTGCCCATGGACATTCTCTTTGCAGGTAACTATATTCTTTAAGCATATAGTCATTGTTGTACACATATTAAGGCCCATTTAGAAGATGGGTTTAACTTACTTACAAGTACAGATTCAGCAGTTAAATAACACTGTGGTGCAGGAAATAAATACTTCTCCTTTTAAAAAATAAATTTACTTAGAAATATTTTTAATTAATGCTAATTTTTTTCATCAGAACTGCAAATTAAAACCATGAGATATCACTACACACCCACTAAAATTCAAAACACTCACAATACCAAGTGTTGGCAAGGGCATGGAGAAATTAGAACCGTCAGCAGTTGGCAGAAACATAAATTATACAAGTCCTCTAGAAAATTGTCTGGTACTATCTACTAAAGTAAAAATACAAATCCTACTACTTAACAATTCCAATTCCTACATATTGTCCCAACAGAGATGAGTGTTTGTAAAGTCTAACAAAAGACAAATACAATATTTATTCATATTGGCCCCAAACTAACTTAAATGTCCATCAATAATACAAGAAGATAGTAATATGTTCATAAATGGAATACTACTCAGCAAAGAAAAAGAATAAACTAAGCAACATCAAACTACACGGATCTCACAGGAATAAAGGTGAGCCAAAGAAGCCAGACATGAAAGAAGGCATAATACATGATTCCATTCATAAGAACAGACAAACTGATATATGGGATTAGAAGCCAAGTAATGGTTACCTTGGCGTGGGGAAGGACTTCCTGGGAAGAGACAGAGAGAACCTTCTGGAATGCTAGAAATGTTCCCTATCTTGAACTGGGTAATGGATACATGGCTGTACACAAATGTAAGAATTCATCCAATTTTACACCTAGGATTTTGAGGATGTTACTATATGTAAGGTATATCTCATCTCCACAGCACTCTTTTACTCAACTTTCTGTTGAGATTAATCCATGTTGTTTTGTGTTAGTAGTACATTCTTTCTCTTTATTGCAGAGTATTGTATGAATATACCAATGTCCCATAACTATCCTTTTTATTTTTGTTGGGCATCTAAAAGTTTTTATAAGACTAAATTTAATTTTTAGATCCCCAATGAACATTGACTCCGCTCACTATATTTCATTTACTAAAATATTATTTCCATATTAGCCATCTTATACTTTAAGTATTAACAAATTGTCAGGCAACACTTATTTGGCGCTGACCAAGTCTACAGTGCTGAACTCTGTGACAGAATGATAACCAAAGGTTTTCTCAGAAAGAGCACCTCAGAGTATAACAATATTTGTTGAAGATGACCTTTTTGTGAATCAGTAAAATATGGTATCTAGGGGCGCCTGGGTGGCTCAGTGGGTTAAAGCCTCTGCCTTTGGCTCAGGTCATGATCTCAAGGTCCTGGGATCGAGCCCCACATTGGGCTCTCTGCTCAGCGGGGAGCTTGCTTCCCCCTCTCTCTTCCTGCCTCTCTGCCTACTTGTGATCTCACTTTCTCTGTCAAATAAATAAATAAAATCTTAAAAAAATATATGGTATCTAATGGATTGATCTTAAAGTAATGAACTTGTAATTATTTCATATAACTATTGTGAAAAGGGAAAAAAGAATAAGAATCAGTCTAAGAGGGATGGAGAAGGCTAATTCTCATAATCTGATGGACTCTGTAGATAATGATAAAATTAATTTCAAACTTTATTATTAGTCAATATTTATTAAGTCTTTACCAATTGCCAGGTACTATGCTAAGCCCTTTATATGTAGTCTTTCATTTAATCCTCACACCAATCCTATGAGAGGTGGTACTATTATCTCCATTTCATAGATGAAGCAACTTGAGATTTAGAAAGGCAACAAGGAAATTACTGAGTGAAAACTCCTGGACTTAAGCCAAGGTCTCAATGACCCTAAAATCTTAATTCTTTTTTTTTTTTTTTTTTTTAGAGGGAGAGAGAGGGGAGAAACAGAGGGAAATGGAGAGAATCTCAAGCAGACTTCCCATTAAGCATGGAGCATGATGTGGGGCTTGATCACAACCCTGAGATCATGACCTGAGCTGAAATCAAGAGTTGGATGCTTAACTGACTAAGCCACCCAGGCGCCCCTAAAATCTTAATTTTTAACCATTAAGCAAACTTTCCTCTGCAGAGTCATTCCCTTATAAATAAAAAATTTACTTGTAATTTATTTACATATGTATTTACATATATAGATGTGCATTCATTCAGTAAGCATATATCTACTGAGCTTATGCCAAAATACTGTTCATATTAGTAAACCAAATGGACCAAAAAAAAAATTTCCGCCTTTATGGTATTTATATTCTAGTAGAAGGGCACTGACAATAAAAATGGACACAATAAATAAGTATATCACCCAGTTATGTTTGAAGGTGAACAGTGCTATGGGGGAAAAGAGCAGATGAAGCAATTGGAAGTGTATAGTTCTTTGTTTCTTTATTTTTTCCCTGTATCCCAGCAAAACTCAACTCTGGCTGTATAGTTTTATAGTTTTTGTAGCAGGAAGTGAGTTTAGAGAAGCAGGACAGTGGTATAGTAAGTGGGAGCATGTGGCTAATATACAGCCTGGTAGGTCCTTTTTAAAATTTTTGCCTTTGAGTGATGGGGAAACCACCTTCCTTCTCCAACTAAATCTTGGCTATTTGCCATATGCTTCCCTGAATATACCTTAAAAGGGTACTGTGTAGTTGTTTAAATGTAAGAAGAGTGAAACTATGTATCCCCAATTCTACCTTTTTATCAACAGACTTTGGAGGAAGGAATTACCAAATATAACTTCTCCTAAAGCAATTCTATCTTTAATTATCACTATTTGTGAATTGATATAAAATAATGACTATCAATCAATTTGGGGTCTCTATGCTCTAAGAATATTTTTTTTTAAAGATTTTATTTATTTATTTGACAGAGAGAGATCACAAGCAGGAAGAGGCAGGCAGTGAGAGGGGGAAGCAGGCTCCCCGCTGAGCAGAGAGTCTGATGTGGGGCTCGATCCCAGGACCCTGAGATCATGACCTGAGCCAAAGGCAGAGGCTTTAACCCACTGAGCCACCCAGGCGCCCCTCTACGCTCTTAAGAATATTAATCAAGATTTCCTCTAACCATGAGGCAATCTCTGGGAACATGTAGGTTAAAAGGCCAACTTCATAGTAAAATAATATTCTTTATTCACAATGAGGTCAGATGGAGTTTACCCAGGAGCCCTGATGTCTTCTTTTCAATAGACAAACAATGAACTCAAATAAGAAAATTGAAAGATGACTTCTTTTAGATGTAAGTTCATTACAATTTGTTTATAATATAATGCAGTATCTCAACTGTTATCATTTTAAAATATAACTACTATATGATGTGTTTATGACAATGGAATGGAAAAGCCGTCAGTATTAACTTATGATTATCTACATCTTTCATATTTTATGACTACTGCCTGAAGGTCACAGATTAGATATAAGGAAGAATTTCTGACAGTGTGGGTACTAAAAATGAGTTACTGAGAAAGGTTATGAAAACAGCTTAAAGATCTTTCAGGAAAAGCATAAATGTTCACCCTCAGGGACAATTTGGTACTCTCCTACCTGCAAGCAGGAATATAAAGAAGAAAACTAAAGAGTTTTCTCATTTATCCTTGTTATTCTTTAAAATAAAAAGGCTCTCACTTCAACCTTTTTTTTTTTTTTTTTGGCTCTAGAATTGCATTTCTTTATAACCATCCCCTTTTCTGCTAGATGTGAGATTCAAATTTGCTATGACATTATCAATATATATTCTGACTGTTTTCATTATCATCAAAATAATGCTACCATATTAATTAAAAACTGAAACTGTTTTAAGGAGAAATTCTCAAAGCTCTGCCTAAATTAGGTGAAGAAATGATATCATTTAATCAGCTATATACTTAGCTATGTTTTGTTAATCTGTTACTTAGATGAGGGGTTTATCTTTCTTTTTTTTTTTTTTTTT
>CM053606.1:74392870-74405589 GCA_028646535.1 Procyon lotor | reverse complement strand
GCCACCCCAGACCCTGCCCCTGGATGTGGGCCAGGGCCCTCCAGAGCCTGCCACCCGTTCCCCAGGACTTTTATCCCCCACCTTCCGGCCAGGGGCCTCCTCCGCCCAGACTGTGCCCCCACCTCTGCCCAAGCCACCCCGGTCTACCAGCCGTTTCCCCAGCCGCTCCCCCAACCGCTGTAACCCTGTATTAATGAAATGTTGTTTGTGAAAGCAACATAAACTAAGTCTGACTAAATGAGACATAAAAGAAATTCATTTGAAAGATAATGATAAACCATCAACAAAGGCAATCGATGGAATAGGAGAAAATATTTGCAAATCATATATCAGAAAAGGGGTCAATATCCAAAATATATAAAGAATTTGTAGAACTCAATAGCAAAAGAAAAAAATCTGATTAAAAGATGGGCAGAAGATCTGAATAGACATTTTCTTAAAGAAGACATATCGATGGCTAATAGGCACATGGGAAGATGTTCAACATCACTAATCATCGGGGAAATGTAAATCAAAATCACATTGAGATATCACCTCACACGTGCTAGAATGGCCATTATAAAAAATACAAGAAATAATCAGAATATTTTTAAAGATTTGAGAGAGAGAGAGGGAGAGAGAGAGCATGAGTGGAGCTCAGGGCAAAGGCAGAAGCAGGTGCCCCACCGAGCAGGGAGCCCAACATTGGGCTCCATCCCAGGACTCTGGGATCATGACCTGAGCCAAAGGCAGACACTAGACTGAGTCATTCAGGCGCCCTTATACTTCAACTTTTAAAAATTGGGGAAAAGAAAGAAAGATAATAAGGAGCTTTTAAAAGGGAAGGCTGGGAACCCACTCTAGGAAAGAAATGGCAGGAATCAAAGGGTATTAGGCAGCAGGAGGCACAGCTGGGATTGTGCCACAGGAACTGTATGGATATGCTGCCACCGGCTGCTTCTACCCTACCATAAAGAATGTCTGAATTGTCTGTGACGTGGAGATGGAGCCCACAGTGACTGAGCTAAGGCCACAGGACCACAGCTTAGATGACAGGGCACGGGTGGAGGGAAGATCTGGCTCCTTGAGCTTCTATAGCAAGCATTTCAGCTCTGCCTCTCAGAAACCTTATCTCTTGGGAGAATCATAAAAGGCAATGTCCAGGGGCATCTGGGTGGCTCAGTCAGTTGAGTGACTGCCTTCTGCTAAAGTCGTACTCTCAGGGTCCTAGGGTCAAGCCCCACATTGGGCTCCTGGCTCAGCAGGGAGTTTGCTTCTTCCTCTACCTCTGCCCCTGCTCCTGCTCTCTCTCTCTCTCTTTCACTCTCCTGTGTGCATGCTCTCTTTAATAAATGAATACAATCTTTTTTTTTTTTTAAAGGTAATGTCCAGAAAGAATTTACTGCAGCTGATGTTGAAGAGGTAACTGCCTATGTTCTCCTCTAGGATTTTTGATGGATTCCTGTCTCACATTGAGGTCTATCAGCCATTTTGAGTTTACCTTTGTGTGTGGTGTAAGGGAATAGTCCAGTTTCATTCTTCTATATGTAGCTGTCCAATTTTCCCAGCATCATTTTTTGAAGAGACTGTCCTTTTTCCACTGGATATTTTTTCCTGATATGTCAAAGATTAGTTGACCATAGAGTTGAGGGTCCATTTCTGGAGTCTCTATTCCATTCCATTGGTCTATGTGTCTGTTTTCATGCCAGTACCACGCTGTCTTGACGATCACAGCTTTGTAATATAGCTTGAAGTCAGGCAAGATGATGCCCCCAGTTTTTTCTTTTTTATCCTTCCCTTGGCAATTCAGGGTCTTTCTGGTTCCATACAAATTTTAGATTTTTTGTTCCAGCTCTTTGAAAAATGCCAATGGTATTTTAATTGGGATGGTATTGAAAGGGTAAATAACTCTGGGGAGGATAGACATTTTAGCAATGTCTATTCTTCCAATCCACGAGCATGGGAATATTTTTCCATCTTTTTGTGTCTTCCTCAATTTCTTTCATAAGTGTTCTGTAGTTTTTAGAATATATATCCTTTATCTCTTTAGTTAGGTTTATTCCTAGGCATCTCATGTTTTTTGTTGCTATGGTGAATGGAATTGATTCCTTAATTTCTCTTTCTACAGTTACATTGTTGGTGTCTAGAAAAGCAACTGACTTCTGTGCATTGATTTTTGTATCCTGCCGCAATACCGAACTGCTGTACGAGTTCTGGTAATTTGGGGGTGGAGTCTCTCGGGTTTTCCACATAAAGTATCATGTACTCTGTGAAGAGGGAGAGTTTGATTTCTTCTTTGCCAATTTGATTGCCTTTTATTTCTTTTTGTTGTCTGGTTGCTGAGGCTAGGCCTTCTAGTACTATGTCGAACAATAATGGTGAGAGTGGGCATCCCTGTCATGTTCCTGATCTTAAGGGAAAAGCTCTCAGCTTTTCCCCATTGAGAATAATATTCACTGTGGGCTTTTCATGGATGGTTTTATGATATTAAGGAAGGTTCCCTCTATCCCTATACTCTAAAGAGTTTTAATCAGGAGTGGATATTGTATTTTGTCAAATGCTTTTTCAGCATCACTTGAGAGGATCATACGGTTCTTGTCTTTTCCTTTATTGATGTGCTCTACCACACTGATTGATTTGTGAATGTTAAACCACCCCTGCATCACAGGCATAAAACCCACTTGGTTATGGTGAATAACCCTTTTAATGTATAGTTCAATCCTATTAGCTAAGATCTTGTTGAGTATTTTGGCATCTATGTTCATCAGGGATCTTGGTCTGTAATACTCCTTTTTGATGGGGTCTTTGCCTTGTTTTGGGATCAAGGTAATGTTGGCTTCATAGAAGGAGTTGGGAGTTTTCCTTCCATATCTATATTTTGGAACAGCTTCAGTAGAATAGGTATTGTTTCTTCTTTAAATGTTTGGTAGAATGCCCCTGGAAAGCTGTCTGGCCCTGGACTTTTGCTTTTGGGGAGGTTTTTGATTACTGCTTAAATTTTGTTACTGTTTATTGGTCTATTCAGATCGTCTATTTCTTCCTGTTTCAGCCTTGGTAGTTTGTGGAGGATAAGCAATAGCACAGAGGACCATAGGAAAAGGGAGGGAAATCCAAAGGGGGAGAAATCAGAAAGGGAGATGAACCATGAGAAACTGTGGACCCTAAGAAACAATCTGGGGGTTTCAGAGGGGAGGAGGGTGGGGGAATGGGGTAACAAGATGATGGGTATTGAGGAGAGCATGTGCTATGATTGAGCACTTGGTGTTATACTTAACTAATGAATCACTGAATACTACATCAAGGATAATTATGTACTATACAATGACTAACTGAACATAATAAAAATAAATAAACTATTTATAGTAATAAAAAAGGCAATATCCATTATATAAATTGAGTGATTTTATTTATTTAAATTCAATTTAATTAACATATAGTGTATCATTCATTTCATCAGCTGCATATAATATCCAGTGCTTATTCCATCAAGTGTCTCCTCAATGCCCATCACACAGTAACCCTATTCCCCCACCCACCTCCTCTCCAGCAACCCTGTTTGTTTCCTATAAAAACTGAATGATTCTAAAACAAACCCAAATCATATTGTTTGTTATAATATCTTGTGATAAAAAATAAATATACAAAAATATAATGCAATAGTATGAAGATAGATAAGTCAATAAGGTTGAATAATGCCTCCCCCACTTCAGGATAACTGAAGATATCCACATTGTAATCTTCAAAATTTCTAAATATGCTGTTTATATGGCAAAAGGGACTTTTCCCATGCGATTAAGTTAAGGATTGAGATGGAGAGAATAACCTGAATTACCTGAGTGGGTAAATATAATCAGAGTTCTTACAAGAGAGAGCAGGGGGACTAAAGGCAGTCTAAAGATACGTGATGATGGAAGCAGGAGGATGGAGAGATGTGAGTGAGCCAAGGAATGCAAGAAGCCTTTGGAAGCAAGAAAAAGCGGGAAATAGATTCTCCCTTAGAGTGTTCAGAAGAAACTAATGCCAGAATACTTGGCTGGCTCAGTGGGTACAGGATACAACTCTTGACCTCAGGGTTGTAAGTTCAAGCCCCATGTTGGGTATAGAGATTACTTTAAATAGAAAGAAAGAAAGAGAGAAAGAGAGAAACCCCTTCTGACACGTTTGACACCTTGACTTTAAGTCTGTCACCTTGACTTTAAGTCTCTAAGATCCAGTTTGGCCTTCTGACCTACAGAGCTATAAGAGAAGAAATTGTGCTGCTTTCAGCTGCTAAGTTTCTGGTAATTTTATTTATTTATTTATTTATTTATTTATTTATTTTCGTTAGTTATTTAAATTAAATTTTTTTTTTTTAAAGATTCTATTTATTTGACAGCGAGAGAGGGAACACAAGCAGGGGGAGTGGGAGGGGGAGAAGTAGACTTCCAGTAGAGCAGGGACCCGGATGTGGGGCTTGATCCCAGGACTCTGGGGTCATGACCTGAGCCAAAGGCAGACACTTAACAACTAAGCCACCCAGGCAACCCAGTTTTTGATAATTTACTATAGCAGCCATAGGAAGCTAACACAATGGATAAAGAGGAAATCTTAGCCATTTAAACTTTCTAGTAAAACACAGAATTCTAGGTAGATAGGAGATTCCAGAAAATGGAAAATAGAATACAAAGACACTTTATGATCACTAACTGCAGTTCTTTGTTATTGTCAGTGCAACTATGGCTTACTTTAGTTTATTCTACCAGCCAAATTCTTTGACAATGGTATCAACATAGTGGTATTTGGGCTACAATTCCAAGAACCCATATGTTCCTAGGACCTATGAGTATGCCTACATGCATAGAAGAAAGAAGGTCTGTCTATTACCAAACATAACGTGAGGACAAAAATTGAAAAAAATACTATTGTACTATGCTTAATTGTCATCTGGCTTTGATGAGCCTTCTAATGTCGTTACATTTCTTTTATAGAGGTTAAGTTTATAGAATGTGCTACTTTGAGCATGTAAGAGAAACAAAACAAGAAGGGTAAATACTTAAACTTCATATATTTTTAAATAACTCAGTAAGCCATAGAAATTAATCACTCTTCATTAAAAGAGATATGGACCTTTTAAAATATGTTTTTCAATATTTGTAGCTTAGAACAAGTTCTATCATTAAAGCTATTTTGAAGGAAGAAGACTTGCAATAATTTTTTTCCCTTTCCTCCCCCTTAATAATCATTAAAAATGGTTTTCATCTGTAAGAAGTCCTAGTCATGCTATGATAGCAAACCTCCCTATCCTTATCCAGATCCCCTCTCAAATAGAAACTAATAATTCTGATTTTTATCCAGAATGATATCAAAAAAGCCCTGTATCAAAAGCAGTTGGGTCATTGAAGGTAAAACATATCTCTGGCTGCCAGTTCCCTTCAGTCATTTGTCCAAGGGCCTGGGTTACATGTAAAGATATCCAAATAGCCTTTCCCACCTGTGGTAGCTGAGTTCAGAGTAAACACTTTTAAGACTTAAATTAATCCTCTCCCTGCACTGAAGTGAAAATAGAGGGTTTGGTTCTTGAAAAGTCATTTAAAAAACTAAATACAATGGAATACAATATTCTGTTATATAGAGATAAAAGAAAGATATATCAGTGACAGAGATATATAAAATGAAACAATATTTAGCGCTTTTGAAAAAAGGGAACATATTGATGGGAAATAGTCTTCATTTTTATTTTTTAATTTTTATTTATTTATTTATTTTTAAGATTTTATCTATTTGACAGAGAGACAGAGAGATCACAAGCAGGCAGAGAGGCAGGCAGAGAAAGAGGGGGAAACAGGCTCCCTGCTGAGCAGAAGGCAGAGGCTTTAACCCACTGAGACACCCAGGCGCCCCTAGTCTTCATTTTATATTAATGAATTTGTTTTTGTGTGAAAACTAATCTTTTGTTTCCCATAATGGGTAGGTGAGATGAAGCAGCTTTTTGTGAGTTTAATAATCTCATGTCCTCTTTTTTTGGAAACCCACTGGACATCTGATTCAAAGACATAAAAAAAATTGCTTTAAGTTACATTTGATTAACCAAGTCACATAAAACCCTTTTAAGCTATATAGTAGCTTTAATAGTCGAAGCCTAATGTTATTCTCCCCAAATTGTAACACTTTTAAAAGCACCTAATCGTATCACTTAAAAAGTCAGTTTATAAAGAAAAAAACAATTATCCTCATTTTTCTGAACAGGACTTCACTCAAATAATATTTTGACTTTTAGTGAATCTTGGAAGCAATAGTTTAGTTCATAGAATTATTATGCATTGAGAGGCAGGGTGGGGGGGTCGTGAGGGTAGGGGGAAAAATGAAACAAGATGGGATAGGGAGAGACAAACCATATGAGACTCTCAGCCTCACAAAACAAACTGAGGGTTCCTGGGATGTAGGGGGGTAGGGATAGGGTGGCTGGGTGATGGACATTGGGGAGGGTATGTGCTACGGTGAGTGCTGTGAAATGTGTAAGTCTGATGATTCACAGACCTGTATCCCTGGGGGAAATAATATATTATATGTTAATAATAAAAAAAGAATTATTATATATTGATATACTTAAATGAAATATAAATGACTACTTTCTGTGGTAGTGAAGTTAACAATTTATATTTCTATGTGATTCAACAGACCTGAATACCCTAGAATTAGGAGAAATGTCTGGGTATGCTGATTCTTGCTCCCCAGAGTTGAGACTCACTCTTGTGCTAGAATCAATCAACCAGGGCAGGCAGTATATGGTAGGAGCATCGATCCCATTGTGGAGTGAGGACTGGAACTGAGACTTACCAGGACCAGCCTGAGTATCTGGTAGAACCAGAAGTAGAGCTGGGCACAGGGAGCCTCTGATTTTCAGAATTTCCTGCATCCCTGCACTTGTGACTCATTGTCCTTGTCTATTTTCCACTTAACCATCAAGACCTGGGGTTCGATTCTGAGCACCAACTTTGCAGTTACTTACCCTGTCGGTCCTATATCTTTTGGCTATTGGGTATATCAGGAATTTCCAGAGACACGTGATTCTACTACCCTCCCTGACATTTAGCACTGCCTTCCACCTCATCTTCCTTCAGGAGGATGACCTAACAGGTCTGCAGAAGAACTATTTTAAGTAGTATAACTTTATATATTGTTCAATCTGGGTGTTGGGGACTGAATTGTGTTCCCCTAAAATTCATATGTTGAAGTCCTAACCCCTACTAACTCAGAATATGACTGTTTTGGGAGATAGGACCTTTAGCAAGGTAATTAAGTTAAAACAAGGCCTTTAGCGTGGGTCCTAATCCAATCTGATTGGTGTCCTTATAAGAAAAGGAGATTAGGGATGCCTGGGTGGCTCAGTCAGTTAAACGTCCCACTCTTGGTTTTGGCTCAGGTCATGATATCAGGGTCCTGGGATCAAGGCCCATGTCAGTCTCTGTGCTCATCAGGAATCTGCTTGAGAATTCTCTCTCTCTCTCTCTCTCTCTCTCTCTCTCTTCTTCTGCCCCTTCCCTTACTTGTCCTCTCTCTGAAATAAAAGAAGAGGCAGTTAGGGCACAGGGAAAGACACCAGGCTTGCACACCCACAGAGAAAAGTCCATATGAGGATACAGCAAGAAAGTGGCCATCTACAAGCCAAGGAGAGAGGCCTCAAGACAAACCAAATCTACCAACACCTTAATCTTGGACTTCCAGCTTCCAGAACTGTGGGAAAATAAATTTCTGTTGTTTAAGCCACCCAGTCAGTAGTATTATGGATCTGTTATAGCAGCTCTAGCAAACTCATATGCTGGGGAACTTTTGAGAATGACCAAAGGGTTGCTACCAGAAATATGCTGAGACAACAAATAAAAATTGGAAATGTTCTGGAGAAATCAAGATGAACAGTCAAACTAATGCTAAGCTTTAGGATAACCTGCCCCAAGGAAAGGTTGGGGGAAAGGAAGAGGAAGTCATGCTAAGTTCCATGCTAAGGGAACTCTTGAGCATTGAACAACTTGGATATGTTTAAGAAATGCCCTAAGATTTGTGTTTTTGAAAGACCAGTCTGGCAGCATGTTACAGAGGGTTAAGTAAAGAAGGAGACTGAAGCAGAAGGCTACTGCAGGGATATCAGGAAAAGAAAAGAGCCTGCCTGAATTCAGAGAGTTACAGTGGAACAAGTGGAAGGAATATGGTGAAAATAGAACCAATAGGGCCTGGTCACTGAGTATATGTAGGCGACAAGGGAGGTCCATAAAACAAGTTTGGAGAGTGCATGGCTGGCTCAATCAGTGGAGCATGTGACTCTTGATCTTGGGGTTGTGAATTCAAGCCCCATCTTGGGTGAAGAGATTACTTAAAAATAAAATCTTTTCTTATTCTTTCTTTCTTATTTTTTATTTTATTTTATTTTATTTTTTTTAGCAAAATGGTGGTTTATTAAAGCACAGGGACAGGACCTGTGGGCAGAAAGAGCTGCTGCACTGCAGTCTTGAGGAGTGGCTGATTATATACTCAGGAGTTGGGGGAAGTAAGGAAAAGGAAGATTTCAAAAGAACTTTTATATGCTAAAGAGGACCTATGAGATAATTCTAAGGAGGACCTACAAGATACCGGAGGCTTTGCTATTATCTAAAAATAAACCTTAAAAAAAAAAGAATAGAGGAGGAGCAAGATGGCGGAGGTGTAGGAGGCTGAGATAGTGTTGGATCCCAGAAGTTCAGCTAGATAGTTATCAAACCATTCTAAGCACCCACAAACTCAACAGGAGATAGAAGAGAAGAAGAACACCAATTCTAGGAACAGAAAATCAACCACTTTCCAGAAGTTAGGACGTGTGGAAAAGTGAATCCAAAGCGACGGGAAGACAGACAGCGGCGGGGGGGTGGCGCTCCCGGGGGCTCCCGGCAGCCGCACAGCAGCAGAGCAGAAAATCAGAACTTTTAGAAGTCTGCTCCACTGAGGGACGTCGCTCTAGAGGCTACATGGGGGCGTGGAGACCTCGCGGGGACAATGTGGTTTCAGGACTCATGGGATCACAGAAAGATCAGGGGTGTCTGAGGTATCAGAGCAGGGAAGCCAACAGCAGAGACGGAGCCGTGCAGTGGGCTATCAGCTCGGGCTTACCTTAAACCATGATCCGAGGCACAGTCAGGCTGGTGCTCTTCTGGCAGGGACCCCACAAGGTGCAGCTCTGGAGAGACTCCCTCCTTCCTCCTCCAGGAGGAGCGGTGCGGGAGTGCACGGCCGGAATCAGCTGGGTTTAGAGACTCCAGATGGGATGTGCGCCAGAGACAGAAATGCTCGGTCACGGGCTGGCTGAGCTGGGAGTGTGGCAGAAGATCAGGAAGACGGGAGGGACTGACTGCTTTTCTCTGAGGGCACATTGAGGAGCGGGGCCTGAGTTCTCGGATCCTACAGGCTCGAGACTGGGAGGCCGCCATTTTCATTCCCCTCCTCCAAACCTGTACGGAAAGTGTGCAGGGAACAAAGTCTCCTGAGAGCAAACCCACTTGGCCCAGCCCCTGGCAAGGGCAGTGCAATTCCACCTTGAGCAAAGACATTTGAGAATCACTGCAACAGACCTGTCTCCCAAAGATCAGCAAGAATATCCATCCAAAAAAAAAAAAAAGAATATCCAGCCAAGACCAAGTTCATCGATCAATGAGAACTGCGGAACTCCAGTTACAAAAAAGCAACACATAGAATTCATGGCTTTTTTCCCCCACAATCCTTTTGTCTTTCAGAGTTAAAGTTTTAAATTTTTTTTCTTATTTATTTTCTATTTTATTTTATTTTATTTTATTTCTTATTTATTTTCTATTTTATTTTATTTTTCTCCTTCCTATTTTAATGCTTTTTAACTAGTATCTTATCAATACCTTTTTAAAAATCTTTTCTAATTTTCACTGTTACATTCAAATTTTATCCCCTCATTGTATTTAATCTTATTTTTTGTATACATATAGGGTTTTTTTTCTTTAAAATTTTGGGATGCAATTTCTTCTAATAGATCAAAATATACCCTAAATCTAGCACAAGACTTGGTTCTAGTCTCCAGCCTCATCACATTCTTTCCTCTTTTTTTCTTTTTTCTTTTCTTTTTTCAACCAACCTCTTATCAATCCCTTTTTTAGAATCTTTTTAATTTTCATCTTTATATTTATATTCCATCCCTTCATAGTGTTTACCCTTATTTTTGTATATTTATAAGTTTTTCTTTCTTTAAAATTTTGGGAGTTAGTTTCTTCCAACAGACCAAAAAACACCCAAAATCAGGTGTGGGGCTCTGTTCTAATCACAAGTCTAATATCTATATAGATATATAGATATCTCTATATCTATTTTCTCTTTTTAATTTAATTTAATTTTTTCTTCCTCTTGTTTTTTTTTTTTTTCTACCCCCCACCCCCTTTTTCTTCAACCCCTGGTTTTGGTTCTCTTCTAATTTTTCTGGGGTCATTGCTACCCTTTAGTATTTTGTTCTCTCATTCATCTATTCTTATCTGGATAAAATGAAAAGTCTGAAAAACCACACACACACACACAAAAAAAAGAACAAGAGGCAGTACTGATGGCTAGGGACCTAATCAATATGAGATTAGTAAGATGTCAGAACTAGAGTTCAGAATGATGATTATCATTCATCATATCATTCATATCATATTATGATAATTATAATATGATTATTATTGGGCTCAAAAAAGCATGGAAGCAATCATCAAAAATCTCCCAAAAAACAAGAGCCCAGGGCCAGATGGCTTCCCAGGGGAATTCTATCAAACATTTAAAGAATAATTAATACCTATTCTCCTGAAACTGTTCCAAACAATAGAAATGGAAGGAAAACTTCCAAACTCATTTTATGAGGCCACCATTTACCTTGATCCCAAAACCAGACAAAGACCCCATCAAAAAGGAGAATTATAGACCAATATCCTTGATGAATATGGATGTAAAAATTCTCACAAAATTACTAGCTAATAGGATCCAAAAGTACATTAAAAGGATTATTTAAAAAAGGATTATTCACCACAACCAAGTGGGATTTATTCCTGGGCTGCAAGTTTGGTTCGACATCCACAAAGCAATCAATGTGATACAATACATTAATAAAAGAAAGAACAAGAACCATATGATACTCTCGATTGATGCTAAAAAAGCATTCGACAAAAGTACAGCATCCTTTCTTGATCAAAACTCTTCACAGTGTAGGCATAGAGGGTACATGCCTCAATATCATCAAAGCTATCTCTGAAAAATCACAGTGAATATCATTCTCAATGAGAAAAAACTGAGAGCTCTTCCCCCAAGATCAGGAACATGGCAGGGATGCCCACTATCTCCACTGCTATTCAACATAGTACTAGAAGTCCTAGCCTCAGCAATCAGACAATAAAAAGAAATATGAGGCATCCAAATTGACAGAGAAGTCAAACTCTCACTCTTTGTGGATGGTATGATACTTTATGTGGAAAATCCAAAAAGACTCCACTCCAAGAACTGCTAGAACTCATACAAGAATTCAGTCAAGTGTCAGGATATAAAATGAATGCACAGAAATCAGTTGCATTTTTATACGCCAACAGCAAGACAGAAGAAAGAGAAATTAAGGAGTTGATCCCATTTACAATTGACCCAAAACACTAAGCTACCTAGGAATAAACCTAATCAAAGAGGCAAAGAATCTGTACTCCTAAAAATATAAAGTGCTCATGAAAGAAATTGAGAAAGACACAATGAAATGGGAAAACGTTCCATGCTCATGGATTGGAAGAACAAATATTGTGAAAATGTCCATGCTATCTAAAGCAATCTACGCATTTAATGCCATCTCTATCAAAATACCAACAATTTATTTCAAAAAATGGAACAAATAATTCTAAATTTATATGGAACCAGAAAAGACCATGAAAAGCCAGAGGAATGTTGAAAAAGAAACCCAAAGTTGGTGGCATCACAATTCCAGACTTCAAGCTCTATTACAAAGCTGTAATCATCAAGACAGTGTTGTACTGGCACAAAAACAGATACATGGATCAGTGGAACAGAATAGAGAGCACAGGAATGGATCCCCAACTCTATGGTCAATTAATCTTTGACAAAGCAGGAAAGAACATTAAATGGAAAAAAGACAGCCTCTTCAACAAATGGTGTTGAGAGAATTGGACAGCCACATGCAGAAGAATGAAACTGGACCATTTCCTTATACCACACACAAAAATAGACTCAAAGTGGATGAAAGACCTCAATGTGAGACAGGAATCCCTCAAAATCCTTGAGGAGAACGCAGGCAGCAACCTCTTTGACCTCAGCCACAGCAACTTCTTCCTAGAGACATCACCAAAGGCAAGGGAAACAAGGGCAAAAATGAACTATTGGGACTTCATCAAGATCAAAAGCTTTTGCACAGCAAAGGAAACAGTCAACAAAACCGAGAGACAACTGACAGAATGGGAGAAGATATTCACAAATGACAGATAAGATAAAGGGCTAGTATCCAAAATCTATAAAAAACTTCTCAAACTCAACACCCAAAGAGCAAATAATCCGATCAAGAAATGGCAGACGATATGAACAGACATTTCTGCAAAGAGGACATCCAAATGGCCAACAGACACATGAAAAAGTGTTCAACATCACTTGGCATCAGAGAAATACAAATCAAAACCACAGTGAGATACCACCTCACACCAGTCAGAATGGCTAAAATTAGCAAGTCAGGAAATGACAGATGTTGGCGAGGATGC
>CM053606.1:74345829-74383980 GCA_028646535.1 Procyon lotor | reverse complement strand
TTTTTTTTTTTTTTTAAAGATTTTATTTATTTATTTGACAGAGTGAGAGAGATCACAAGTAGGCAGAGAGGCAGGCAGAGAGAGAGAGGGAAGCAGGCTCTCCTCTGAGCAGAGAGCCCGATGCGGGGCTCGATCCCAGGACCCTGAGATCCTGACCTGAGCCAAAGGCAGAGGCTTTAACCCACTGAGCCACCCAGGTGCCCCTCTCCCTTCAATCTTAAGGACATGTTGATTCTACCCAAATAATTATTGCATCAATTTCTCTCATTCCTACTGCTAATGCTTTAGTTGTACCTATCATCTTCTCTTATATGGATTACTGTAACAATCACCAAATTAAGTATTTTTCAAAATGTGGTTTGTGACCCCTTAATGAGGCATCAAATCAATATGCTGGGCTGTAACAAGCTTTTAATAAAATCTTAAACTTACTCCTTTATGCAATCCAGAAATTAGCAGGATCAAACGAGGAGCAACACAGACTACAACAACATTAACTGACAGCCTTCTCTTCTTCTTCCTCTTTTTTTCTGATAAATGTCAAAATACTCAAAACATTTTCAATGAGCACAAAAAAAATCTAACAAAGAAAGCCAGTCTCTGCTCTGATACATCTAACTTGAGTAGAGAAATGTTGTATATGAATAGCACTTAGTGGATAGCATTATCAAATTCAGTGGTAATGTAGTTTTATTATGATTTATACCTCCAACATTGTTAGGAAAGACAGTTTGTTTTTCTGCAGTGTTTTTCTCCAGCAGCCATACTCCTTATGGCTCCCGCTCCTTTGCTCCTTGGAATAAATCCTTTCCCCCTTTCTACACATTGGCTTTAGCAACCATCTTGGATTTGAAATAGACACTCTTACTCCAAGTTAGTCCAGTTCCATGATCTGGGCAGGAGCTAAGTTTTTCACTCACTGTAAATTTTTTTCCAATATCAACGAGTCCAATGATCATGCCCCCCTCAACTCTTTCCCCTTCCTGAAGCAAACTCTGACTTTGGACAGGAGTCATTCCTTGCCTCTCTACCATTAGCTCATCAGGTTTCATGTTCTAGTCCTTGAGAGCAATGTGCATAGGGTATAGCTTCCATAACTGGCCAGCAAAGGATGACGAGGGGTCTCCAATGATGACTTGGCTTAAGATAAAACAGCTAAACTTGATGTTCCTTAAGCTTCTCAGCCCTTTAGTGTTGTCTTGTGGCCTCCGTATCGCACTTAGTTGTTTTCTTGGTTGTTGCAGCGGAGCTCCAAGGGGGTGGCAACCTGGGGGGAAGGGTTTCACCACTGTAACTCAAGGGCTTTCCCGGATCTACTCCTCCACACTATTTGCATTTTTGACCATCTGTTTTTGTCATCTGCTTTGTGGCCTCAGAGAAAACATCCTTCCACTTGTCTTGATTTCTTCCTCTCCTGCAGAGGACCAGGCAAACAAGCATCCCCAGCAAAGGTACAGCCTTCCTGTGGCAGGGGACCCTTTTGTATCCTCCAGATCCACTGGCCTATAGGCCCGTGGCCACACGGGGGTCAGTGTCAGCTCCGAGGGACCCAGTGAGACCACTGAGGCAGGGATCACAACCAGATGAGGGGAGCGAGGCCATGAAAACACTGCACCTTCTCTGCACAGGCCTGTGGTCTTCCTGAGGTCATTGGTCCCTCGAACCCTGACCACTTCTCCAGGCCCGCTGCCCAGCCCCCATAACCAGAATTTTTTACAATGTGAAACAGAACAGAATGGAGTAGCAGCCCATGAAATAAAGTCAGCTTTTGTGTGTGTGTGTGTGTGTGTGTTTTAAAGATTTTATTTATTTATTTGACAGAGAGAGAGCGCGACCGCAAGAACACAAGCAGGGGTCATGGGAGAGGCAAAGCAGGCCTCCCGCCTAGTAGGGAGCCCGATGTGGGGCTCGAACCCAGGAACCTGGGATCATGAACCCGGTAGAAGGCAGCTGCTCCATGACTGAGCCCCCTAGGCACCCCAGTCAACTGTTTTTTATAATTTTATGTGTTCAGGGTTTACAACGTAACATTGTGGATGATGGCCAAAACATTTGAAAGGTCCTATTTTAACTTGTTACTCTGCCTCTACTTTTGTCCCCCTCATGTTCACTTTCTGCCCTAGGAATGACCTTTCTAAAAAGTGAGTGTGATATAAGGACTCTCTAAGCACTGCATACCGAGTCAGGCAGTCTGGCATTTACAGGCGGTGCGGTAACGGGAGAGTTGCGTAAACAGTGACCCTCCATCTCCTCATCCTTAAAGCGAGAATAATAGCTTCATAAACTCAAGGCTGTGAGCCAGCCCCATGCCAATCATTTATCCCTAATCTTTGCAAGAAGCCCATGGTACTTATTATTACCCTCATTTTGTTGCAGAAACTGAAGCTCAGAGAAGGAAAGAAATTAAAGCTCAAGTTCAGGTTGCTATTACCTTGCTGAGCAAAGAGTTCATTTCCAGATTCCCCCACGCTCTTTCCAGTGAGCATGGACTTCTACCATATAAAGACTGAGATTTCTAATCCCATGGCAACTTCTGTTGACTTCTCACACATTCATTTAGCCCAATCAATTCAGTATGTATTAAGCACCAATTAAGTACAGTACTGAGTTGGGGACTAGAGGGGAAAGAGAAGAGTAAACTACCATCTGTTCTTCTGTAATGTACATTTAACTTGGAGAGAAAACGCTTAGAGCGGTGAGGTTACTGGTGGTGCTGAGCACCTGAAGCATATGGGATATTTAAACATTGTAACAGGTGTCATTCTATTATAAATCTAAATGATAGGTAATGAAAGAAATCAATTTATATTTATAAATGCCTAAAGGATCCAGAGTATGGATATAATTTAGAGATTAGGGCTCTACATGGATATAAATGAGTGTAAGTTACTTTTTTTAAGTTTAGCAGAAGATGTCTTCATCTTCTTCATCACTTCAGAAACTACAATTATTGAACTAACATAGTCTCTTGCACTTTACAAGTAAACGATATATATATTTGTGCTTGATTTAGTTATCAGCATTTTTTTTTTTCAAATAAATTGGTCTGCCTTGCAGTTAAGAACTAATGGAGAACTTTTTTTTAAAAGATCACTCTTTAAAGGGCTCACAGGAAGCTGCCTACTTAGTCACTCATCAGGACAAGCCTCACCCTTCCACATTTTGTTTACTCTCTGCTGTCCCTATTTATTGTTTCCAATTGATTTTCCACTCCTCTACTGAGCACCATGTTCCAAGCAAAGCGGGGAAATTCAGTTTACATATGTGTTACTGACTTAAGAGCTTTTCAACCAGGAGTTCTTTACCATGAGTAAGGTGGCTGGCAGGATGGAAAGGATACAGTAGGAGAACTGAATGCTGAGAATGTGGATTTGGAGGGAATAGCCTGGAAGGCTGCTGTTGCCCTTCTGCAGCCCAACCCTGTAGTGTGAAGGAGACAGGAAGAGCAACAATATGCCCTAGGACCTTTGCAGTAGTTGATAGGAAAGAGAGTTACACTGGATTTCTCTTTGAAGTATTAAAAAAAAAAAACCAAAAAACTGACATGAGCTATATCATTACCTTGGTTTAACGCTTACTCAAAAACTATGCTACGCTGTTATCATTTCCTGAAACTAAACTCTCTTGTATCTTAGCTACAACCTATGAGAAAACTCAAAGAGGAAATCCCAGGGAGAATTAAGTTTTCAATTTTCTTCCTTTTAATTTCTTTGCTTGCAAATAAAATTAGCATTAAAGCCACTAGAATGAAATCAGGACTACTCATATCCTGTTTAGGTCAGCTAAATGACATATATGTTTATCCAGAAACCAAAAGTTCCTTTCACTTTTACTATTTTTTTCCATGCCAGAGTTTCAAAGGATACCAGGATATCTCTCAGATAGATGGGAATTTGCCATGTAGGGGCAAACACCCAGAGGTAACATGATAAATGGGGTTTCTGGTTAATGAACCAAAGGGTTAAAAGTTAAATTTTAATTCTCTGAAAAATTATCAGATCCATGATAAAATATCCAGAAAAGATCTTTAAAAACATTGTCACAAGTATGTAAACTAGACAAAACATTTGACAAGAAACAAGACAACTTGAGCTATAACACGTACAAAACTCCCAGCTCCCAGCAGGCACAAGATAACAGGATTCCATTCTTGTGATGTGTGGGAGTTAATACGTATGAAAGAAAACAATAGCTTATGCTTGTGACGGCACAATATGAAAATTTACACATCACATCATACTTGACAGGAAGATAATATGGATCATGTTTAATCCACTGTGAACTTACTATAAGGTAGATGTATGAGGATCAGTGAAAATGTGAAGTAAAAGGCGTCCTTTCATAGACTGTTGGTGGTTAAACTTGCAAAATAATAAGCCAGGAACCAAGAAATGGAAAATAGATACCCTCCCTTTTCCAAAACAATATAAAAAATTTCACGCCATGCAGAATAGAAGGAAGGATTAAAATATAAAGAAAGGTGCACACATTAGAAAAGCAAAGTAACAGACTACAAAAGTTACAATCAGATTGAGCATATGTTATCCTGAAGGAAGTGACAACAATGGTTTCTCATGTATGCCAAAATCAAGTGACAGGATATCAGAGAAGGTGCAATCACAAAGCAGAAAGCTTGGTTTCATTCACTCAGAAAAGATACACTGAGGGCTTCCTATGCTTACGTCACAGTACTATATGTAAAACAATCTTTTAACGGTTGAAAGTTGTGGTTTTGTGACCCAGTCTAGGGTTTGTGTTTTCATATGCACAGATAGTTCTGAGGTTTGAATCCAAGGGTATTTTTTTAAAAAAAGATTTTATTGTATTTGTTAGAGAGAGAGCATGAACAGGGGGAGGAACAGAGGCAGAGGGAGAAGCAGACTCCCCGCTGAGCAAGGAGACTGATGCGGGACTCGATCCCGGAACCCCTGAGATCATGACCTGAGCCAAAGGCAGGTCTTAACTGACTGAGCCACCCAGATGCCCCAGCCAAGGGTATTAATCTTTTTAGAGGGTACGGAAAATGAAAATGGTATTGTGAAGCAATTGCTGAACTAATCTGGGCTAAAAGTGATGTATGGAAGAAAAAAATGTAGTGTTGTTTGTATCCAGATGTGTCAATGAGTTTCCGTGCAAGCACTTACATGCGAATGTGTTGAGGAGTTGGCCTCCAGTTGCACTGAGTGTACTAGAGAAATTCAGCAGACCACCTCATAATATAATCACTATATTCGACACCTGAAACTAATATTACACTGTATATTAACTAGCTAGAATTAAAAAAAAAAACCTTGGAGATAAAAAAAATTCAAAGGACCATGGTTTTGGTAACTAGCAAAGCTTCAGTCTAAGGCATAATGAATCATTATAATACTTAAAAAGTTGAGCATCCCTTTCCCTGTTAATATTTACAGTAGGTATGGTAGGTATCACATAATTAAATACAAAGTTTTAAAATGTGTAACAAGCTTAATCACGTATATAACATTATGTGATTATTTTACATTTAGTTCTCCAAACAATTATGAAAGAAGCCAGACTAAGAGGAGTCCATGCTGAATGGTTACATTGATATACAATTTTAGACAATGCAAAGTAATCTCTAATGACAGAAAGTGGATCAGGGGCTGCCTGGGGAGAGGGGAGGTAAGGGGCGGGTGCTGGGGAGGATTACAAAGAGACACAAAGAAACTTTTGGGGTGCTTGATTGTGATGATGGTTTCACAGATGTATAGATAAGCTAAAACTTCAAAATTTAATACTTTAAATACACCTAGGTTTTTGTATGTCAATTATACTTCAGTAAAACTTCGTTAAAAAATTTGATCTTGACTGTCAAATTATTCCTTCCCAAATGAACTATGAAAATATAACTATAAATTACACACGTCTGGGGATTAAGGTGAAAAATAAAAATCAGAAAAAGAACTACACACCTATGATTGGCAAGACACATCTTTCTTTTAAAGCTGATTATGGACTTCATATCCCCAGTGACTTATCACTTTAAACTTTTCCAGAAACAGTGCTTTCATTACCAAAGAACTAGTAACTTCCCAAGTCCTGGGGTAACACTATATTCTCTCTCAAGGAGCTAATACTACATAATGTCTTACAGGATTGTAGCTGCATAAACCAGGGAACGGATTTAGTAGCTTTTATTGATAATGGGGAAGGCAAATGAAAGCAAGCAACAATTCAAGGACAGGAAAGATAGTTTGGTACCTTTATTTTACCACTAATATCTAAAAAAGGGAAAAGTTTGTTGGAAGAGCGGAGTTGGTGTTCAGAACACCCCTGTCATCTGTTGTGTACTACGGCCAAAGTGGTGATTCAAAACTGGACTGGATCGTGTCATTCCTGCTTAAAATCCTACAGTGGCTTCCTCCACTTTGGAGAAGTGGAGGCTAAGGAGAAGTCCTTAGCGTGGTTTACCAGGTGCTTGGGGATTTGACCCCCGCCCACATTTTCAGCCTCAGTTCATCTCTGTCTCCCACTCAATCCGCAGTCATTCTGAAAGCCTGTTAGTACCTTAACTCATCAAAGCCTTTACATGTTGTAATGCAGTTTGGGTTCTCCAGGAAGCAGGCCCTGGGCAGAGTTTAGTGCTCAGGATGTTTATTAGGGAGTGCCCTTGAAATCAACACCCAGGGAAGGGAGGGGGCGGAAGCAGGATTGGGAAAGGGAGAAATCAAGCTGGGAGGCAAGCCCGACAGCCTCAGCCAACCGTGGGGGGTGCTGTGCAATCGAAATGGCCTCTCAAGAGTGGCCTGTGTATACGTGACCTTGAGTGAGGCATCTCTCCAAAGCTGAGGCAATGCCTAAAGCCTGAGGCAGCAAATCCTTTCTTAAAGGAGAATCTGTGCTAGGCATTTGCATGCTCACCTCTCCTTGGTATTTACCTTGCAAGAAGCTCTCTTCTCCAGTGCACCCTGGGGAACCTCCGCTGGTCCCTCAGTGAGACTGTCCTTGTTCTCAGTGAAGTCCTCTCCTCCTCCTTCTCCTTCTTCTTCTTCTTCTCCTCCTCCTCCTCCTTCCTCCTCCCTCCTCCTCCCTCCTTCTTACTCCTCCATCCTCTTCCTCTTCTTCTTCTTCTTCTTCGATTCACTTGTTTGTTTGTTTGAGAAAGGGAGAGAGAGTGGAGAGAATATGAGTGGGGGGTGTGAGAGGGGCAGAGGCAGAGGGAGAAGCAGATACCCCCCTGGGCAGAAAGCCCAAAGTGGGGGTGGATCCCAGGACCCTGAGATCATGATCTGAGCCAAAAGCATACACTTAACTGACTGAGCCACCCAGGCACCCCTAGTCCTCACTTCTGAAGAGAGCACTTCCCAAATTCCTGAACCAGCTCAAACTTCCCACATTTTCTAGTACCATCCTTGCCATAATTCTTATCACACTTAATTGTGATTAGCCGATGATAACTCCAAGAGGACAGAGATAACTTCCATAGTAATCACCTCTGATCCTCAATGCCTACCACAGTGTTAGCACATAGCAGGTACTCAATACTTATTGACGAAATAAGTGAATGAATCCAAGGCCAAAAGAGCACTGCAAGGAGCAAATACATTGTTTGCCAACACATCTAATATACTGACCAGTTGCAGCGTGGTGCTGAGACGGAGACTTCCTTTAGGTTCTGTCCTCAGACTGCCCACCTCATCAGTCCCAGGCTGATCACATTCTAGCTGTGTGACATTGGAGAAGTTAATTAATCTCTCCGGGGCCTCAATTTCTTTACCAATAATAACAGTAATCATAATAATAATAATAGTAACAATAGTATTTTCCCGCTAAGGCTGTTGAAGTGTTCAATGATGTAATCTATGTAAAGGGTTTATCATAGCTCCTGGAATATAGTAAGGCATCAGCAAAAGGTAGCTATAATTGCCATCTATAAGTTCTTAATATACCTTAAAAAAAGAGAATACTATTAAAAGTTTTTTTTATATTTGTTATTATAATGCATCAAAATAGTGGAAAAATTAGAACTTTATTGATTTCCCCACATTTGCTTTATGGTTTAGGATTAGTTTTTATTTCATTTTATCTATAGGGGTTGGAGAATAGCATTATCTTCTCATTTACTTAGGGCCTTCTAAGGTTTTATTTATTTATTTATTTATTTATTTATTTATTTATTTATAAAAAGATTTTATTTATTTATTTGTCAGAGAGAGAGAGAGAGCACAAGCAGGCAAAGAGGCAGGCAGAGGCAGGGGGAGAAGCAGGCTCCCTGCTGAGCAAGAAGCCCGACATGGGACTCGATCCCAAGACCCTGGGATCATGACCTGAGCCAAAGGCAGCTGCTTAACCAACTGAGCCACCCAGGCGTCCCCCTTCTAAGGTTTTAAATAAGTCCTATTCCTGAACTCTCCTCTTACAACCGAGGCACTTAAATCCTCTTACTGACCGTCTTGTACCTTACAAATAATGGGTGTGTGTGTGTGTGTGTGTGTGTGTGTGTGTGTGAGTGAATCATGCCTTTGCTTCTGTCTGAAATGTCTTTTCCTACTTTAGAAGACTTCTGTTTCAGTATGAATTTACTCTTCGGCTCAAAAACACACCCGCTGAACAAAGTCTTCCCTAACTTCTCCCATACTATTTCTGTTTTTATAGGAGGAAAAGCTTGTACAGGTAGACAGCCACCACACCATTTACACACCTGGACTGTTGTTCTAATTGCCTTGCATCACATCTTCCCACTAGGCTGTGAACTTCTTGACAGTAGATCTTCTTCATCTTATGTATCTGGCACATTCAGACACTCAATGTGTGTGGAGTTGATCTGAATTAGAAGAAAAACACCAGCTCTCTTCAGAAAGACACAAAGGGTAAAGAGGTTTAGGTAATCTGCGATATGCTCAAAAAACAAAGTAGGATTTAAAAAGCAAGGAGTCAGATATTTTCTTTTTAATTGAAACATAACACTCATATAAAGAAAAGTGCCTGAAATATTAACATACTACACAATGAATTATCACAAAATGCACATTTGACCAGGGACCAAGTTAAGAAATAGAACATTTAGAAGCCCTTTCGTGCCCCCTCAAGCACCGATCTTTATAGAGTGTTTTCTTTTATGTCAGAAAGCTTATCTGAGCCCTTAGAAGTTAAGTGTTTCCCCTAATAAAGAATTTAAAATATAATTCCCCATATAAATATTTATTTATTTATGGAAATAATTTATGGGAAATAAATAACTGTCCTCCCTGCTTTCTTCATGGGTTGCCATGGCAATGAGATGTCAGTCACTTACCTTCATCCTTTCACTGGTGTGTACTTTCACATTCTCTCATCCTATAAAGAAATACAATGAACAACCCACTTCTATGCCTTTCTGACTCATTTCTAGGGGGTTCTACTTCCTCCTTTGTCTCCTTTTACTGTGTTCTCTGTCCTCATGTTCTCCCAATTGAAACTCTTCACCCAGGAAACTGTGAATCATCTGACCTCTCTTTTTTCTAACTCCACCACTATTTATTACATGCTTTAAGAAATCTCCAACAGGAGTTGAAATTTTCATTGAGTACTTAAAATAAGATCCGAATGTGAATTCTTAATTTAATCCAGCACATAAAGATTAAGAGAACACAATATATGAAGATGGGTCAATGACACAGTAGAAAAGATGACAAATTTAGAGAAAATGATTTATACTTTTCTGAGTGCAAGGTGTAAGAACATGAAGAGACTGAAACCACTAGCAACCTCAAAAG
Organism: Procyon lotor; assembly: GCA_028646535.1. NCBI lineage: Eukaryota > Metazoa > Chordata > Mammalia > Carnivora > Procyonidae > Procyon > Procyon lotor. The sequence continues at coordinate 74,374,261 of CM053606.1, read as the reverse complement.
GGTTAATAGTAAGAGTTGTACTCAAGATACAAATGCCTCAGTGATATAAACAACACTACTACAGAAAGTTTCAAGAGGTACAATTAACTGAAAATGTTATTTATTAGTCAGCTAGAAGAAAGAAAATAATCAGAAGAACAGACTACTTCTCTGGAAATGTCTCATTTCTTTATGTGTCATTGCACATTAGCTTTTTAAAATTATTATTCTTAACGGTTCTTTCCATTTCTTGTCAATCTTATGTCATTTAAAGAATTGGTATTTGCTGAGATTTGCAGTTATAAGACCTCGCATGCTAGGAATCTAAGTGTCTTCTCTTAAACCGTAATGAGATGCCTCTCATTATATTCTTTAAAACATTTAAAAAGTAGTATGGGTATAGATGTTTGAACCGTCCTTAAATTATAATAAATTTAATAAATAAATAAATAAATAAATAAATAAATAAATAAATAAATTATTTATTAGGGATAAATAACCTGGGACATTCTGTGTTGAAGATACATGGTGACTGCAATTGAGAAGAATAAATTCTGGGATCTGATAGCACTCACATAATTTCTCAAAGTGCCTTCAATAACTTATTCCTCCCATTTGAAAAAAAATAAGGGTTGGTATTTACAAAATTTCATCTAATTACAAAAATCCCACCTAGAATAGAAATCTTTCTATTATGTCTATTCATATATGTTTCTTTGAGAGATTTTGAGAACCTCAGGGAAGAAAATGTGTCTTATTCATCATCCAAGCACCCAGAATGATGCCAAAAATGTAGGTGTTTCAAGCCTCCTAACCTAAAAATCTCAAAGTCAGCTTCAGAACCTCTCTCTCACTAATTTCTTCCAACAGCCACAAAATTTTTATCTCAGAAGAGAAATGTCTTTGAAATCTCATCTTCTTCATCATCCCCAATTCTATGCTAAAGTCTTTGCCCTCAAGGTCAGTTACATTGACCCAATGCTTCTTCTCTCTATCTTTCTATCTTTCTCATTACCCCCAGAGAACTTTCTAAACTGCAAGGGAAAAAGGAAAATTTTCAAGTGTCAACTGTGTTAAGTACCATGTCAAGCATTTCAAATACAGTATCTCCTTTAATACCCACAACATGTAGCAGAGTTGTATTGCTGTAGCATTTCTACTGGAAGAAATTAAGGGAGATTAAGTAATTTATTCTAGCAAATATTGTTGTTAAGGTACTAGAGCTGGTGTTTAAACTTTCCTCTTTCCGACCCTAGCTGTCCTCACTCTCTTGCCGGTCACATTAAATACTTGCATTAAAAATCACCACTGGGAAGAGTTTTTACTACTGGATCCTACTTATAGAATAAAATAGCAACTCTTTGACTTAACATATAAAGAAAAAGAAATCCTCCCCAATATAACTCAACTCCCATTTCAAGCCTCCTATACGTCTACTCCTGTAGTGTGTAAGAACCTCTAGTAGGTCTGGACTTCTCACAATTGCTCAAACTTCTGTGCCTCTGTATGTTTCTGTCTGGAATGATCTTCTCATCTTTGCCGGGAACATTCAACCTTCAAGACTCAACTCGTGTAGGAATCGATTGCTTTGGAGATTTCCTTGACATTTCCGGCAGCTATTTGCTCTATCCTATTGATCACATCAATATAAAAACATTCCGCATCCACATCCACAAGAGAGACCTTATGTCTCTGACTCTCTCACCGTGAGATCCTCACAGCTGTCAGCTGTGTGTTTATTTAATTTGGCATCCATGTTAGTGTAGGCAGCTATAACAAATATACCAAAGACTGGGTGGCATAAACAACAGATATTTATTTCTCTCATTTCTGGAGACTGAAATGTCCAAGATCAAGGTGTCAGATGATTTGGTTGCTAGTGAGAGCCTTCTTCCTGTTTTGCTGTGTCTTCACATGCCTGAGAGAGGGCACTAATCTAAGGGCACCAATCCCATTCATAAGGGCTCCACCCTCATGACCAACTGAGCTTCCAGAGGTTTCACCTCCAAATACTATCATAAAAGGGATTAGGCTTCAATTAATGAATTTGAGGGGGAGGAACATAAATATTTTGCCTATATCAGTATCTCTAACACATGGCTTAAAATTTTTGCTGAAGGATGGGAGGATTAAATAATAGTAATAAGAAAAAAAAAAAAAATGTTCCTGACTCTCTTTTCTAAAACCCCAGGAAGCAGCTTAGAAACGAGTTGGTTGGTGAAAGCAATCTGCTTAGTTTTCAAAATGTGATTGCTTCAGTAGGCATTTAGTAAAATCATTAAGACGACGATACAATCAGCAAAGAATAAAAACTATTTAATCTAAATAAACAATGCCACAATAACAGCAGCTAACATTTATTGCTCAATTACTGCAGAATTGTTCTATTTGCTTTCATGAGCAAACTCATTTAATCCTCACAACAACCCTATTAAGTAGTTATTACTATTGTGAGCTGTCTTTTGGAACTGAGTAAACTGAGGCACTGAAGGTTTCCCTGTGAACATAGGAAGCTAGTAAATGGTGCAACTGAAATTTGAACCCACACAGTCCGGTTCAAGAGCTGTGTGCTTAGCTTCCATGGTAGATGACGAAAGAGCCACGGAAAGAAACCGATGTCAGAGAGAGAGAGACTTTTCAAAAGATTAAAATTTCCTATCTCAGTTCTTAGGGGAAGATTCAAATGAGAAAGACCTATGTACAAATAACTGGTAATGCTATTTAAGACTAAGCTGGGGGGTGGTGCCTGGGTGGTCAGTCAGTTCAGCCTCTGACTGTTGGTTTCCTGAGCCCCACCTCAGCTCTGCACTCAGCAGGGAGCCTGCTCTTTCCCTTACCCTCTGCCCCTCCCCTTCTCCCCACTTGTCCTCTCTCTCAAATAAATAAATAAGTCTTAAAAAAAAAAAAAAAAGACTAAGCTAGGCCAGGAAAATCTACAATGTTTCTATAGAGTGTGGTTAAGGAAGGCAAGTAAGACTCAAATTATAAGAACTAAACTGAAAGAATATCACATAAACACGGATTTATCAAGGGAGATTTTACATATACACATCTAACACTGCAGTAGAGTCTTCAGGGATACGAAAGAACTGTAAAATATGATTCCTGCCCCAAAGAACAAACAAACACTGCTGTTGCATGAAGATGTGACTGTCACACACAAAGCAATCAGAAAATAGATAATAAAATCTTAAATTTTGTGGTAAAGGTAATAACTGCTATTATAGAACAACAAATGTACGGTCAATAGTCAAGTTATTTATTTTTAAGGGTAATTTTGAAGATTAAACTGGGAATTCTTTTTCTCAAATGCTTCCCAAATCATCCCCTCAACAGAAATTTTATAAAACAAAATTGCTCCTCTTATAAAATGCCATAAAAATGAAGCTTAAGAGACAAAGAACAAAACTGAAATACACAGTTCTAGACTCAATTTTGATTTAAAAGAAAAAAAACACAACAAGCTTTGTTTCATGGTATTGAGTAAAATGGAATAGCATTAGGAAAACTGCCTCAGGAAGTCAGAACACAATATAAATCAGTCAAACTTTCCATACCTTTCTAGTTGCAGGAAATCTTAAAATATCACTCCATTCTGCCTGTGTGTACGGCAAAGGCAAAGTTTTTAAGGCATTCAAAATATTTTGTAAGGTAGAGATTTTGTATTTTATCAAATTAAAGTAAAAACTTACATGTTAATCTTATTTATAAATGTCCTTTCAAGGAAAGGGAGTACACTCCAAAAGACATAGAAGTCTTACTGAAATGGAATGAAAGAAGAAATCTACAAGAAAAGGAAATTAACCAAAGTAAAAGGAATAAAAGAAAACAAGATATTTTTGGGCCCTTCAGGATGAAAAAGGTTTTAAGCTCATTGAGATGATAATTAACTACAAAATCAGAACTACATAGATTTGCCAGTGTGCCGCTGATGTAGAGGGCAAGAGGGTTTTAGAGACCCAAGGACTCCAAGACAGACTGGAAAAACAGGCAGCCTCGAGAATATGATAGATAATACCTTGGCCAAAAATATTCTGGAACTTAGTTCTTGATCTGAGAAGTCCAGAGTTATTCAGATTTAATTAGCTGGCAGCCAGATAGTTTGGAATGACTTGGTTAATTAGGCATCTCAAAGGTCAGTGCAGTTATTAGGTCCTTAACCTCCTGGGAAACCTTGCTAAAATAATTTAATGTCTTTGATTAGACCTCTAGGTGTTCATCTTATTTGTCACCTTAATTATTAAGGTCTTACCTTCACATATTATTTTATACTTGAATATTCACTGTCACTATTTTTAATTTTTTATAAGTTTGTTTATTTATTTATTTATTTATTTATTTATTTATTTATTTATTTATTTATTTATTTATCTTTCTATCTTGTATGCATTTATCCTCCAAATAAATTGTAGTTTGTTTCCAGGATGATTACCATTACCATCAATTTCTTCCTTCCCTGTATCTGCTCCCTTGAATCTGGGCTGGTCTGTGACCTTGCCTGAGAATACAGTGAAATTGATGCTGCATGACTTCCAACACTAACTCCCAACACTAACTCTGCTTGAATCTCTTGGAATGCTTGCTCTTTAGGTTGTCATGTGTATGAAGCCAAAGTGAGAAATGTAGAGTGGCCACAAGGAGAGAAAAAGAGAAATGCCCCCCTCAGTCCCCAGCTCTTGTAGATTTCCCAGCCCAGGAGCAAGTCACTTGAGTTTCAGAGAAGCTTTCAGATGATCCCTGCCTCTGCTGACCCCAACTGAGAAGGGCTCAGCTTTGTCTGTGAACTGTCAGAGCAGTGAAACATAGTGATAAATTATTGTTTTAAGCCACTAAGCTTTGGGGTGGTTTGTTAGCACTGCAATAAGTGGGATGTGCAATTCACATTAACAGACAGACCTAATAATTCTTTATTCATTCTTCATAATGGTATAAAATTCTGCACCACCCTGTCATTCTTAAATGTAACTAATTCTACATCTCTACCGTATGTTTAAATGGACGATACCATTATACTGTACTTATTTCACTGGGCCTCGAAATAAGTTGTTAATTTTGTTGAAATTTGTAAGGGCTGTAAAATAATACAATAAAAGTGATATATACATGAATATGCTCATTAGTTCATTAGCTCAATATGCTAATATATTGAGCTCATTAGCTCAATATGCTAATATTTTATTAGTTTATACTAATGAAAAATGTTTATATATTCTTTTTTATAAATAAATATAAATATAAATAAATTTTTAGGGCAGTTTTAGGTTCACAGCAAAATTGAGCAGAAGGTACAGAGCATGGCCATATACCCCACATATTCACAGAATTCTCCCAGTATCGACATCGGTGCCACACTGGTGCGTTTGTCATAGTGGACGAATATATATTAACACATCATTATTACCCAAATCCATAGTTTACTTTATGATAACTCTGGTGTTATATGATTTATGGGTTTGACAAATGTACAATAATGACATGTATCCACTATCATGGTATCATACAGGATGGTTTCACCCCCTAAAAATCCTCTGTGCTCCATCTATTTATCCCCACCTCCCTTCTAGCCCTTAGCAACCCCTGATCTTCTTCTTTTTTTTTTTAGTAAAGATTTTATTTATTTCATTAAAAAGCAGAGGGACTCTGATGAGGGACTCGATTCCAGGACCCTCAGGATCCCTGAGCCCCCCAGGCTCCCAACCACTGATCTTCTTTCTGTCTCTATACTTTTGCCTCTTCCAGAATGTCATACAGCTGGAATCATACAGTATGTAGTCTTTTCACATTAGCTTCTTTCACTTAAAATATGCATTTAGGGTTCCTCCATGTCTCCTCATGACTTGATTACATATTCTCATTGGAAGAACACTCTGTCATGTTTCTTTATCCCTGACTCATTCCTTAAATCCTTTCACATTCAGTTTCTGTTCTCACTCCTCTGTGGAACCCCATGTTCTTAGAGGTCACCAAGGAGGGGCTTCTTAGAGGTCACCAAGGAGGGGCTGGGTGGCCTGGGTGGCTCAGTCAGTTAAGCAGCTACCTTCGGCTTGGGTCGTGATTCCAGTGCCCTGGGATTGAGCCTCATATTGGGCTCCCTGCTCAGCAGAGAGCCTGCTTCTCTCTTTTCCTCTGCCTGCTGCTCTGCCTACTTGTGCTCTCTTTCTCTCTTTCAAATAAATAAATAAATAAATAAAATCTTAAAAAAAAGTCACCAAAGATTTCCTAGTACCAAAATCCAGCCTTTTCTGCAGCATTGACCATTGTTGCCCATGATCTCCTTAAATTCTTGCATATGGCTTTATGAGACTGTTCTTTCCCTTCTCTTTAATGGTTCCGTTCTCCTTCCCTTCAAATCTCCATTCTATACAGTCTTCACAAGTAAGTACTCCCCAAAAGGCTGTCTTTGGCTATGGCTATACTCTCCATTATCACCTCAGCATCTCTTTCTCTCATACTCATATTATCTTCCATGTAAAAATATCTACGAATAATCTTTGATAGTTTTTTCTTGTTTCTCACATTCAGCCACTTACCAAAACCTCTCAATTACACCTTGCAATTGTTCCTTCTTTCCATTTCTTCAATCTCTCCCCTAGTTGAGGACCTCACTAACTCCTGTTTAGATAATGGCAATAGAGTTATAGTCACTATATCTCTACCTTAAGTCTATTTCCTTCTAGCTCATTTTATTCAGTCCTGCTAGATTAATTTTCCTGGACTGCTTTGCTGATGAATGCCTACTTCAGTGTCATTTGACGTTTAAATGTATATTTAGGATGATTGTGAAAGCTGTTTTTCTAATACATAGTTATGAATAATTTGTAACTAGAAAAAAATAGTAAATTAACATAATGAAAATGTATCAGATGAAATAAAAGGACATCATATTCAATAAATTGAATATCTGGAGAGGGTAAATTAGATGACACAAAGAAAAGTATTATATCTCTTTTGAGCCAATAAATATTTATAAAATTTTGAATTATAATGCAAGGCAGAATAATAGATCTACAATAATTATAATATTTATCACAGTTCTTGTGTACTGGCATTTAATTTAATAAAATTTTTGTTATTTTATTCCATTTAGGCCATGAATGTTTTATGAAAATGTCCTTTTTGGTATTTTTCATATCCCGATAGAAGTTTTATAAAGCAAAATTTTTTTCCTTCAAAATTTCCTCAAAATTTGTAGGGAAAGCTACAAAGTCATGCATAATATAAATAAGTTATCTTTGAGCCCAAAGTAAGTAGGTATATTTTAAAAAGCAGGTATAAAGAAAGAGAAGTTGAAAAAATTAGAGAAACATCAATATTCAAAATACATTTATAAATTTCTAGGTATATGACTAATTTTGAGTACAGGATTCTATAAGTTTAAATTAAAATCTTGCCAAAATTTTATCCTTTTTCTATAGTTGATGAAGACCATTAAAGATTTTTCCCAAATATAAGTGCTAGGTACAAAGTTCCTTCTAGGAAACATGCCAGTGAAAATATTGTTTCCTTAATTGTATTTGGTCTTAACAAAAAGGGTAATGGGGGGATTAAATGTGTTACTTCAGCTTCATGTGTGCCAGACATTTTGGAATGAAGAATCAAGTAGCAATAAGTTTTAATGAACAGTATGGAACCTCAAGGATGAATTCAGTTGTACTTCTTTACTTGTTTGTTGAGAGATTCCTGGGTCTCAGTCAACCAATAACACAGTGAGTTGGACTGAAAGAATACTAATCAACTGGAAAATCAGCAAAGAAAAATGTCATCCAGTTGTCATCAACACTGAAACAAACGTGGGGATCTGTTGCCAACTTGGCATCACTGCTTTCCCACTTGTGATCTATGCATCTCAGAGGAAACACAGAACCATAGATAGCTCCCCGAATCCTCCTCCCAGATGGTTCCAGGTCAGAGTCGGCCAGGAACAGGCACTTATGTGACATTGGAAAGGGAAGGAGCAGAAGCTATTATTCAAATAGGGCAGCGACAGACAGATGTGTGGGCTGACAGTAGACATGAGGCTCACAGGAACTTCTGGATGAGTTCCAGCAAATGACCCTATCTGGTTCCATTCGGCAATTGAGATGGCTAGTGGGAGCTGCATGAGAATTACCTGTTTCAGTGCTGCAAGTTTGTGGAGCTGGTAGAGCTTCCTGGAGATTGAGAGAAATAGAGGTTCCCCAGAAAGTTCGTGAAGCCAGCCACCTTGGCAATGCAAGCTGAGATTATTGGGCATAGCTTCCCTGATCTTTAATCTCCCAACCCTTCCAAAGGTTGTGGAAATCACTAATTTTCATATTAAAACTCTTTATATGTCATCTACATACAGGAGCTTTTGTGCTTTATATGAATTTTATTTAATACAATGTGCAAGTCGCTATGCATTATCGACACTGTTTTGACAGGGTTTTCAAAAATTCCGATGCATTGTAATATGGTAATAGAATTATAATCCCAAACCAATAAAACATACTCCATATGATAAATTTTTAAACTACCTTGTCATACACTCATGCAGCAAGTTTAAACATGCTGGAGTAGGAACTGTAATGTTTAAAAAGAGTGTTTGAACAAAAGAAAGCTTTAAAAACTTTCCATATAAATATATTAACATAGTAGCCCTTACAGAAGTACAAATATTGGCTGCTTTCAGAGAAAGTAACTCCTCTGCTGGAATCTCCTAAAGAAACAACCAAGCTGATATGCCTCAAGAACAGAAATGTTTCTTAGGTGATAAGTGCTAAATATTCTCCTATTATTCTATTGCAGATGTAAACTCTAACTTCCTTGATTCTATCGTAAAGGACTTTCTGGACACACTCTAACAATCCAGAGCCGTGCTCGCATCGTTTGACAATGCCCATTTCATTATACCCTCTCCTTCATTACGATAATTCTTTCTGCTTTTTAGCTAGTAAGATTTCAATAGCATTTTAAAGAAAGTTGTTTCTTTTGGCCTTTGATTTATCTGGCATTTATAATATTAGTCTTATCTAGGTAAGAAAACACACATCTAAAAACCAGGAAACATGATATTATTCTTGGTTCTCTTGTGGATTTTTCAACCTGGCCAAATATTTGTGTTTTTGGTTAAAAAAAGAAATTTTAAAAAAAGGATTGTTTGCCCTGACTCCTTTTTTTTTTTTTTTTTTTTAAGTAACCTCTATGTCCAATGTGAGGTTCAATCTCACACAACCCTGAGATCAAGAGTCCCAAGTCCCACCCGGGGGGCCTGGGTGGCTCGGTGGGTTAAGCCTCTGCCATGGTCATGATCTCAGGGTTCTGGGATCGAGCCCCGCATCGGGCTCTCTGCTGAGCAGGAAGCCTGCTTCCTCCTCTTCCTTTGCCTGCCTCTCTGCCTACGTGTGATCTCTCTCTGTCAAATAAATAAACAAAAATTAAAAAAAAAAAAAAATCCCAAGCTCTACTGTCGAGGCACCCCAGCCCTCACTCTTCTTTCTCAAAGTAGATACATTTGAAAAATAAGAACAGAGGAAAGTCAATACATTTAAATATGTTAACTTGAAAGCAAATGACCACTGGCTTATTTATATCTGTTGGTTCGCTCTAGGCCCTGGGCAGGTACAAGGACTTGAGGCCGACTAGAGGCCTCTCCCTCTGGAGGGGACACAGACTAGCAAGCAGGTGCCAGTGGGGCTCCACTGGTATTTGTCCAAAGCCCTGGGGCCACAGGGGTTTCAGAAGCAGTGCTCTTTGTGGAATTTAGAAGGGTGAAAGTGTATATATAACATTTAATACATAAAACCCCTGAGAGAGCTTACGGCAGTCTCCCATAAACAAGTAAGACAAGATTTCTGCAGTAAAACACAACATTATAAATAGCTTCATGTCAGCTCGGTTCAAATTTTGCTGCCCAATAAGACTAGGCATTAATCAGAAAATAAACTTCTGGTTTTCAGAACTGCATATAAAGGACTGTGGACCTGCAGGATGGCATCTTATGTTCTAGAATAAAGGTAAGAACAGAGGACTATGGGAATGTGTAGGTATGATACCCAACCCAGGCTGGCAGGGGGCAGGTGCGTTGGTGGAGAGAATGTATAAATTGGCTCATAAGTACCAATGAAATAGAGAGCTCTTATTGCATTATTGTTCCAGAGAGTTGTGAGAGAAGTTGAGGAAGAGATTACTATCTGATAATGAACTCTGAGGGACTGCTTTTACATTTTCTTACTTTATTGTTGTGTTATAAACTGTCAGATACTTCCTATGGTTGTGTTACAAAGTTAACAATGAAAACATTATTGTCTGGTCTATTCAATTCTCCTACTGATAGAAAGAAAAATATTGCAAACAACACATTAAATAGCAATGTCTTAATTTAAACACTCAACTGAAAAAAACCCCAAAAAACCAACCAACAAAAAAAACACTCAACTGTTCCTTGCATGTCTAGGCCATAGTTCAAGGTTTTCATACTTTCTTAGTGTTCAATGGGTCTCTCTGGCCCCAGCCAGTCTCTCTCCTACCCCACCATACAGTCGATTATCTCACTTTCATGCCTGAAAACTTTAAGAACTCCTTGTTGGAAAAAATTCTCTCTCTCATTCTATCTCAGGTATTACATATATATGACACACACATATGATGTATCTATAAATTTATTTATTTACACACACAGCCCCACAGACTATATAGACCAGGAGTGAGACACACAAACTTGGGGAAGAGCACAAGTACTAGGAAGCTTTATCAGGATTGCAAACTGGATGGTAAAAGGGCAGGAGGGGAAAACAGGACAAAGGCCCAAGCTCAGCAGGGAGATACAAAGTAACATGATCCTGGTGAATCAAGAACTTTTGTTAAACAGGCCCCTGGGAACTGAAGTGTATGGGAAGCAGATCCAAAACTAGAATCCTCTTCACCTGGGCTTAGAATATCTCGATGTGTGAAATATTCGTGTGTCAAGAGTCATTTCCAAAATTTGTTTTCTGCAGTATTTTTAACATTCCTTTCCCCCCCAATCTTACCTGCACAAATTATTTGCACTGTTTTTCAAGGTGAGCTTTCCTAAAAAAATGCAAATCGAGAACCTGCTCAAGTTAGTTAGGCATTAATCAATCAAAGGTATCTGTTCAACCTATTCAAATCGACCAGCACGTTAAGAGAAATCCTGAGGGTAACTGTTAGAAAAAAATATTAAAAATTCGAGCAATATGGTTTTATTATATTGTCTAATCAGCTTACTGGATGCAAAAAGTATTTTTAAAAAATCACAGAAACCCATAAAACAGCTTAATGGATGAACCTCTAAAATATTTAAAAGCTTTAGGGCATTCCTGGATTTCTTCACTGCAATGTATTTAAAATTCAAAACTCAAAACAACAGCTATTCATTTTTCCTAACTGGGACAAAGTGAAGGCACTGAATATTAAAACCTCTAAGATGGTCATTTGAATTATGACTATGCAAACTAGAGGAGCTTGGCGAAACATAAAAAATGCAAAGTCTGTTTCATTTCTTGTTCCTTAACTCAAACTCGAATCTGCAGGCAGGGACAGAAGGAAGGCATGTGATGCCCGTTTCCCATTTTATTTGCTCACACACCAAAAGATGGTGGACCCCAATTCTGTTAGAGTCTCTTTACTGCCTCCCATCTCTTAGGTAAGATGTTGACCTAATTGGGAATTTATTTCAGTGACAATTAAAAAAAAATCTGTTCCAAATGGAACCTAATTTTCCTAAGGTAAGGTTGATAGCAACCCTGGATTGTGAGTATATGGGGTGAGTAAATTCCTTCTTCGTGAGGACACAGACTGCACTCCCTGAAATAGCTTTGTTTTTGAAGACTGTAACAGTCCTGCAAGATCGGTCCTAAAGATCAGGAAAATAAGGCTCAGAGGTGGAACTACATGGGAGACCCAGTTTCTAGGAAGCCCAGTCCAAACCAGAATTCAGATTCCTGACTCCTTGCACCATATGCTTTCAGACCACATACAGCAGGAAATGCATTTTCTCCAATGCGTTCATGCATTCCCTCAAACGAATATTTAGTAAGTGGTGATTTAGTCTTCATGGAGTAGTACCTGCCGAATGTCAGGCATAGCATGGGGACACAGGAGTGGACAAGTCATACAATCCCCAATATCAAGGACTACAGTGATGTGGAGAAGGGAGAAAAATAAAAGAAATAAGCAAAATATATAAGAAACCAGATGGTGGAGGTACTATGAAGAAAACTAAAGCACCAAGGGACCAAAGGTACAAAGCAAAGGGAGACTATAAATTTAACGGGGTTGGTCAGAAGAACCACACTGACAATGTGCATTTGAACAACGACTTGAAGGAGACGAGAGACGGGTATGTGGATATCCGTGGGGGAGCATTCTGCCGAGGAAACAAGTGCAAAAACCCCAATGTGAGAGGTGTCTAGCATGTTCGGAGAAAAGCAAGGGGGGGCGGTGTGGCTGGAGCAGAGCCGAGAAGTCAGATGGTACAGGAGAGGATGCCGGGCCTGTCTGGATTTTATTTCACGTAAGGTCAGAAGCCACTGGTTCTGACTGGTTAGGGATTTCCAACAATAATCAAGGTGAAATGTCAGGGAGGCCAGAGAGACAGAGGAGCCGGTCGTGAGAAGTTGTTAATTCTGGATGTGGAAGGCGGGCTCAGTAGGATTTCTTGATGGTTTGCATATGGGTGTGAGAAAGGAGGAGAGGGGTCAAGGATGACTGCAAAGCTTTTAGGTGAGCAGCTAAATCATGAAGTTGTCATTTACTGAAATGGGGAGGTGTGAGAGCAACAGATCTGTGGAAAGACCGGGGAGGGTTTTTTGTTTTTGTTTAAAGATTTTATTTATTTGAGAGAGAGAGAGAGAGAGAGAGACAGAGAGACAGAGAGAGAGGGAGAGGGAGAAGCAGGCTCCCCTCTGAACAGGGAGCCCGACGTGGGGCTTGATCCCAGGACCCCAGGATCATGACCTGAGCCAAAGTCAGACACTTAACTGACTGAGCCACCCAGGTGCCCCAGAGTTCGGTTTTAGACATTGCAAGTTTGAGATGGCATTTACATTTAAGACAGAGGTCAAGCAGGCAGGTGAATATACAAGTCTCGCGTTAAGGGGGAGGTCTGGACTGGACATATTTGGGAGGTCAGCAGCATATACATGATAGTCAAGCTCCAAGACTGAATGAGGTCATCAGGGGAGTGGTTATGGATGGAGAAGGGGCCAGGGGACTGAGCCCTGAGCAGAGCCCTCAGTGGAATGCAAGGTGAACTCTTTCAGATGCTGCTGATCGCTCAACTCAGATGAGGATTGAAAACCCGTCCCTGCATGTAGCAATGTGAATGTGGTCGGTGAGCCGAGCAAGTACAGGACTGGTGGAACAGCGGTTCGTCGGAGTAGAGAGGGTTCGAGGGCAAGGACAGGGGAGAGAGTAGTCAGTTCCTGTGTACTTGCCATATTTTCGTGTGGTTAGTAACTATAAAAACAGTTCTAGTAATTATAACAAGAATTGAATTGTTACCGAATGCCCCTTGTATTATAGGCCTTGTGCTAAGCACTTTATACATTAAAAAAAGAATATCCCTTCCAACAAAAAATAGTTCACAAATGAGAAAAGTGATGGTTAGAAGGGTTAAGTTAACTTTCCCAAGGTCCCATGTGTGGCAAGAGGCACAAATGAAATTTCAATTTAGGTCAGTTTGACTCCAAGCCTTCATCCCTAACCACTGTGCAACATGGCTCGTAACTATTATACGGTCGCACTGTTTAGCCAATTAAATACTAAGTAGCCACATCAGAGCGATTCTTCCCTGAGGTTAAAAACTGGTTTGAAAATGTTAAAAAACAAAATTCAGTGGCGAAAATATTCAAGCAATCTGGGTGGCTCAGTAGGTTAAAGCCTCTGCCTTTGGCTCAGGTCATGATCTCAGGGTCCTGGGATGGAGCCCCACATCACTCTCTGCTCAGCAGGGAGTCTGCTTCCCCCCCCCCCCCCCCGCCTGCCTCTCTGCCTGCTTATGATCTCTCTCTCTCTCTCTGTCTCTGTCAAATAAATAAATAAAATCTTTAAAAAAAAAAAAAGTCAAAATAAAATCTTAAAAAAAACCAACTCTGTCAAATGAACAAATAAAATCTTTAAAAAAACCCTCTGTCAAATAAACAAATAAAATCTTAAAAAAAAAATCAACCAAATAAATTATAAAGATCTTATTGGTTTTGTTCAACAATTCACGAATGAGGTAGCATCCCATCTAGCAAATAAAAAGGAACTCTGAGGGGCGCCTGGGTGGCTCAGTTGGTCAAGGGTCTGACTTTGACTCAGGCCATGGTCTCAGGGTCCTGGAATGGAGCCCCATGTCTGGCTCCCTGCTCAGCGGGAAGTCTGTTGATCCTCTCCCTCCGTTCCTCCCCGCCACTTCTGCTCTCTTTCAAATAAATAGACAAAAATCTTTAAAAAAAAAAAAATGGAGCTCTTATGGGGTATCTGGGTGACTCTGTTGGTTGAGTGATGGTCTCTTGGTTTCGGCTCAGGTCCTGATCTTAGGGCTGTGCAATCACACCCCTCACTGGGCCTCGGGATCATGGGGAGTCTGCTTAAGATTCTCTTGCCTGTCCCCCCATGCTCTCTCAAATAAATACATAATTTCTTTTAAAGGAGCTCTGGGGAGCTATACAAAATGGAAGATGTTTATAGGCAGAAGGAGGCAGAACAAGAAAGCTTCCGGCAAAGAGTGGGTTGTTTCAGGCAGGGTCACCTTCCTCGGGGGAAGGCAGAGGACTATCAGACAGATGACCTCACTAGTGCTGACCAGGTAATTCTAGACTTACTGGCCTAAGCCTCCATTTCTGGGAGAGGTTGAAATTGTAATTAAGATAGGTAGTAAGTCTTGGTTTGGGGACATGGGCTTAGTACGAGTGACTCCATTCTGAACCTATCATGTCTTTTTTAACAGACGGAGGAATGCAGAACGGTAGACGAGGGTCTCCCTCCTTGTTATTCGAGGTATTCTTAATCTTTGGCAGGCATGAGAAGCAGAACCGGACAGCGCTGTTCATCAGTTCAGCGATCAGCCCCCTCACAGAGGGTGACCATCGATGTTGCCCTTTTCAGTATAAAACGGCTGGAGGAACCAATTGCTGCAATACTGCTAAAGAGAATAACACTCGGGAAGAGATTCAGCCCCACGGGCATTAATGAAAATAAGGAGGACTGAGGTATGTCTGTAAACCTAGTAAAGCAAACGCAAGGAAAGAAAATAGCTTTTTTTCCTTACCCGGTCATCTGTTTGTGTGAAAAGCCGTGGCACTGACCCCTCTGCAGAGAAAGGTTTTGGGACTGACACATTTCATAATACCCTATAGGCCCACTCCCTTTCCACACCCTCCATTTAATTTTGACTAGTATTTTAATTCACCCTCAAGAGCCCGCTATTGAACACTCAGGCTTGGGGCCAGTGGGATAAGACAAAAGGAACATCAGACAGAATCCTGATAGAACACCATATGGCTCTCAAGAAAAACACCTGAGTGTCCTGACAGTCTCTGTTCTGACAGCCTGAGCTTTATAATTCTGTTACTTCTCCGTCCAGAAGAAAGCAATGAAGTATCAAATAGACCTTCACTAGAAACTGCTGAAGAAAATAGCATCGTGGTTTTTGTGTGTGGCACAAGGGAACACAACCACTGCAATTCAATATGATGATCACATATGAAGAGAAGAAAACTAGAAGGGCTAAGTAATAAACAGTGATAAATAAGAGAAAGTGATCTTACGAATTAGGTCATGTAGGCGAAATCATCTGGGGAGTTTTAAAGAGTCTACAGGCATGAGCTCCTGTTACCAGGTAAACAAAATCAAAGAATATCATGGTTACAGCACGGAATCTATTGACCAGGAATTTACTTTCAGTATTAGGGGAATAAAGACTTGACAGTGAAAATATTTGCATTTCTAAAGCACTTCCCATTCTTTTTAAAAAAGCTATGTATGTACAAGGAAAGAAATTAAAATATTATAAACTGTGCTATGTATCTCTGAGTGCTAGGCCCTCAATTCTTTTCCTCAAAGGCAACCATAGTTTTGAGTTTCATCTGTAGCCTTCCAGATCTACTATCTATCTATCGATCTATCGATCTATCGATCTATCATCTATCTATCCATCATCTATTCATTCACATTTCTTACCTCTATCTCTGGAATAAAAAGAATTGGTTGTCACCTGATAGTTTTCCTTTACGCTTTCACATTTTGTGGATTTTGGCATAGTCATCACACCGTATACTGAAAAATAAGTAGAATTCATTTTCTTTTCTCTGAAAATATTCAAGCAATCGGTCCCTATGTGAACATTCAAGTTGCAGTTTTATCTTTAAAAGTTCGCTTTACAATTTACCAAGGCAACGTGCCCGACCCTGTTAGAGGTCAGAACTTTACGATCAGTGCCTTCCCAGACGAAATCCTTACATGTTTGCTGCTCAGGGTTCCTGAACTCATGGCATTCAGTAGGAAATCAAAACATGCTGAGAAGGCAGTGCTGATTAATTTAACCCTGGGCTTTGAAAGGAGCCTGCTTTTCTGAATACTCACCACAGAAGGTGTGTTAGGTGACTTTCCTTTGATTGCTCAGTCTTCTTTATGCAGTCTATGAGTATCGTATGAATCCAAGGAACATTTCAATACAAAACTGAAATACACAAGCCAGACGAGGAGAAAAAAATGTTCTTAATTTTTATTTAAATTCAATTAATTAACATACATTGTATAATTAGTTTCCGAGGTAGAGGTCAATGATTCATCAGTTGCAGAGAACACCCAGTGCCCATTCCACCATGTGCCCTCAATGCCCATCATCCAGTTACCCCATCCCCCACCCACTTCCCCCGGAAAAATTAAGTTGCTTTTTTTTAATTAAGTTCACATATGAACTTTTGAATATGAAGCTTCAACTTGAGGCACAGAAGCCCGCTGCATTGTGTTTACCAATTCACTTCTTCACTGGGTGCCATAAATGTGTTTTCCCGACTTACCTGGATGCTGCAGCACGTACAGATCTGGCCAGGAGCTTTTTCATACCTTTTTGGCAGCTGGAGAACACTTGGGTGACTTAGGACCTTCCCTCTGACTGATGGTCAGTAGTCTCCTAAAATGTATTTATTTTATTTATTTATTTATTTATTTATTTATTTATTTAAATGTGTTTATCTTTTAACAATAAACTAGTTAGCTTGTGAAGTCTTTGGAAAGGATGAAATGTGACCTGTTAGAGACAGGGGGGAGGTAGGGAAGAAATCCTTGAAAAAATAAAGATCCGCCATATTTATGTTATCAACTTTATAATTTAATGAGAAAGGACAAAAAGCAACTATCACGAATAG
Organism: Procyon lotor; assembly: GCA_028646535.1. Lineage (NCBI taxonomy): Eukaryota > Metazoa > Chordata > Mammalia > Carnivora > Procyonidae > Procyon > Procyon lotor. The sequence continues at coordinate 74,356,946 of CM053606.1, read as the reverse complement.
TTAAATTAACAGATTACATTTACACATAGCTGAGGTATTTCAGGAAAGTGTGCACTGAGCCCTCTGACATAGGACTTCCTCTCACTACAACATCCCCACTACCCCCCCTTCCTAAAACAAGAAGCGCATTGATTGACCTCATTTGTTTCTGAAATGGCTATTGCTTAAGAGATAAAACTTTCGCATTGAAACCTTTTTGCTATAGCTGCGCGATGAAAACACAACTGCCAGTGTACAAAGAATTTCCCAAAATATTCATATAGGCTGTTTGGGACCAGGCAGATAAAACAATAGCCAATTGAATTTTTCCCTTTTCACCTACCTAATTGTTTTGGTTATGGAAAGACATAAGCAAAGCTTGGCTGAACACCAATCATTCATTCTCTATAGCTACTCTTAAGATTCCATGCTGCAGAGTGTGCTAGAATAAAGAAGTTCAGATTAACATTAGAATTAATGGTACTAATGATAGCGTTTTTGCTGGAGAAAAGGATTTCTGGGATTCTGTAAACTTGGGAGAAAAAGAACTGAAAACATGGGATGAAATGGAGTTTATTAGGTACATAAAGGATGAAAAAAGATCATGGACTCAAATAAATATAAAACAATATAAAGCTACTTGAGTGAAAGAGAGAAAGACAAGACACAGTCATACCTGAATTAAGACCTCTGCTTCTTGATGCTTATAAATCCAACCCTTACTTAAATATGCTACAGAACTCAAAAACTGGTCGGCTTCTACTTTGCTCTAAACTGAAGACAGTGTACAATGTAGGGAAAAGGCTCGTAATTACTGTTTCCTTTCTTTTCCAGAGTACAGCTCGTTGCTTTTCACTGCTCAGGGGAAAAAAGTACCAGCTTCGTGGGGGCTTCTTCCCTCTCACCTCATCCCTAGACCCGGTTTAAGGTTTAATCCTCATCCCTTCAAAGAGTACAGCATTTCAATTCGTTTCAAAGCACCGGATTGGTGCTGATGAGAATGGGACCAAAATTTTAAAAAGAGATTAATTATGCTGAGAAATGTCCATTGTAAATACTGCAAGAACACTGAACCGACCAGCCAGTGTCTGCTGCTATTTACAGGAAACTGTATGAAACACAGTACTGGAACAGAAGGGAATAGGGAATGTGCCATGCACTCTGAAGATGGAGATAAAAATTCAACGTAAAATAAATTAAGGACCCGTCAAAGAAAATCGAGATTAAGACATTCAAATACATATGCACTTCACGCACACACACACACACACACACACACACACACACACACACACACATTGAGCAAATAAAAATCCTTAAAATTTAATTAAAAAACAATGTAAAACCCTATTGTGGTAATTTCAGGGTTCTATTCTTCCACAAGACAGAAAATAAGCTAGACGCTCTGCCCGTGACTGCGAAGACAATTGTTCCAAAGATCTAGTCACTAAATGTTTTAAAAAAAAACCTGAAAACTGAAAATAATTACATCAGCATATGGACTCTGGAAAATTTCTTCTACCGTAATAAGTTCAGATGGACATTTCCTGTTTCACGTTTCTAGTACACGTTGTCTTTTAGACAATAACAGTGTGAAACAATAGTTTGGCATGAGTTCAATGCATACTAAGAAATGCCCCGGCCCTTGAAGGCTGGGATGAGTCAGCCTCAAATGGCAAAGAGATTAAGATTCAAGAAGTTGACATATCTCAGACTTCAATCGTTTATGTTTCTTGACCAGGAAAGAGCTCTTAAATTTAACATTTGCATTTTTACAGCCAGCATTTACACTTGTGCCTTCATAACCTGGATTTATTTTTTTTTAAGATTTTATTTATTTATTTGAGAGACAGAGAGAGAACACAAGAAGGAGGGGGAGTGGCAGATGGAGAGGGATATGGGGCTCAATCCCAGGACCCTGGGATCATGACCTGAGCCCAAGGCAGATGCTCAACCAACTGAGCCACCCAGGAGCCCCCATAACCTCTTTAAGGTTTAAAAAAAAATGTTTATAAGGCAAAACTGCAATCCTACAAAAAAGCATGTGTTGGCAATTCCTCTTGTTAACCAGCATTGGCCCTTGCTTCCACTATTCAACCTCCTGCTCCTACTTAGAGCAGAATGTCCAGGTATAAATGAGCTTCCCTGCCCCTCATCAAACTTGGCAACCTCCTGGCCATCCTTACCCTCTTGATGGGCCTTCCTACTACTTTGAACATCATGAGACAGAGCCAGCTAATCCCAGGCCCCTCTTAAACTTGGTAGTTCACACATTCATCTTCTCTGACGCCAGACCGGGACTGCCAGCACGTGTTGGCATCAAAGCATCCCAGGCCAACTCACAGTATTTGGGTCAGTCATTTCCAATGGCATCCCTCACCTCCAAACGTCTGCCACTCAGTTAAGAAAGTAGATGAAGAGAGCATTCTGAAATTGGCCAGAATGTGCAGAGGACTCGGCAGTAGGACCAGTGTTAGGAGGGGCAGAATGGAGAAGAGAATTTGCAAAGCATAAGGAACGACAATGGGCAGGCAATGAAGGGCTGCCTTTCCACCAGGGCGGGAAAATTGCAAGGAACGAGGACCAGAAGTCATCCTTGACCAGCTGTTCTCTTTCACTTTCCAAATACAACCAATTGCCAAGTTCTCCTTGGTTTTTACTCCGAAGGATAAAAAGACCTGCTGCTTTCTTTTTCTCCAATAATAAAGTTTTTTTTTACTTAAAAATGATAAATGATATGTGTCTGTTTTCAAATTTTAAAACAATATAGAAAGATATGGAGAAAACGTAAAAATCACCTCCAAATCTACCCTCTAGAAATAGACAGCTTTAATATTTTGTTGAAAAGTCTCACAGATATTGCTGTGTACACACATGCACATTCCTGCACACATGTGCAGACAATTTTACAGAAAGTGAGGCATGTTACACAAAGAGTTTAATAATCTTTTGTTTGCACTTACTAGTGGATCATGGTGCCTATTTCCATTAACATAGATACATACAATCATTGTTTGTGGTTGCATAGTATTCCACCAAGGGGATATGTCATAATTTACTTAATAAATTTTCCGTGGAAGGAAATTACTATTTTTTTCAATTTTAACCGTTATTGACAGCACTAATTTTTTTTTTTAAAGATTTTATTTATTTGACAGAGAGAAACACAGTGAGAGAGGGAACACAGGCAGAGGGAATGGTAGTGGGAGAAGCAGGCTTCCTGCTGAGCAAGGAGCCCAATGCGGGGCTCGATCCCTGGACCCTGGGATCATGACCTGAGCCGAAGGCAGACGCTTAACGACTGAGCCACCCAGGCGCCCCGACAGCACTAATGTTAACACCTTGTATACACATGTGTGCTATTATTTGACCTTCTTTACTAATCTGACAATAAAAAATAGCTCTCATCTTTTCATTTCTGTTTTTTGATCTTTGGTGAGATTTTAACATTTTGCAGACCATTTATATTCTTTGACAAATAGCTATGTCCATGTTTCATGTGTGTGCATGTGTGAGATTAATTTTTCTTTTTTTTTTTAAGACTTTATTTACTTATTTGAGAGAGAGAGAGAGAGAGAGAGAGAATGAAAGAGCATGAAAAGGGAAAGAGCCAGAGGGAGAAGCAGACTCCCCACTGAGCAGGGAGCCTGACCTGGGACTCCATCCTGGGACTCTGGGATCATGACTGAACCAAAGGCAGACACATAAGCGACTGAGCCACCCAGGCCCCCTCCATTTTTCTATTAGAATGTTTTTTCTAATGGAGTCATAGATGTTTTGTATATTAGGGAAGTCAACCCCTTCATACTTCATAAATGTGCCACCTATTTTTTTCCCAGTTTGTTCTTTGCCTTTCAAACTTAATTTTGTAATGTCCTTTGCTGAAGCATTTAATTTTTACATAGTCCAATTTATCAGTAATTTAGTTTTTGGTTTAGCCCTACCGATTTAATCCCCTAACATTCCTACCAGCACTGATCAGATCCTTTCTTGTCTTTCCTTAAGATAACTAGAATAGTTTGAACTGGTCTCCCTGCTCTCTGTCTTCTGGAATCTACACTCCACACAGCTGTCAGAATGGGCTTTTTCAGTGAAAATCTGGCCTGGTCACTCTTCTGCTTAAGACCATTCAGGGGTGTGTGTCTCAAATTGGCTATTGATACAGTTCTTCCAGGAGTTGATGAAATGACAACTAACCACAGCAAATATTCTTAGAACATATTTATTTGTGAAGATTTTTGCAAAAAAAAAAAAAAAGCACAGTATTTTTACTTTAAGAAAAACACAAATATATGATGAAGCAGGATTCAAAATTCAAACGAATTTTTTTTTAAATAAACCAGAAGACTTCAAAGGAATATCAGAATTTAAGTGGCAATGGCTCAAAGACAATGGGTACAGAAAACAAGTCTTCGCCTCCTTCACCTTTGCGGCAAGGAGTGCCTCACATTCACCCAAATCTGTGGCCTTTTCCTTCCCATCACATAGATCTCCCCACCTCCCTTGAAGTCACATGTGACTATGTGATTGAATTCCGGCCAGTGTGATGTGGGAGAAATTAGGGTGCCATATGATTTCTTGTCCAAATCAGGACACGTCTAAGAGTGGAAGAGGACAGTATGAATTGTTGCCCTGGGAATTCAGGCGTGACTACGGGCGTGTGATCACCACAGGGAGACACGAAGTGTGCCACCAAAGGGTAGGTCCAGGTCTACCTTCTCTGGCTGGGTCTCCAGTCTGCTGGCAGATGTAGAAAGTTCTAGCAGGAGACTCAATGCCCTGGCTAGAGCCAGGGGGTGGAAGGCTCTGGCTCACTGTTCCTGGGAGTGAGAACTCCACTTCAGACCCTTGTTGGTGACAGCAGTTCTTATCCTGCTAGGACAACATGGAGCACAGGGCTTCCCGTGGTGTGGCCCCTCCCTAGCCCTCCAGACTTCCCTTTCATCTCTCTGCAGCTGGAAGGCAAGCGCTAGCAAACTGAAGGCTCTCGCTCATACATTTTTAAATACCTGTTGAGGCGTCAGTCCCTCCCACTAGACAGGGAACTCCTTGACGACATCATCATCATCATTATCATCATCATCATATTTCACGAATACCTGTTGGATGGGGAACTATTTAGCCACATAGGAAGTAAATCTTCCAACAGTGGCTATTTCGCGTCCAGAAACAAAACTATCGGAGTTACAACGACACGTAAGATCTTCCATCTGCAAAGACATGTTCAAACACAAGATTTTAGAAAAACGAGCCACACATTTTTGTAGCCCCCAAATATGAGTGCAAAAATGTTCTTCCTCTTAGCCTTCACCATTGCTTTATCTTCACCTCTTCCCCATCCCATCTACAAACACACACAGACAAGAACGCACACGCACGCGCACATTTGCATACTTCCTAGGGGAATATTTGACTTAATTAACAATCATAGAGTAAGTCTGAACGAAAAGAAAGAATTAGGATTTTAAGTTCAGATCTTGATACTGGCCAATAATCCCTACACGAGGGGCTTTGGCTCAGCAGGGGGATTTACCACTCGGCTTCCCAAGATGATTAAGAGTTGATGTATAATTGACAATGATGTACAATGATGTACACTCGGGCATGCTATCAACTCAAGAAAGGGGCTTTGCCTGCATGATTTAATTAACATTAATGGTAGTTAAGCTGCACACACAGAGCATAATGTTCTCTTTGCTCTGAGAAAAAGGAGGGGTTTTCACTACCTAGATTATGAAATATTGATTAATTCATATATGCTCAAACATCCATCTAAAAATGGAATCCTTCAAGCTGTCAGTCCTTTCATCTCACCCACATGGAAAAACATAATTGCGGTCCTGAGAAGAACAGGAGTGATGACGGATGGATATGAGGAAGGAGGGTAAGAGCAGAGAAAGGAAACACAGCAAATGAAGTATGGTAAGCTCCACCAAGGGACAGACACACTACACCCACACACTATCACACACACACACACACACACACACCACTCTACTAATTAATGCAGCTTTGCTTTCACGCCAAATATTAGGGAAACATTAATTAGAGAGAAATCTCATTAATCCATTTCCCAGTTCATTAATTATGCATCAATGCCAAGGTTTTTGTTGGCCTGATATAAGCTAACCCTGTTCCAATAAAGATCTCATGCTGCATATTACACAATAGCGAGGGAACTTTCCTGATTCTTTGGGATGGTATTCGGGATCTACTCAATTCATATGTTGTATATATTTGTGTCCCCTATTAAGTATTCTGTGATTAAGAGATGTCTGTCCTTTAAATTGCCTGTAACTATTTCTTACCTAATACTTCATCTGTCTTTGTCACAGACACATTAGTAATTCTGTTCAGCTAGGAAAAAAAAGGGACACAACATTGTGAATGTACCTAATGCCACTGAATTTTACACTTAAGATGGTTAAAATGATAAATTTAATATGATGTATATTTTACCACAATATTTTTAAAAAGGCAAGGGAGAGGGGCGCCTGTGTGGCTCAGTCGTTAAGCATCTGCCTTCGGCTCAGGTCATGATCCCAGGGTCCTGGGATTGAGCCCTGCATCGGGATCCCTGCTCAGCAGGAAGCTTGCTTCTCCCTCTGCATCTGCTGCTCCCCTGCTTGTGTTCCTTCTCTCGATGTGTCTCTCTCTGTCAAATAAATAAATAAAATCTTTTTTAAAAAAAGCAAGGGAGAATAACTGTAGATTTTTGAGAATGGTAATTTATAGGGGGACTCTAAAGGCAAAAAAAAAAAAAAAAATAGGAGTTTGTAACAACAAACAGTCTCAAAAGACCCAAGAATGTGTTTTCTTCTGTGCAGAGAAAATATTATGAGATGAACTTCAGAGCCCAGACAAGCTCAAATGTGCTATTTGCAAAGAGATTTTGGAAAAGCAAGGAAGCCTGAATAGCCTCAAAAACAGCTATTAACTGAGCATCTGTAAGATTTCTAGCACCATACTAGTTGGTCTGGAGTCTAACATATTATTCCCTATATTCCCAGCTCATTTCTTCATCAGTGACTGGATGTTACCACTCCCTCTGACCCAAGTATAAGTAAAGATTAAAAGGCTTTCCAGACTTGGAGTCGTGGGTAGACTCCAAGTTTGGGGCTTCCTCCACTAATGGATGGGGTCATCCTTTCTACAGTGAGTAAGTTTCACTTTTGAGGAGGGTTTCAGACCCATAGAGTGCCACATACTTACTAAATACTACAGTGTCGCACTCTCTATGGGTACACAGTAAATGTCAGCTGACTCGGTAACCCCAACATTTTAATCAAGATCTCCAGTATTAAATGTCATCAAATCCTGTCTTCAAGGTGTAAACTGATTGACCCTGGAGTCTGGAAAAGAATTTTCTACTCGATATCGCACAACTGAATTTTCTGCCCCAGTGTTATATAGCATCAATCTGGGGGCGCCTGGGTGGCTCAATCGGTCTGCCTTTGGCTCAGGTCATGATCAGGGTCCTGGGATCGAGTCCCACTTGGGGCTCCTTGCTCAGCAAGGAGCCTGCATCTCTCTCTGACTGCTGCTCCCCCTGCTTGTGCTCTCTCTCTCTCTCTGACAAACAAACAAACAAATAAGTAAATAAATAAAATTTAAAGAAAAAATAGCATCAATCTGTAGCAAGATTCTGGCCAGTAAACCACAGCAAGTTTGAAATAAGAAAGAAAAAATAGAAAAAGATACAGTAAAGTCTTTGTTAAGAATTCTTTGATCCTTCTGATTTTTCACCATGGAAATGTTGCTAAATGATATTTTTATCAAAAGAAAGTTGTACACAAGTGGATGTTAAATCCCTCTAGTTTCCTTAAACCTCCTTAATTTCAAGTCTTAATTTTATCTACAGTATTAACTGAACAGCCTGACTGATTTAAACTCTCTTCTGCTTGTGTACATGTTTATCCCGTCTGCCTTCTCCAGTGAGCTTTTGTCTGTGATCAGTCCAGCCTGCAAGAGACCAAGGAAGAAGATAGGAGGGCCTCTTGCTCAAGACTGTACCACACGTTGAATAAGAGAGCAAGTACCGAAGACTATCTTGGGAGAGGCCACTGAGAGATGTACCTCTCAATGTCCATGTGCTCATCAAAGCAAGGGAGGGGCCTACCAGGGTTGGCGAGATCCTTGCTGGGGAACCAAGTTGTCAGAGAACAAGAAGCAGTGGCAGGTCCGAATGGATGGGCTGCATTTTTGTATATTTCTTAGCAGTGTGCTCTGTAAGCAATTTTTCTGACTAAGAGGATTGGGCCAGATGACATTCAAATACCCTCAACTAATGGATCAACTCATATTTGTGTAGCAGTTTTAAGTTTCCCAAGAAGCTTCACACGTATCATCCCAAATGATCCATCAATCAATCCTGTGAGATAGATATTTATTTTTTTAAAGATTTTATTCATCTATTAGCATATGTGCCACCGAAGCGAGCACTTTATTCATCCATTAGAGAGACAGAGAGAACGTGAGTGGGGAGGGTATCAGAGGGAGAGGAACAGAGGGAGAAGCAGGCTCCCTGCTAAGCAGGAAACCTGTTGTGAGACTCGATCCCAGGACCCTGAGATCATGACCTGAGCCGAAGGCAGATGCTTAACCTACTGAGCCACCTAGGCCCCCCTGTGAGATAGATATTAATATTATCCACGTTTTACAGATAAAAATAAGAATGAAAACCGCCATTCCACCATAGAAACACCTGGAGCTTGGCCCTCACTGAGTCACCTGGAAATTACCATTACTCTGTCTTGATGCATGTTGGAAGGGCCAAGACTATGGGTGTGAGGCCTGCTGACCACCTACTGACTGGCTAGTCAGAGAAGCAGCAGTAATAGGTCTGCACTTGGGCTGAGAGGACAGCGGGACCTGGGAGGTCTTGGAGAACATTTTGAGATCTCAGTTCCTCACATAGAAGGTCCTAGAAGAAAGGCAGTGAGAAGTAGTGGCCAAGTATAAGACCCCATGAAGTTGTCCACTGATCAACCTCCAATTTTTAAACTGAAGATTTACCAGGTGATTTGGGGCATATGACTCAGAAGCAATGGAAAGTGTTAAGTAAATTCTCATTTAAACAAACAAAAAGCCCTCCGTCCAGAGTTATCTACTTACGTACATGAATAAGGCTTCTTAGGATATGCAACTACAAAAATAAAACTAGAGGTTTTATTGATGCTAAACCTGTCTCATCCCAGCAATAAGCAACAACTGTTCATGAATAGCTACATGAACTGATTGTAAAACAAAAGCCCCAAAACAAAAGGGGAAAAATGTAGAATTTAAAATTCACCTCAAATCCATCTCACTGAGATGCATCTCTAATAAAATTATGTTTATTTTGAAGTCAAATACGATAAACTTTTTAATCAATGGTATATTAATAATAATTGTAACGATGAGTCATTTCAGAAAAAGTTTGAGCCTCATGGTTACAGGAGATATTTTTAAGTTTAAATTTCAACTTATATAAAAATTTTTGTTGAAGTAAAACATCATAGGGTCATCAATAAAAGATAATCAAGCATAATATATATTATATTAGAACAAAATTCCATGGATGAAGTGGAATGAAACCATAAGTTTTTTTTTTTCTTTTTTCTTTTTTTTTTTTTTGAAACCATAAGTTTAAGCGGAAAAGTGACATAAATATCTGTAAGGAAACCCTAATCATTTACTTTTTTTTTTTAAAGATTTTATTTATTTATTTGAGAGAGAGAGAGAGAGAGAGATCACAAGTTGGCAGAGAGGCAGGAAGAGAGAGGGGGGGAAGCAGGCTCCCTGCCGAGCAGAGAGCCTGATGCTGGGCTCGATCCCAGGACCCTGAGATCATGACCTGAGCCGAAAGCAGAAGCTTAACCCACTGAGCCACCCAGGTTTCCCATGATTTACTTTTTAAGCGGATGGTGGGAGCATTAAATTGCTATAGTATTTAGATCCTATTAGTTACTATTAAAAAAGTAAAATAGCAGGTTTATTTTTCGATAGAATATTTAAAACATGAAGAAAATTACATCATCAGCAACTCTTTGCACTCACAGTAAAAATTTTCAGCTGTAACAACGTGGAAGAGGGACACAGACCTTTTCAGAATTCTATCAATCTCTATGTGAACTGGAAAGTGTACAGACCACTATGCCATAGGAACAGAACACATCGGTATGTCTAATATGCCTAAGAAATGCAGATATTTCTAAAATCTACTGTAGAAGGCAGAAAATCTACCCAGACAGTAGAGACTCCTAGCTTATCATTATTAAAGCAAACATAACCTACTGAAATATTTGTCTCTCAGTAATTCAATGTCTCCTACAACTGTCTGTCTGATTCTTCTATGTATACATTTTAAAACCTACTGACCAGCTCATTGGGTGTATCAGGAAGAAACAAAAATGTAAGAAACTGATGTAAAATGATTACAGTTTTGTGATCTATAGTGGTAAGCCATGCTGTGATAAACGACAGTTCTCTTACATAATAAATGAACACACATACCCATGATCACATAATCCTTCACCCCTAACCTAACTCACCTGGCCAACATGTGGGATTCTATTAGTTTTCCAACAGTCACTCCCAGTGACTCATCAGGAAGTTACTTACCCCCGTGGAATGGCATAAACGTAAATAAAAAGGCTGACATTGTACACAGGAACAACAACCCATTGGACAGGAACTGACAATCTCTCTACGTGTTTTAATTTATCCTTGGGGCAAAGTGAACCAACGTTAAAACTGAACTGAATTTTGAAGAAAATTCAGAGGAAAAGTTACTTAAAACAACTTTGTTGGGGCCATTAGAACATGGAGTTCCGTTACAAAAGTGTTCAGAGAAAAGCTTTACAATCTAAACGCACTGAAACTCCCTAGTGTAAAACTCTCTAGGCTAAATTATGGGAAAAGCCAATGTCGTATCAGCACCAAACAATCGTCCAGCATTGGAATGAAAAGAAGGAAATGTTGTTCTGAATAGCTTGCCAAGGCTAAAGAAAAGTAGAACAGTTGCCGAAGACGGATTGGTTGTGAGGAACAGACTAAAAGGATGCATTCTAATTTGTGTTTGCCACTTCAATTTTGAAATAGGTCATTCTTTTTAAACTTAGGGTAAATATAGCTGCGTTAGAGAAAAACAGAGAGAG
>CM053606.1:74282816-74345329 GCA_028646535.1 Procyon lotor | reverse complement strand
TCTTTTTCTTATTTCTTAAACAGAGATAAAAATAGGGACTATCTCATAGATTATAGTGAAGATTAAATTAATTCATATGCATAAGTTCTTAGAACTATGCCTGACCCAGAGTCATCTAATGTAAATGTATTATAAATATTGTTACTATAGGTAAGACTTGGTAAAGGGAAGAGAAAGAGATAGTTACTGTAAATAAGATTTGGTAAAGGGAAGAAAAAGAATATTTCTTAATGAAGAAAAATAATTGTGAGCAGAAGCATGGAGGAGATAAGCACAATAATTTGCTGTACTTGTTCTTGGGCATCCTGAAAATAACTTTCATTTTTTTTCTAGTGTATCTCTTTCCCTCTTTTCTTCCTAATCTACTTCATCTGGGTACCAGCTCACTCTACTTCCTTGTCCTCCTGTCCGACTGCTGTGGCTTGATAGTGGAGGGACAGACTTGCCACTGAGAAAAATGAGGCAGTCATCTGTGACCTTAATTAACTTCCCATTTGCCCTCCCCTTAAATCTGAATCTGTCTTCCCCCAAGTTTTAGAAAATGACTTGTTAGATGAGGTTCTCAGCCTGTTGAAGACAACAGGGGTTGTCTACTAGGTGTGTTTTTTCCAAACCTCTTCCTCTTCCTTCCCCTGAAACCTTATTCCCACCAATTATTCTTTCTTTGTTATGTTTAATGTGTATTAACATCCTTCTTCCCTCAACCTGAAACCATATTCAGATTTTGTTCATTCTGAAATCTCTTCCCTTTTAAACATCTTTTCTCCATAGTTATTGTTTCTGTCTCTTCTTTATCCAAAGCCCTTTGAAAAAGCAGTATACGTTTATTGTCTCCACTTCATTCATGGCTCAGACTCCTGCAAGCTGACTTCCATTCCTCTGAAATATTTCTGTTTGTCGAACAATTATTTAGTAGCTGAGAATGCCACAGGATAGTTTTCACTTCTTATTTGTTTTACCTCTTCTGACGTAGTTGGTCACTCCTTGAAACTGGCTTTCATGACATTACTTTCTCTTGGTTTTACTTGTACTTTTCCATTTTTTTTTTCAGTCCCTTTCATAAGCCCTTATTTCTCTGTTCCTTCTTTCAGTGTTAGTGTGTTTGGGGTCTTCTTTAGGTTTTGTTTTCTTGTTTATGTATCCTACTTCTAGCCTCTACTTTTCTATTTTTTTTTACTAGATAATACCTTAAATGGCATAAAGTTCAAAAGATACTAAATGGTATATACATTAAAAGATTTCTCTCCCAGTTCCCCTTCTTGGAGGCAGTTATTGCTAATTTCTTATGTATCCTTCCAGAAATAGCCAGAAGTAATTTTAATTTTGATTTTTTTACCCTGTCCCCCTTACAAAACCTGCCCCCCTAAAGCAGGAATGAATTTTGAGTTTTGCCTTGACTTTTTGTAAATGGAGAAGATTAGGGCTGATACTATACAAAAATTGCCTAATCAGTCATTGAATAATATATAAATGTAAAATTATTTGTTAAATAACACTGCCTTTCTTTTTTAATCCTCCCCCCTCCCCCCCACCCCGCCGGTCCCTGACTTTTACTACGTTCCATCCTCTTAAAGCACTTAATGATATGGTAGGTAACTACCCACTAAACATTATAAGCTATAGGACAAGGGCCACAAAATTCTCATTCACCACTGTTTCCCAACATCAAGCCTAGAATTTGGTGTGGAGGTTGTGCATAAGAAATATTCTTCGAGTGAGTGAATGAATAAATAACCAGATGGGTAAATTAAAAAGAATGTAATACCAGTTTCTTACTGTTTTGGCTCTTTCTTCCCTTTTTTAAGCTCCCCCACCCCCAAGAGGATTCACCATTTGGTTATACTGGAGTGTTTGGGTGTGCGTGCACAGGTGTGCATATGTGGATAATTTTTTTTTTTTAATAACTGTTGTTTCAATTAAATAATGAAATGTTTCTTAGATTAAGATAAGGGATAAATATGGAGTGATACATGATAGTCCTGAGGAGAGTGGGGTTTTCTTTTGTTAAAATCATTTATAAAATATTGGATGGGATTTAGGATTTCTGCTAGCATTAAGCTAGTAGCATGTGACTTTTGGATCTTAAATGTGTATTCAGGAAAAAATAATCATTTCCTTCAGTCTTCAGCAATCATGTGTGTGTCTTCTTAGATATATATATATGAATATAAATGTCCTACTACTAGTAAGTTTTCTGGGCTCATAAAATTAAAGTAAGTTATATACAAATTAATGATTAATAAAAAATATATGGTAAAAATGAAAATAAAGAGAACATTTTTCATCAAACATTGTTGTCGTTGGGAACTTCTGGAGCCTTATGTTTGAGAAGATATGCAGAAAAAGGGAAGGTATGTTTTTTCTCATTTCAGGGACACATTCTAGTTAAGTATTAGGCAATCATTATCAGCGTTGGAACTATGGCCTTTATCTTCAAATGCTTAATCATTTGTTTATTTACTTTTTTGCTTGACAGGTATTATTGAGTACAGCAGTCCTTGTAATGTTATAATCCTTATAACTCAAACAGACTTCTCAGCATGTAAGAAATAGTGTTTGTGCGTTCACTTTTACTATATTTGAATTACGTATTACTCCACAGGAAATCAGTTAATAAGATTCATGACCTTGCATAATAGTTTGTAACCACAACCACATGACCATTAGCACACTAGTTCACTCTCTCTACTTACATGCTGCTACTCCAGTTAGCCTCCTGGATTTATTTTCTAGAGTTGAACTTCAGGGGATTGGTTCACAAAGCACTTTAAATGGAGAGTTCCTTTATAATTAGAATTTTTTTCTTTACTCTGCAAGTCTGCTTTTTTAGGATCTAACAGTTTTAAATTAATCTTTCCTGCAATTATATAGTGATGTTTGCTGTTTCTGTAGATAAGTAAATCTTAAATATTTTATTTTTTCTCGTTGAAATTACGTTTTATATTAGCCAGGGTCCTATAGGTTTTCCTATGGAAAATTTAAGAAATCCAAATTATCATGTATGTTTATAATTATTATTTAACATATTCTGTTTTATTCTGTTTCTGAAATAAAGCTCATGCATACATGTTCTCTGTTCATTCTGCAATGTTCTGCCTGATCTATTAGACTCAAATTTAGAGGTAAATTTAAAATGCAGAAAGCCTCAGATGTTAGGAGGTCTACCTCCTCTTGGGATATTAAGATAGCTCCAAAGACAGTTTAATTGCAACATGATACAGAGTACTAGCTCACTGAGAAGTCCTATTCAATGATCTGTGTTTGGATGGTTGCCAAGATTTGCACCAGCCCCAGACAAAGATTGATTGTGTGTGTGTGTACATGTGTTGAAATGGTCACCTGCTGTCTCATTTTGATATTGAACTTAAATCTGTAGGAAGAATTTTATGGAAGAAAATTGATTCTTGCTGATAGAGAAGAAGTGGAACAAGAAGCTGATAAGATTTTAAAGGATGCTGATATCAGTGATGTTGCATTCCTTGTGGTTGGTGATCCATTTGGGTAAGTCAAAGCAGGTATTTTGAGTTTTAATTTATTTGCTTTTTTAAAAAAATCATTAAGAATTACTCTGTTATATTTAAAACCTTTTACTGGCCAGATCCCAATAAAGGACTATGTTTACCTAGGTTCTAAGATTTCATTAGCTTTCATTATCTTTGAGCTTACTGAAGAAAATCTGCTTGAGGGGCACCTGGGTGGCTCAGTCGTTAAGCGTCTGCCTTCGGCCCAGGTCAGATCCCAGGGGCCTGGGATCGAGCCCCGCATCGGGCTCTCTGCTCTGCAGGAAGCCTGCTTCTCCCACTACCATTCCCTCTGCTTGTGTTCCCTCTCTCTGTCAAATAAATAAAATCTTTAAAAAAAAAAAAAAAAGAAAATCTGCTTGATAAAGATGTCATCATATGTATCACATTGGTTATTAAGTGTTGGTTCTAAAGTTTGTGTCATTGCACCTGGTATTCTTTTAGAAGGTAACTTAGGGCATCAAATGACTTAACTAGTATATCATTATTAATAAGTGTATTAAATTATCAAGAGTCATACCTACCATTTATTTTGTAGGTAAATCATAAGCATCTTCTACTTCTTTTGTCTTAGGCTTTTTTTCCCCTTCTTTAGTCACCTCATATTTAGCAATATTGTCACCTGCCTTGAATTTAAAATCTGTCCAGCCTCAAATTTCAATTTCTTATATCCATTAGGAGCTCTTTTCTTCCCTATTACTAAAAAGATGGGTATCTACTTGTCTAGTTAAGCATCATCAATCTCTAATGTTGAGACAAACAGAGGAGTTCTTTGTTTCCAACTAGTGACCCAAGATTTATGTCACAGATTTAAGGAACATAAGGACAATTAAATCACTCTGAACTCACCACCAAGGAGGTTTTTCAAAAGAATGGACACATGTGCATGTGTCTGTCAAAAAAAAGTAATTTACATCAATGTGGTGTGCCAAGATTATGTTTCATTATTATACTTGGTTGCAAATGACATTGCAATCATATATTTTTAAATACCCAAATTGTTTTAGCCTCTGACATTGTTTTCTGTAAAAGTAAATCTTCCTCCAAATTAGCAGTACCTATTTTCCTTTTTTCCCCCCCAGATTTTATTTATTTATTTGACAGAGAGAGAGAGAGAGAGAGCATAACCAGGAAGAGGAACAAGCGGCGGGAGGAGGAGAAGCAGGCTCCCCACCAAGCAGAGAGCCCAACGTGGGGCTCCATCCCAGAACCTTGGGATCATGACCTGAACCAAAGTCAGATGCTTAACCCACTGAGCCACCCAGGTGCCCTCCTTTTTTTTTTTAAGCCACAGAACAGTAAAATAAAGGTAATGAAAAATCCTGTATATGAAATGTCGTGGAACTCTTTTAGGATTTTCTTATTGCACTGGACTTTGGCCAAAATACCATATTTTTTATAGTGACACCTTCTGGACTCACCAAACTTCCTTACTTGATGGTATATCACAATTCTTAGAGTTACCTAGAAGAGTGATCTCAGAGTCATTTGACTTCATGGCATCTAGTCACTGACAAAGTCCAGGACATCAGTGCTACTCAGTCTGAGGTTTATAGACTGGTGCCAGCCCACAAACTTTCTAGTCTAGGAGACTAGAGAACTACAAAAATTGAGAGTAAGCATTTAGAAATTTTATAGCAGTTTTTAAAAGTAATTTTGTCTCTGCTGTATCTCATAATAAAAATTTGGAGCTTATATTTTATATTTATTTTTCTAATCACTAATTTTGATGGCATTTTATAGAACTATTATTACATGACAATTTAGAATTTAGAAAGTATTAGCTTTTCACTGGTATGAGAAGCACTGCTTTTGACTTTCCTTAATTTTTTTATTTATAATTATTTGTTTATAATATAATAAAAAATATGATAAAGAATATAGAGGAATAACTGGATGAAGGGGATACATGAAGAGAAATCCAGAAGAGTCCCTAGCATGAGAGCTTCTGTCCTGGAGTTGAAGTGGGCCATCCTCCCAGCACATAGATGTGTTCACCAACCCAGATGCTCTCTGAATGCCATAGTTCAAGGATTTTTATGGAGGCTTCATCATGTAGGTATGACTAATTATTAACTCAATTTCCAGCCCCAATATTTATATTGTTTTATTCCCTAGTTCAATATAGTAGTCTATTGCCTGGTCCTGATGCAAACACAAAATTCATTACCTATGTTGTGATCAAATTTATATTTGTGAAACCACAGTCTGAGAATCTTATTTGAGCTCAAAATGAAAGGTACTAGCTCCATCCATTGGCCAGATACAAAAATACTGTCCAACCTTCCCTTCTACCTGTCCTTCTTGTCCTAAAGCCCACACTCACTGCCAACAAGTTTCCCTTCCCCAATCATCTTGCTTTCTCATTCTGTATATCTGTTCAAACTCTTTCCTCCATCTATAATGCCCTTTACTCTATATCTGATTGTCAGAAGTCCAGCCATCTTTTGAAGCCTAACTCAAATACCACATTCTCAGTGATGCAGTCATTTATTACCCTGATCAGAAGTTATAGCTCTTCCTAACTGCTGACACATCATTCATGAGTTTTCATACATTGCTTCACAATTTATTTTATTTTTTTTTACAAACGTATATGTCTGCTCTTTAGGTTTGTAGGCTAAGTCCTTCACACTTGTATCTCCCCAGCTTCCTTTACATTGTAGTCGATACCAATTAAATATTAAGGGAAAGAATTGTGTAGTATTTTGCCTCCCCAGCTTCCTTTACATTGTAGTAGATACCAATTAAATATTAAGGGAAAGAATTGTGTAGTATTTTGCCTCCCCAGCTTCCTTTACATTGTAGTAGATACCAATTAAATATTAAGGGAAAGAGTTGTGTAGTATTTTGCCTGGGGTCACAAGGGAAGACCAGGCATATCTTAGACTGACATTTATCCATTCAACAAATATCTTTGGAACACCTATCTCATGACAGGCACTCCGACGTGCTGGATGTATGTTAGATGATGAAACACGGGGTGTATAGTTTAGTAGAGGAGGTCAACATCAATCAAAGAGCAAGTAACAAATGTACAATTTTGATAGGCCTGTAAGGGAAAAAAGTAAGGACTAACAGGAATAGGCTAATTTCTGTGGGGTCATCTGGGAAATCCTTTTTGTTGGGGTAATATTTAAGTAGGTATCTGAAAAATAAAAGGAATAGTAGATGAGAAGAACACTGTAAGCAGAAGGAACTGCAAGAATGTATTCAGGGACCTGGAGGAGCACAGTGAGTGGGCAGGGAGAGGGAGTGAGAAGGAGTTCAAGAGATAGGTGGGACCCAGATCGTGTAAGACCTTGGAGAGGGTAGGAATTTAGTTTGAAGTACTCTGGTAGGGATATCTGGGTAGCTCTAGTCAGTTAAGTGTCTGCCTTTGGCTCTGGTCATGATCCCAGGGTCCTGAGATCAAGTCCTGCATCAGGCTCTTTGCTCAGAGGGGAGCCTGCTTCTCCCTCTGCCTGCAGCTCCCTCTGCTTGTGCGCATGCACTCTCTCTCTGACAAATAAATAAAATCTTGAAAAAAATGATGAAGTGCTTTGGTAAATCTTTGAAGGATTTTAAGCAGGAAAGAATCACAATCTGATTGACATTCTTAAATGATCACCGTGAATGCTCTCATGAGTGGATTTTAGGGAGGCAGGGTGGCTTTGGTAGAGGAGAGAAAAAGGCTAAAGGGGAAAAGCTGAGAAGGAAGAATGCCAATGTCTATGTAGTAGGTGAGGAAAAGGAAAGAAGCAAGTTTTTCAGAATTCCAGCTTTAGGAACTGAGTAGTTGATGGTGCCAGTTCTTGAAATGATGAAAATTCATAGGGAAAGTAATTGGGGAAGACAAGAATTGTTTCTGGAAATGTTTTAAATTTGAGATGTCATGCAGACAATTTGATATCTGCTATTGACGCTCAAGGGAGGGGTTACCCTGGATATGTGGTTTTTGAAGTTATGAGTATGTATCAGGGGAGAGGGAGAGATAGGGTGTTTAAAGTCAGAGAAATGAATAAAATCAGTAGGAAAGAACAAGGGGAAGAGAAGATGATCAAGTCTTAGGAAACTTGCATTTCATGGTCTGTCAAGAGCCAGAGGAGGAAGAAAACCAAGAGAATGTGTTATCACAGAAGCACCTCCAGAAAGGAGAAGACTTTAGAGAGGAAAGAGTGGTTAGCTCGGATACAGTACTGAAAGGTTGGGTCAAGGATGAGGATAGAAAAGTGTAAATTTAAAGGCATAGAGTTTGGAGTTTTTCATTGGTGGCTTTATGGGGAAGTTGGTGCTTTAGCTGGGTCTGGGTTGAATTCTGTAGGTTGAAGTTGTGGAGGAGGTTGGCAGGGGGTGGGAGACGGAAGGGGAGAATTCCACATAAATGAAGAATTGAGTCCTCCCAAAAGTGCCCCAGTGATGTTACTACTCTGCTCCAAAACCTTAAGTGACTTTTCGTGGCCTAAATCTTTTAACAGTCTATCTGCTTTCTCCTTTGGCTACTCTTTTTAACTGTGTTAAAGCCCATTTTACTTCTTTGCCATTTCATAAGTGTCTTAGCAGTGTTCATCTTCTGTGTCTTTGCTCATACTTTTTTCTTAAAATAGGCTTTTCTTACCAGCTTGTTTCTTTTATTCCCAATTTTATTGAGATTTGATTGATATACAGCACTGTGTAAGTTTAAGGTATACAACAAAATGATTTGACTTACATGTATTGTAAAACAATTACTTTAGTAAGTTTAGTTAACATCCATCATACAAAAAAAAAACTATTTTTTTTTTCTTGTCATGAGCAATATTAGGATCTACTCTCTTAACATCCTTTTTTTTTTTTTTTAAAGATTTTATTTATTTACCTGACAGATCACAAGTAGGCAGAGACAGGCTCAGCTCCCTGCCGAGTAGAGAGCCCCATGGGGGGCTTGATCCCAGGACCCCGAGATCATGACCTGAGCTGAAGGCAGAGGCTTAACCCACTGAGCCACCCAGGCACCCCTCTCTTAACAACTTTCAAGTATACCATCCAATGTTAACTCTATTCCTCCCCAGTTTCTGTTCAGTAAAATAGATTCTTTAAGACCCTGTTTAGATGCTACCTCTTCCAGAATCCTCCATTATTTTATTCAGAAGTGAGTGCCTTTTCTTTCTTTTCTCTTTTTTTTTCTTTTTTTTTTTTTTTTTTTAAAGATTTTATTTATTTGACAGAGAGAAACACAGCGAGAGAGGGAACACAAGCAGAGGGAATGGTAGCGGGAGAAGCAGGCTTCCCGCCGAGCAGAGAGCCCGATGCGGTTCGATGCGGGGCTTGATCCCAGGACTCTGGGATCATGACCTGAGCCGAAGGCAGATGCTTAACGACTGAGCCACCCAGGCGCCCCACTTTTCTTTTCTTTAAACTCCTAGGCAGTTAATTTGCTCTATGTCATCAACTAATCACTAATCATCTTATAGTCAGAGTTGTGTAATAATTATTGTACTATAGTTATTTTTTATTCACTCACTGGATTACTATTGAGATACAGTCATTGGGATATAGTACTTGAGAGATAGTATGGTAACGAATATGTACATTTTAATTGAACTAGGAATTATGATTTGTATGCATTAAATGGATAAACGAGGAAGAGAATACAGAATGCAGCAAAGCACTGAAATTCTTCCTTATAACAACAACGTAAAGTTATTTACTTTTAAGCCCCTTTCCACTTATTTGAATAAAAACTTTAAAAAGAAGAGAAAATTACTTAAATTCTTAATTCTCATATTTTTTAAATTGTAGTATATATAACATAATATTTACCACTTTAGTCCTTCCTAAGTGTGCAATTCAGTGTAACAATCATCATCATCCACTCTTAAATTCCTGAAGAAGATAATTGAAAGTCAGTTAAGTCAGTTGATATAGTTCTTTTCCCTTTTGTCCAGGTTATTGATAGAAATGTGGACTTTAATCACATAAAGAATGTAAATGACTTTTGAAAAAGTAGTACTCAATAGATCTGACCCAGTCATGTGAGAGATGACAGTCTTAAGCTTTCTATCCCCATAAAAAATAGTTGAATAGGATCATCATTAAACAAATTTTAATGATGGTTCCATTTTGTTATTCTATTCCTTATTTTAATATGCTCTGTAACTATATGTGTTTTATTATCATTGAACACATAATTTTTTATCCTTAATGTTGTGTACCTTTTCCTTCATGGCATACACATTTATAAAAATATATCTTTATTCACTTGTCTTATTTGTGCTTTTATGTAGGTGATTTGATTGTTTCCATTCCATGTAATGCATTTGAACAGTACTTGGCATCTAGTAATTATCCGATAAATGTCAGCATTATTATTAGTCCATTTATTTCTCCAATATAAGTAAAGCTTTCATGTTTGGATTAATATATCTGATCCTTTTCCCCTCTTTCCATTCTCCCTTTCCCACATTTTGGATTTTTTTTCCCTCCAAAATCAGTTTATAATACCCAAAAAATCAAGTTTTGAATATGGGTATTTTCAAACATATATTGTTTAATTACTTTTCAAAAGGACTGTACCAGGGTGTGTGGGTGACTCAGTTAGTTAAACATCTGACTTCAGCTCAGGTCATGATCTCAGGGTCCTGGGATTGAGCCCTGCATTGGGCTCCATGCTCAAGCAGGGACTCTGTTTGTCCCTATCCCTCTGCTACACCTCAGCCTCTTGTGCTCTCTCTGTCTCTTATCTCTCTCAAATAAATGAATAAAATCTTTAAAAAAAAAAAAAGGACTGTACCAATTTATAGTGGTTCTAGTGGTTTGTGAGAGCATCACTTTCACCATATCATTGCAAATACTAATGAGTTTTCAGATCATAAGCCATAGCGCTGTCAAATAAGGCAATACTATATCTCCAAACTAATGTTATTATAAAATAAAGTTTGTTTATTTTTAAGTGGGCTCCACTCTGGGCTTGTATACACACACACACACACAAACACACATACACATGATTTTGAATGAGCCACGTGCCCAAAAATAGTAATAAATTTGTCTTTGCACACGTACTTTTCTAGTCACCATAACTGAAGCATCTTCATGATGCTGGACTAGCATTCCTTCTAATATAGTGGTGTAAGCCTGTGTTTCAAACCAATTTTTTCTTTTCATGAAGCAATACAATGTGGGTAATAGTGATGATAAAATACCAGTTTTTCATAGCGTAATCTGAGGGGCTTAATCACATTTATGGCAGCTTCACAAAATCAGATCACTTTGCCAGGTCATTAAATCTCCATAGTACACTAACCACATCTGGTCATTTTAAATGAAGTTGTGATAAAGAGATATAATTTTAAACTAGGTTTTCTTTCTGCTCATCTATTCAGATAACTCAGCAAGTAACTAATTCAGTTTTCCTTAATCTTAGTGGTAAGTAGTAAAAGTCTGTTGAAGGTGATATTAAAAACATTCTTTATAACTGGCATTTATATTATCTTTTAAAAGCTTACTCTAAATCAAATTAATGATTGTTTTTCATACTAGTTTTTATTTTATGTGTGATTAAAAACAGACTTCCCTGGTGGGCATTTGTTAATCTGTTTCTGACTGCCTCATGGGGTGAAAGCCCTTGATCTTCCTACTTGGTATGCATTGACCAGTTGACAGGTTCTGCTGGTTTGTATGTAGTTTCTCAAACATGCTAATGTTTTCCCCAGCAGGGCCTCGAGTTTTCATCAAGGGGAAAAAAGGCCTTTAATAATGCAGTTCTAAATTGATGTGGGGTTACATTTCGCAGGATCCATATTTATATTAATGTATATTCTCTCTCTTCACAGTCTATCTAATTATAATCATTAGATTTATCTCAAAAAAGGAAAGGCAACAGGCAGGATACGCACGCACGTACACCTGCACACATACTAATTACATATGCAGAAACCGGACTGAAAATAGTTATAAATAAAATCACTGCTAGACAGATGTAAAATCCAACTACGATTATATCAGATGGAACCCTAATATAAAGGCAAAGAATGACAGGCTACAGAAATGTTCTGTACCATCTGCCTTGTATTTCAAAACACAAAAAAGAAAACTTCAAAATAGAGCACAAATCAAAGAGTAGATCTAATTGTGCCGTAATTTAGAACTGAGAGCAGTCATTTTAAGAGTTTAAAGGGGACCTAAGGCCAAAAAGTTGGAGAATTGCTGCTCAGTTCAGTTGCTGAGCTTACATTCCACAGATGTCTTTGCAGGTATTAACAGGACAAAAGAGCAAGTAAAATTTCCCTTTCTCTATAGCTGCCAAGGCTGTTGTTGGAGTATAACAAGTGCATTTCATTCAGCCTTATGAAGGGTATGTGGAGACTTAACACTTTTCTTGTCCGAAAGCCCCCAAATTGAGGAAAAAGCAGCCCCCATAACTAGAATTGACTAGAATTCATGAAATATTACACTTTTACTATCTTAAAATGTCAGTGTTGGTTACTTTAATCCAACTTGATCTTGTCTCACTACAGGGCTACCACACACAGCGATCTTATTCTGAGAGCAACAAAACTGGGAATCTCTTACCGAGTTATTCATAATGCTTCCATAATGAATGCTGTAGGCTGCTGTGGTTTACAGGTAATACTGCAAAGACGATGTTTTTTAGTGGTAGTTAGCAAAAATGTTTTGGAAAACTATAAACTGCAGGTAGGTTTTGTTATATATCATGAATTTTAAGATGTTATTTATATAATCCATTTAGTGGGTACAAAAATTTTTAATAAACAATTTTCATATTACTTTCCTGTAACTTAGATCTTTTTTCTCCTCAGTGGAATGGACCACTGGAATTTAGCTACAGAAAGATTTTAATCTTAGATCCAACTTCTGCATACAAAAACAGGGAAATTTAATCTGATTAAATTGGCTTAGTTTTCCTCAAGCCTTTTCACATTCTTCCAAATAACTTATTCTGCATTTCTGAAGTATGTATTTCTATATAGTTGTTATTTTCTGTGCCATCAACAGCATTGTGACACAGCATTTCTTTCTTTTTTTTTTTAAGATTTTATTTATTTGACAGAGAGATCACAAGTAGGCAGAGAGGCAGGCAGAGAGAGAGGGGGAAACAGGCTCCCTGCTGAGCTGAGAGCCTGATGCCTATGCCATTGCCTGGCTTGATCCCAGGACCCTGAGATCATGACCTGAGCCAAAGGCAGAGGCTTTAACCCACTGAGCCACTGAGGCGCCCCTGTGACACAGCATTTCTTAAAAAGAATCTGTAAGAGAACCAAAACCCAATCATATTGGGCTTTTAAGCCACCTTTGTAATTATTGCTGTGCGACGTTGGTTAATTTTAGTCCAACAGTCTTGATTCCAAGGGACTAAAAGAGTGTTCTGTAACTGTTTCCAGGGTTTTCTTCCAAGTTACTATACTTGTTTTCCAAGTTTGATATTTGTGTCCTGATGTTGGTCTATATATGATCTATGACAACTCTGACTGCTCATGGCCAACACTGGTTGTTGGACACGTTCCTATTTCAGATATATCATAATAGAAAAAAAATGTACATCCTAGAATCTATGAAATGAGGTATTCCCCAATATATCTTCCTGGAATGCATAATTTAAAATAGTTATTTACAACAAGATACATTAGCATTGGACACCAATGCTGGGTCCGTAGCTTTAGAAGTTTCTATATTTTCTGCATTACCTAGGAAGAGTATCTCAATTTAATTGACATCCTGGCCAGTCATCTCAGAAATACTGCCTTTAGTTCTGAAGAATCAGAGAAAAGGTATAAATGATTCACCTTTTAGTATTCATCACTTGCTCTTAGTTATTACATTTAAATTGGCAAAAAATTTTGCTATCTCTTTTGTCTTCTGATAAAATGCATACTTTAAAAAACCTTGCCAATTCAAGTCTGCTTTATACTTTAAAGCCCTTCTGAACATTTCTGTATTAAAGTAAGTGAATGGAGTTTCTTGATTCTCAGTCCAGTATTCTTTTTTGTAGATGATGTACTTTTCAAGAACTGATGGTTGCCATGAAAAAGGAAAAAAAAGAGAGGAATAAATTAATCTTGTGGTAGACAAAGATGTATGATAATCCTTGAGCTAGGGGCGCCTGGGTGGCTCAGTGGGTTAAAGCCTCTGCGTTCAGCTCAGGTCATGATCTCAGGGTCCTGGGATCGAGCCCCACATCGGGCTCTCTGCTCAGCAGGGAGCCTGCTTCCCCACCCCCCCCCCGCCTGCTTCTCTGCCTACTTGTGATCTCTCTGTCTCTGTCAAATAAATAAATAAAATCTTTAAAAAAAAATAATCCTTAAGCTAATGGGGTATATATATTTTTCATATTGGTTTTATTTTTATTTTTGGTAGGGAAAGTTAACCTAGCCTCTTTCCATCATATTTTGGTCTAAATTATCATAACTTACCATTTAGAGGTTTTTACTTCTTTTTAAGCATAACATTTTTTAAAAGATTCTTGTCTTGGGGTGCCTGGGTGGCTCAGTGGGTTAAAGCCTCTGCCTTTAGCTCAGGTCGGTTAAAGCCTCTGCCTTTAGCTCAGGTCATGATCTCAAGGTCCTGGATGGAGCCCCACGTTGGGCTCTCTGCTCAGCGGGGAGCCTGCTTCACCCCTCTCTTTCTGCCTGCCTCTCTGCCTACTTGTGATCTCTCTCTGTGTCAAATAAATAAAATCTTAAAAAAAAAAAAAAGATCCTTGTCTTCATCACATGTATATCATTCAGACTGACGAGAACTAAACTAGGGTGACCCTGTCCTCCTGATTCTCTAGACTGGTAGAGGGTTGCAGTGTTACTGTTCTCATGTTTAAAATAGATGAAAATATTTGAAAGGAAATATAATGTGAGAATTCGCAGTCTCCACATAAGCCCTTAACATCATATCTACATGGTACATAGATTAAAAAAAAAAGATTAGCTTTCTGTCAGTCTCATATAGGATTTTTCTAGGCAGCCACAAAGCATTGTTTTCCCATGTGGGTTCTATTCTCTAATCTGGGTATGAAATGACTTACTACTTGTGTGAAAAACAGGAAGTGCCTTTTTTTTCTTTTTTTTTTTTTTTAAAGATTTTATTTATTTAACAGAAACACAGAGAGGGAACACAAGTAGAGAGAATGGTAGCGGGAGAAGCAGGCTTCCTGCCGAGCAGGGAGCCTGATGCGGGGCTCGATCCCAGGACCCTGGGATCATGACCTGAGCCGAAGGCAGCCGCTTAACAACTGAGCCACCCAGGTGCCCCCAGGAAGTGCCTTTTTAGGTTCTGTCTTATGTATTTGATGAGATCTCTATGAAAGTATATTTTTTGTACTACCCAAATTATTTATATTCTAGGAGAAAGAGGTATTTATTGATACCTGTTATATACATCTCTAAGATAAAAGGCATTAAAAATACTGTCATCATATTCTTAGCACTTTTAAATTTTAAAGCAAATGTATGGCTATCCAGCATAATACATAAACTTTGGCAATGTCCCCTTCTTTATAATAGCTGCTCTTTTTCTCTTCAGTATTTGGATCAGCATTTATATGAAAAACAATAACCTACACCAGTGGTTCTCAGACTTCAGTATTCATCAGAATTACTTAGAGGGCTTATAAAAGAGATGATTGGCCTTCCCCTCAGATTTTCAGATATAGTAGACCTGGAGTGGTAGCCTGAGAATTTGCCTTGCTAGCAAATTCTTAGGTGATGCTGAAGCTGCTAGTATAGGTACCCACTCTGAGAACTACCAACCTAGACAGATAAAAAATTTCTTAGAAAGTTAAAGAACTGTACTTTTTTCTAGCAGGGCAGAATTGGAAAAGTAGATTATATTTCCCCGAAATATACTTGCTAAATGTATTACCTTGCCATGTTCTCTTTCTCAATTTTTTAAAAGGGAAGTGAGCACCACTTTCGAAAGACATTCTGTGAACACTTTCCCATGAGTTACTGGGAAAACAGCCATAAAGTTATTGAACAGAAGTGCTGTTTTGGGTGCTGTTGCAGACCTGAAAAGTACATGCTTTGCAACATTTTTTTTTAAAGATTTTATTTATTGGACAGAGAGAAACACAGCGAGAGAGGGAACACAAGCAGAGGGAATGGAAGCGGGAGAAGCAGGCTTCTTGCCTAGCAAGGAGCCCTATGCGGGGCTCGATCCCAGGACCCTGGGATCATGACCTGAGCCGAAGGCAGACGCTTAACGACTGAGCCACCCAGGTGCCCTGCAACATTTTTTTCTTTTAAAGATTTTATTTATTTGGGGGGCACCTGGGTGGCTCAGTGGGTTAAAGCCTCTGCCTTCGGCTCAGGTCATGATCTCAGGGTCCTGGGATCGAGCCCCGCATCAGGCTCTCTGCTCAGCGGCGAGCCTGCTTCCCCCTCTCTCTCTGCCTGCCTCTCTGCCTGCTTGTGATCTCCCTCCGTCTCTGTCAAATAAATAAAAAAGTTAAAAAAAAAAAAAGATTTTATTTATTTGGGACAGAGAGAGAGCACGAGCAAGGGTGAGGGGGGCAGAGGAAGAGGGAGAAGCAGACTCCCCACTGAGCAGGGAGCCCAGTGCAGGGCTTGATCCCAGGACCCTGGGATCGTGACTTGAGCTGAAGGCAGATGCTTAACTTACTGAGCCACCCAGGTGCCCCTGCAGCATTTTTATATTAGGTTAAGGAGTAGTCATTTGAAATTCCTAACCTGAAAATGGGCACAGCTTTTTTTTTTTTTTTTTTTTAAACTTATCAATTTGTTAGCCCTTCTGAATTATCTAATTGTTGTTTTCTAAAGCAGCATAGAGGGGCGCCTGGGTGGCTCAGTCGTTAAGTGTCTGCCTTCGGCTCAGGTCATGATCCCAGAGTCCTGGGATCAAGCCCCGCATTGGGCTCTCTGCTCAGTGGGAAGCCTGCTTCTCCCTCTCCCACTCTTCCTGCTAGTGTTCCCTCTCTCATTGTCTCTCTCTCTCTGTCAAATAATAAATAAAATCTTTAAAAAATTAAGAAAAATTAAAAAAGAATAAAGCAGCATAGAGAGCTCAGAATTGACTGTTGAGTATTTTTCATTCATTTTATAGTTTTATTAACTAGCAAAAGACTCCTTATTATCTGTAATAATGAAGGTAAGTAGTTGCATCGACTAACACTTCTAAATACACATAGCCAGTTGAAATACATTCTATTATGGGCGTACCATAAGGTAGAATTTTTTATTGCAAACCCTATATTCCTGTGAAAATTTTCCTTGTTAAATGGAATGTGTTAGTGACTGCCAAGTTAGACATCATTAAGAGGAATAGTGATCCCTTTATTCAACAAATATTGTTTGCCTACTTATTGTTTTCCTATTGAGTGCCTTTGGATATACTAATAAACCTGTCCACGATGGTCCCTGCTCTCAAAGAGCTTACATTCTAGTAGGAAGGAGAGGCAATAACATCAACAACAGATAAATATCAGGTAGTGAGAAGTATAAGAAATTCAAGTACACTGATAAATGTTAGAGAGTTGGCTTCACTGTTGTAGTTGGGTGGTCAAGGGAGGTTTCATTAAGTAGTGTTATTTAAGATTAGATAAGAATCAAGAAGAAACTAGCATATTCTAGTCACAGGGAATGGTTTATGCAAAGACTCTAAAATGGAAATGACCTGGGCGCCTGGGTGGCTCAGTGGGTTAAAACCTCTGCCTTTGGCTCCAGTCATGATCTCAGGGTCCTGGGATCGAGCCCCACATTGGGCTCTCTGCTCAGCAGGGAGCCTCCTTCCCTCCTCTCTCTCTGCCTGCCTCTCTGCCTACTTGTGTTCTCTCTCTCTCTGTCAAATAAATAAATAAAGTCTTAAAAAAATTAAAATAAAAATAAATAAATAAAATGGAAATGACCTTGACTCCTCGAAGGAACCAAAGAAGGGCTTGTTGGAGAGTAGTAGGCAGGGAAAAAGCGATCTGAGGTGAGATAGGTAGATAGACTCTCTAATCCAATGTCAGGCATTGGGTTTTATTCTTAGTGAATTGATCATGTAGAAAAGTATGATTAGTTTTAATTTACTTCTAGACTCTGAAGTCTCTTCTTTTGTCCTGTGAAGAATTAGTAGTCCTAGCATAGATATTAAATATACGTATGTTAAGTGAAAGAAGCATGAAACAGAAGACCATATGTTGTAGGATTTCACTTATATGAAATGTCCAGAGGAAGCAGATTTATGAAGACAGTAATTAGTGGTTGGCTGAGGCTGGGGGTGGGAATAGATATTACTTACTAAATGGACATATGGGATCTGATTAGAGTGATAAAAATTTTCTAAATATTTTTTAGATATCTAAAAATTATTTAAATATCTAGGTATTTAAATATCTAGATTATCTAAAAATTTTCTAAATTTTCTAAAATACATGTGGTAGTGGTTGCACAATTTTGTAAAGGTACTAAAAATCATTGGATATGCACTTAAAATGGGTGAATGTTATGGTGTATGAATTATATCTCAATAAAACAGTTTAAAAAATGAATTACAAGAGGTTTGCTAGATGAACAATAAGGAAAATACATTCCCAACAGAGAGAAATGTTCAGTTAAAGAAGAGAGTCATGGAAGCACTTTGCAGAATCTGCAAGGTATTACAGAAACACACACACACACCTACACCCACCCCCACCCACCCAGGGAATACATACATATGTACCATAGAACCTTGGCTCCTTAGAGATTAGTTAACACAGTATTGCAAATATATATGTTGCATAAAAACTGACTATATATTGGGTAGAACTGGCAAAGGAAAAATAATAATGGAAAGGTTCAGAGTTTAACTGCAAATTAAAAGGTCTTGGTTTTACTTTTGCTCGGGCAGTAACTAAGGAGTCTTCTAACTTTTCTGGATCTGGATAGTCAGGTTTCCTAACTGTAAGATAATGAGATGGGGACAGAGGAGGAATGCTGGACAAGATCAGTGGTTTTCACAGTGTACCAGTGTCTGTGAAGAAGCTTCAGCAGTTCTGCAGAAAATGAAGTACCTGCGACCAAATAGCAAAAAATAAATCCCCCAGGAGCCCAATCTTTATCTTTACCCCTAGTGATGTTCTATTTCAGAATTTATTTGGAGGGGCACCTGGGTGGCTCAGGCATTAAGCGGTGCCTTTGGGATCCTGGGATTGAGCCCCGCATCAGGCTTCCAGCTCTGCGGGAAGCCTGCTTCTCCCTGTCCCAGTCCCCCTGCTTGTGTTCCCTCTCTGGCTGTGTCTCTCTCTTTGTGTCAAATAAATAAATAAAATCTTTAAAAAAAAATTTATTTGGAAAAAAAGATTTGGCACTAAAAAGTATGAAGAATACTAAACTACATAAACTTTAATGTCCTCTAGATTTAGAAGCCAAAAGCTATCCGGTTTCCTAACTTTAGGCAAAGGTTACCTTGACCAAGATACATTAGATACTCAAATTTTCATTAAGTATATCTTTGGATTTTTTTTTACAATTTAAATATTAGTTATAAACACGTATACTTTAAAATCCTGTTCTTTGAAACTCCTAAGTAACAGATATTTCTAACACTTGTGTAATTTGTATTTTGAGGATTTCTCTAGTCAAAAAAAGTTCGTCTCTTTGTGAAGAGCCAGGCAAATTTGTTGTACTTAGGCATTCCCGATAATGAAAAATCAGGGATTTTTGTCAGTATACAAAAGGCAAGAACAAAGTTCTTTTCTAGAATTCTTCAAGTTAAGCATTTAGCACCCTAATCATACAAAATCAGAATTGCTTTTGTTTACCATTGTTTCCGCTTTAGAAGAATTGTTTTAAAAAATAACTATTTTCCTTGATAGTAAGTCACATATATACTCATAGAAAATTGGGAAAATGCAATAAGTATAAAGAAGAACATTGCAAGCATCTATAGTCCTCCTACCTAGAAGTAACCAAAGTTGGTTCCTAGTTTGGTATATTTTTTTTTATTCAACTTTTACCTGTATATATTGGCCTAAAGGTGACAAGCTGAATAAAAAAGAAATTATAGATTCTAGCATATTCTCTTTGTGTAGTATTTATCATTTCTTATTATCATTTGTATGATAGAACAGATCTTTTTTTAAAATGTGACTTAAAATGTGGTCACTAACGTTGTGTTTGAGACATTTTAAAGGTAGATAAATGATACAGTTCAGTGAAACCAGGTAGCAATGATTTCTG
Organism: Procyon lotor; assembly: GCA_028646535.1. Taxonomy (NCBI): domain Eukaryota; kingdom Metazoa; phylum Chordata; class Mammalia; order Carnivora; family Procyonidae; genus Procyon; species Procyon lotor. The sequence continues at coordinate 74,325,675 of CM053606.1, read as the reverse complement.
CATAAAAACTGCATTATCAGTTGTGGCTGACTTCAGAGAAAAGATTGTATAATTTTCTCATTATGAAATGCTTCCACTTTCTCTGTTGCGTGAGTGACCTTAATTATTGCCATATGTTCCTCTATTTATATAATACATTTCTACTTTGGAAAAAATGTATATTACTTTTAAAAAGTAACAACTCATTTCCTTCCCTTTTTTCATAATACAACACTCACTGTGATAAACAGCATTGTTTTCGCCTGGTAGTGGTTCTTACTGGTAGTTTTCAAAAGCATTGAATTGATTTCATTGTTGTCCAGGAACCAATGTAGAAATGATAAAGCTTAACCTAGTACAGAGAACATGAAACTAGGTAATAAGGAGATCTGCCCTCTACATTGCTGAGGAACCTTAGAAGAACTCATCTAAGGAAGCTCCCTGTTCTTTTAGTCACCTCAGAATTATTTTGACCACCTGCTGAATCATGGGCGTATTAAAAATGTTTTTCTTTCCTTTCCATTTCCACTGTAACTGTTTTTGTTTTGTTTTGTTTTTTGTTTTTTTAGATTTTATTCATTTGAGAGAGAGAGTATGCATGAGCGGGGAAGGGGCGGAGGGAGAGGGAGAAGCTGACTCCCTCTGTGCTGAGCAGGGCTCAATCCCAGGACCCTGAGATCATGACCTGAGCCTAGGTCATAACCAGTTGAGCCACCCAGGCGCCCATCAACTGTCATCTTACCATTATTCTCTTCCACGTAATAGTTTTCTTTTTAAATTGCAGATGTGATTGTACCATTTTTCTACTCCCACAATCCTGGCAAATTCTCATCCTGTACACAATAGTCAGTTACTTTATATCTTTATGTGTTGGGCATACTATAAACTTATTGGGGCGCCTGAGTGGCTCAGTGGGTTAAAGCCTCTGCCTTCGGCTCAGGTCATGATCTCAGGGTCCTGGGATCGAGCCCCGCATCGAGCTCTCTGCTCAGCAGGGAGCCTGCTTCCCCCTCTCTCTGCCTGCCTCTCTGCCTACTTGTGATCTCTTCTATCTGTCAAATAAAGAAACAAAAGTTAAAATAAATAAATAAATTAAATAAACTTCTTGGTTTACTCATCTTCACATCTTCCATTGCACCCACCCCAGGCTGATTTATCTTCAGAATTATGTGCTTTAAATTAAAATTCTTTCATTTAATTCATATGTGAATTCTCTCATATGTAATAATAAAAATTTTGTGGCTCTTTTGTTTTCAGCATTATCTCTGTACCTAGTATGTGGCCATATGCATAATCTTTCTTAATGTCAGCAAAATCATTGTTACATTAGTGTTAAGAAAAATGCATGTGGGAATTTAAAGAACAAACAAACTCCAAGACCAATATTTTGTATAGGAAACCAGTAACTCTTGAACATGTGGTTTTGTGGTACATTTTTTGACAACTCTGCTGGGTCAGCTTTCCTTTACTTCACAGATTTAACTGATCTGATTTAGGATTTATGTTTATATGTAAAAGATGACATGTCAGGCTTCACAGAGTTCTTAGTAAATTAAATTTTCTAATTTTTCTGTATGTAAAGAAGATTTTTTTTTAAGATTTATTTTCTATTAGAGAATACACAAGTGGTAGGGAGGGGCAAAGGGAGAGGGAAAGAATCCTCAAGCAGACTTCCCACTGAACACAGAGTCTGAAGCAAGGGTCAATCCCAGGACCCTGAGATCATGGCCTGAGCCAAAAGCAAGAGTTGGACACTTAACCGACTGAGCCACCCAGACCCCCCAAGATGTTTTTTAACTTAAAAATCACAAATTATTTTTTATTTGAATATAAGTGACAAAAGCATTAAAACTTAATTATAAAATGGATTTTACAAAACTTCTGTGCTTCTGAAAGGAAGTATTGGTGGCAGTGAGATAAATTAGAAGATTATTAAGGTTCAGACAAGTGGCAATGAGGACTCAAGCAATAAGGTAGTAGTAAAAGAAATTAAGTCAGTTCTAGGTAAATGATAGAGTTGCCATTGACAGGAATTGTCACATGGTAAGCCATCAGGAATTATATACTGGCTAAAAATAAGTCAGGCAATGGTTATTTCTAGATAGTTGCTTAATGCCATCTAAATATTGCCCAAGGTTCCCATCTCTGATAGGTTGTTCATACTGTCTTGCTCTTTCCCCATGATTAACTTCCCCCATCTTATTCACCCTTTAAGATCGAGCTTATATCTTATCTTCAGAAGTCATCTTCAGGTGCTTCCCAAGTAGGAGTAATGCTCAACTCTTTCAATATATTCTGTATCTCATTTTTTATAATTATTATTTACTAAATATTTGTCTTCTTGTGCATCTTCTCACTTGTGATATTGCCTTATCTGCAATTAAATGGGTCATTTTGAGTTTTTCAATAAATGAAAACCTAATTTAATATTAGGTTAGATGAACTGCTTTCTTTATAACTTCAGATTAAAACCAAAAAAGACCCCATATTTACTATTCTTAAAAAACAGCTCTTCTTGTGGTCTCTAAATTTAGATTTGCATCAATAATGTTTTTTTGGGAAAACGATCATTAGCACAAAAGGCTAACATTTATGAGATAAGTGCTTGGACTTCTGCAGCTTCATTCTTGTTACCGTATGATTTTACTTCAGTTTCTTCTATGGTTTACTGGTAAGTCCTTGGATTGCGAAACACAAAGGACTGATCTTTCTGTTCTTTGAGGGACTGACATCTTAAATGGTGAAACTGTTTGCATAATGTTCCATAATTCATTGAAGAAGTTTGCAGTGCAGCTATGAGAATAGTTACAGTCTATAAATCAAGGTCCTAGAAAGCAGTGCTTATGTGAGGCTTTCTTTAATCCCCCAAATTAGACAATTCCAAGAAGCTTTTCCACTGCATACTGCAGCTCATGTTTATATGTGACTAGCATCTCAATTCTCTCTTAAATCATCTATGCCTTTCTCTCTGAATGAAGAATTTACCTTCATGAGTATATTTCCATGACTTTTAAAATATTGACGATCTATTTAAAGGGTTTATATATGGTTGTATATATTTTCATTAACCTCATTAGTTTTCTTTTTTCCAGAGTAATACTAATATTTCAAAATCTGATCAGAGATGCCAAAAAGCCTTTTTAGAATGTAAAGTTAAACTTGTCAGAATCAAATCATACAACAATAAACATCAGCAACAACTATGTCATTTCAAATATTTGGTAATATTTTTGAGCTCACTCCAGTAAGGAAAGCAGTTGGATTATAGCAAGACACAACATTTTAGAAAAATTTCATATCATCATTATAAACATCATGGTTATAATATCATCAAATCCCTAACCTTTACTGTTTTTACTATGTGCAATGTACTGGGCACTCTACACACTTTAGGTCATTTAATCCTTTTTTAAAAAGCACATTATTAGGTTTCTAGTTACAGACATTTTGCAGGGGAGTTTCTCTTGAAAGTCAGTAAGGTTCCTTGTCCGTGATCACCCGCCTGTTAAGAACCAGAGCCGTGACTCCAGGCTTTTGCCTGCTCCGTGAGGAGTAAGCAAAACTACATTGTCCATGAAAACCAGAGCTTTGGTTTGCTTCTCACTTTTATACCTGTGCATAGCATAATGCCTGGCACATAGTGGATTATCTATAATAAATATTCATTACTGTTCTCATAGAACAGTAATAATAGCAGAACCCTCCAGCAGGACTATGCCTAGTCCTTGTAGCTTTGGTGATTGTATTCCAGGAATCTCACATTGGAACATGTTGGAACTCATCATCTGGATGCATTTTTCACAGAGAAACATTATATGTGGCAAGAAGATTCAACACTTGGAATTCTTGCAGTTACATGGGTTTTTCTACACGGGTCTAAGAATTTAACTGCCACTGGATGGGATGGCTTCCATAGACTTTTTAGACAGTTTTCAAGTGGACTTTGGGAATAAAGCTCATTGGTAGGTAATTTGGAGGTTGTGGCCCATGTAAGGGACATGATGAGCTTTCCTTTGGGAACTCAAAAGTCACCCACCATTAAGAGTATTGGTTATAGTTTTTAGGACCTCAGTGTATAAAAAATGAGAAATGTTGAGCTTTTCTAAGGATGGAAAGATGGAGGACCCTGAATGCCTCGGTTTTTCTGTTTCCTTTCTTTCTGCCTTCCCCTTACTTCTTACAACAGCTTCTTAAAAGTGATTCGAGAAGCCTTAGGATGATAATCCCTTCCACAGGCTTAGAAAAGTTCAATGGTGTCTTGCAGTCACACAGCTATTCCAATCACAGTTTGTGGCAGAGGACTAGATTTGATTTCCCATGTCTAGTGCTTTCTAACTCTGTTATAAATTCTTTCAAGCACTGTTTAAATTGGATAATTAAATCTTTATGTAACAACTTTAGTGGCATATTACTTCTGAATAACTTTTTACATGTTCACAACCTCATGAGTAGGAAGGAGAGTATGTTTTTACTATTCCTGTTTTGGAGATCAAGACTGAGAGCCATGTCACACAGCTAACAAGTTGCAGAACCGGGATGCAAGACTGAATTTTCTTAGCGTAAGATTTGGAGTTGGGCTCACTTAAGTGAACTATGCAGCCAGACTAGAAGCCAGCTGGAACCAAGCAAGCCTCTTGGTTGTGTGATGGTCAAGTGGGGTGGATGGGCCACTTGGGAAAGGAGGAGGTTTGGGCAAAGGCCCTTTTCATTGTGGGTAAAGTAAGGGGGTAGACTTGGAGAACTAGCTGCAATGAGTACACAATTTGTGAATTTTACTGAGCTGGCGAGGTGGAAAGGAGCACTTCTCAGACCTTGGTTTGAGTCATTACTCACTAGCCGTGTGACCCTGGACGAATCAGCCTGATCTTTCTGAGCCTTGGTGATCTCATCTGTCAAGTGAGGATAATATCAGCCTAGTGAACCCTGCTGTGGCTGCTCAAGTCTTTGTTTCCTTCTGCGTTCTTTCTGTGTCAATCTTTTTAGCAGCCACGTAGCTGAATCATGAACTGGTTATGTACGTTGCTGTACTGAATGCGGAGACACTGGCAGCACTACTGGAGGGGCACCAGAGAGACAGACACCAACTGCTGGCGACCCAAGAGAACATGTGTTACTTCTGTGACAGACTTGATCCCCAACTCATCTCAAGTCTGGTTCTCATTTTTTGTTTTGGTGGTTATCTTTGAAATAGTAAGTAGTGAATTGTTCCATCATTCATTAATGTTTTTATCTTTTCTAGTTGTATAAGTTTGGAGAGACGGTTTCTATTGTTTTTTGGACAGACACTTGGAGACCAGAAAGCTTCTTTGACAAAGTAAAGAAGAACAGACAAAATGGCATGCACACATTATGCTTACTAGGTAAGGGTTTGGAGTTTCCTTAAAGTCACAATATGCAGTTGTCATATTGTTCTTATTTTGTTCTGCTGTTGACGAGCTAGAGCTAAGAAAGGACCCAGTGCAGCCACTCTGCATGGTACACGTTCTCCCATACTCTCTGGGAGACATGCATTTTCTGCTCCAGACACCACATGGCTGTTCCTGCATGCGCACCATAGTTCATGCTCCTCCCTCCTTACATCCTAACAGACCATCTGCAGCATTCTATATCTTACCCCTTTATCCTTCAGGACCCTGTTGTCAGTTTACTGCAGTTCAACAGACCTATAGTAAGCGTTTATTCTTACCATGCACCATCCTGTATCTTCCTAGAGATGTTCTTTGAATACTACAGTATTGATGCTATCAGAATTACAGATCTGAAAGAGACTCTGGAAATCATCTTATTGAAGCCCATTTTATAGATGAAGTTGAGGCTCAGAGATATTAAATCGTTTTCCCACTATGTTACCCAGTTTTATCAATGGCAGAATTGGTAGAATCGAGATAGCCTGTCATTTATAGTTGTTTACTGTATCTTGCTGTGCTTTATGTCCTTTGGAGAGTTAGGGTTTTTTGGAATACTAAGGAAGTATTAGACATGGGTCCTGCCCTCAAGGTTGTGAAATCTGTTGCTAAGTAATGTGAAAGTTTAAAGAACAGTTAAGTTCTGTTGTATGGATGGGCAGGAAGGGCAAACCAGAACTTTGGCTCTTGAATTCTCTGAGAGCTGCCCCTTTTCTCGGCTCTCCTGGGAAAAGGCAAACAAGGTTAAACAATATATCTTCCTTGCTCCATGAACAAAAGCAGGAACAAGTTGTGAAGTGTGAGATACCATGATTCCAGATCCTCAAACCAAAGATCTCGTCATTTAATCATCTGGAATTCTCATCATTTAAATTAGTATATATTATTGGATGCCTGTTACAGTCCAGACCCTCTAGGGTTTAGTGAGAATATACCATGTTAGGAAACTACAGAGAATTTAAATGTACTTGGAAAGACAAGATACATGTGGTACAGCTAGAGATTAACAAAATATAGTAATAACTATATAGGTATTTCAAAGAACAAAGAGCTTTTGAGAGGAAGTTAACATAGGTTTTATGAAAGAGATAGGATGTACGCTACTTAAGGAGTAGCTTAAGATGGGCTGGTAGGTGGGTGGTAGTAGAGCCACGTGAATAAATTTATTGAGTAGACCTTTATAGAGTATCTACTGGGTATTTTGCATTATTCTGGGGCTACTAAGATGAATAGGAGATGCTTACCTTCCAGCAAGTAGAAGTAGAAAGGAATAATTGTTGCCTGTGTGAAGACAAGGGAAAAATATTAAGACTGGTCTGGCTTGAGATTAAATATTCAATAATGCAGTCTTTAAATGCAGTTTGATCAAAAATCATTTGCCTATAAAAATTCTCCCCAACACTCTTCATTTTTAAAACCAGGTTCCATAGAACATATTAAAAATGTTAAAATATTGGGGCACCTGGGTGGCTCAGTGGGTTAAAGCCTCTGCCTTCGGCTCAGGTCATGATCTCAGGGTCTTGGGATCGAGCCCCGCGTCGGGCTCTCTGCTCAGCAGGGAGCCTGCTTCCCCCTCTCTCTCTGCCTGCCTCTCTGCCTACTTGTGATCTCTCTCTCTGTCAAATAAATAAATAAAATCTTAAAAAAAAAAAGTTAAAATATTAAGCTAAAAACTTTACTATCACAACATTTCAGAACCTCAAGGTAAATAAACTAATAAATGTGTTGAATTTTAAAAAATCATAATGGATAGCATGTAAAGGAAGTCTGAGGTTGACATACACTGTTAACTGTACTCTAGGTCATTTTCACTAACCAATAAGCATTTTTTCTTCTATGTGCTAGACAAGTGGAAATACTAAATGATTAATGATATTTTTAACTTGAAAAGTGCACTGACCACTGGTTCCAAGAACATTTACAGATGCTTACAAGGGAATAACCTCTGCTGTATTTTCTTAGGAAGCTCTTTTAGTCTCCTTTATAGGAACAACTTTGATAGTCACTTAGGAAAGCTATAGAAGTCTATCAGAGAGACCCCTCAGTTGCACTGTATTTATTTTTGCAAAAGCAAACTTTGGCTGAACCGTTTGTTTTTAGCACATAGAACAGGAAGCAGCTGTCGCTCTTGCTGTTGTATACTGAGTTCCTGTGAGGATGTAGAGTGCTTGCGCTTTTTTACCTTCTACCAGATTGTTTGGTTGAGCATCAATGATTAACAAGTGTAAAGAATCAAATATTTGTGACACTTGATTTCAAGCTTCAGAGGAGCAGAGATTATGTGCGTTCTGGCCCCTGTGGTAGCCCTGTCCCTGACAGTCAGTGCTTAGGAAAGCCCTGTTGAAAGTATGAATGATGTTGAAGTGCTTATTTATAAGTTACTAGTCCCGTCTTACCTGTTCACAAGAAAGCAAAGGTTTCTTTTCAAAATGGGAGAATCTTCTTCTATTTGTTACATATATTAAAGCTTATGTCCTATGACTGAAAAATAGGTAAAGAATAGGAACATAACAAGACTTCTCAGTTGAGTCTCTGCGGTTACCAGCCAGTAGAAATGAATAGTGGTTTTGATAAGCTGTTAGGTAGTGCATATGCCAGTATTTATCTAACTCTTTCCTCTGTCATCTTTTCCAAGAGGAAATTGGGTCCTTTCAGGATGGTCTCAGGGCCAACCTCATGTTTGTTTTCTAACTGATGATCTTTACACACCACAAGCTTCCATTCTTCTCTATATTTTCATAAAAAAATGGCTAGATACAAGTGTGAGGGAAGATTGTCATAAACTTTCATATGAGCATTTGGGAGACTTGAGAAGAATGTTTCCCAAAAATTTCGGTGACTCAGCTGACGTTTACACACAGGGTTTTGGATCGTTAATTAAAGGAGAACTGTTTTTCACTTCCTACAGACATCAAAGTGAAGGAGCAATCTTTGGAAAACCTAATCAAGTAAGTTCTTATTCTGAGAATGTTTATGTCTATATTTAATTCCTTGGACAATAAATTCTGCTTCAACAACATGAGTTCTAAAGATTGTTGAAAATTAGCGTTCAGGGATACCTGGGTAGCTCAGTTGGTTAAGCGTCTGACTTCGGCTCAGGTCATCATCCCAGAGTTCTGGGATTGAGTCTGCATTGCTGAGCAGGGAGCCTGCTTCTCTCTCTGCCTGCCGCTCCCCCCGATTGTGCACTCTCTCTGATAAATAAATAAATAAAATCTTTAAAAAAAAATCAGCTTTCATTAACAGTTAAAAATTAAACACTTAATCTTATGAAATGAGAAAACAATGTGGTCGGGTAGAAATAGCAGTAGATCTCACAGATTCATTACTGAGAATGGTGGTTGGCACCCTAATAGGCACTCATATTTGTGGAATGAATTAATGAATTGGAAGTCAGAAGACATGGATTTGAGTCCTGAGTCTCTCTGGTTATGTGCCCTTAGGCAAGTTACTTTGATTTCTGAGTCATATTTTTCTCATATGTATATAATGAGAATTATAATCCTTTTTCGGCCTGTAGGGGCAATGCGCAATAGTACAGTAGCTACTACCCACGTTTGACTAATGAGCACTTGAAATATGCCTAATGTTAAGTGAGGAACTGAATTTATAATTTAGTTTAATTTTTAAAAGATTTTATTTATTTATTTGTCAGAAAGAGAGAGCACAAGCAGGAGGAGTGGCTGGCAGAGAGAGAAGCAGGCTCCTCGCTGAGCAAGAAGCCTGATGCAGAACTCAGTCCCAGGACCTTGGGATCATGACCTGAGCTAAAGGCAGACACCTTAACCGACTAAGCCACCCAGGTGTCTCTATAATTTAATTTTAATTAATAAAAACAATATTCAGCATAGTTATTGGAAAAGTATATTTAGAATAACTTCAATATGTAAATTTACTTTTATAACCATGCATTTTATGGAATTTATATGCAGATTAGGTATTTCTAATGAAAATTTAATACTTGAAATATGTGCTATAAGTATGAAATAGATGTCAAAAACTTAGTACAAAAACAATCTCTTTAATAATTTTTATAGGAGTAAATGTTGAAATAAATACTATTTTGGATATATTGGGTAACATAATATTAAAGTTAATTTTGCCCCTTTTTTCACTTTTTTAATATGGCTACTAGAAAATTTAAAATTATGTTTGTGGTTTGCATTATATTTCTCTTGGACAGTGCTGACTTAGAGAATTGTTTTGAGAGTCAGTAAAATATATAGACTGTTTTGTAAGCTACAAAAGCCGTATTTTTATTATGCTTATTGGACAGACATGATAGGCTTTAAGCCATCAGAAATAAACACATACAATCCCCCAAGATTTTCAGATATTTATCACTTTAGTTTACTTTTCTTAGAGGAAGAAGTGAAAAGAGGACTATGTGGTTTAAACATGATAATAAAAGTGCACACTGTAGAACCCAATTAAGCAAGGATCTAGAACAAATTTCCACTTAACTCAAACCATTTTTGCCTAGGGTTATCACTTTAAATAAAAGTAACTCTGATTTGAATATTTATCATTAAGTTATTGGACTTTTATTTCTGCCAGCGTTTCAGTGAGATCAGAGGACAGTTGAAGTAGAACAATGAAAAAAGCTTAAAAAAATTATGGTGTTCATGCTTTAGTGTGCTTAAAGTGAGTAATGTGCGAATGCTTCAAACAGAATATGGACTGTGGTACTTGACTATACCTGGGGGAATAATTGCATTGAAAATGTATTATGTCGGGATGCCTCGGTGGCTCAGTTGGTTAAGCCGCTGCCTTTAGCTCAGGTCATGATCCCAGGGTCCTGGGATCGAGTCCCACATTGGGCTCCTTGCTCAGCAGAGAGCCTACTTCTCCCTTTCTCCCTGCCTGCCGCTCTACCTGCCTCTCTGCCTGCTTGTGCGCTCTCTCTCTCTCTCTCCGACAAATAAAATCTTTAAAAGAAAATGTATTATGTGATTTCTTGGCTAAGAACAGTGGCATCTGGTTTTATACTTACAGAGGAAGGAAGATCTATGAACCTCCTCGGTATATGAGCGTAAACCAAGCAGCCCAGCAACTCCTGGAGATTGTTCAGAATCAACGAATTCGAGGAGAAGAACCAGGTACTCAAGGCCCTAAAAGGGTTCTCATATTCCCTGTTGTTGCACTGAGATACGCACATGATACAACTTCACATACACACACATCCCCAACAAGCGTCACTACCACCACCACTGAAGTGAGAGTCAGTGTGTTTGCACTGTACTTTTTCTTGTCATTTTTTAAATCAATTTTAACTTATATTTCATAGACTGAAAGTTGCACTGAAGGAAAAATAATGGAGGTCATCCTAGGCAAATTACTACCATTCCAGAAAGTGAGGATTTTTCACAAATTAACTCCAAATCAGATTTTATATAAATATGTTAATATATAAGTATTTAGGTAAAATGCAGAACTCCCTTTTTAGCCTAAATCTATGTATGGTGAGATCTGTCCTGCAAAAAATATACTTACTCTGCTTTGCTTTTTCTCTTTCACAACACTGAGCCCAGGGATAGTTTTCTTCAGGATAAAAAGAGGAGAATTTATCCTTATGTTCTTAACATTTTGCTGCACATGTGTTCTGTGGACTTGGGAGAACCATTCCACTCCTTAATTATCATAGGAGACAGCATGCATCCACTGGAGATGGAGATGCTAAGTCTGTTTTCCATACCAGACTGCATATGGTATATAATGAAGTGTTGGTCATCAGGTCATCAGTAAATCCTTATTGAGAGATTCTTTAATGAAACTGTTATTACATTTTGTTTTAAGTTGCTGACTGCCTTTGAGTACCTATCTCTTGGTGGCACAAGATACATGAAGAGATTCTTGAATGACTGTTGCTTATTTTTTTCTTATTAGTAGGCCTTCTTAAAGTCATGAACCAGATAATTTGCAAGGGTGTCCCATATCCATAATTCTGTACACTTAAGCCTAAATTTTGCATGCCTGCTTGTCCTTGTAGATACCATTTGCCTCATTCTGATCATATTCAGTTGGGACAGCTTTCCCAAGTAAACAAAGCCATGAGAAGGTCAGCACTTAAAAGCCTAAGTAAAGTCATAATGCTTGTTATTTGTTTGGGGCTCCGTAATTTACTAAATACTTCATGTCTGTTATCTTACCCTTACAACCGCCATTTAAGAAAGGTAGTATTCTGTTTTTAAAAATGAAAAAACTAAAGTTTGACATAGCTGATTGCAGCAAAAAATCAGATCTGTGGATTTATCTCATAATCCCCTTGTTTTTCTTGTAATCCCCTTGTATATCTTGGTCAGTGTGAACATTATCTCTAGGAAATTATTAAAAATATAGGTAGGTTGTAAACATTGTTCACTCAGAAACTATTTAAAGACAAATGCTATGCAATTGTAAAAAGTATGGGTATATATATCTATACTTATATAGATATAGATATATTTGTATATCAAGTCCTGAAAACTTAAACTAGGGCAAGCCTTTGGAATTCTGAAAGAGTAAAGTTAGGAAGTATCACTTTATATATCAAGTAGTTCATATAATTTAGAAAAGCATTAGATAGACCAATAGATAATTGGTCTGTAATGAGTGACTAAGGAGATTTAGGATACTTAGGGCTTCTTTAAAAAATGTACTTTTGGTACTAATGTTAGTTTAAATGTAGGACAGGATAATGCATTTACTGAATTGAATGGCAGTGTTTTTTTCTTCTCTTAATAGCAGTCACCGAGAAGACACTCTGTGTTGGCTTAGCCAGGGTTGGAGCTGAAGACCAGAAAGTAGCAACAGGCACTTTGCAGCAAATGTGTACTGTGGACTTGGGAGGACCATTACACTCCTTAATTATCACAGGAGACAACATGCATCCACTGGAGATGGAGATGCTAAGTCTGTTTTCCATACCAGAAAATAGCTCAGAATCCTGTTGATGAACCTTGTGAACATAGACATTTTTCTATTGTTAGATACTAATTTCATTTATATACGCATATACACATATATGTATAATGAACATTTCTCTTTTGATTTACCTAATAATTGTAAAGCAGATGACCAAGAAAAAAGATTGATTCAATAATTCTTGGTTTCCTGTGGCAATGAGTTTTTTTTCCCTATGACATCATCAGTTGTTGCTATTTTGGTAATTTTTCAGGATGTACACACCTGGAGCAGACCAAGCTGAAAACTTGCAGAGACATTCATAAACAGAGTGGTTTAAAAGCAGTTTTTGCATATGAAATGAGTTTATACAATGTGGAACTTTCTTCTTTCTTAAAAAGTCAGCTGTCGTGACCACAAGATGAGTTGTCCTGACAGCAGTTGGTATTAGTGCATATAAGCAGAGGTGGGAGGAATAAGTCCCACCCAACAGTCCTACTCACTTAAAGCTCAGCTGAGCACATGCCACAAAATGACATCCTTCTGAATTGCCTTGTCTTGTTTAGCTGACATCCTAATTATGTGGTTCATATTCTGCTGTATTTTGGAGGTTATATAATTGTTGAATTATAAATGTTCAGCCAGCCATGTACAGTTGCTGTTTGGTTTTAAATAGCATCTTTCACATCCAAGCTGACAAATGGAAAACTTAGTGATTACAAAATACAGTTTTAAAAAATTTAAGTTTGGAGGTAGTGGGTTAGTCAAGATTTGTCATATCACTTAACTCAGTTGATATGCCACCGTATGTGTGCAGGTAGTCCCATTCTTTCTCCCAGTTGTAAATAGCACTCCATTTATTATATTTCGTGACTGTAGAGTCTTGTACTGTTTGTTAGTAACAGAAATAGCTTTGCAATATGCTAGTTTAGTTGGTCTAACTTTAATGTGGCTTAATCAACCATAGCTTAAATTTTGTTAAATTCATTAGAAGTTGAATATACACTTTCCTACTTCCTGGGAGCATTCATTGATTAACAAGAAATTATTTTGACTTTTTTCTTTTCTTTTCTTCTTCTTTTTTTTTTAAGTGGTCTCCATGCCTAGCATGAAGCCCAACAGAGGGCTTGAACTAATGACCCCAAGGTCAAGAGCTGAGCTGAAATTAAGAGTCGGACACTCAACCAGGTGCCCCTGACTTATTTCATTTGAGATAAAAGATATTTTAAATATATGAAATATTCCATTTTTAGTCTGCTACACAAAAGAGGTGAGAGCCAAGGACATTTAAGTGCTAATTCTGTTGTTTTCTTCTGAAGCATTAAAGTAAGCATTGAATAATTATAAAAGGAAAAGACTTCTGCCTTTGTTAATGGTGGAATAGCTTGTAATGTACAAACCCTCCCAATAAATAAATGCTGGGGGCGCCTGGGTGGCTCAGTCGTTAAGCGGCTGCCTTCGGCTCAGGTCATGACTCCAGGGTCCTGGAATCGAGCCCCGCATCGGGCTCTCTGTGCGGCAGGGAGCCTGCTTCTCCCGCTACCATTCCCTCTGCTTGTGTTCCCTCTCTTGCTGTGTTTCTCTCTATCAAATAAATAAAACCTTTAAAAAAAAAATTAAAAAATAAAATAAATAAATGCTGGACAAAATATAACTGCCTACGTACGCTGGAGAGTGACCAAAAGCAGACTGAGAATTATGCTTATATATAGCTTTTTCCCTCAGGACATTCCCCAGTCTGTCCGGTAAGGGATGGCTAGTACTCAAAGAGAAGGCTGCAATCTTAGTGGCTTGAGGGGTCAGAGAAATTGGAGGCTGCTAGAGGACCTATATATTGAGGAGGAAATTCTAGAAATGAAGGTGGTACTGGAGCAGCCAGCCTTCCAAACTGCATATAAATCTCTTAACTCTTTGGCTAACTCCTGAATTGTGCTTATACAGGGAAGTCTCCATGAACCTGGTGGAAAGCCAGAGCTGGAAAGCTGAAAAATCTGAGCAGAGCTTGTTGCTCTATATTGCAAGAGAAAACAGAATTTCGAGTTTGAATCCTGACAAGTTAGAAAGCTTGGTAAGCATCTTAGGGTTCTGTCAAATCCCTAAAATGTCTGTGTATTACAAAAGACTACGCCCAGGACTAAGGATTTGTATTGAAACTAAAGACAAAACCTTTAACATAACATGAAATCAATTCTCCATAAAATCAAGGTGAGTGATCAATGATTTAACTGCCTGCTGGAACAAACTTAACACTTCCAGGGCATGATAACAAAATGAATCTTTTTAGCATATCAACAATGACTAGAATATAATATTGTAACACATTCAAAGAAACAGGAAGATGTGATTTATGGTCAAAAGAGGAAAAAAATACAACAACAGAAAGAGATGCTAACATAAACCAGATCTTGGAATTAGCAGACAGGGATTTTAAAGCAGTTAGTAGAACTATGCTCCAAGATGAAAAAGGGTTGTAATGAATGTATATAGGTGGATGCTCTCAGAGAAATGGAAACAAAAACCCAAATGGTTGGACTTAACGGCAGAATGCAGATGGCAGATGGATAGAAATTATGCTATCTGAGGAATAAAGAATAAAAAAAAGTTGAAAGAAAAACACAGAGCCTCAAGGCCATGTTGGGTGATATTCAGCAATTCAGTGGATGTGTAATTGGATTTCCAGAAGAAGTGAGAGAAAATGGGGCAGGAAAAAGTTGAGTAAATAAAGGTCAAAATTTTTCCCAAGTTTGGTGAAACTATCAATACATAGATCCAGTAAGCTCAGTGAACTCTAAGCAGAATAAAAACAGGAAATACCTAATACATCATAGTTAAAACTGATGAGAACCAAAGATAAGAGAAAATCTTAAAAGCCACTGTGAGTGGTAGTAGGGAACCCACTACATACAGGGGAGCAATAAATGTTGGCTGCTTTACTTCTGAAACAGTGGAGATCAGGAGACAACAGGAAGATATCTATGAAGTACTGAAATTAAAAAGCCAAACCAACCAAACCCTATCAATCCAGAGTTCTATATCCAGTGAAAACATCCTTTAAAAGTAAAAGCAAAATAAAGCAATCTTCATAAAAATAGAGATTGTCCCTAGCAGACCACTAAGGAAAGCTGAGGGAGGATTTTTAGGATTTGTAGGCTGAAGGTAAATGACATTAGATGGAAGGAAACAGTTAAGTATGTGAGTATAAAAGGCTCAATTTTTTTCTTAATGTTTTTAAAAGGTAAGTGGCAATTTAGAATGGTATGCTAGCATATAGTTAGATTTCAACAATAATACAAATTACAGGGTTTAAAGTATATTACATAATGGCAGTTCTTACATTTTATTTGAAGTGGTGGAATACAGGGGTGCCTGGGTGGCTCAGTTGTTAAGCATCTGCCTTTGGCTCAGGTCATGATCCCAGAGTTCTAGGATCGAGTCCCATATCAGGCTCCCTGCTCAGCAGAGAGTGTCCTTCACCCTCTGCCTGCTGCTCCCTCGGCCTGTGCTCTCTCTCTGTCAAATAAATAAAATCTTAAAAAAAATAATAAAGTGGTGGAATACTACCTATAGATTGATAAGGTCATGTATGTTATACATACATAATATGGTATGTATGGTATACTGCTATTTAAAAAAAGGCAGAGGGGCGCCTGGGTGGCTCAGCTGTTAAGCGTCTGCCTTCAGCCCAGGTCAGATCCCAGGGGCCTGGGATCGAGCCCCGCATCGGGCTCTCTGCTCTGCGGGAAGCCTGCTTCTCCCGCTACCATTCCCTCTGCTTGTGTTCCCTCTCTCGCTGTGTTTCTCTCTGTCAAATAAATAAAATCTTTAAAAAAAAAAAAAAGGCAGAAGTAAAAAAAAGGAATTAAAATTGAATACTGAAAGAGATATGATTTCTCAAAAAAAAGGCAGGAAAGGAGGAAATATAGATAAAAAATATATAGGACAAATAGCAAAGTGGTTGACCTAAATTCAACCAAACTAGTAATTACTTAAATATAAATCAAATACTCCAATTAAAAGAACTAGATATTTTTAAAGGCCCAACTATATGTTGTCTACTAGAGTTAAACTTTAAAAACATAAGATGAAAGTAAAAGAATGGGGGAAAATAGAACATAAAAACTGTAAGCATAAGAAAACAAGTGGCTATATTAATGTAAGACAAAATAGACTTTAAAAGAAGGAGTACACTGGAAATAGACTTTTCATTAAAAAGGCATAGTTCATCAAGAAGATATAATCCTAAATGTATCTTCCATCAAATACCAGCTTCAAAATACATAAGGCAAAAACTGACAAAGGAGGTATAGACAGTCTACAATCAGTTGAGGATTTTAATGAACCTCTTAGCAACTGACAGATAAACATGAACAAAAATATTGATGATTTGAACAAAAATCATTTGGACCAAATTGATATCGCTAGATCACTACATGCAGTAGTGGTAGAATAGACATTATTTTCAAGTATGTATGAAACGTTCAGCAAAGTAGACCATATGCTTGGCTATTAACCACAATGGAGTTAATTTAAAATCACTAACAAAATGGTGTCTAGAAAAGTCTCAAATATTTGGAAATAATACATTTATTTTTAACTGAGTAAAAACATAAAATGTGAAAATTTGTGGAATGCAGATGAACCAGTGCTTAGAAATTTATAGCATTAGAAGCCTATGTTTGGGTGCCTGGTTGGCTCAGTGGGTTAAAACCTCTGCCTTCGACCCTGGTCGTGATCTCAGGGTCCTGGGATCGAGCCCCGCATCGGACTCTGCTCGGCAGGGAGCCTGCTTCCCCCCCCACCTCTGTCTGCCTTTCCGCCTACTTGTACTCTCTCTGTCTCTGTCAAATAAATGAAATCTTTAAAAAAATAAAAAGAAGCCTACGTTAGAAACAAAGGAAGTTTTAAAATCAATGATCTGTTTCCATCTTAGCTAGAAAAAAAAAGCATATAAAAACTAAGTAGAAGGAAGGAAACAGTGAACATCACAGCAGAAGTCAGTGAAATAGAAAATGTACAAACAATAAAATTAAAGCCAATGGAATGTCAAAAATTTTAAAGGCTAACAGTAGAAGTTTCAAGGATATGGAGTAATTGAAATTTGCCTGCTGTTGATAGTTTTAGTTTCTTACAAATTAAATCCTGTGAACTAGCAAGGTCAGTTCTAGGTATTTACCTAAAAGAATTGAAAACATTGACAAAAGAAATTGTGCAAGAATGTTTATCACTGTATATATTTATTCATTCTTAGCTCCCTAGAATCAAGCAATGTGTTCATCAATCAAATGGATTTTTAAATTTTTGTTGTATTTTACAATGGAATCTTACTTAGCAATAAAACAGAATGAACTATTGACTCCTACATGAATTAAAAAAAAAAGCCAGACACAATTCCATATATATGAAGTTTAGCAATAGGCAGAAATAATCTAAACAGGGTTTGCCTGTGAAGAGAATGTTGATTGGCAAGAGACAAAAGGGAACCTGAAAGTAATGGAAATATTCTGTATCTTGATTGGGTGTTAGTTGTACGGATATAACCATCTACCAAAATTCATTCAAATACATAGATGTAGGATCTCTGTATTTTTCTGTATAAGGAGTGCCAGATAAAATAGGGTACCCAATTAAACTGAATTATAAATAAATAATGAATATGTATATTCATTATATATGTATATAATATATATCCCATTCCATATTTGGGACACATTTATACTAGAAGAATCGTTATTTATTTAAACTGAAATTTAACAGGGATCTTTTATTTGCTAATTCTGGTGACACCATTCCGTGTATAATTTAACCTTAATTTAAATGAAATTGTAGTGGCACCTGGGTGGCTCCGTCAGATGAACATCCAATTCTTGATTTCAGCTCAGCTCATGGTCTCAGTCAGGGTTGAGAGATCAAGCCCTATTCTGCGCTGAGCATGGAGCTGCTTAAGATTCTCTCTCTCACCTCTTCTGCCACTCCCCCCACTCCCACACTCTAAATAAATAAATGAAATTGTAAAATGAGAAGTGTGCATTATTCATCAGGAAAAAGAACACTATTATTTTTGGTCTACTAAGGTGAAATCCTAGTGTTTGGTAGTTAAATTAGAAACACCTGAATACTACATTTATTTGTTTAGTAGTTTCTAGCTCTTTAATAGTAAATTTTCAAATAGTGAAACCACACCTATAATCTGGACACAAAGAGTTTCATCACCAAAAAAACTCCTTTCCACTATCCCTTTATATTCAAACCTCTACCCACCCACTTTTTAGCAATTCTATATAGAGTTAAAAGATTCGCATTCAGGTTTTTATGTGACATGAGTTTTTATTTTGTAGAGTAGATACTCAGGAGTGGGATTCCTGGATCATGTGGTGAATGTATATTTATAAGAAACCACTGAGATGATTTGCAGAATGACTCTATCATTTTGCATTCCCACCAGTATTGTAAAAGAATTCCCTTTGTGTCTTTGCCAGCATTTCATATTGGCAGTATTTTTTATTTTAGCTCTTTTGATAAGTGTGTTGTGGTGTATGTCATCATAGTTTTAATTTTCATTTTCCTAGTGCAATGATGTTAACATCTTTCACATGCTTATTTATCATTTTTATATCCTATTTAATGAAGCATCCTTCATGTCTTTTAATTTGGATTGTTTGTTTTCTTATGCTTAAGTTTTGAGCATTCTTTGCATATTCTGGATACAAATTCTTTGTCAGATAGATACGTGATTTGCAAATATTTTCTCCCAATCCATAGCTTGTCCTTTTATTCCCTTAACCATGTCTTTGATAAAGCAAAAGTTTTGCATTTGGATGGAATACAGATTATGAGTTTTTTTCTTGTGTGGATTATGTTTTTGTTAATGTGTCTAAGAACCCATCATCAAACTTAAAGACATGTAGATTTTATCCCATGTTTTCTTGTAAAATTTTTATAGTTTTGCATTTTACATTTAGATCTAGTTTTAGAGTTTATTTTTGTATGAAGTGTGAGTTTTAATAATGAAATTTTTTGCATAGAGATATCCAGTTGCTCCAACACCATTCGTTTTTATTTATTTTTATTATTTTTCACCATTAGTTTTAAAAAGACTGTCCTTCCTCTATTGAATTGTTTCTGCGCCATTGTCAAAAATCAGTTGGCCATATTTGTGTGGATCTTTTTGCTGTTTTGTTAATTTATGTTTCCCTTCTGTGATACCACACTATCTTGATTATTTCGGTTTATGGTAAATCTTAAAATAGGTAGTGTGATTCCTCTAATTTTATTCTTCTTTTTTCAAAATTGTTTTTATCTATTCTAGTTCTTTTGCTTTTCCATATAGATGTTAGAATGAATCGGTTGATATCTATAATAAAGCTTGTGAGATTTTGATTGAAATTATTTGATTATGATACATTTAGGTGTGAATATTTTCGGGTTTGTCCTTTTTGGAGTTGGCTTATGGCCTCTTGAATCTATAGGTTTATTTGCCAGGTTGGGAAATTTTCAGCCTTTATTTCAAATATTTTTCCAGCACAGTCCGGTTCAGCAAGGTATGCAGAGTTCTTTCTTTCCAGGACTCTGATAACAGATGTTAGACATTTCTTCTTATGCCACAGGTCTCTGAGATCTGTCCTCCCCTCACCCACCCCCAGTCTATTTTCTCTGCCATTCCAAGTGGATAACTTTTATTGATCTTTCTCCAAGTTCATTGACTCTTTTCCCTTCTCTATTTTCTGTTGAATCCATTCTGTGTGGTTTAATTTAGGTTTTTGTTTGTTTTGTTTAGTAACTGATACAAATTTCCATTTGGTTCTTTTTATGTCTTCTATTTTCTGTTTTAATATTTGTTGCAAGATTATTTCTGATGGCTTGTTCAAGTATTTTTATAATGGCTGCTTTAACGTCTTTGTCAGATAATTCCAATATTGATGTCATCTCAGCCTCATCTGCTAATTGTTTTTCTTCCACAGATTGAAGTTTTTTTTAAAAAATATTTTATTTATTTATTTGACCGAGAGGAGAGAGATCACAAGTAGGCAGAGAGGCAGGTAGAGAGGGGGGTGGGGGGGAAGCAGGCTCCCTGCTGAGCAGAGAGCCGGATGCGGGGCTCGATCCCAGGACCCTGAGATCATGACCTGAGCCGAAGGCAGGGGCTTTAACCCACTGAGCCACCCAGGTGTCCCTCACAAATTGAAATTTTTGTGGCACTTTGGAGTGATTTTTTTATTGTAGCATGGACATTGTGAGTATTATGAGATTCTGGGTGTTGTTCAGATTCTGTGGAGAATAGCAGTCTATTTGTTCTAGTGGGCAGTCAGCCTGGCTAAGTTCAGAATGTAATTGCTAAATCTAACTTCTGTGGGCTATGGTTCCTATATCAGTTCAGTTTTCAAGGATTGCTTTTATCTTTGGATCTGTTTCAGGTTTGTGCCCCTCAGTAAGGGACCTACACAGTCTGGGACCTAGTCAATTTAGTTCTGAAGATGTTTTGGTATGCTGAGTAGGATCAGATCCTTGAGAGTTCATAAACAACTTTATGAGGTTGCTTTCCTGTGCCCCTCCCATTCCGTGATCTCTCTGCTGCTTCCTGGTTCCCTAGACTCCCCTTTTCAGTCCTCTGGCCATAAACATGGGGTTCTTGTTAATCTACACTGTTGCTCTGTCTCATACCTTCATGAATGAGCCTACATCCTGACCCATGTGGAGGGACAGAAAGAAAAAAATCAGAGGGGTTTGTTCTACCCTTCTGAAACCATAGCTCCACTAAACAGAGAAAAATTCCCTCCTCTTGTATGTTACGCTTATGTGTTTCCATCGTTTTTGGCCACCACTGAAGAATTGCTTGGGGGAAGCCTTTGCTCCAATTAACAGAACTACAAATGTAGTAACTTTGTCTTGTTTTGAAGTTCTGTAGAAATCTATGACCTGTTTACAAATTATTGCTCAAGGGGAAGTAGTATGAGACACATACAGGACAAATAACCCCTGTACAGTTGAACAACAGTTTGATCTAACTTAATGCCTACAGAGGGAAAACAGTGATGGCTCTTCATTATCATATACTTATCATTTTGGAAGTGATATGATATTTTCAGAAGTCCAAGTCAATAGTAGGGTTTTAATTGTTGTGAAACTGTACTATAATTAGCTGTGAATCTGAATTTCATGTTTATTTACACAATGTCACCCTTTTAAAATACTATTATCTGCTTTCATTCAGGAGATACTCTTTTAAATGCCTTTGTTTTAGTATTTTTTGTTTTAGCAGTAGCTGTCTTAAAAAAGAATGCAGTTTACTTTAACCATGCATAAAGAACAATTTCCCAAGGAGGAATTAAACTCCATATTAAATTCATTTTTTCCAATAAATTTTGATTGCCTAAAGTGTACCAGGCTCAAAGCATTTGAGTATTATCTTACTGTTACCTTTATTCTCTTGGTTATAGAAATTTAGCAGATAAAGTTGAAATGTACATTTAAATGTTAGTAGCATGTGCTAAGCCTGAACTTAGAGTTTCTAAGTTTTTTGTTTTGTTTTGTTTTTGTTTTAAACCTGGAAATAGGGCTGGATAAGCTAACAGACTGTTTGAATGAACTGGAATCCCATTGAAATGCTGTTTTCTTTTTCTTTCACTTCTTTCCTTCCTTCCTTTTTACAGAATGAAAAACACTAAATTGCTTTCCTTCTGTCTGCATCTATTGGACCAGTTGGTCTCTCCCTGTCTGCTCTTTCAGTGGTCTAGAGTTATGATAAGTTTATTGTCATACTTTAGGTCATAAGACTGGATAAGGAAGAGAGGAAAAGCATTGCAGTTTCTCAAGTTGTTCAGGGGAATTTGAATTTGCATTAGGGAGCCAGCCGTTCAGTTCCTGAGCTGGAGAACTGAAAGTGGAAACTGAGAAGCTTACCTAGTCTGTCAGTACAACACAGGGTGGCTTCTGTGGGGAAGGAAACAAAACTCCAGATAAAGATCAGGTAGGGAGGTATTATAGTAAATACACCAGGATGTCAACAGAAGAGGCTGCTCTGAGGGAGCGGTGATGGGCCACCGCAGAGTTCCCTTAGGCCAGAGGCTAATTCTAGACACAGGAAAGCAGGGAGTCCCTCACAGGTGCTCTAGATCTAGCAGGTCAAAGTCCAGTGTGCAGAAGGGCCAGCAGAAGGTAATCAGGAAACCAGGATAGAGGAAATGTTTTCAGAGTGCCTGGGCAAACGTCTGATTCAGCAGAAATTCCTTGTACTTCCTAAGGCCAGAATTGTTTGTGCTGATGGTTGGGAGAGGGGGTGCCATGGACGTGGCTCAAGCCAGGCATGGGAAGCTAGATCGTTCCACAGTGACTGCACGCAGTCATCAGTGACGTCCTGAGATTAGGCAGTGGGAATGGAAAAGGTGAATATAAAAGATTTCAAAGGAATAAAGGGAAGGACTTTGCAATAGGGAATTTAGGAAACAAAGGTGACAAAGGCAATGTTCAGATTTCCAGGAATTATGTAAGGGATTCTGACAGAAACTGGCAGTTGAGAAGAGATTTGAGTGGGAAAAATAAATTATTTTCTCTTTGTTGATTTTGAGATGCTAGTAGTTCTGCCATGGATGTGACAAGAAGTAAGCCACTAAGGGCCTTTGATTAATTTCTACAAAATAAAGAGGACTGAAGCCGTATTATTAGCAGCTCTGGAGATGGTTAGACAGGACACATTAGAAGCACATTCAGACCACATCGAAGTTATTCAACAGCAGACACACTGAATATAAAGCCCTTACTGTGTGGCAGAGATTCATAGTAAAGAGGCTGCTTTGATAGAGAATATGTTTGAGAAGGTGGGATGAATAAGATCTGGGGTTTGTAGAGAAGTAATAAAATAAATTAAAAAAATCTTTTTTTTTTTTTATTGCTTCTGATTAGAGGGGGAAAAATTTGGAAAGATAACAGGCTTATGTTGGTTTTGGTCTTTATTTCCTGTAAGTTGAGGTCATGCACAGAGAATGAGGTGAAAGAACAATTTAGGGTTAATGCAAATATCGGGAAATAAATACTGCAAGATGAAGTTTATAAGGTAAAATAATGGATAAGAGCCACAAGGAGGACCTTCACATATTAAGACCTTTCCAGTCTCCTAGTGTCTCCTCCATCTGGTGAGTTTTCCCATCTTCTGGTCCTGAATACCATTCTTTCCCTTTCATTTCTTAAGTCCTCTAGCATTGAATCCAGTAATTATTAGGTTCACAATGTTCCTTCCAATTTATCAAACTGATAGACACAAATCAGGTGAAGATTTTGAAACAAATTTTATTGGAAGAATTTTGATACAATTATTTTTTTTTAAATACAACTGAAGTTAGAATATGTACATGAATGTCTTCAAGTAGAAAAAAATGAAATATACATGATGGATTCGTTGTATTTAGGCAAATCATAATTGGTCACTTCAGCACATTCGAACCAAATTACAACACAGTCCTTGACATCTGACATTCCAATCTAGCCTTGTACTCAAACATTTGTTTAGAAATGTTTTGGTGCCGTAATCTTCATAGGAATCAAACCCAAAGTCAAACATGGCCACGTGTTTAGAAACCATTAGATAGGGAGGTAAAGTGTTGTAGGGGTGTTTGGAATATACTGAGAAGGGATTTGGCAATTTTTAATTCACAGTATTTCCGATATAAAAATCCATTCTTTTTATTGATCAAACAAGTATTGAGGCAAAATATCACATGGGAAGAAATATCACTGAATTTTTGCTATTAGAAGAAGCAATGGGATTACTTGTCAAACTCCTGACAGCATACATTTAGTTCAAAACAGAATCTTCATTGAGGCTAAATGATACATGATATGTGGCACCTAAACAAAATTCAAATATTAAAATTCAAAATAAAGCTTTTTTTTTTTTCCACTAGTAAAAAGGGGGAAATTGTAGCATGGCAGCAGCAGTTAAAAGATGAAAAATAAGAAATATAGAGAAGCTCTACTAAAGTTTGGTTTTTAGCGGGGGGGGGGGGAGAAGAGAAAAAAAACTATTCTAGAAAAATTTAAATTACTAAATGAATATGTAGTGTTTGTTTTTATAGAAGCACCTTCAGGATATATCACTGAAAGAGTTTTGGATAATGATATATCTGGAGATAAAAGAAACAAGGTATGTTATGCACAGATCCTTAAAGTAATACGAATTGGCAATTTTCCATAGAAACCAAGGAGGCAATGTGGTTTCTCATTTGGCAATACATAATGTAAAAATTCAAGTGACCCAGCTTCCACGATCTCAGTTCTGCCAAATTTCTATCCAACAACATGAATAATATCATGTCTACTTTAATGGATTAAAATTGAGAAGCAGCTCACAGGGCTCCTTGGAAAAAACAAAAACAAAAAACGGCCAAGTGGATACAAAGTCACTTATTTGTGCAAAAATGCCAACGAAAAGCTGAAGTTTCTTCTGTAATAATAAACCACTGATTCTATCTCTCCCCAACCATTACTTTTGTATCCACTACTAACTACAATATTTACTCACTAGTTAACCATTTACTGAGCATGTAAGTCTAAGTTCATACTAAGTTTGGGGATAATGTGATAGATGATGAGACAAAGACATTCTTTTTTACAAACTTCCCAACATCATCATAATTGCCAAGTACTAAATGTTTAAAGCCATGGAAAGAATTCAAAGTTCAGTACTATTATTAAGCATAGACTGCTACTAATTACGAAATAGATTTCTTCCTTGGAAAGGTGTCTAAGAAATGTAATGTACATCCTCTCTCAAGCAGCACAAATTATTTGTACTTCTTGGAAGATAATTCCCTCATCAATTATGTTAACCTCTCTTATCCAGGATGAATTTAGTTTCTCTTTACTTCCACACTGGCAAGGACTCTCTTCTGAGTCAGTCCCTTTTTTAAGCAACTTACTCTGAGCAGCAATAAAACTTTTTTTGGTAAAGGTTTAAAAATACTTACAGGAGTTCTGATTATTCTTTTTAGTCTGCACAGTTTAAATTCAATGGCAAACGTAGGAAATAAGCACGAGAGCACTGAATGAAGGAATGAGTTTAAGCAATGTGTATGTAATAACTGCTACCCCATAATCAATTTTGTCATGGTAATTGTCCACTGATTTTATTGGAGAGTCTGTTCAAATCGGCTACAACCTCTTGTATCTTTAAACCACTGTAGAATGATATACATAAAACAGAGCAGTCATCAAAAAAAAAAGCACTGGATTTAAGGTCAGTGCATTACCACTGGCTATCCCTCAGGCAAGTCATTTAAATTCTCCCACAACAGCTTCCTCATCTGTAAAATGTGGTTACGGTTACAAATTCTTTCCCCAGGGAGGGAATTCGAAAATGCTCTGTCAATCATAAAAGCATGCAAAATTTCTTTCTTTATTGAAATGTGAGGCTTTCAAATGTGACAACATGGAAAAGGCCATACAAAGACACAGAAATACCTAATAAAGGTTGAGTCCCACCCTTTCAGTATAATTTCTAGTGGGGAAATGGTTAAATACAAACCAAAGAAGCCCTCATCAAAAAGACTCACATCCATTTGGCCTTCAAATATAATGATACTTGTCAGCAGATATCTTTTTTGAGACATAATTTTTCACTGTATGTAAGTCTGTCTCCATGGTAGAGCTCTGGGTCACTAAGGCTTCTGGTGGGTCAAGTTTTGAAACAATCTTCTTCCATTAATAAAACTTTTAATGACTGTTCTTCAAAAAATAAAATTTTTCTTTTTTTTGTCAAAGTTCTTGTGAACTGGAAAATAGTTTCTGTTTTGAAGATGGTGATAGAAAGAAAGTTCACTTTTATCAAGATACTGTCTTTATGTTGACAGTAAGCAATTTAACATTTGGAGTTCTGGTAAGACTTCAAAATCTCACCCTATGGTATTAAAAGACTTGTTTTGTTCTCTATTTCATTTAATGCCCAATTTTGTGTGGTTCTGAGGATAAATGTTAAAAATCCAAAAAGCTCCCCGGTAAGTGAAAACTAAAGTATCAAGACCGAAATGATATGACCTGTGAGAATTAGCCTGGTTTTTAGAAGTACCAGCTCACAGAGTATAAGCAAAATAAAGAAACTAAGCAATCCTTAAACTGGATTTAGCCTTGGGCAATTAACAGAAAAATTCACTCACAAGTTAAAAGTATCCAAAGCACAGATGTCATCATATTTTAAAAATCAGGAACTGGTTTCCTAAGAGTAAAAAAGTAAAAGAGTACAAAAATTATATTTTCATAAAGAACTTCTAAACCTCATAATGGAAGAATGGAAATAATATTCTAAACCTCATAATTACTTATGAAAAATAAGACAATAAAACTCCATTTATAAAGTGCCTTAATGTACCAAAAACGGAGGTCAGCTTTCTTTTATTTACAAATGCTTTTTCATCACATTTACAGAAAGGCAAATATTACACTAGAGAGGCAGCACAGTAGAGTAGAAAGAACTTGACTTGGAGTCAGAAGACCTGGATTCTAGTGTTGGCTTTGCCACTAATTATCTCTGTGACCTTAAATAAATGACAGCATTTCTGGGCTTCAATGTTCTCATCTGTAAAATGAGAGGTAGAACAAGACTGCTCTTAAGGATAGTCCCTTAGATGTAAAATTCTATGTCGAGCAATAACATATTTTTGTTCTTAAATCCCAGCGTTATATGAGGATGCTACCATATTAGTAATCTTTATAAAATTGATTATTCCATAGCAGGTAAAAACATTATAGAACTCTGATCAACTGCATTTGGAGTCACTGATTGGGCTGCTTTACAAAGGTGCACAGTCACAGTATTTTGGTTACTGGGGTCTGCACGGAGGCTTTGAAGAAATGCCAAGAATGCCAAAGCATCTGGGACATCTTGATGCCACGAACGTCTGCTGCTACTTCCTCATGCCTCGGCAGAAGACTTCTTGGCGACGACAAGAGGAATACACAGCTACAGATGTACTACACACTGTCCTTCACAAAAGTGCACAGGGAGTCAGCAAAATAAAGCCACACATATGGTAAGCCCTTTGAGTAATATAATCTAGATTTTAAAACACAAAACTAATAGAGGGGAAGTTTTCTGAGCAAGGTAAACTTTCCCAGGGCAAACAAATTTGTTCTCCAGGGAATATTCTGATTTTTAAAATACTAGCAAAGTTATACTCAGAGACGCACTGCCTGCCTCCCTACCCACCCCAAGAGTTACCCTTAGAGACATCTCCAGTCTATTACGACCATCAGGTAGTTTCTCAGTGAAATCATCTACTTTAGCAATAGATTTGTGCCAAAAACACAGGTGAGACAGAATATTTGTTAGAATGAGAACAAAATTGCTTTTTCTCACACTGATTTGTCACTGCTGCACACACAGGTTTAAGGACATTTAATTAAAGCATAAATGTTAATGCCAACCTGCCAAATGATATGAGCTGGAAATCTCTTATAACAGGTACAAAATTAGAGTTCCATAGCAGTCTAATAACCTGTATGCTTGATGCCTTATCAAAGGAAAAACACATATGCATGCACTTGTGTATTCGGAGTATAGTTTAAAATGATGCAGATTTTCACAAAAACTTCACTTGGAATGGAGGGCCAGGTGAAAGGCAGAACTGGACCTTCAAAATGCACTGGTCAGGTTTACAGGCCAGTACAAATACTGTCTCCATATGTGAACAATCAGTACAATTACATATAATATTAGCTTTTAAAGGCACACATCCAAAATTCCCACCTTCGTCTAGAACTGACATGTTCCACAACAGGCCAAAACGCACAGAATATCCCAGGCTCGGTAGTGGATGCAAACTCCCAAATGGCCACTTACACTTGTAATGAAAAAGCAGTACGTTATCAGGATATTTCCTTTTATACTTTCTCTCCTAAAACTCTTGACAACTGTTTTAGTTAAACACATTTGACTGCAGAAATTTTTAGCTTTGGAACTGCCTGGCAGTAAGTAAAAATGTTTTGTAAATACTGCTTAATCTGCAAAAAGGAGACTGTCGACAACTTAGAGCATCTGCAGCAGTTTTAGAGAAAGTAGTCCAGTTTTCCTAATACACTTTAGCTCATCAATTGTAGATCAGAAATAAGGAAAGATACTCTAAAACTTACACAAAATCAACAGCAATTTCTGCCCCATCACTGAAAAAGTGCTTATTATTGGTCTACATTCTAAATAATCATTCCCATCCAGCAGAATTTTTTCCTCCCAAGACTTCTCAGTTTTTTAAAGGTAAGAGGAAACATACATCGTCACAAAATGAAGAACAATGGGTAAATGTCTCTCCAGATCACTATTTCTTCAAAAACACAGAGAATATTTGAGTGTTCAAGCACTTGTCATCTCAAATCACAATTTTATTTTTCAAATACACAAAAACCTAGAAATCAACTTATTTATTAACTTCTAAGACACCTGTTTTATCACAATTGATCTGTATCTTCAATAGTTCAAACTCAATGAAGTGTTGCTTTTAGGATTTTTGAAAGCAACTGTATTTGTGCAATGCTTGCACAGCTAAACAAATTGTATGACTTGGCATTTGAAGAATGAAAAAACAAACTTACTTGTCATTTGAAAACAAAGTTACATTTCTGCCTTCCCTACATTGCCTTCCATTAATAAAATCCATAGGGGCACCTGGGTGGCTCAATGGGTTAAGCCTCTGACTCTTGATTTTGGCTCGGGTCACGGTCTCAGGGTTGTTGAGATCAAGCCTGGTGTCAGGCCCTATCTCCCCCCCAAAATAAAAAATAAAAATAAAATAAAACCCATAAAAATAGCAAGGAGACACACAGGGAAGTTTTCACAGACACAGTAGCTTTCAGAAAAATTTGGGATTTAGCAGATGTTTTAAGTAAAACAAATTGTAAAACAAAACAAATCAAAACAATTGTCTATATAGCAGATGTGTTTGCAAAGTTTTGAAAACAGTCCACAGAATGTGATAACTGAATTTGATTTAAAAAGCAAAATAACACCTATTTTTTGATGAGACAGAGCAGTAAGAGGAAACTTTTCATATATTTAAACCCAGGCTGAAAGTACACACAAAGACAATTTGTATACATCACTTACAAGAGTCTTACTTTGTACAGACTACAGAATTATCCATTTAAAAAAAAAACCATACGCATGACCTTTTATGGTACATTTTTATGCTGGCGAATACATTTTCTGATACAAAGGCACTTTGAAAACCCAATATGGTTTGGTTCATAAGTTTGCAAGGTACAAACAATTTTACAAACATATGATTATACTGAAGAATGTCAACCATTGTGACATTACATATAAAATGATTTCCATTTTTTTTTTTTTTTAATAACACTAGTTTTGTGGAAATGAAAGCAGTGGTTTCCAGCAGCTTCAGTGAAAACTTTCCAAATGACTGGAAGCCCAGCGTCTGGATTCATACTGGCTAGGACGACGACTGGGAGTGAGGGCACTTTTGAAATGGGAAAAAAAAAGGAAACAAAAGATAACATCCTGGGACAAAACTACAAACGTCAGAAATCAACATGGTTTGGAGGGAAGAGCACAAAAGACAAGACCAAAAGTCCAGGAGAGACCTTCTTAATTCTGCTCCCTCAGCTGTGCGCTCCTGGCCAAGCACAACTGCGGACGCAGTCTACTTGGTGCTGGGGAATTGTAGTGACACGTTTTCTGTTTTAAAAAGCTAGCTACAATGTTTTGGATTGTACAGTACCGGAAAAATTAGGTCCCCCAAAAAGGATAACTTCTTTTCATTTGTTACACAGCCGCGAAATCAATCTGTACATAAAGCTGTCTCACTCCAGCCTGAAAAGTTAAAAAAAAAAAAATCAGAAAGTTGAACAAACCAATAGCAGACTTCATTACAGAAAAGTAACAGAAAACAAAAAATCTCATTTTTTTGAAAAAGGAAAGCACTATTTTTCTTTTCCGCCTCTGGAAAATATTTCTCCATTCTTCATCAGAAAGGGCCATTTTATCTTAGAAATAAGTATATTCATAATTGCAAAAAAGATCCTCCATTTACCTCTACAGAAGCCATGCTCTTGGTTATAAATGGTGTCCAAGTGCAATCTGGAACAACGAGGTTACCCATATACCGTTACTCTTCTAGAGAACAGCACAGTGCTTGCTTAACTGGCTACTAAAATCATGAATTGATCCAGTCTCAATCTTCCTGGGATGGATGATGAACAAATGCTTAAGTAGGACCATCTGTTGGTTATTTAATTACATTCTAACGCCTCTCTTCAATTTTGGACATGAAGCTGCTCTTCAAGGACTGCTCTCAAAATTGCTCCCAGCTCTCCTATGTTATCAACTGTAATTTGCTGCCTACAATTCCTTTCCTCCATTCTCTCTTGAACGCATTTCAGCTGAACTTTGGCCCCCCAGCACTTTGCAAAGCTATCTGTCAGAGTCACCTCCAAGTTGCTCGGACCAGTGCTTACCCGTCAGTCCTCTGTCAGTCCTCTTAGCATTGACTCTAAACGCGAGGACACGGGCGCACACTCTTTCCTACTGACACACTTCCTCTCCCTTGGCTTTCAGAGAAGACTCACTGGTGACCTTTTACCTCAGTTATCAGTCTTCCTCAATCTCCTTTGCTGGTTCTTTCCCCGACCTTTGAGCACTAAGCACTGAAGTACCCAAAAGCTCAGTCCTCAGGTTCCTTCTTTTTCTCCATTTGTTCCCTAGCTGATCTCATCTAGGATCCAGACCTTTTGTACTCTCTGCATGCTCACACCTCCCACACTTGCATTCCCCCACTGGAACCTACCTGCCATCTACTTCACAGTTTTACCTGGACGTCTGGCAAGTATTAAAACACTACTTCCTCCCCGAAAGCTTGCTGATCTTGTATATTCTACGGCTCAATGTCATCCTCGATGTTACAACCTAAAGACCTTTTTTTCTCTCACTCCCATTAGGAATGCCCACTTGCCTTACTTTCAAAGTAGCCCAATCCCAGAACCTGACCATTTCACATCACCTCCATTGCTATGTTTACTGTTGCTCAAAGAGGCTAGGTAAACTGATCTTTGCATAATCATGAGTTAATTGCATAAACTGATCTTTGCATAATCTTGAGTTAACCCACTACAACGTAATCTCAACAAAGCAAGGATTTCGTCTTTTTTTTTTCTTTTCCATTGGTGATTCCTAGCATCTCAAATAGTGCCTGGCCCATAGTAATTGATCAATAAATGTTTATTGGATGAACAGGAATTCTACTAAATTCCTTCTTTCAAATAAAGGTTAACTTCTAAAAATTAAAGCATACAGTAGTTATAATAAGCATTTTCTTGTCAATACTGAAGAATGAAAGGTAGATTAGAATATTAATAGAAAGGGAAAAAAAATCAGAGTGGGGGATTAACACTGCAGTAATTTCTAGGATGGCTTTTTTCCCCTAGTGTTCAAATAGGTGGACTTTGCACAACACGAATTAATGTGTGGGAGGAGCAGGAACTACTCAAATGGGATAAAAAGCTGAGTAGACCCTAGGAGCTTACCAGTACAGAAAAGGTTTTAGCTTTCTTGCCTCACTTAAAAAAATAATAAAATAAAAAATAATAATGATAGTAAAATAATAAATGAAATAAAATATAAAAATCCTTGCTGGGTCAAGTTAAAGCTCTGTGATTCAAAATTGTTTGTTATTCAAATTTATGGAAACTACATTTCATAGCAGCCTTTCCTTAAAGAGGCTTATGACAGAAAAAAGAACTTAATATCTGCATGATTTTGAGCTAAGATTTAAAATCAAACCTCAGTTTTTCTCATTTCAAAAGCATTGATAAATACCAAGTCTACCTAGCTCACAAAATTGTTCTATGTTCATCTAATATTTGACAAGTATTTAATAAGCCCTCATTACATCCCAGATACCACTGTAAGGACTGTATGTGAATATATAAGAAAGGATTTCATATGCTGTAAAAGGCTATTAAAATAAATTATTATGACTCATTGTAAGTACATCTGATTTACTCAACTGAGATGGTCTCTGAAATAACTAAGGAACTCTTCTGCAAAATTCTTGTATATCTAACCTTAAGAAAAAAAAACTACTGCCCAAGTAAATTGGCCTAATTCCTTTTCTCTCTCTCTTCTTAAAGATTTTTATTTATTTCCTTTTCTCTTTCAACAAAATTGCTAATGAAAGTAAAATGGTCAAAATAAGTTGGGCTCCATTTACTATCCTGGCCACTTCCCTCAGCCCCAGCCTGATTGCAGCGAAGACGGTAATAAGAAATGAGGTTAGCCCAAGGCAATAAAAAAAAGAGGAAAAACAAAGAGGCTAGGTAAACTGATCTTTGCATAATCATGAGTTAATTACTCAAGCTTCTATCTTTCCCCTGAGGGGCTACAGCTTTACATAAAAGCTCAGTCTAACAGGAAAAGTCATTTTGCTTCATCCAGCTGTCCTGAGGGGGACGGCTTCAAGTTTTCCAGCCTCCCATGTTCCTTTCTCAATTTCCTTCAAAGTAGAAAGAAAAGCAGAATTTCCAAAGGATCCTATAATGACTTACCTACTCCCTGAATGCAAACTAGGTTTTTTATACACTTTATCCACACCATAAACACAAGACAAATACTCCAGCTGACCAAAGCAGGGTTCCGTTGCATCAAACACTTTACCACTGGGAAGGCACCGGGAGCCGGAGCCTGGTCTTTAAAAGCCCTGTCTTTAAGAAGTGAAAACCATCCAATAGTCACTGTGTCTTACTTCATGAGAGTCATGTAAACCATACTTCAGTCAGCACTTTTAAATCGTTAAGACTTATTTTTAACACAATGCGCTGCTAAGAAAATAAATGTGAACCTGGTGCCATAGACTTAGAATATCATCATTATCAATATTCATTGTTGTGGAAAAGAAAGAAATCAGGGGTAAAAAAAAAAAAAGAAAGAGAAAAAGAAAGAAAAACACGCAGGAATATGGCTATAGAAAACTATTGGTTTGTTTTTATCTCTAACAATTCCACAGAAACTTTCTACTTCAGTTTTCAACTGAGCATATAGCATTAATCTTTATCCTTTTAAAATGAAGTCATGAAAACTGCCTTAGTCTTCCATGTGAAACCTACATCCTCTCAGAATTAGTGAAACAGTGAGGGAATAGGACGAACTGGTAGGTCCCGAGCAGTAACGCGGGCCTGGGTTCCTTTTCCTGTAAACCGTGAATGGCAGCGCCTGTTCTGCAGGGGGCTGGAGTGGCGTTAAGCAGCGGTCACGGAGCCTGGTGGGCTCTCACTGGAGGCCCGGCCGCTGTTGCCGCTGCTGTTTGTGCCCGCCACCAACCCACCAGTGAGGGTTTAAACCTTGTGGATTGATGAAAAACAACGAACCTAGAGACCTGTTGGCCTCCCATCCCCGGCCGCTTCCTCCAACCTCCTCAGGAGGTTAGGTTCTGGTGGGCCTCGAGCACAGGGGATGCAGAAAATGGAAAGCTGGCTCAGGAGAAGCTGCAGAACTGACACTTACGACAGATGAAAACCTTCTACAGACAGGAAAACAAACAGAAAGGGTGGAAGACTAGCTGGGCCCCCCCGGAGAGGGGTAATAGCTTCTCCCACTCTCTGCCCTTACCCCCTGGCAGACAGGAGGCTGCGCGGGGTCAGTGATCAGGCGGGAAGGGCTCAGGGGCACGGAGGTTGGGGAGGTTCCTGAAACCTGGGGAACTCCCATTTGGGCACTTGAGAAGGCTTTCTGGTTCCTTCCTGGGTATCAGTGTGAACTTCTATTTTGAGGCTAGAGCACCAAAAGCTGAAGCAGGAAGCTGGCGGTTCAAGACTTAACATGCATAACAGAAATAGGCAGGAGAGGAGAAAAGATGAAGAAATCACGATAGAAGTTCTATCGGGGGGGGGGCGCCTCAGTGGCTCAGATGGTTAAGCATCTGCCTTCTGCTCAGGTCATGATCCCAAGGTCCTGAGATCGAGCCACGTCGGGCCCCTGCTCGGCAGGAGAAGCAGGAGCCTGCTTCTCCCTCTTCTACTGCTTCCCTTGCTTGTACTCCCTCATTGTGTCAAATAAATTAATAAAATCTTTAAAAAAAAGTTCTATCAGGGAGTAGATGGCAGATAGTATGTTTTAGGTTTGTCTTCTGTACTTTATGGAACTGAAGAGGGCAACAAAACAAGCATATTCTAGATTTTTCTTCAAGCATTATTTCTAATATATTACAAAATTAACAGATGATACCAGCAAGTTTAAAGGACACATAAAATGTTACATTGCCACCATCTTCATCTTCCCATTCATACACTAAATATCAAAAATATGTTTTCTATTTCAGCAATTCCCAAATGAAAACTCATTTTTAAAAAGTTAGTGCAGGGGAGAATGGGGTAGGGAACTTTCTATGCCAACAGTAAACCCTGTAGTTTAAAAATTGGATTATCCCTTACCTAATAATCCTGAAGGAATCGAAGTTCACCAAGTCACTCATTTTACTCTCTAGTCATGTACAGCTTTAGCTGGCCATTAAAGACTTACACCAGAGAAAATGAGAATAAAACCAACATGCCTAATACACAGTTCTAAAATAGTCACAAAGCTTAGAGTTTTATCAACAAAATAGAAAGCTGTTAATTCTCAAGATGATGTTGGTCTCCCACTCGCTGCCCTTACCCTCCGGCAGACAGGAGGATAAATAATCAAATAAATAAATATTTAGTATTTAATAGTTAACTAATAAGATTACAGTATTAACTAATATTGATTAATTAATGATTAATCGTTTAATAATTAAAGTTGTCTTCACAGATATTTTAACAAGAACAACTTTTTAAACCAAAACTATCACTTAAATTCTGATTTAAGATCAGTTATAAGGGGCGCCTGTATGGCTCAGTTGGTTAAGCATCTGCCTTCAGCCCAGGTCAGGATCCCAGGGTCCTGGGATCGAGTCCCGCATTGGGCTTCTTGCTCAGTAGGGAGCCTGCTTCTCCCTCTGCCTGCTGTTCCCCTGCTTGTGCTCTCTCTCTGTGTCAAATAAATAAATAAAATCTTAAAAAAAAAAAGATCAGTTATAAGAAAGACACCTGAAATGTCCTAAAACCAAAAAGTATAACTTATTACTGAGGAAATTCTTCTTTTAGTCTCTTGGAACTTCAATTCTGCATATGTCAGAACTAAAACAATGATCACTAAGCAACTTGAAAATAATTAAAGGTATGGAATAAAAGTCATTAGTAGGGTGATTCCCCCCTCCCTCTCTGGAAAAACTGTGTTGAACCATCTTCACTGCAAGGTCCTGCTCTGTAAAGAATGAAATAGAGTGGGCTTGACCTTGGCTGATGAAAGGGCTGAAAATATTTTTCAGAGCTTAAAAATTTCAAAACCCAAATACAGTTTCCAAAACCAAAGAAGCAGCTGAACAAACTTTCAGCTTTAGCCACTGTAAAAGCCAAGATGTCTAAGGTTACCAGAAGAGGCCTCCTCCACCTACTGTAGTTACAACTTCAGCAGTTCCTGAGCCCGGACACAGCTGCTTGCGCACTTCTAAACCTAGAAACGGCGTTCCTTTTCAGAGGGAAAACCGTGACTAAGTGCCCAAGTCTTAGGAGAATACTGCGGCATGTCCTGGAGGTCAACAGAAGCTCACACTGGGAGGGGGGAAGGACGCAGTATAACTAGGAGACAGGGTAAAGGAGAGAGCGATGATCTAGACATGACATGAAAAGGCAAGGTTATTGCAGCCACATTCTCCTTTTGCTTCTAAAACACCTCCTGTTTTGAGATGTGAGAAGGATTCAGACGTACTGGGAAGGTCTTGCCTGCCTCACTACGACATGAAAGTCATACAGACTTGAAGTCTGTTAAAGAAGAGACCTAGTTCTTAAAATTCGCGAGTAAGTGGTACAGCATACCGCTTCCTAGCACAGTAAGTCTTGCTGTTGCCTACACATAACATTATTTCATTATTTATCCCCAAAGGAACATAGCCATACATTTCTTGTTATTAGAAAAGAGAGATCATTTAATTTATGCTAAAATCCTGAATTTAAACTGCATATTATGTTCTGTCGTCCATGTCTGAAGATACGATGTATCTGTTTCTCTTCCTCTCATCCTTTTTCTCTCCTTCTTTCCCTTTGTGTGTGTGTGTGTGTGTGTGTGTGTGTGTGTGTGTGTGTGTATCTGTCTCTGTCTCTCTATTTCTATATATCATTACCACTTTTTCGTGCTGTGGTTAAAAAGACTGATGAGAACGCAACCATATTTTTCCATCCTTAGCACATGTAAAGACATTGTTGGTCAAATACAGTTTTAAGAATTGGTTTATTCAACAAATTATACACGCACATTTTTCTTAATCATTGAGAATGCAAAATCATGACATTTGGAAGAAACCTGCAGATAAATATGTGTATCACAAGATAAAGTTATGCAGCTTAGAGAGCTCTTTAGGCTTCAGAGAGAAAGTAACAACTGAATTGGGCCTTTACTTTAGAGTAGGATCTTTGTCCGACACAGAAAACTAAACAGTCTAGAGGGGTATGAAGTATATGGGAATGAATAGCAGGAGGCTTGACAAGTTAATGGGGCCATGCTAGAAAGTTTGGGTTTTATCCTGGTGGCAATGAGGAACCTCCAAAGTTTTAATTTTTTTAACTTATTTTGAAAAAATAAAATCAGCTATATTCAGTATTTTGCCACATTTGGTTTATTTCTCTATATTTATTTATAATCTTTTTAATTCTGTTGAAACATTTGAAAATTAGACATCCTGATCCTTCACCACTAAATCCTTCCTGGATCTGCTAAGAATGGGAACATTCTTCAGTAACCACAATCCATTATCACAACCAAGAAATCTAACACCTACACAATCATTATGAACTACTATGCTAAAGTCCATATTCAAATTTGCAATTACCCAATAATTTCCTCTGTGCCTGTTTCTTCCCCCCAATCTAAGATTCAGTTAAGGATAAGACACTGTATTTAGGAGTGGAACGCTTGTTGCTGAACTTTGGGTGCAAATAAGTCCGGCCTGCTGGGAACAGGACTCCTAAAACGCCAAATAATATCTGGAAGGCTGTGGTCCAAGGCCATTTTTGCTGGCTATAAGCAGGGTCTCTGGAACCAGAGGGAGCACACAGCTCTTCTTAAAATTGAAGGTGTATATGCTCGAGATGAAACGGAGTTCTATCTAGGCAAGAGATGTGCTTACGTGTACAAAGCAAAGAACAATACAGTGACTCCTGGTGGCAAACCAAACAAGACCAGAGTAATCTGGGGAAAAGTAACTCGTGCTCATGGCAACAGTGGCATGGTTCGTGCCAAACTCCAAAGCAACCTTTCTGCTAAAGCCATTGGCCACAGAATCCGTGTGATGCTGTACCCCTCGAGGATTTAAATTTAATGAAAAGTAAATAAATAAAGGTGTAGATTTGTTCTCTTGTAAAAAAAAAAAAAAGACACTGTATTTAATTGTGAAGTCCCCTCTAATCTAGCACAGCCCCCCATTTTTCCCCTCCTTTTCATGACACTGAAAACTGGCAAGAATCTAGGCTAACAGTCTTGTAGAAGTTTCTACAGGCTGGGTTTCTCTGGTGTTTTGCTAGTGAGTAGATCACATTAACCATTTCCAGCTTGTGTATCACACACTCTCACTGCATCACACCAGGAGGCACAAGCCGGTTTTTAGGCACACATTTTCAAGGCATGGAAACAGTTCCTCATTAGATCTACGTGTTAGATAATTTTGGCAGCAGTGTCGACACCTAGATTTTTTGCCAAATATTTCCAGCAAACTAGAACGAAAAAAGAATTTGCATTCTCTCACTCTTTCCTTAGATGTTCTTGACATGATGTTCTTATTCTCCCAACGGATACCTTAGTTGATTAGTCACACGACTATGTCAACTCAAGACAGCATAAGCATCAAGTGAAATTATTTGGCTGCAAGCATGAGCTAATTTATGATTCCAAATACGACAGCATATTAAGCTTTTAAATCACACAGGCTTTACTACCACACAAAAACGTTAACATAGTCTACTCTTAGCTAAAGCCACTGACAAGGCATTATTCTTATTCCAAATGCTATTTTAGTTCTTGGCTTTAAACAGCATTTAACATGTAGTATACGGTAAAGGAGAATCTACTTTTTCTTAAAGGAATTCAAATCAGTATAATGAGAGGACAGGACTATCTTTTTAAGAGTATTAACTAAAATAAGAACTCCCAATTTTGACTGTATGGTCGAAAAAAGTACTGTTATGCTTTCCTCAGAGTATTGTGTGCATGTGCATATACATATATATTTATATACATACATATTTAACATGTTAAGTAGTAAATATTTCTTAAACTAGTAGATAAAATAAACTCAAGGATCTTTAAGAAATTAGTGAAAAAGTCATACCTGAGTAAAAATATTATGTGTTTGGCTTAAAATCCACCTGGCATCAGCATCAGGGGCTACTACTAACTTCAAGGTCCCAACATAAACATCAGAACATAAGGTCCAAAAGTGCTGTTCTTGTAAACTGTAAACTCCTTGCAACTGCTGCACCTGAAACAGAAAAGGCAGGTATTGGCCTTGCAATCAAACACAAGGGCCCCCTTGTTTTATTACGTATGCTGTTTTATTATTTTCAGTAAACTGCTATTTAGATTATTAACTGTAGTACTGTTATTATATAACATATCAGTAAACATGGATTCTTTTCTGTAGTTCAAAGGAGGAGTCGGAGATTATTTGAATTAATTAACAAATACTTATCGAGTACTCATTATGTGCCACGGCAGGTGTTTGGGAAATGTGAACGACCCGACCACAAGCAAAATTTGTAGGGCACAGCTGAGAGAGCACCTAGATGGAAATTTACACTTTCAAGAACATTGATCAGAAAACAAATATAAAATCATTTGCATTTAGAAACTAGAAGAACAACAACAGAGTAAACTCAAGGATATAGGAAGAAAGGAAATAAAGGATAGAAATCAATGGTCCAGAGACTTAGAAACTATTAGAAATCACAATATCAAAAAACTCGTTCTTTGAAAGATTACTGAAATAGAGAAGTCAGTGTTTCTCAAAGGGGGCAGATTTTGGACAGGACGGTTCTTCCCTGTGTCAGAAACTATGGGACCCTTTGCATCTCCAAGCCCCAAAGGAGCTAAATGCCAACATATACTCTTCTCTTAATCCTGTGGCAACAAAAAAGAAAAGGACATCTCTCAGTTTTTCCAATGGCTCCTTAAGGTTTCCATAGCCTAAGGCTGACAACCACTGGTAAGACAAACTTTGGTGGAGGTTTAAAAACAAAACAAAGCAGAATGAAAAAAAAAAAAAAATAACCACAATCGATTTTAAAAACCATAAAAGGGAATACTAGATGGATGTGTAGCTTGTGAATATACAGAGCATTGCCCCCAAGTGGAATCCAAACGCTTCTCACCGTCTCTCCTGCTAGCAGCATAGCTGAAGACAGCACTGTGTCTAGTGTGAATTATTCTAATAGCAGAGGTGTAATAATCTAGTATTGTAACAACTGGTCTCTGTGTGTCTGGCCTTGCGCCTTTCCCATCTATTCTCATCACTGCATCCCATGTGCGATCCTGTTACTTTAGGTCGGATCCTGGACCTGTCTGCCCCAAACCCTCCAAGAGCTCCCCACCTTACTCTGAATAAAAATCAAAGCTTTCACAATGACTTATATGGGCCCACGTCACATGGCCCGCTTGTTACCTAATCACCTCCTCTCCTACTAGGCATCTCCACGTTCAGTCTTCCTCAGCTAAATCAGCCTCCTCAGCGTTGGCTGGAAAGTCTGGCACACTCTGGCCGCAAGGCACCTGCTATGCCCTTTGCCTGAAGTGTACCTTCCTTCCAGATTTCTACTGGGTTCACTTGGTTTGGGTTTTTTTTTCCCCCCCAAAGATTCTATTTATTTATTTGACAGAGAGAGTGAGAGAGAGAGAGAGAGAGAGAGAGAGAGGGAGATCACAAGTAGGCAGAGAGGCAGGCAGAGAGGGGGGGAAGCAGGCTCACCGCTGAGCAGAGAGCCTGATGCAGGGCTCGATCCCAGGACCCTGAGATCATGACCTGAGCCCAAGGCAGAGGCTTTAACCCACTGAGCCACCCAGGGACCCCTTGGTTTGAGTTTTTATTCAGATGTCATCTTCTCAGTAAG
The DNA here is from genome assembly GCA_028646535.1 of Procyon lotor. Taxonomy (NCBI): domain Eukaryota; kingdom Metazoa; phylum Chordata; class Mammalia; order Carnivora; family Procyonidae; genus Procyon; species Procyon lotor. Next base: position 74,285,254 of record CM053606.1, on the reverse strand, counting down.
CTACGGTAGCTCCTGTACTCTTGGTCTTCTGTTACTCTATGTAAAATAATGTTTTCACTTTTATGTTTCTCTGCTATGTTTTACTTTTTGGAGCATAATATCACATACTGCATTATTCATTTATATTATTTATATATTTTATTGCCTGTCTCTCCAGCAGAATTTAAGCTCAAAAGGGCAGGTATATATATATAAATTTATGTTTTGTATCCTTAGCATCTAAAACAGTGCCTGGCCCAAGTAAGTGCTTAGTAAATTGTGTATCTGTATATCTGTGTATATGTGTATTAACATACATACACACACACACAATAAAAACACAATTTTGAAAATCTCAACAAAATGGATGTTTCTGGAAATATAGAAAATGCTATAATTAAAAAAAATGAAATGCCATAATATGAGAAAAAATAGAAAATGTGAAAGGACCATTAAAAATTGAAGAAGTAAAAAGAAAAAATTGAAAAGGTAGAGGCTAATATCCAAAATATAAAAAGAACTCCTACAACTCAACAGCAAAAAAACAAACTATTTGATTAAAAAATGGACAGAGGCTAGAAATAGACATTTTTCCAGAGAAGACATACAGATGGCCAAGAGTGAAACGTGCTTAACTCACTAATCATCAGGGAAATGCAAATCAAAAACCACAATGAAATACCACTTCACACCTGTTAGAATGCCTATTATCAAAAAGACAAGATCTTTTTCAATTCTGAGATTCTCTGATTTTAAAGTAACCTATTTGGGATGTTAATTAAGAAAAAGTTGGACTCAGAGCTATCAAAAATATTCTTTTTTTTTTTTTCCAAAATTTGATCAATGTAGGGATTATTTTCTATAAATTCCATAACAGTTGGTAGGAAATTTAAGACAATACTAACTATGGCCTTTTTAAAAACTGCTTTTATCGGGAAAATAGGTCAAGGTAGACTTTTTCTTCCTCTTTGAGGACTCTGATGATATAGTGGCTTGAACCTGGTATCACTCTACATGTTTCTGAATGGCATCCTCACAGGATGGTCTACTGTGAGTGAAACAATGATTGAATGGATCTCTTCTACCTCTAAGAATGCAAGTACTCTTGTAGCTAAGACTAAAGAATGCTCCTATACCAACTGGCTTCAACTCTCCTCAAGTTAAACAATATGGGGAAAGCGTAGTCACATATGCTTTTCCTACTGACAGTGTGGTATAATGGAAAGGACATGAGCTTTGGAATCAGACAGATATGGATTAGAATTTTGGTTCAGCCTCTAGCATTTGTGACCTTCGATCAATTACTTAAATTCTCTGACCCTCGATTTTACCTATGGAAAGGATGATAAAACCTAGCCTGTATGGATACGGTGAAGATTAGAAACCATATATGTAAAACAATTAGTACAGGGACCAGCTTCTAGTAAGCATTCAGTAAACTGCTTTCTCCTCCACAGTTATGATGACTACCCTACCTTAAAATGATAACCACAAATGTCAAATGAGTAACACTTCATTTTCCCTATCTAAAAAAACCCCTTTTACACCTTTTTTCCTTTTTCCTCTTTCTCTCTCCCTCCCCCTTTCCTTTTCTTTCCTTTTCCTTTCCTTCTTTCTTTCAAGATTTACTTATTTGACAGAATACAAGCAGGCAGAGCAACAGGCAGAGGGAGAGGAAGAGGGAGAAGCAGGCTTCTTGCTGAGCAAGGAGCCTAATTCAGGGCTTGATCCCAGGACCCCGGGATCGTTACCTGAGCCAAAGGCAGACAAGACTGAGCCACCCAGGCAACGCTCCACCTTTTTTTTTTAGATTCTATTTATTTGACTAAGAAAGCACAAGCAGGGGGACAGGCAGAGGGAGAGGCAGCTCCCCACTAAGCTGAGAGCCTGACACAGGGCCTGATTCCAGGACCCAGGGATCACGCCCTGGGCTGAAGGTGGACACTTAACCAGGTGCTCCTCCTCTGGCGTTCCAATCTGTTTGATTACACTGCCTTATAAATGACAAAGTAGAAGTACATAAAAATCTTTTATCTTGTACCACCAAATCCACCACCTAACCCTCAACTATGTCGGTACTTTCTGCCTCTCCTCCAGGGATACGGTACCCCTGACTCCCCTCTACACTTAATTCCTCCATAGTGCTTCTGGTTCTAGCCTTTTTTTTTCTTCTTGAGAGAGAGAGAGAGAGAGAGAGAGCTTGAGAGAGAGTGAGAGCACATGAGTAAGCAGGGAGGGAAGGTGGGAGGAAGGGGTAGAGAGGGAATCTTAAAGGCTCTTCCGTAATGCAGGGCTAGAGCCCAGAGCCCGCCACTGTGAGATCATGACCTGAGCCGAAATCAAGAGTTTGACTCTTAACCGACTGAGCCACCCAGGCACCCATGGTTTGATATGTCTTCATCTTCTCAAGAACGTCATTCCTAGCAAAAGATCAACAAGGAAATAAAGCTTCTAAATGA
>CM053606.1:74175194-74282316 GCA_028646535.1 Procyon lotor | reverse complement strand
AAAAAAAAAATTAAATTCCTTCAAAGGTAAAAAAAAAAAAAAAGAACGTCATTCCTGCAGTGACCACCTTTACTACCGTATCTCTGACTTCTTCCTCTAGGATGGCCCGTTCCTGTCAATAACAAACATGCTCCAGAACTGCACTATGTAATACGAAGTCATCAGACCCTCATGGCTATTTAAATACAGGAGAATTAAACTACATTAAAAAATCAATTGTGCTAGCCATACATCAGGTGCTCAGTAGCCACATTTTGCTTGTGATTTCCATACTGGGCATTGCCGATTACATAATATTTCCAGTACTGGGGAAAGTTCTATGGGACAGCACTATTGCAGAATATCCTATTTTAAAAACAAACAGCCCCTGCCCTGATACTCTATCTGTACTCGGGCTCTCAACTCATTTCTTTGCTCCCTTGAACAACCGCACTCTTCAAAGAGTTGTCTGTAGCTACTATCGTTACTTCCCCAATTCGTTTTCTCCTAATTGACTCAAATCATGCTCTCCTCTCCAAACACCTCTGAAACAGGTCTCATCCAGGTCATTAGCGCTGTTCTTGATGCCCATCAGTGACCACTTCTCTGTTTCTACCTTGCTTGCCCCACAGAAAGTGGATCACTGCTTCCTTCTTCAGCTCTGAGAGACCACCTCTTCTGGTTTTCCAGCTCCCTCCCTAACCACTCCCGGTCCTGCCTTTCCACCACCTGTAGCTCAAAGTAAAGCTAAAAAGAAAAGAGCTTAATTCTCCCGAGGGAATCTCACACAACCCCAGTATTTTAAATATTATTCATATATCGATGACTCAAAACTCTTCCTAGTCCTAATCTTTCCCTAAAACACCAGATTCACATATCCAACTACTTCACTGACATTGCCCCTAAGAGTACAGAAGGCATTTCATTTTTAACGTATCCAGAATAGAACTCTTGATTTGGGGGGATTTTTCATCCTCAAACCTGCATCAACACAACCTTAATCTTAACAAATGGTACCAGCATCTACCTAGTTGAGAGTCAACACTTTTTCTTCCCTCCACTAATATAATCCATCTCCAAATGTATCCCAAATGTGTCCTTCCCTCCATCTTCACTGTTCCCTCAGTAGCCCTAACCGCCATTTCTCCCCACTTAGATGACAAGAACCTCATAACTGGTTTTCTTTGCTTTCATTCTCTCTAGAATTTGTTCTCCAAATAGCAAGCAGAATAATCTTTTAAAAACTAAGTTTTATGACACTCTTCCTGCCTAAAAACTTTTTAATACTTCCCCGTGGATTAAAATTAAATCTAAACCTCTTAGTAAGACCCAAATCTCTGTGTGATCTGGGCCCCACCATTCTCTCCAGCCTTTCCAGCCACTCACCCCTTTATTGACTACGCTTTAGCCACAGTGGCCTTTTCTTCTGGGCTTCACAACTCTAAATTAGTTCCAGCCGTAGAACTTCTGCATTGGCATAAAGTGTTCCTTTGCCTGAAACACTCTCATGAGGCTGGCTTCTTCTTGTCATCAAGGTTTCAATTTTCTTTCTTTCTTTTTTTTTTTTTTTTAAGATTTTATTTATTTATTTATTTGACACAGAGAGAGAGAGATCACAAGCAGGTAGAGAGGCAGGCAGAGAGAGAGGGGGAAGCAGGCTCCCTGCTGAGCAGAGAGCCCGATGCGGGGCTCGATCCCAGGACCCCTGAGATCATGACCTGAGCCAAAGGCAGGGGCTTTAACCCACAGAGCCACCCAGGCGCCCAAGGTTTCAATTTTCTTGAATCTGACTTCCTTAGTAAATCTAAGGTAATACTCCATGTCCACCACATCACTTTTTAAATTTCTCTTATCGTAACTATCGTGGATATTTTCTTATTTATTAATTTATTGTTTAGTGCCTGTTTTTCCCCACTAAACCGCAATCTCTTTGAACACAGACACTCTCTGTCTTGCTTACCCTTATATACTTAGTACCTTATTAGAACACCTGGCACAAAGTAGGAGCTCAAAAAATATGTTGAATAAATGCTTATATCATCTGCTATTCGTATCTATATTTTAGAAGAACTGCTCAAATTCTAAACGAGGATAATTTCTGCCACATTTTCTTTAGTAAAGTTCAATATTTTCCAATGATTTTATTCTGGTTTGTATAAATGGCATTCATGGTTAGCATTCAATTTTGGAAGAAATACTAAATTATACACACATGCTACCCATATTTGTAAAAGTTAAAAACCCTAACAGCTTGGAAACAACAAAATCTAATGGTTTGGAAGCTTTAAAACTTACCCTCTGATAGCACTGAGGCAGAGTATTTTCCAACACCGGAGGAGTTCTCTGCATTAATATTCCAACAGACTCTCTTAAAAGAGGAATAACACTAAACAAAAGGAAGAAAAAATTTGTTAAAGACACATTCTGACAGTCCTATTCTGCTAGAAAGTAGTGATATAATTCTTTATATTAGAATATAACAAGATTTGGGGCGCCTGGGTGGCTCAGTCATTAAGCGTCTGCCTTCGGCTCAGGTCATGATCCCAGGGTCCTGGAATCGAGCCCCGCATCGGACTCCCTGCTCGGTGGGAATGCTGCTTCTCCCACTACCATTCCCTCTGCTTGTGTTCCCTCTCTCGCTGTGTTTCTCTCTGTCAAATAAATAAAATCTTAAAAAAAAAAAAAGAATATAACAAGATTTATGAGAATAATATGAGGAAAAAGAATCCAGTCGTTCTAAATTTTTTGTGTGATCATTAAGTTATTATCTAAAATAAAAGAGCTAGGGGTGCCTGGGTGGCTCAGTCATTAAGCGTCTGCCTTCTGCTCAGGTCATGATCCCAGGGTCCTGGGATGGAGCCTGGTGTCAGGCTCCCTGCTCGGCAGGAAGCCTGCTTCTCCCCCTCCCACTCCCCTTGCTTGTGCTCCCTCCCTCTCTCGCTGTGTCTTTCTTTGTCAAATAAATAAATAAATAAAATCTTTAAAAAATAATACTACAATAAAAGAGCTAGACCAAAATGCACCAATGTATGAAACACTAAACTATACTACTGAATGGTATTGGAGCATCTAAAAATCTAAACATAGCAGCCATTCAACTACTATTTAAAACATGATTTCAATTGGCCAGAAGCTTCCAAAGTAATCTATAATGCATATCACGGACAACTGGTCCTTAATGTTTATCAAATATTTACATGTATGTATCTGAATAGTAAAGGAATATACCAAAAAATTAATATGGTACATTAGTCCATTCATCCAATACTTTTATAACCCAATTATATGTCAGTCTTCTTTCATTATTTAAAAAATACAGAAGCCTGGATTTAACCACAGGTCTAGTGTATCAAAACCTTTAGTGATAGCGCCCAAATGTCCGTGTGTATTGACGTAGCTATTTGACGTAGTAATTTGGAAATTATTATTTCAAGCTATTTGGATGATTAAGTGTACAGAAACAATTAACAATGTAATGGTAAGGGTGACTCAGTGCAGTAGTTCTCTTATCTAGACATCAGAGTCACCTTAGTAGAGCCTTACTTGTTTTCATTTCTCACATAAAATATTTGAGGGAAGGTCAAGGCATCTGTTTTTAAATAGCTCTTAGCACGATTCCAGCGAATCAGGGTGGCAAGGCCCTGCTCTACCGCTTGAAGCAGACTGAGAGGTCAGACATCTTCATTACACTTAGTATCTTCAGCCAGTGTTCTCTTTTAAAGGTGGAGAATCTCAAACTTTCCAAAGTAAAACTCCTCCCAATTACAGTTGTAGGATAGAGATGAAAGGAACATATATACATTTAAAGAAAGGTAAAAGTTGAGACGTACCTTAAAAATTAGTGATATTTCTTTTTTAAGTTTTCTTTTCATTTAAGCAATCACATACCCAACATGGGGCCTGAACTCAGGACCCCAAGACCAAGAGTCATATGCTCCTCTAGGTGAGCCAGCCCGGTACCCCCAAAATTAGTGATACTTCTGACAGGTGGAAAGGCAGAGAAGACGAAAGAACAAAGACAATGAGAACAGAGACAATGCTTGTCTTGTTCACAATTATATTTCCAAGGAGCCCTAGTAAAATGCTGGTCATAAAGTGGGCCCACAGTAAACATATATTGGTTAGATCAATGATAGATTTATAAATATTAGATGTTTTAGAATCTAGATTGAAGTTAGGAAATAGCCACAGGGAAGCACTGACAAGTCCATTCCCACACTTTCTGTGCATAGTGATGAGTACCTGGATAATGACAGTAAGACAGGAACAGAGACAACTAGGAAAATTAAACAGATACTGAGAGAAATAACCAGTGTCTAATTGGATATAGTAAAGAAATAGTGAAGCAACATCACGGGCAAGCCCAAAAGGCAAAAAGTATGGAGGGGATGGCAGCAGTGAAAATGAAAATATCACTGAATTTTGAAATGAAAATGTAGAGAGGAGGTTAAGGCATATTCAAGTAAAAATATTCTTTAGTCAGATTAAGAGCTGAAAATAATTAGATAACACCCTAACTTCCTTCTTCTCCCTTAAAAACCCCTTGCTCTAAATCACCAAGTTCTCATGACTTAACACCCTACACATATCTTGGCTCGATTCCCTCCCCTTCATTCTCCTACACATGTCTAGAATAATCTCCATATCTTCACTTAGATTATTATAATAGCCTCCTAAGTGGGCCATTTTTATCTCTAGTCTTATTTCAAGTGCACTGTGATAGTCGGCTTCAAAGCTGGATCCCAATGGTCCATGCCTCCCTAGTAGTCATGTTCTTGTGTAATCCCCTACTCTTAAGTGTGGGCTAGACCTAGTGACTTGCTGCTAATGAATAAAGTACAGCAAAAGTGACAAGACAGCACTTCTAAAATTAAAAGACTCGGCCTTCCGTCTTGTTTACCCTGCTCTCTTGCTCTCTCACTTTGCTCATGGCTGTCATGCTGTGACCTGTTCTATAGAGAGGCCCAGTGACAAGGCATTGAGGGATGCCTCTGGAGAGGAACTGAGACCCTCAGTCTGATAGTACAGAATGAACCGAATACTTTCAACAACCACTTCAGTGAGCTTAGACGTGGATTCTACCCCAAATGAACCTTGGAAAGACTGTAGCCCTGGCGGCCACCTTGACTGCCACCTTGTGAATGACCCTGAGCCAGACAGCCTCACTGGCTATGACCAGGTTCCTGAACCAAAGTAGACTGTAAGATAATGCCTGTTACTTTAGCTACTAGGTTTTCGTATAATTTGTTATGCATCCTTAGATAACTAATACAACAATTCTTTATAAAACTATTTGACGAATTTATGTACAATCAGTATCTGATCCTGTCCCTTACCCATTAAAAAAATCCCTTAAAAGCTCCCCCATGACTTGGGGATTAAATGTAAGCTCTTTAACATGGTATATTTTTGGATCTGCCCCACCTAGCTTCACCTTCTAGCAATTCTTGCTTCACATTTTCAGCCCTCTAAATAAACATACTTGCACTTTACCTTTGTCTGTTCCTTCTTTTCATGCTTTGCTCATGTTGTTACCTCTGCCTAGAATGTACCTAAACTGCTCTGTAGTCTGGCTTCTATTCCTTCTTTAAAATCTCAAGTGTCACCCCTTCTAGGATATATTTCCCGATTCCAAACTATTTTCCAAACTGTATGAAACGTCATGCTCCTATTAAAAATATATACATACATATTTTTACATTTTTTTTTTAAAGATTTTATTTATTTATTTGACAGAGAGAAATCACAAGTAGGCAGAGAGGCAGGCCGGGGGGGGGGGGGGAAGTAGGCTCCCTGCTGAGCAGAGAGCCCGATGTGGGGCTTGATCCCAGGACTCTGAGATCATGACCTGAGCCAAAGGCAGAGGCTTTAACCCACTGAGCCACCCAGGCGCCCCCCCCCCAATATATATATATTTTTGATACCTATGGTAATGTTAGAGAGAAAGCAACTGAAGTGGGGTTAAGGATTTTGACAGTAAAAGAATATTGGTCATTCCTTCACCTAACCCAAAGAGCAGTGTCTGTTTCTATCTACTGTGCTGTTATTATACAGGTGAGGATGCCCTGGGTTTATAAAAAAGGCAAAGAAAAACAAGATAGTAGACTCATAAGGTACAGTTCGACCATTATGACAATTTTCTTTCCTCCCTCCATCATTCTTAGGGAAAAAGGAAGGATCAGTAAGGAGTATTTTTATATACCTAACTTACAATGTTTATGTTTTCCTACTTTCCTTACTACTATTTAGAAAGTGAGGCACCAAAATGGTCCTCCTAGAATAAGAAAAAACTTTGAGAATGAAAAAAGAGGTTTTTTTAATGCCTCCTCTAGGAGACACATAGAAAATTTAGCTCTTTTGATCATTTTTTTCTTCAATCTTTATCCCAAGGAACTGCTAATAATGCCTAAAGATATCCAAGGTACAAAATGCACTCAAATAGAAACCATGATACCTGGGTTCTAATTCTGCCATTAAATAACTCTGGACAAATTATATAGCCTTCCAGAGCATCAGTTTTCTCATCTGTAAAATGAGGAAGTGGATTAAATAGGCAATTTCTTCCATCTTCATTTTTCATTCGATAAGAAAAAAATGGTCAAACTACAAGGAATACTAGTACAAAATATATTTGGAAATGAAAGAAAATGTTACTTTTATATATATAAAAAAAAGCATCATGAGATGATGAGATGATCCTGTGATGATCCATGAGATGATCCTGATCATCGAAGATGATCAGATGAGATGAGATATACTTGGCTCCATCAGTAATCAGGTAATCGTGCAAACGAATTTTTATTAAGCAATTGCTCTGAATAAGCAATTATTAAGCACTACTATATACTCTGCTTGGCATCAGAGTTTCCAGAACCAGATGGAATCCAACTGTAAAGTTGGAAATGAAGGTCTAGAACACCAAAGTAACTTGCCTAAGGACACAGCTAGTGAGGGGGAGAGCCGGAATACTAAGACCAAGTCTTCTGACTCTAACTTCAATTTTGAAAAGTTCAAGTCAACAAACATTTATTATATGCCTACCATCTGCCAAGCATGTGCTAGGCACTGTATTTTCAGTGTATTTTTTTATTATTTTATTATTTGATATTTCAGTGTATTTTTTCATTATTAAAGATAAATAATCTACAACAGCTACTTCAAAGAGACTCACAAGTTTTGAGAAAGTCTATAGAGAGGTGACTGGAAATCAGACAACAAACACTTATTCAGGGCCTACCATTCGGAAGAAGGCTCATATGAATGCAATACGACTACAGATGATGCCTAGACCCATTTTCATTTGCCATGGACTTCTGGTGACAGTTTTCTTCATTACTATGTTGTAAACTTACTTTTAAACCTACCCTTAAAAATAAAGAAAGGTTGGAAAAACTGGAAAAGAACCCAACTCTACCATAGCAGAAGGCATACAATATGAGCAATGATAATATTAAGCAGCAGGTGTAGAACATCTTTTTGCAAACAACTTTAAAATACTTAATGCTTGAGAATACCCTAGGCATCGTCTAATTTTTCTAATTTGTGTGTGATTTAAAACACAAATACAGTCTCTTAATAAGTCACCCAGAACCATCTACAAATTTATCCAAACCTTTGTTCTAATTTTTATGTCTATATTCCATGTATGCTGCCTTCCAAAGCCAGCTACTCCTAACCACCATATCAGTTAAAAAAAAAAGAAAAAGAAAAACTCTACTATTTTCCCTTTTCTCATAAATTTTTTTTTTTAAGATTTTATTTACTTATTTATTTGACAGAGAGAGAGATCACAAGTAGGCAGAGAGGGAGGCAGAGAGAGGCACGCTCTCCACTGAGTTCATGACCAAAGACAGGGGCCTTAACCCACTGAGCCACCCAGGCGCCCCATAAAATTTATTTTCACATGTGGTCCTTAATTTGAAGACTGTAGAATTGGTGAAGAACTTCCATGATCACAGATAACAAACTATTAAAAGTAACAGGGAGGAGCACCAGGGTGGCTCAGTGGGTTAAAGCCTCTGCCTTTGGCTTAGGTCATGATCTCAGGGTCCTGGGATCGAGCCCCACATCGGGCTCTCTGCTCAGCAGGGAGCCTGCTTCCCCCACCCCCACCCCTGCCTGCCTCTCTGTCTACTTGTGATTTCTCTCTCTGTCAAATAAATAAAACCTTAAAAAAAAAAAGTAACAGGAAATTTAGAGGTCACTCATTTTAACACTCAATTCAAGAACTATAATGCATAATCCTGACAGGCTCAGTCGGTTAAGCCTCTGACTCCTGATTTTGGCTAAGGTCATGATCTCAAGGTGGTGAGATCAAGTCCGAATGGGGCTCCATGCTCCACAAGTGCAGGGAGTCTGCTTAAGATTCTCTCTCTCTCCCCTTGCCCCTCCCCCTAGTATGAGCATGCACGCATGCTCTCAGAAAAAAATCCAAAAAAGAATCATAATGCAAATAAACATTTTAATAAAATTAATTTAAAAATAACTAAATAAAAGTTATCATAATTGATATAAGGAAATAATAACTATTATTTTTGGTAAGGGTCAGTAAGGTATTTACTGATTTTCTATATTACAAAATTCAAAATGGTTGCCTGCTTCAGTGGAATTTTAATAAAATGTTTACATTCAACGGCAGCAAGCATTTCACCAAAGCACACTGATGTGTCATACTAATTTTGTCCAAAAGTAATTCTGAAATTATATAAGGATTTCAGCTGTATCTGTATGTAGGTCATGAAACTGTGGTGGAAAAAGAAAGGTGCTTGCTAAGTCGCATGGTGATATAGCAATTTGGAACCAAGGTCAATTTCCATAACAATTTCAAAGACCATAAAATGTAAAAGAAACTTTCAGAAACCTTATTTTTGCCTTTTAAAATGTGGTTAGCTCAGGAGTTTGTGTCCATATTTTTCTGATTAACTATCGTAATGGGAAATCATAAAACAGATTTTAGCATGGATCTATCTACCCATAATGAAAGGATATGGGGGAAAAGACAAGCTTAGCAAATTCCTGACTGAGCTAACACTCAGAGCTGCATCCAAACCCAAAAAGTAAGCATTTGGAAACAATTAGAGGTTCACTTCTGGTTGACTAACTCAATTCTAACTTTAACAATGAAACACCATTTTCCTAGCATATATAAAAGGCATGAGTCATTAGGTATATGAGTTTACCAGTAAAACAGGGTAATGGTTTTATTCTTCAAAAGCTGAAGGTAAATCAAATTTATAACCATATACTCATAAACATAAACTTAATGTAGGCTTAAATGCTAACAGATTAAATAAGCAATAGTTATTACTCTTTATTGCCAGTAACTTTGCAAATTTCCTTGAGAAGTAGCTTTTAGTGAAAGAGTCTCACCATTTCAACTGTAAATTATCCAGCAGTAATTATAAACAAGCCAAACAAAAGAAAAGGGTATACATTATGAAAACTTCTGATGAACAGACTAGTGATAATCGTAATGCTTAGCAATAAAAAATTTCAGGGCTGAAACTATTAGATCTGAGAATAAACATCTATCATAATAATTAAAACATAATTACTGATTCAACTTTTTGAATTGTCTTATGGGCTCAGTCCTTCTGCATATTTTCAGGGGTTCTTACAATCTATGAACTTAGAAAAAGATAGGTGTACTTTTTTTTTTTTTTTAAAGATTTTATTTATTTATTTGATAGAGAGAGATCACAAGTAGGCAGAAAGGCAGACAGAGAGAGAGGGGGAAGCAGGCTCCCCACTGAGCAGAGAGCCTGATGCGGGGCTCAATCCCAGGACCTGAGATCATGACCTGAGCCAAAGGCAGAGGCTTTAACCCACTGAGCCACCCAGGTGCCCCAAGATAGGTGTACTTTTTAAAGAACTGATAAAATTTGAAGGTCTGGTATATGTCACATCCTTGAAAATATTTAGTGGACAAAAACTAAAGAAAATTGACCCAAAGTTGAAATATACTCTACGTTTAGACAAGGTAGTCCTAAGGCAAGTTGTAAATATGCAGTCATATTTGCATAAATACGATTATTTCATAGTGATGAACAATTACCTATTAACCCAGAATTTCAAGAATCATAATGCAGGGGCGCCTGGGTGGCTCATTCGGTTAAGCCTCTGACTCTTGATTTTGGCTTAGGTCATGATCTCAGGGTCGTGAGATCAAGCCCCACATGGGGCTAATACAGAACAAATAACTCCATACCACAGGGATTGTGGTTTACCTTATAATTATACTGAGTTTCAAAACCTATGGTTTAAATCAATGCACATTTACAGAGTACCTACTTTAGTCAATAATGGTGATAATTGGATACCTTAAAGTACCCCCAAGAACTCAGAGCTAAAGTCATGAAAAGGTCACTTCTGGAACTTAGTTATAACACCTAATACATCTGGTCTTTGGACCAAAAGCATTAGTAAATAATGTCAAATTAGTCAGCAATTAGTAATGTCTTTGTTTAGACAACACTTAATAGTTTTTAAAGTGCTTTCATAATTTTTTTCTCATTTGATCCTCACACTAGCCTTAAGTAACCTTAAGAAAAACATTCCATTCTGAAATGACAGAATGTCAGATGTAGGCAAGATTTTAAGAGATTTAGGCCAGCTCCCTCATTTTGTAGAAGAGAAAACCATCTCAGAGATTAAGACAACTTGCTCTTTGTTATATACTAGTAAGAGGCAGAGTTGGATGTGCTGATTCCAGCGCTAAAGTTCTCTGCACTACAGTACAGTGTCTCATCATGATTAAGTCCTCTAGAGTCAGAGATTATGTCATGTTCTTTTTATTCCCGGTGCCCAGCACAGTACTTGGAATATAATAAGCACTTAGCACATGTCTGCTGAATGTATAATCTACTTAAAAATTTCAAACACCCTGGAAGATTTTAAGATTATAGACTAGTCCTTGTTTGATGTGACTTTCAACCCTTCAAAGTAATAGCTAAATAGAAAAACAATAGAGGTCCCCTCAATTTAGTCACTCCCCAAAAGAATTTTTTTCTGAAGATTTATTTATTTGACAGAGAGAGAGAGCAGAAGTAGGGGGAGCAGCAGGCAAAGGGAGAGGGAGAAGCAGGCTCCCCGCCGGGCCAGGAGCCAGACTCGAGGTTTGATTCCAGGACTCTGGGATCATGACCTGAGCTGGAGGCAGATGCTTAACTGACTGAGCCACCCAGACGCCCCTCTCAAAAGAATTTCTAATAAAAAGAAGCAAAAGTATCTTATCCTGTATTCAAGTACAGATGAGACAGAATTAAACTCAGGCAGGAGCAATCATTATTCCCAATTCTTGAGTTGCAATTTACTATCTTAATAAAAGCTCTTTCCTTCATTCTCATGAATAAGAAACTAAAACCAGACCGGCAATATAAGAAAAAATTATTAAATGATCTATCACGTATCCATAAAGAACAAAGGTATAGATAAAAAAGAAAAATGAATGTAAATTCACACTGATATCCTGTCAAGAGGTAGGGAATTGGGAAGAGACAATGAGATCAATGAAGGAAAAGGGCAAAAAGCTCCACCAAATATACAGTTTTCAGAAGATGGGGTGGGAATAAATTCACATTATTTGTATTAAATATGGTAACATTTGTACTGAAAAGACAATGAGACCTGGAAGAACCTCCCCGCTACTTCTGTAACCCATCTTCAAACAGCAGCTGGAGTAGGATAGACAAAAACTTATTAAAGAATAAAGTTCTTTAAGGAAATCTGCATTTTGAGAACAGTTCAGAAGTGAAGACACAGGATCTTGTTTAGAAAAACCAGATAAGATGGCAAGAAATATTTATCACTACTATCAAAATCAAATTAATTATCATTCACATAGCTACAGCGATCACAAATTTTAACACAGAACAAAAAAGGCCTTGAGGTCAGCAAGAAAAATGCAAAAGGTCTGGAACCAAAATGCTGATTAATCTTTAGGTTCAACAAGGTTATTAGGAATCTGGGCTAAACTGTGTCTGTCTGGGGAAAGTTAAAAAATGGTATACCTGTAACTGATTCAATCTATGCGATATTCAAATCATAACACTTCCTCACCATAGAGTAACAGAGCTTTGCCTCTAGATGGCTGAGTGTGCTCCTGGGAAGAAATCCGGTATCCAGGAAGGAGGGCAGAGACAAGTAACAAAAGGGCATTGTTAGCACGCAGCAACTCATCTGACCTCCTAAATGATGGAGGCAGTCACCAACATACTGTATTTCTTTTATTCTTTCCCTCCTTTCTCTCTCTTTTCCCCCACTTGATAATGAATGAATGAGGGTCAGTTAACTATGGGGAAAAAAAAGGGAGGCATGTGAGAAACCATTTAAGTGAATGGTGCCTGCTTTCCAAAAGCATTCCTTTTGGGACAGAAGGTAAGCAAGCAATTAACACACAATGCTTCCCAATTTTTTGCCAATTTGTGCTAGACTTTATATATCTGAACCTACTTAATCCATACACAACAAATTATGAGGCAGACATCACTGTTAACCCCTTCTAAAGTTGAAAAATTGAGGCATCGAGAGGCCAAGGCACCATAGAGCTAACTGGTGAAACCATAGGCACTTTGGCTCCATAGAAAATGCTCTTAACCACACTGCAATATTTCTTCCAACAGAGTCACCAACATGGCTTTGCCAGCTCTCACAAAGCTCCTCTGCCTACAGGAGAGATCTTACTTTTAGGAAAAGCTGACTCTCAAAGTTTATAGGAAGCCTGGACCACAAAAAGAAATTTAAAAGCTCAGGAAAAGAGGAGCAATAAGAAGAATAGAAATGTTTTTTTACCATCTGAGAGCTGACTGGTATTGTCAAAACTTGAATAGAAGCAAATCCCTGCCCCTAGTTACCATTATGGGCCCATCTTCAATGATAACTTCCGAAGTCATGTGTTTGTGAGAAGTGAACCAAACATGGGAAATACAAAGCAAAGGCAAAAGGACTCTTATTAAATTGTTTACCCAAATCAAACTTAAGATACCACTGTGAGAAGAGACTTTTTAGTGAGTATATCAAAGTAGGTTTCTAATTGCTACATTACACTGGATGCTGACTATGTGAAAATACTTAGTTGCTGAGATACGGGTAGAAATCATGTTTTCCAAGAATCAATTAAGCAAGAGAATAGAGTAAGTTAAGTGCAGGCTATAGCTAGTGGGAGGAGAGTTTGAAATTAATTACACACAACTTAACAATGAATATTAAAATTGAAGAACCAAGAGGGACTATTTTTTTTTTCTTCTGGCAACAAGTGAAAAAAAGTGAAAAAAAAAAAAAGAATAAGAGTGAATAAGTGAATCAGAGTTGAAAAAACTTAATATGGTTTCCACCTTTAAAGATTTGTTTACTTTTTATTGTATTTTTTTTAAAAGATTTTTATTTATTTGTCAGAGAGAGAGAGCGCACAAGCAGGGGAAATGGCAGGCAGAGGGAGAGGGAGAAGCTGGCTCCCCACTCACTGGGGCTCAATCCCCAGACCCTGAGATCATGACCCGAGCCAAAGGCAGCCGCTTAACCGACTGAGCCACCCAGATGTCCCCAGTTTTTACTGTATTTAAAAAAAAAAAATTTATTTTAGTTCCAGTTAATTAACATACCATGTTATAGTAGTTTCAGGCATACAATTTAGTGATTCAAAAATTCCATATATCATTCAGTGTTCATCATGATAAGTGTACTCTTTTTTTTTTTAAATTTAAGATTTTATTTATTTATTTGACAGAGAGACAGAGATCACAAGTAGGCAGAGGGGGGGGGAAGCAGACTCCCTGCTGAGCAGAGAGCCCGATGCTGGGCTTGATCCCAGGGCCCTGAGATCATGACCTGAGCCGAAGGCAGAGGGAGAGGGAGAAGCTGGCTCCCCACTCACTGGGGCTCAATCCCCAGACCCTGAGATCATGACCTGAGCCAAAGGCAGCCGCTTAACCCACTGAGCCACCCAGGCGCCCCGGTAAGTGTACCCTTAATCCCCTTTACCTCTTTCACCCATTCCCCACTCTTATTTTTTTAAAAGGCTAAAAATGTAAACAACTCCAAAATCAAAAGTATATTGAAAAAATACATATATTCGAAGTCTCACTTTTAATCCCTTCCCTCTGCCTAGAGGTAAACATATTTGCTTTTTGGTTTATTCTTTTAGAGTTTCTTTTGGAAATTTATAAGAAAACATGCATGTTATATGCGTATCTCTTCTCCTACTTCTATAAAAGGCAGCAATGCTACCTTTTACTTGTGTTATGGTAGACACCTATATAGTATTTGCTGCATTATCAAGGCGTTGCTTTTTTTTTTTTTTTTTTTCCTGAATAGGCTCCATGCCCAGTGTGGAGCCCAAAGCAGGGCTTGAACTCAGGACCCCAAGATCAAGACCTGAGCTGACGGCAAGAGTCAGAGCCTCAACCGACTCAGCCACCCAGGCATCCCTCAAGTGTTTTTTAAATAATATATCTTGACAATCACATATTACCATACAGAGGTCTTCCCTATTCTTTTTTTTTATTTCGATAAAAAACAGTAACATTAAGTTTGCCATCTTAAATGTTTTTCAGTAACAGCAGTGTTAACATTGTTGTGCAAAAGATCTCTAGAACTTTTTCGTGTTGTAACAGGGGAATTCTATACCCATTAAACATTAATTTCTCCTTCTCCCTTTCTCTGGACCTTGTCAACCACCTTTCTATTTTCTGTTTCTGTAATTCTTACTTTACCTATTTCATCTGAATGGACTCATCATATAGTACTTGTCCCTTTCAGATTGGCTCATTTTGCTTAGCATAATGTCTAGATTCACCTATGTTTTAGCACGTGACAGCATTTCCTTCTTTTTAAAAGCTGCCTAATATCCCACTGTATGTATATACATTTCCTTTATCCATTCACCTGTTGGACATCTGGGTTACTTCCATCTCTTATTTCTTGCAAATAATGCTACAATGAACATGGGTATGTGCATATCTCTTTGAGATCCTGCTCTGAATTCTTTTAGATGTATACCCAGAAGTGGGATTGCTGGTAAGCCTCCTTCTTTCTCAGTATCGTATTGGCTATTCATCATCCTTTGAGATTCCATACAAATTTTAGTATTTTTTTTAAGCAAAAAATATCATTGGGATTTTGATAGAGATTGCATTGAAACTGTAGATCACTTTGGGTAGTATATACATTTAAACAATATTAAGTTCTGAGATCCATAAACAAGAGAAGTCTTTCCCTTTATTCTTCATACCTTCTTTGATTTCCTTTAACAATGTTTTATAGTTTTCAGTATACAAGTCTTTCACTTCCGTGGTGAAATTTATTCCTAAGTATTTTATCATTTTTGATGCTACAGTAAACAGGATTATTTTCTAAATTTCATTTTTAGATCATTGTTAGTATATAGAAACACAACTGAGTTGAGTGTAGATTTTGTATCCTGCAACTCTGCTAAGCTCATTTATTAGTCCCAACAGCTTTTTAATGGAATCTTTAGGGTTTTCTATATATAAGAACATGTCATGTGTGAACAGGAAATTTTAATTACTCTTTTTTGATTTGTATGCCTTTCTTTTTCTTGTCTGTCTGACTGCTCTAAGATTTTCAGTGCTATGGTTATAGTAGTGGTGAAATTGGGCATGCCTGCTTTGTTCTTGATCTTAGAGGAAAGTTTTGAGTCTTTCCCCACTGAGTATGATGTTAACTGTGGGTTTTTCATATACGGCTTTTATTATGTTGAGGTAGTCTCCTTCTTAGTTTGTTAAGTGTTTTACCATTTCATTGCTGTTGAATTTTGTCACATGATTTTTCTGAGTTGATGCAAATGATCATGTCTTTTTTCCTTCATTTTCCACTTAGTATAAAACATCAATTGATTTTTGTATGTTGAACCATCCTTGCATTCCAAGTGTAAATTCTGCCCGGTCATGATGCAAGATCCTTTTAATGTGCTGTTGAATTCATTTTGCCTAGTATTTTGTTCAGGACTTTTATGTCAAAATAAATGAAGAATATTGATCTATAGTGGGTTTATTTTTTTAAGATTTTATTTATTTACTTGTCAGAGAGAGAGAGAGAGAGAGAGAGAGCACAAGCAGTGGGAGCGGCAGGCAGAGAGAGAAGCAGGCTCCTTGCTGAGCAAGGAGCCCATTGCAGGACTTGATCCCAGGACCCTGGGATCATTTTGAGCTGAAGGCAGCCACTTAACCGATTGAGCCATTCAGGTGTTCCTTGGTCTATGGTTTTCTTTTCCTGTCATGTTTTTGTCTGGTTTCAGTACCTGGGTCATTCTTGCTTCACAGAATGACTGGGAGTCTTTTCTCCTCTTTAATTCTTTGGAAGAGTTTGGGAAAGAATTGGTGTTAATCCTCTAAATGCTTGGCAGAACTCACCAGTAAATTCATCTGGTTCTGTGCTTTTTTGTTGTTATTGTTGTTGTTGAAAAGCATTTGATTAGTGCTTCAATTCTTTAATTACTGGTTCCTCACTAGTTATAGGTTTATTCAGAGTTTTTTTTATTTCTTCATGATTCAGTCTTGTTGGTTGCATGTTTCTAGAAATACATCCATTTCTTTTAGGTTTTCCAATTTGTTGGCAAATAACTGTTCACTGTAACTCCTCATATTTATATTTTTGTGATATCATTTGTCATGTCTCCTCTTTCACTGTTAACTTTAGATACCTGAATCTTTTATTTCTTAGAGTTTGTCGAGCTAAGGGTTTGTCAGTGTTGTTGATCTTTTCAAGAAAACCAAGTCAGGGCATGTTGTTTTCTATTCTCTATGTCATTAATCTCTACTCCAATCTTTACTATTTCTTTCTTTTTAGTTTTCTTTTTCTAGTTCCTTAAAGTATAAGGTCAGCTCGTTGATTTTTTTTTTTTTTTTTGCTTCACAAAACTAAAATGAGATAAAGTAATGTGAATATGCTGAGATTTTTGAAAATGTCGGCATTTTTCACTATGAACTTCCCTCATAGTACTGCTTTCACTGTATCCTGTAAGTTTTGATATGTTGTGTTTGTGTTTTCATTTGTCTCCAGGTATTTTCTGAATTCCTTTGTAATTTCTTCTTTGACCCACTGGTTGTTAAAGAATATGTTATTTAATTTCCACATAATTTTAGATTTTCATGTTTTCCCTCTGCTAGTTATTTCTAGTTTCATTCCATTTTGATCAGAGAAGATATATTATATAATTTAAATCTTCTAAAATTTGTTAGAACTCTTGGTGTTACTTAACATGTAGTCTATCTGGGATATTGTTCTGTGTTTGCTTGAGAAGAATGTGTATTCTGCTGTTATTGAGTGGAGTGGTATACATATTTCTGTTAAGCCCAGCTGGTCTACAGTATTGTTCAAGACTATTCTTTTTTTATGGATCCTCTACTTGGTTGCTCTATTCATAACTGAAAACAAGGTACAATGTTCTTCTTTGTCTCTTGTGGCAGTTTTGTCTTAAAGTCTATTTTGTTTGATATCTACTTTGTCTGACATAAGCATGCCACTTCAATCTCTCTAGATTCCTGTTTGTATAGAATATCTTTTTTCACCTTTTCACTTTTAGTTTGTGTATATTTGGATCTAAAGTCCATCTCTTACAGGCAGAACAAAACTGGATCATGTTCTCTTTATTTATTTTTGTTTTGTTTTTTTTCAGGGGGCAAGGGGCAGAGAGAGAGAGGGAGAGAGAGAATCTTAAGCAGGCTCCATACCCAGCACAGAGCTGGATGTGGGCCTCAATCTCACAACTCTGAGATTATGACCTGGGCCTAAATCAAGAATCAGACATTTGACTGACTGAGTCACTCAGCTACCCCATGCTTTTGTTTTTTAAATCCACTCAGCCAGCCTGTGTCTTTTAATAGGTATGTTTAATCTGTTTACATTTAAAGTAATTACTGGTATGAAGGACTTACTATTCCTATTTGTTCACTGTTTTCTATCTTATAGCTTTTTGTTCCTCTTTTCCTCTCTTGCTTTGTGTTTCATTGATTTTTCTCTAGTGTCATGTTTTGATTCACTTCTCATTTCCTTTTGTGTATATTTTACAGACATTTTCTTTGTGGTTACCATGGCATGTGACACATTCTTTCCTCTTGCTGCTTTCAAGATTCTCACTTCATATGTGATACGTGACAGTTTAATTATGATGTGTCTCAGTGTATGCCTCTTCAGATTTATCCCAATTAAGTTTCTTGAATTTGTATGTCCATTTCTTTTCTCAAATTTGAGAAAGTTCTGGCCATTATTTCTTCAACAGGTTCTCTGCTCCTTTATTCTTCACTTTCTAGACTCCCATATTCATAGGTTGTTGTTCTTGTCTATAAATCCCTTGGGCTCTCTTAATTTTTCATTTTTGGTTTCTCTGCTTCAGTAATTTTTGTTAAGTCCTGTGTTCAAGTTTACTGACTCTCTATCTTCTGTCTGGTCAAATCCATTGAGTCCTGCCACTAAATTTTTCAATTTAGTACTATTATTCATCAGTTTCAGAATTTCTGCTTGGCTCTTCTTCCTAGTTTCTACCTCTTTGTTCATATTCTCATTTTGTTCATGCATCATATTCCTGATTTTGTCTATCTATGCTTTCTTTTTAGTTAATTAAGTATCCTTATGATAGTAATTTTGAATTCTTTATCTGGCAGTTCATATCTCCTTTTTTATAGGATTTGGTTTCTAGAGATCTAAGTTATTTCTTTAAATGAATCACAGTCAGCTGTTTCTTCATATGCCTTATTTTTTGTTGTTGGGATTTTGGCATCTGAAGAATCAACCAACTCTCCAGACTTTGTGGTCTAGTTTCATACAAGGATGATTTTCTCTACTCAGCCTGGCTAGAGATTCTGGGGACCTCAAAGTCTTTTCTTGGTATGTGTCCTCTAAGTGCTTTTTTGCAAGTAATCTGCCCTGTTTGAAGAGGTTTGCTGGCTTCTACTCTGGAGCTTCTGAGCTTCTCCTCAGGAACTTGTATGTGTCTGTAATACTGCAGCCAACTAGGCTATAGTAAATCCAGTCCTGGGGTTCCATCTAGTGTCTGTTGGCGGTACTGCAGACTCTAACACAGGATGTTCTCAGGGATGCCGAACTGGGCGTCCTGTTTCTGTCAGTACTTGGATTTAAGCAAGAAAGACACTATCACTCAGGCAGCACCCTCCAAAAGTCTGTTGGAGGTATGTTCAACTCCTCTCCCTCTCTAAAGATAATGTAGGAGTTGGGGGTTTTCCTCCCAAACATTCCACCCTGTGCAGGGGTGGGGGGTGGGAGGGCCTCTAATGATAAGAGTTATGAAGTGTCACACATTTCCTACCAAGCCTCCATATGGTTGGCTTCCCACTAGCCTGGGATGCAGGAACTAGTTTCAGGATTCCTACAGATCTACTTTGTCAGTTTGTTTTGTTAAATTTCTGTCTTTCGTGAAGGAAAGAGAATCTAGGGCTTCCTATTCTGCCATCTTGCTGATGTCAACCTCTCTTCCTCCAACTTCTTTTTTACAAGGCTGCACAGAACTCCCTTTCTGATGGACTTTTGTGTTCTTTCCAATTTTGGGCTATAACAAATAAAGCCACAAAGAATGACCTTATAGATACATTCTTTTATATTTTTGCCAGTTCATCTCAGGATACAAATATTTCTAGAACTAAGTCTCCTTAATCAAAGATAAATGCACAATTATTTACGCTAGATACTGTCAACACTCTGCAGATAGTACCATTCTCATTTCTGTTAGCAATGTTCTGCCTATTTTACCTAGAGCCTTGGCAAAAAATTATGCAAACTTTTGGATATTTATCCACCTGACAGATGAGAGGCAGTGTTTCAATGTAATTTTAATTTGTGTTTCTTTTTTATAAGTGAGGCTGAACTACTTTTATATGTTTAAATGTAAGCTGTATTTCTTTTCCTGTAAACTAAATGAATTTACACTTTTATCCATTTGTTTATCAGGCTGTTAGTCTTTTTTCTTTTTGGAGCTCTCTCTATATTAGGGAGGCTAGCTATTTACGTTCTAAGAGGCAAATATTTATCCGTTTATTATGTATTTGACTTCCCTTTTAATTTTGCTTGTTTTTTAAAGTCAGAAAACCAATGTTTCATTTCTAAAACTCTGCCATATATTTCTAGGGGGTGCCCATGGTTACCTGCCACCTTTGCACCAGGCTTTCTATGTAGCTGGCAAACAGACTCTGGCCATCAGCAGACCAGACCAGAGAGGTATGCTAGGGGGGTTCTGCCTTGTTGCTGGTACCGATAGCTTCCTACTTCACTTCCTCTATAATGATCTTGCCTCCCAAGTCCCAGATCTTGATGTTGGGGCCCGTGGCAGCACAGAGACAATATTGGTTGGGACTGAAGCATAGGGCATGGATGATGTCCTCACCATCTAGCATATAAAGGCGTTTGCTTTCACTGAGGTCCCACAGCATGGCTTGGCCATCCTTGTCTCCAGAAGCACAGAGGGATCCATCTGGAGAGACAGTCACAGTGTTCAGGTAGCCCGTGTGGCCAATGTGATTGGTCTTCAGCTTGCAGTTTGCTGGCTTCCATACCTTAACCAGCTTGTCCCGGCCACAGAAGATAATGATGGGATTGCTGCTACCGGATGGAAAGCAGACACAAGACACTCACTCCAAATGGCTCTCATCCTGGACAGTATATTTGCATACACTCCATAGCTTGATGGTTTTATCTCAGGAGCTACTGACAACTTGCCGGTTGTTGGAGAAGGCCATACTCAGCACATCCTTGGTATGGCCTACAAATCTGCATGTGGTGGTTCTGTGGTACCTTTTTTGAGATCCCTGAGATGAAGAGGTCATCTCAGGGCTCCAATCCAGGAGCCTGAGAGGGCAAACTGGCCACCTGAGGAGATGACCACGTTACAAAGTGGGAATGACCCTAAAGGGCACGCTGTGGGATGCCATCATCAGTCTTATCCCTGGTCAGCTTCCATATGATGATGGTCTTAAGAGGAGGACAGTATCATATCTGGGAACTGGGGAGTGGTGGGGATGTGGGTTACCCAGCCGTTATGGCCCTTGAGAGGGCCACCAAGTATCATCTGCTCAGTTATGGTGGTGGCAAAGTGCAAGTGTCACTGTGATGACAAGAATGGAGTTGGAAAATATTTACTGTAGGAGTGCTTTACTTGTTAATTTTGTTGTACCTATGGAAATATTTAAATTCTTTAAAAAAAAAAAAAAGAATGGAGTTGGATAGCTCAGAGACTAGCACCACAGCTGCTCCCGTTGTGGCCCTGCTGAGGGAAAGAGCTTGACTTCCCTTTTGATGCTTTCTTTTCTATGCCAAAGTTTTCTCATGTAACTTAATTCACCAATCTTTTCTCCTACTGATTCTAGGTTTCGAGCCATAGTTATTCCCCTAATACTCTCATATTATAAGATAATTCAGACAAGCTTTCTCCTAGTATTAGCATGGACTCATGTTTTACTTTGAGAACTTTCATCAATTTGGAACTCATCCAAGTATACATAGTATTAGCTACAGTTTCAAATTTATCTTTTTCCAAATAGCTATTCAGTTATTAGAAAGCCCATCTTTTCCCTACTGATTTGAAATGCCACCTTTATCCTTACTAAATTTGTATTTGCACATAAATCTATTTCTGGGGGCGTCTGGGTGGCTCAGTTGGTTAAGCGTCTACCTTCGGCTCAGGTCATGATCCTGGGGTCCTGGTATTGAGCCCTGCATTGAGCTCCCTGCTCAGCGGGAAGCCTGCTTTTCTCTCTCACACTCCCTCTGCTTGTGTTCCCTCTCTCCCTGTCTCTCTCTGTCAAATAAATAAAAATCTGAAAAAAAAAAATGATTATTATCTATTATCACAAATAATTATCTATTTAACCACATTATCAACAAGATTTATCAAAATCAGTATCTGGTCCAAATCCTGTATTCATTAACAATGATGATCATCTATGATTTAGAATTTGGAGTATATAATTTTATTTTCATTAGTGCGTATTCTTTCTATTTCATAATTCCATTTATGATGATTACTGTCATTTCTGAAGCTTGTAGTTTGCCTCTGCAAGTTGGGTTATTTTTTTCTTCAAAATGATGAGAAATAACTGTATTACTTGAAAAATTTTTACACCTAACAAAAGACAATTTCTTTTGTTTAAAAGTTTTTCTTCGTATTTACAAATGATTATGGTAAAAAGGTACAAAGTACCACAAGGTGGCAACTGGTGGATTATAGAAAACCGATTAAAAAAAAATTCCAGCACAGCCTCAAAAATACCACACCAGAAACAAAGCTTATTTCTGCATCCTGTTTATGTATTTTTTCCCATCATGCACTGGTACCTCTTTTATTTAAGTGAATGAAAAATCAAGCTACAGATCTATGTAAAGGCATCACTTTTAAATAAATCACAGTGTGATTCAAAGCTACAACTAATTGTTTAGATTTCTGCATGCTAAGTTATGAATGTACTTTTCCTTCCAACTCAACTACTAAGGAAAAAAGGAGCAAAATCACTCTGAAATTTCTTAAAAGTGTATTTACAGAAGATAAAAAAATGACACTCTCACTGCTGAACTTGATCTCCTTTTTTTCACTGAGAAACAAATTTCACCATAGCACAACTCAGTTTAACTGAGCAATTTAAAGCATCCTTTGCCTGTGTTAGAAAATGTTGAGAGAAAAACTTTTTCTAAGAAATCACTTTCACTGTGAAAGTGAAAATGGAAGACTGGGCAGCCTACAAGAAGAGACCTCTATTTTCATAGCACGTTCTCAGTTGAGGAACATTTAGGTCCAGAAAACATACAGAGCCCTATTATATTTTTTGCTCTTGGTGAACTGCAAATATATAATAAGGGAAAGGAAAATTACTTCTTTATACTCTATTTTGTTGAGTTGGTAAGAGTTTTCACGTATTTCCTAAAATCAGTTTTGGCTAACCAGGCAAACTTTACTCAATTTGGAAAACATCTCAGAGGGATCTGCTTACAAATATTTCATTATCATATGAACGTTTAAGTAAATTAAGTTTGCTCCCTTAACATAAAAATAGACAACTGAAATGTCTTTATTTTTGTACTCTAGAGCTATTACTTTTTTTATTGCCCTCTATTTAAAAACATTATGTTTTTGAGGTGAAGTCAGAAATGTTGATTTGCCTTAGAGACGTTAGGAAAGAAGCACAATTTTAGAAATGCATCATCCCACCCAAAATAAATTTAAAATAAAATAAAATGGCCCCCCAGAGAGACCCAAATAACGCATATATGTATATATATGCACTCTGATATTTTCCTGATACATATATACTTTAGATATACTCTTTATAATAATGAATCATTCTATGTATTGCCCTGAACCTCATTTTATTTATTATCACTGAATGAAAGACTTGCTACCTAATAAATCATTATGAAACTTTACTGACTTAAAATAATAACTGTATTTTTACTTATCATCTAGAACCTTTGAATGCTCTAATGCTGACCAAGCTTAACAATCAGCATATATAGTAGAAACTCAATGTAAAAAAAACAAAACACTGCTCTAAAAATATCTGTAAAGAAATGCTATTAATGGTGGTAATGTGACCTTCAGGTATTGTGATCCCAACTCATTTTTCTTTATGCTTTGTATTTTACATCATTTTCCAAGTTTTCTACAGTGACTATACAGTATCAAAAAAAAAAAACACTAAAAAAATTTTCTTGACAATGTAATTTTATATACATACTATAAACAAAAATACTGTTTTTTAAAAAAGAGGCTCAGAATAAAAGAAAAAGGTCAAAAGAAAACTCACAAAAACGTTAACATAGTCCTCTTGGCTGGTGGAAGTAGGAGTAATTTTTTTCCTTATTCTTTTCTATACCAGGTTTCTTTGTCAATGTAATTATTTCCATAATTCAAAAAAAAATTACTTTTAAATGCATAATTTTCATTAGATCCTCAGCCTCTTCTCTCAATAGCCAGAGCAAAAAAAACCCTGGCTATTGCCTTAGGACCCCGATGTCGCCTACAGCACTGTTTTCTCTCCCACACTCCAGTACTACTGGAGTTTGTGGCAAGGTGAACGTTCTCACTACTATTTCCAGATCTCTGCTCCACTTACTTCCCCCCAAAAAACAGTTCCTTTAAGGCCCAGGCCATCAGATCATTCCACCCTCCACCCATCTTGACTCCCTGTGCTATGATTCTGGATGGCTCCCCTCAGTCCCTAGAGTGAATGGAGCCACGGGCTTATTCTCTTTCCACCTCTACCTTTTCCATGACTCTTAGTTTAAATACCCATGTGGGCAGTCCACCCAGCACACGTGGCCTCTATCTGATGAGTTTATCCTCCATCCGCCCCTCCAGCCACAACAGAGACCTGCAGATGCCAAGTTCAAGCCTCTCACAGCCTGAGCCTCCCCTACTCACTCACCCTCCTGGTCACCTTCCGACCTGTCAATCCTCTCACTTTTCTCCTCTTTTTCAGCATCTATTACCACCTTTAAATCTTCATTTCTCACCGCTCTAATCCCTGCTGTGCTCCTTTCTTACTCTGTCAGTACTCCTCTGACAATACCAAACTGGCTGAGTCTGTCTATTCCATACCTTTTATCTAGTAGGTGAGAAGATTACAGAAAAACATACAGTGGTGCTGTTGGTTTTCACTTTAAATTCATGACCACAGAGTTCAAAGTGGGCCCTCAGGCGCTGGCAGGCAAAGGCACTGCTCCCCTTTACAGCAAAAGTCCTTAAAGAGGAGTTGACTACCGTTGCTTCCCCCACTTCATTCCTTCCCATTCTCTCCTGAAGCTCCTCTGAACAGGCTTTCCTTCTCATTACCTTTTTTTTTTTTAAAAAAAAAAAAGATTTTAATTTATTTGACAGAGAAGAGAGAGTTTACAAGTAGGCAGAGAGACAGGCAGAGGCAAAGGGAGAAGCAGGCTCCCCGCTGAGCAGAGAGCCCGATGTGGGGCTCGATTCCAGGACCCTGAGATCATGACCTAAGCCGAAGGCAGAGGCTTTAACCCACTGAGCCACCCAGGTGCCCCTCTTTATTTTTTTAAAATATTTAATTTATTTATTTATTTGACAGAGACAGAGAGATCGCAAGTAGGCAGAGAGGCAGGCAGAGAGAGAGGGGGAAGCAGGCTCCCTGCCGAGCAGAGAGCCCAATGCTGCGGGGCTCGATCCCAGGACCCTGAGATCATCATGACCTGAGCCGAAGGCAGAGGCCTGAACCCACTGAGCACCCACGCGTTCCATCTCATTACCCTTCCGAGTGTCTTGGTTAAGTTACCAATTGTCAGTCATAGCAGCATTTAACAGGGTGGATCACTCCTTCCTGTTTGAAACACTTTTTTCACTCAGCTCCTAAGACAATGTGCGTTTGTGTCTCTCCTCCCATCTCACTGGCCACTGTCCTTAGCTGGAGCTATTTCCTGTATCCTGCCTTTCAGGGTTCAGTCCTCAGACCTCTTCTCCTCTCTCCCAGCTCTCATTCTCTGGGAAAACTCATCCAATCTCATGGCTTTAAGTACCATACATAAGCAGATGACACCAGAGTCTATCTTCCACCCCAACCTTCTTCCTGAACTCTAATACTCTACACTGTCCTATATATTGCACTTCAGCTTATACTCTCCTTCTCACTGCTCCTTATACCTGTCAGGCAGCTTCCCACCTGAGTGTGTTTACCTGAAGTTCCTCTACCAGGAATAATCTTCCTTTGAACAGTCCCCTGCCTTTCTCCTTCACTATTAACGGCTCTGTCCACCTTAAGCAGAGGACTTTCCGAGCCCTTCTTAAATAACGCCCCCTACCCTGCTTCATAGCATTTACCACCCTAAGATATTACATTATCTACCTGTATGTTCATCTGCTTTATTGACCATAACCCCTATCAGAATATAAGCTCCGCAGGGGTTGGGTATTTGCCTATGTTGTTTACTGTCTAGCACAGAGTACGCACTAAAACATTTATTGAATGATTTTTTAAAAAAGATTTTACTTGTTTATTTGAGAGAGAGAGAGAGAGAGAGAAAGCACAAAGCAGGCAGAGCAGCAGGCAGAGGGAGAGGGAGAACAGGCTCCTTACCGAGCAGAGAGCCCACCACTGGGCTTGATCCCAGGACCCTGGGATCATGACCTAAGCCAAAGATAAGCGCTTAACTGACTGAGCCACCCAGGCGCCCCGTGATTTTTGGATATGTTAAAGTTTCCTGGTTTATCTCCAAGAGGTGACATTATGAGAACACTTCAATAGATAAGTTATACATTTCAGTAATGTTTGAGTTTTTTAATAATCAAATGTATTACTTTTGTCATCGGAATAATGGAAAAGAACACAGAAAAATGTTCAACTTTAACATAATGAGAAAATCAAATTATATAAATTTGAGACTATATATTTATGTAAACTAGTGAGAAAAAGTTTTATAAATAGACTCGGAAGACTTAGATAAGCATGAAATATAGGTTTTATCTTGAAAGCCAGCTGTAGTTGATTGTGGCTGCTTGAAACACTATACTGAAAGGAATCCTGAAGCTAAATTGGGTTCTGCAGAAAAGAAGGATGCTTTCCAGGAAAATGGAAAGGGTGGGAATTGTGATTCATGTCAAATAAATGCCATCCATGACTTTAAATCTATATGTGTACCATTTCCAATCCTTTGTATTCAGCTGAGTTTTCACAAGAATTCCGCATTAGGACATCCCTGCCTCTGTGAGATCTCTATACAAACATCTAATGAGAGATCTCAAACTTGGTCACAACCAAAACAGACCTTTTGATCTATAGTGCTCTTCAAAAAGAAACAAACATTATTCTTCCTCTAGTCTTTCCTCTTTCATAAGGACACTTTTATCTATTACATTGCTCATGTAAAAACTCTAGGAATTATCCTTGATTTCTTTCTTCCATTCAATCCTGTACTAAACATTCATAATCCATAAGCAAATCATATTAGCTCTAAGCCCAAAGCATTTTCTAACTTTATCTGTATCTCTCCCGCTCCTAGATGAGTACCTTAGACCAAACCACTATGGCCTTTCATTTCATCAACTCTAATAGGTTTCTAGCTGCTCTGCCTTTTTGCACTCTTGCCCCCTTATAATCTATTACCTACATATCAGCCAAAGTAATTTTTAAAAATACAAACCACTGCAGTTAAAATAAAACCCAGACTCCCAATTCTGGCTTATTTTCCCAGGTCTGTCTCTCCAATTTTATCTCAAACCATTCTCCTCTTACTCCCTACACTTCAGCCATATTGGCTAACACTGTTTTCACTATGGGGTTTTGAGGTTAGCTGTTACTTACGGAACACTCTTCCTCTGACAGGGTCTCTGGTGACATTCAGATCTCAGTTTAAATGCCCCCTCTTCAGAAGACTTCCCTTATCACTCCATCTAAAGTAGCAACCCAATTCTACATCCTGTGTTAACTCTCTACATGCTACAAATAACTATTTGATATTTGTGTAGTTTATTTATTATTTGTTGTTTCTTTCTCTCTCCTGCTATATGTAAGATTAAAACAGTATCATATCACCACTCTGGTGAGAGGGTCTATATAATAAATATTTGTTGAAAATGATTCATGTAGTTTTTAATTGTGTCATATTTCAGTAGAAAAGTTGTGAGTATGTTTTTATTCTTTCATACTTGTGGACTAACTGAACGGGAACAGAACTAAATAAGAATTCCCTATTTGGGAACAAAGAAAGTAATTCTCCAAGGCTGAAAATACATGAATTTATTTTGATTCGAATCCAAAACATACAAACTTTTTGCCTGGCAGAGTCTGGTGCTGACTTTACAACAATGAAAAAACGACTTGCCCTCATGGAGCTTACGAGAGAAGAAATCGGCTATTTCAATTTGGTAAGTAAATGCCATGAAAGGAATAGTAAAAAGTGCTATAGGTATATTTAACCCAGCCTGGGAGATGGACGATCAGGAAATGCTTCCTGAAGAAAGGGCTGTTGGAACTGAAATCTGATCTGAAGGATAAGCAGTTATGATGGACATAATTGTGGGAGGTGGGAGACAGGCACTCAGGGTTAGAGTATTTTGGGGAAAGGAAATATAGTCAAAGCCCAGAATCCAAGCATCTCATAACATATTTTCAGGAAACTTAAAGTGATTTAATATGGCTGGAGAGGATATAAATTGAGAAGGGGTGAGAGAAAGACTGAGAAGTAAACAGATAACATCATAATGCCCCATTGAGCAGCGTAGACCTCTGAGGGTAAGAAAGTGCCACTGAGGAATTTAAAGCAAAGTAATGTTTCCATGTACCATAATCTTCACTTATAAAAGATCACTGTGGCCACAGGGTAAAGAAGAGGTTAGAGAGAGACAGAGAAGCCAATCTCTTCCAAGCAACAGCAGATATGAGAATTAGGATACTAACGGCAGAGCCAAGGGAAAAAAAAGCAATTATTAAGATCCTACTCTAAGTATTAGAAGCAACTACATCTTAAAATACAAAACAAAACAAACATGGAACATGCAAATAGAGAGCTATAAAAGTTACCAAATCTATCAGGAGTTAAGTGTTATAGAATTCTGTGACATGTTAGCTGAACTTTCAAAAAAATATAGTTAAGATTTCCAAAGATGGGGGGTGGTGCCTGAATGGCTCAGGTGGTTAAGCATCTGGCTCTTGATTTCAGCCCAGGTCATGATCTCGAGGTTGTGAGTTTGGGCCCCGCGTCGTGAGTTTGGGCCCCGCATCAGGCTCCAGGCTGAGCGTGGAGCCTGCTTAGGATTCTCTCAGTGGGCTGAGTCAGTTAAGTGTCTGCCTTTGGCTCAGATCATGATCCCAGGGTTCTGGAACCAACCATGGTCATCTGCCCTGCTCAGCGGGGAGTCTGGTTCTCCTTCTCTCTATGCCCCTCTTCCTCATGGGCACATTCTCTCTCTCAAATAAATAAAATCTTAAAAAAGATTCTCTCTCTCCCTCTCCCCACCACTAACATGCTCTCTCTCAAAAACAAAAAAAAAAGATTTCCAAACTTCCAAATTTTATAAGACTTTTACATAGTAGAATTGCTTCCTAGTATAAATAATTTGAAGAAACTTAAAAAAATAATCTGCATGTTTAAAATGTATAACCTTTTTTTAAAGCAAGAACTTCAAAATCTATATTTATGACTAATTTATAAGATTATAATTCCTCATAATTAAGTGCATTCTATTCAACCATAAGCTGTGAAAATCATCATAGTCTGCCCTCTAGTTATCATTAGAAAGCAAGTTTTGCTGACAGTAAAATCATTATGTATAAATAAAACAAAAACAGTCAAATCAAGACATACGTATATATATAATTAACATAATTCTAGGCTGTGAATTTCATTATTCTGACAAAAATTAAATTAATAATAAAATGTATTTCAGAGTGTGAAAAATTTGAGATACTATTTAATCTAATTCAGCAAATATTTATCAAGAATTTACACAGACACACACACTTTACATACACAACAGAGATAAACTATACTAAGAGACAGACCCTTCCTCAAGAATTTTATAAAACTAGATAGGGAGACAGACACTTATATACCTCAATAAGCATTTTTATAAGACTTCTGCAATGATAATGTAACTTTATAAATAGTTGTAGAAGACACTATAACATTCTTTTGCATTTGTAAGATACAGAATAAGATTCTAACTATGGTTAATACATTTTATATTATCAGTGTTCTATTCTACAGATACAATGTTGGATTCAAAAAAATCCTACTAATTTGGATTACAAACCCAAAAGACTACTTGCTAAATACCAAAAAGAAACATTTAAACCCTAGGCAAGAAACAAAAAAATAGGAAGATGGAAAGAGAAATAATCTAAACGGGAATTTGTCAAAGGCCAAAAGAAAGCCAACACAATCATAATTTGTATTGTAGATCTATAATTTAAGTACTACATTTCTCACCTCTCATTTTAATACCTGAAAGTAACATATAACACTTACCTTACAACTATAAGCATGGCTATCAGAATTGAACAAATAGGATCTGCTATCATTAGACCAAAATTTTGCATCATGATGGCAGAGGCAATTACACCAATACTCCCAAGTGTATCTGCCAGAATGTGTAAAAATACACCTGGGAACAAAGCATAATCAGAATCAAAATAGTATCTTCTGATCAGTGAAAATACAAATATTAAAGCTGTATTCTTGATTTTACATATAAAAAAACTAAATACAATCTGAAAATCAAAGAGAATGTAGATTCATTGCTTGGTAATGAAGTAATAGTTCTTTTGGGAATTAAAATAATCTTTCCTTTTTCAAATCAGTAGGGGTTAAAATATCTGATTCATAAATTATACTTGTTCTTTATGATCCTTAATATTTTGGTATAACATAAATGAGGAATAACAGAAATAAGTTGATTTTAAGCACATTCACCTCTGGTTAAAAGATTCCATAAGTTAACTAAAAGTATGTTAGAAGAAAATGGTATTAGACTGAAAGAATTGTTCAAGAAACAGTATTTATAACTACAAATATGTGTACACACAGAGCCCTCTGCTGGTAACTAAAATTATTACTACATGAGACTAAATTTCCTTTGAACTGTAACTCTATAAATCCTGATATAATTAATTGTCCTGAAGGTTTTGTTACCTAAAATTATACATTAATCTCAAACCTGATAAGGAAGAAAGTAGAGATATGAATATTTAAAAGCAAATATAAAATATTTTTAAAACTTTTAATAAATAAATAAATAAATATTAAATTGGCAGGATACTGATATTCTGTCTTGAAACCTCGATATATTGTGATATAGTGATTTATAATAAGAAATATATATTTGGTCTTCATCCTGGTTTCTGAAAAACCCTTGGAACTTCCTAAGTGACAGCGACAAAGGTGTCTCTCGTTAATGTTAATATACTTTTGGACCCACCTAAGGATGGGAGCTGGCTGCCAGGAGAACTAATCATATAATTAGAGGGGGTTGGAACTTTCAGTCCCAGGCCCCTCGGACCTCCAGGTATCAGAGAACTGCTTCCTGGTATGAGAGTACATTCTTTACTCCCCTACTGGAATTGGGCACAGAACCTCAGTTCGTGGTCAGAAGTGGGATCAGAACCAGAATCCATTAAATATTAACATTTAATAATCGATTGGAAAACCATTAAAATCAAGAAGTTTAAAATACATTATTTCTTAAACAGACTTAACTAAGACAATAAATCATTCAACATTTAGATATTTAACAGGTAAAATTTATTGTATAGCAAAACATTGTCTTTGAAACAAACTTAAACCATGTTACTAAAAATAGAACATTTAAAAATAGCACTTATTCCATCTGAAAAGAAATACTATGTAAAAAGCATGTGTCTAGAAATATTTATTCTACTTCTTTATTATTCACTGGACAATTAAAGGCAAACCATTTATTTTTTAGGTATAAAACAGTTTTACTAAAACTTGAAAACACTTTCTAATAATTTAAAAACAGACTATTACTGAGTCTAATCAAATCTTAATGTACTCTATGAAAAATATGCCTCAGTTCATTCACTACCGTGTAATTTTATATCAAGTATTATACCAAATATAATTAATCCCCAGTACTTAATATACTTCTTCATTCATATGGAGTATTGATCTTTATAACTATTCTTCAAAAAGCTAATGGCACTATTTCCTATAACAAAAATATTATGCTGAAGCATACTTACAGAAAAAAACTCTTCTAGGGTATTTCTTTTTTTTTTTTTTTTTTTTTTTAAAGATTTTATTTATTTATTTGACAGAGAGAGAGATCACAAGTAGGCAGAGAGACAGGCAGAGAGAGAGGGGGAAGCAGGCTCCCTGCTGAGCAGAAAGCCCGATGCGGGGCTCGATCCCAGGACCCTGAGATCATGACCTGAGCCGAAAGCAGAGGCCTTAACCCACTGAGCCACCCAGGCGCCCCTTCTAGGGTATTTCAAATAGCAAAGAATTAAACAGACTAGTAAGTGTCAAGGCCACATTAAGTTTAAAATATAAAACTGAAGAAAAATACCCATCAAAGTAGATTGAAAGTTATCTAAGCTTCAAAACTCTTAAGTGACATGTGATTTCAAGTCTTTATATTCTTTAATCAGTGTTTTAGTAGGATCAGACAAGAAAACAGCTCTAAATACTGCAAGGGAAAAGAATCATTTGTTCTTGATTTTTCTTTGACTGAAAAGACCCCGACCTGAAAATTGACTTTACTAGCAAGTGTTATTAATTACCTAAACCCTTCTTACTTTTTAGTAACTGTTTCAAGAAGAAAAATCACTAAAGAAAAAAGTCTAAACTAATATGTTTAACTGACATAGAAGTTGAAGGTTAGACTTGGCAGCATATGGTGGATATTTTCACTGCCCAAGAACACTCTAGCCGAGGTCATATATATTTTTTCTTAATTCTTTGTATTTTGTATCTGGTAATTTTAACATGTGAGTCCTTGGGGTTCTAAATCTTTGCTTTGTTATTGTTGTTGATCCTTTCCTCTAGCCAGAGGTTGTACTGAAGATGCTGCAAATAACTGAAAAATTCAGTTCACTCAGTTTTCATGTATGAGTATCTGCATGGAAACTTTGAATGCCAGACACTTTTCCCTATCCTTCAGATATCTACTGGGCTGTTGCAGCCACCATAAATTGATGGATACTCAGAAAATATAAAGTAATTTTCATAACAGCTTGTATAAAAGATAATTAGGAAGGCAAATCTAACCTCCCTTCTCTCAACTTGTGATGATTTCCAAAACTAAAAATAAACTCATATTATCAAGGCTAATTTATAGCATTGGATATAGATGCATTACATATGCATGATTACAAGCTATTTCAGCAAATGCTGTTTTAAAACAATTCTATATATTTTGCAAATGGAAAACCAGTGACTGGAAGACACATTTAAGCCTCCTGAAATAAACTCCTCAGTATGGAGGAGCACATTCATAGTGGGGGAAAAAAAAAGCTACAGCTGTATCAAGAAATAGTGGAGAAAAATAGGCGCAGTAGAGATTGGATCACAAGCTACTGAGAAAGTCAGATTGAAGTCAAAAGTTAATAAAGGCAGGAAGGTAGGGAACTGGGATTTATGAAACTTTGATGATGAGGTCTAAACAGAAATTCA
Source organism: Procyon lotor (assembly GCA_028646535.1). Taxonomy (NCBI): domain Eukaryota; kingdom Metazoa; phylum Chordata; class Mammalia; order Carnivora; family Procyonidae; genus Procyon; species Procyon lotor. The sequence goes on along the minus strand of CM053606.1, from coordinate 74,249,241 downwards.
GAGCCAAAGATTGGCTCCTACTCCAAAAAGAAACTATCATAATTCACAGACAAAACTGATTTTCTCTGCTTTACAAAATTTTGTAATGCATCATATTACATGGCATGTAAGCTCCTGTTTAGCCATCATCATTTGATGCCAATAGATATGACAAAGGTCTGATTTTGCATTATATTAATATACTTAATATAATATATTAATATAATATAATAATTATATTAATAGAACAGAATTACTTTTTAGAGCAATTTTACATTCACAGCAAAACTGAGCAGAAGGTACAGAGATTTCTCATATACCCCAATCCTGGGGATAACATTCCAAATTGTCAAAATCTCCTAGCAGAGTAGTACATTTGTTACAACTGATAAAACTATACTGACATGTCATTATCACCCCAAATCCAACTACATTAGGGTTCACTCTCAGTGTTATACATTCTGAGGGTTTGAATGCATTACATTTTTTCCTCTAAATCTTTCCACAGTGTAAACAAATACTAAATACTAAACTTGGAAAAAATATTTAGTAATCCTACGGAAGCAAATATTATACTATGATATTACTATAGCCATGGGCATGATTATTATTTATAGTTAAGCAGTATAGTTTCTAACTACTGTATAATCTTATTAAATCTATGAAAACAGCCAAGTGATAGTTAAAAGAATGTATGCTAATATGTCTAATAGTATATATTTAAAAAGTCACAAGGAAAGATAATACTTTAGACACAAATACTTTAGACATAAGTATTTACATATTTTTCTTATAGGAAAATTTCAGATAGCCCAACACAATGAAACCTGTTTCATAAAACTGAGAATATACAAATTGCTTGTCATACCTTGTAAAATCTGTCTGCTGGGTCCTGCTGTTTCTTTTAAGGAGGGACCATCTGTAGAGAGTTAAGTTATTTTAAAATATATCTTCAATTACCGATTAAATTTTTCCAATTCAGAGACCTTTTCATTCAAATATATCATGAAGGACGCATGACTATATACAGCCACATCAGACTTACAAAATTATTTTTAAAATTTAATATAATAATTTAATGGAGATAGACACGGACAACTTCAAAATGCATCAATGGTATACAGTATTTAGGAAACTATTATATCAAGCAATCTGGTAAAAAATGGTAAATTAAAAACATTGTGAAAGTCTCCTGCTATTCATAACATACCTTATACTACAGTTTGCTACACTAATTTTACAACTGGAAAACTCAAGACAAAACAAATCTACTGCTGGAAGTTATAAGAAGTCCAAGAAATGAAGCCAGGTCACCATCCAGGATAACTGGACTGTGGCAAACAAGAGTTTTCCAATAGCTTCTAGATGGATGTGGCAAGCTTTTCAGAGAGGAGATTAAAATTCTTTCCATTTTACCTTTATGATGAAAAAATTTAAAAATACTGTAGTTTCTATACTGACTCTGAAGATACTATCAGCTTTAATATCAAAGCAGAAAACATAAGTAAACAATGTAAAAGATCAGCAATATTGAGATCATCAGGAGGCCTGACAAGCTTTCTGAACATGTCTAACAGAAAGCCTGCCAGAGGTCATGGTTCTTGGCCCACAGTGCCAGAGCTGACATAGCCTTACTACTGCTTTGACAGAGACCGTAACAATGCCAGAAGAGGCTGCCCAGTGATATGGTACTGCATATGGTGGGGAGAAAGATGCAGTCACCTTAAAAAATCATGCCGATTGTCAAAAGTGTTAACTGTTCTAAAAATCCAGCTCCCAATCAAGGCAAGAGATTTGTCTTTGGTAGTAGATCCACATAAAGACAGTAATTTTTGACATAATTATTTGGAAAGGTATATTCTGCTATTACTAATACAATGGTTGTATAAAACAATATAACTCCCTCCCATCTATGTAAAATCTGAAAAGTCTTTCTGGACAAAAAATTTGTTATCTGTGGTAGACACTGGCTAGTTGTTTATCACCCATTTCTTTATTTTATTTTATTTTTTTTAAGATTTTATTTATTTGACAGAGAGAAACACAGCGAGAGAGGGAACACAAGCAGAGGGAATGGTAGCGGGAGAAGCAGGCTTCCTGCTGAGCAAGGAGCCTGATGCGGGGCTTGATCCCAGGACCCTGGGATCATGACCTGAGCCGAAGGCAGACGCTTAATGACCGAGCCACCCAGGCGCCCCATTTCTTTATATTTATTGAAATGCTACACTGTCAGTAAAACTAACTGGTTTTTTGTTTGCTTGGTTTAACTGCTCCTATCTCAGTGACTCAAATAGTAAAAGTATATATATTGCTCATGGGTTAATGGAGTAAAGGAGGGTGGGTGCTGTTTCTCATTCAATTCAGGGATCTAGGTTCCTTTCATCTCTGGGACTCTTGACCCTTGGAATCCTTTGGTGGATTCCCTGCATCTCCCCAGAGAGAGAGTACATAGATTATGTGGGGTATTTTTATGAGCCTAGAGGTGGTTTACCTGTCATATTTCTTTTCTTTTTTTTTTTAATTTATTTGACAGAGCGCACAAACAGGGGGAGTGCCAGGCAGAGGGAGAAGGAGAAGCAGGCTCCCTGCGAGCCCTAAGCAGCGCTTAAATCCCAGGATCTGGGATCACGACCCGAGCTGAAGGCAGACACTTAACCAGCTGAGACACCTTAAGATGTCTGAAGGCAGACACTTAACCAGCTGAGACACCTTAAGATGTCTCTTAAGGGCAAAATGGAATCATGGCCCATTGTGTATCTTCAGATTGGCTAATATACAGTGAAGGCAGAAATAACAGTAAAGAGAAGATTCTGGAGTCGTATTTCCTTTTTTTTTTTTTAAAGATTTATTTATTTAGAGAGTGTGGGGGGGGCGGAGGGAGGAGCAGGGAGTGGAGGAAGAATCTCCAGCAGATATCCCGCTAAGCAAGGAACCCTATGCAGGGCTCAGTCCCATGACCCCGAGATCATGACTGGAATCAAAATCAAGAGTGGGACACTCAACTGACATAAAAAACTAAAAGGCAGATGCTTAGCTGACTGAGCCACCCAGGCACCCCTGGAGTCAGATTTTCTTGTGTTTGAAGCCTAGCATTTCCTTTTACTAGTTACGATGATCTCCATGTGCCCTGATGTCATGTAAATTCTTCTTTGCCACTTACCCTTCTCCCCCTTGCCCAAAAAAAAGCTACCTTTCACCTATTTAGACTCTTACTAGAGTGCATCGCTCAAGGTATAAAAAAAAAATTCTAGGGCAACAAGGAGTCAATTGCAAATCTTGGTGGTAATGCTACAAAAGTAATAAATCTATCCACTAACCAGCAAATCCTTTTGTAAGCAACACAGTTTCCAATTGCTTTTAACAGAATGCAAGGATTAGCTAATGAAACTGTCAATTTATAGATCATCAAAAATAATTTTTGATAACAGATCACTATGTAATTTTTGGAATGTAATTCTGAAGGTGTTCAAAGAATTGACTGAAACTGCTATAAACAGAATTTCTTCTATTTACGGTTTCTGATTACTTACATTATAGAGCCGGAGAATAGAAACAAATTTATTGCCAAAACCTTTTTTTTTTAAATATTTTATTTATTAATTTGACAGAGAGAGATCACAAGTAGTCAGAGAGGCAGGCAGAGAGAGAGGGGGAAGCAGGCTCCCTGCTGAGCAGAGAGCCCGGGGCGGGGCTTGATCCCAGGACCCTGAGATCATGACCTGAGCCGAAGGCAGAGGCTTTAACCCACTGAGCCACCCAGGTGCCCCTGCCAAAACCTTTTTATGTTGATAAGTGTCATTTATCCATACACTAATCAAGAAAAAAAAGAGCTCAAATTATCTCATTAAGACATGTATTTTAAGTAAAATGTTGCCTTTTATGACTATACATGTATCGATATTTTTCAAACAGAATTACTTTCACTGACTTTTAGTAATAACTACAATCACTCCATCCAAAAGAAATGTTTAAATGCTAAATCTTATGTTTCTAGGAAATAAAAAATTTAAATTTATATACACATTTTATTGCCAAAAAGTAGAACACATGATCAATTAATAACTTAACCCAAATATAATCCATTATTATAAAATGCTGGAATGAAAATAAAAATTCAAGGAGAAACAGGATGTTGTTAAATTTATAACTATTTACAAGTTTTTGAATGGGTGAGAGTTGTTCTCAAATCACTAAGTTATCTGGAGTCCACTGAATATAGTTCAGAGTAACAGAAAAGTTCCATTCCAGGGGCACCTGAGTGGCTCAGTCACTTAATCATTTGACTCTTGGTTTTTTACAGTATGTTTCTTAAAGTTTCTCAAAAAGCTAAAAATAGAACTACCATATAATCCAGTAATTACACTACTGGGTATTTACCGCCAAAATACAAAAACACTAATTTGAAAGGACATATGTACCACTATTTATTGCAGCATTATTTATGATAGCCAAATTGTGGAAGCAGCCCAAGTGTCCATCAATAGATGGATATAGAAGATGTGGAAGAGAAGTATCAGGTGATATTTACCCAAAATTACAATGAAAATATGCAACCCTGAAAACCCCTATTGTATTTTTATAAGCCTGTATGTAGTACAAAAGGCCTTATACTTAAAAAAATTGTAATTTTCATTTGCTAAAATGTAATTGTTTCTCATTCACTGACACTCATTTAAAATAGTGGCATATAGTATAATATAGTCACTAAAAAAGGCTATATCCATGGCATTATAGTCAGTTAATTTCATTATATACTAAAAATGAACTAGCCCTGGGAACGTTTTAGTCTGATTCATTAGAAAGGCAGTTGATTACAAAACCTTTTCAAGAGACTATTTCAACTAAGAGAGTAATCTATACAAAATTTCTGTGTATTTGGAAGGCTGTCCATTTGAAAGTATTTTGGTTGTACTCACCATGAGAATGAAAGTGTCCATGTCCGTGAGCATGATCATGACTATGTGTAGCACCATGTTTCAGTTCATGACTATGACAATGATCTCCATGGCCATGTGCCTGATCCAGAACACCATTAAAAAGGGAATGACTGTGTCCATGGCCTAAAAAGTAGTTAGAACAAAAAGTGTGTAAAAATATAGAAATTTTTACAATAATACTGATATTAGCGAAAAGAATTAGCTCTAAAAAGAGATTCAATTAAATAAAGATTTACTTGTTAAAAGTGTTATAGATTCATTAAAACTGACTGAGTTCCTACCATGGAATATGGGAAGGAAATGAAATATGGAGGGAAGTGGTAGACTTTACAAGAGATGAAAGTAAGTGAGAAGTACACAGAAATATTTAGAGATTAGATAATGTTATTCATTCATTCAGGAAATACTTATTTGGAACATACTATGTTATAGGCACTGTTCTAGGCACTGGGGATAAAGCAGTGAAGACCACAGACTAAAATCTTAGCTAAAACTTTGCAAAGTACTATTATATATACAATCAAAGATGAAACGAAATGTATGCAAATGATCACTTTGAGGCAGAGGCAGGGAAACCACTGTATTCATAAAAGATCAGCAGAATTACATTATAGCAGGTAGAATCTTTAGAAAAAACAAAAACAAAATAATGCAGAATCCTCTGTCCGTAGCAGACCTAAAAAGTATTAAACCATCAAAGAAATATCTTATACAAGATATTCCAAAGTACAGAAAAATACCAGCTGTTACCCAATTCAAAAACATCACTAATATTCACAAAAATCCTAAATACCAGTACACCAAATCCAGCATTGCATTGTATGAAAAATGATGAATAAGGGAGAGATCAACTCCAAAATGGTAGAGAGGGGATACTGGCAAATTAGGTCTCTCTCTAAAAAAACACAAATATAAGGAACATATCTAAAACTTAACCAGTTCAGAACTCTAGTAATTAATCAAAACCAGAAAACAAACTAAAAAGCACCCAGCCAAGAAGAAATTATCACACTTCCATGAGACTAGAGGGTTTCTGCTGTTTTTACTTGGGGCTATTCCCATTTCACCTCCTGCCCCAGCTCAGCTGACAGTAGCTAAAAGCCAGCGGCACTGCAGACAATGGAGATCTGACTTCTTTGGGAGCTGTTCAAAGCAGCATCTCCAGAGCACAGTTAAGTGTTTTGTTCAAACTTAGAGTTCCCTAGGAAAATCTCTATTCCCAATGTGGTGAATATTAAGTCAGCACTAAAAATTCAGTGGCCATACACTTCAGGAAAGCAATTAGTCCAAGACAGTCATGCAATAAAAAAAGAGCAATATTAGCAACAACAAACTTTGAAGGGAGAGTGTAATATCACCAGAGTCTTTATAATACAAAATGTCCAGTTTTCAACAACAAAAATTATAAGACATGCAAAGAAAGATGAAAGTATACCACATACACAGAAAAAAAGGCAACGAACAGAAAATGTTCCTGAAGGAGACCCAGATTTTGGACAAAGACTTTATTTCAATCAGCCATAATAAATATGTTCAAGGAAAGAAAGAAATCCATGTCTAAAGAATGAAAGTATAACAATAATAACTCATCAAATAGAGCATATCAATAAAGAGAAATTATAAATAAGAACCAAATAAAAAACTCCAGAGTTAACAACTGATCAATAAGAGATCTGAGCTATAGTTACACAAACTTGAAGATGGATCAACAGAGACTATCCGCTCCAAGGACCAGAAAAGAAGAAAATTAAGAAAAATCAACATAGCCTTAGAGACCTAATCTATGAGACCTATCTCTAATTAATAGAGATAATCAAGTGTACCAAATTAAGCTTACCAAATTAAGCATTAAGGAGTCCTCAAAAAACAAAAGGAAGTAAAAGACAGAAAAAAATATTTGAAGAAATAATGGCTAGAAACTCCCCAACTTTGATAAAAAATACTAATCTACACGTTCAAGAAACTTAGGTAAATCCAAGAAGAATAAACTCAAACAGAGCCAGATCTAAAAACATCATAATCAAATTGATGAATGTCAAAGAGACACTGAAAGCTGTAGAAAGATAAAAATAACTTACCATGTATAACAGAACTTGACTAAGATTAACTGGTGACTTCTCCCCAAAAACCATGGAGGTCAAAAGCCAGTGGGAGGACAAACTCAAAATGTTAGAAAAAGATTCAACTAAGAATTCTAAATTCAACACTCTCCTTTAAAAATGAAGGAGTTATAAATAAGACACTACCACATAAACAAAAACACTACCTGCAAATGAAATGAAAGAACACTAAATAGCAACCAAAATCCACACAGAGAAATAAAGAGGACTGGTAAAGGTAATTATGACAGAGGATAAATGTATTTTTAAATTTGTGACTTGTTTCTTCTGTATGTTTTGAGAGACAACTGCATTAAGTAATAATTATAAAACCATACTGATGGACATCATAAAAACATGCAATTTGTATGACAATAATAGTACAGAGAAGGGAGTGAACAGGGAAGGATATTGGAGCAAAGGTTTTGTATATTACTAAGTTACTATTAATCCGAACTAAATTGTTTTAAATTAAGATGGTACTTGTAATCCCCAGGACTAATTATGAAAATATTCAAAACTATATAGTAAAAGAAACAGGAGAATTAAAAGGTACACTAGAAAGTATCTACTTAAAAAACAGGAATCTGGGAATAGAGTAACGAAAAGGACAGAAGATATACAAAACAAATATAATGGCAGATATAAATCCTACCTTAATAGTAATTACATAAGATATAAATTATTTAAATTCCCCAATCAAAAGACAGAGACTGTCAGAATGGATTAAAAAATATGATCCAGTTATATCCTGTCTACAGGAGACACACTTTAGAGTCAAAGACATAATAAACAGGTTGAAAGTAAAAAGAAAGAGAAATACACCATATAAGCAGTTAAAAAAAAAAAGAGCTGGAATGGTTATCATAATAACAGACAACCCGTAAGCCAAAAATTACTATAAGAAAAAAAATGACATCATATAATAACATGTTCAATCTATCTGGAAGAAATGATGATTATAAACATATTGCACTGAACAACACAGCTCTAAAACACATGAAGCAAAACCTAAAATAATTGACTGAAAAAATATACAATTCAACAATAATAGTTGGAGACTTCAATACCTACTTTCAATAATAAATAGATAACTAGGCAGAAGAGCAAGAAAAAACTAGAAGATTGAACAACTATGAACAAATTAGACCTAACAGACAGCTATAGAACACAGAATAGTCTTCTTCAGTGTACATTTGTCCATACAGACCAAATGCTAGGTCATAAAATAAGACTCAATAAACTGAAAAGAACCTGAAATCCTAAGAGGTGTATCATCTGATCACAATGGAATTAAAGTAGATATCAACAGCAGAAGAAAAATGAAAGAGAAACTCAACTCATTGAACTCATTGAACTAATGATTCAAAGAAGAAATTACAAGGGATATTGGAAAATACTTTGAGCTGAACAAAAAAAACATGACACACCAAACTTACAAATTATATTTCAACAGTGCTTAGAAAAATATTTCCCTATGACCAAAGGACAGTCTTAAAAAAAAAAATCAACAAAATTGATAAACCTTTAACTAAATTAGCCAAGAAAAAAATGACAGAAGGCACAAATTACTAAAACTGGGAAGAGAGGTCTTCACTACTGACCTTATGGAAATAAAATAAATTTTTAAAAAAGACATACTATAAACAAGTAAACAAATAAGATAATTTAGATGGAATGGACAAATGGACAAATGAATATTCCTAGAAATACAAATCTGAATAGAACTATAACAAGCAAAAAAAAAAAAAAAATTTAAAAACTTTCAAAAAAGGAAAGCCCAGGCTCAGAAGACTTCATTTGGAACGCTGCCAAAGATTTAAAAAAATACTAATACTTCACACTCTTCCCTGCTTACCCTCTTAAAAAAAATAAATAGAAGAAACCCAACTCATTACATAAGGCCAGTATTATCCCGATACCAGTACCAACCAAAGACATCAAAAGAAAACTACAGGCCAAAATTCCTTAAGAATATAGACAGATTCTTTTCTCTGGCTTTTGTTTTCAACAAAATACCAGCAAACCAAATGAAGCAATATATAAAAAAGATAAACTGTGGCCAAATGAAATTTATCCTAAGAATGAAATGGTGGTTTAATACCCAATTTCACATTTATGGTTAACTGATTGTTGACAAGAGTGCCAAGAGTTTTAATACCCAAAAATCAAGCAATGTGATATATCATCTTAATAGAATAAAGGATAAAAACAAACTGATCATCTAGAAAAATGAAGGAGAAAGTTGTGACAAAACCCAATACCCTTTCATGATAAAAATACCAAGTAGACTAGGAATAGAAATGAACTCCCTCAATCTGATAAAGGGCAATTCTGAAAAACACAGGGCTAACAAAGCTAACATCATATTTAATGAAGAAAGACTGAATGCTTTATCCTAAAGTCTGGAAAAAAAATAAGGACATCCTTTCCCACCACTTTCTATTTAATACTGTACTGAAGCAGGGCACCTGCGTGGCTTAGTTGATTAAGTGTAGGACGCTTGGTTTCAGTTCAGGTCATGATCTCAGGGTTATGGGATGGAGCCCTGCCTTGGGCTCCATGCTCAGTGGGGAGTCTGCTAGAGATTTTCTTTCTCCCTCTCCCTCTGCTCCTCCCCAACTCGCATGAGTGCATGCTCTCTTTCTCTCTCAAATAAATAAAAAATCTTTAATATTGTACTGAAGCATCTGATCAGGGCAATTAAGCAAGGGAAAACAAGGCATTCAGATAGGAAAGGAAGAAGTAAAATTATCTCTATTTGCAGATGACATGATACCAAAAAATTCTATAGAATCCACTAAAGATGTATTAGAATATTGAACAACTTCAGCAATGTGGCAAGATGCAAGATCAATATCCAAAAATGAACTGTATCCCTACACATTAGTAAAGAACAATCAAAAAATGAAATTAAGGGGTGTCTGGGTAGCTCAGTGGGTTAAAGCCTCTGCCTTTGGCTCGGGTCGTGATCTCAGGGTCCTGGGATCGGGCCCCGCGTCGGGCTCTATGCTCAGCGGGGAGCCTGCTTCTCCCTCTCTCTGCCTGCCTCTCTGCCTACATGTGATCTCTCTCTCTGTCAAATAAATAAATAAAATCTTTAATAAAAAAAATGAAATTAAGAAAACAATCACATTTACAATAGCAACAACAAAAAAGTCTAATTGTAAAGTTAAGAAGTGTGAAACATGTACACTAATAACAGTAAAACATGTTGAAAGAAAATAAAGATGCTTTAATAAATGGGAAGGCATCCCATGTTCATGGATCAGAAGACTTAACATTATTAACATGACAGTACTTACCAAATTGATCTACAGATTCAGTACAATTTCTATCAAAATCCCAACTGCCCTTTTTTGCAGAAATTGACAAGCTAATCTTAAATAATTTTTTTAAAGAGTTATTTTAAATTTTTTTTTTTTTAAAGATCGCATTTACTTATATGACAGAGAGAGAGAGAGACCACAAGTAGGCAGAGAGGCAGGCAGAGAGAGAGGGGGAAGCAGACTCCCTGCTGAGCAGAGAGCCCGATATGGGGCTTGATCCCATGACCCTGAGATCATGACCTGAGCCGAAGGCTGAGGCTTTAACCCACTGAGCCACCCGGGAGCCCCCAAAGATTTATTTTAGAAAGAGAGTACACATGCACACATGGGAGCAAGCAGAGGGGGGAGCAGAGGAGAGGAAGAGAGAAATTTAAGCAGACTCTGCACTGAGCAGAACACAGGGCTTGATCTCATGACCCTGAGGTCAGGACCCGAGCCTATACCAAGAGTCGGATGCTTAGCCAGATGCACCACCCAGAAGCCCCTTTGCGGAAATATAAGTAAGTAAAATAATCTTAAATTAGTAAGTAATAGGTAAAATAATCTTTAAAAAGAAGAATAAAGTTGGATAACTCATATATTACAATTTGAAACCTACCTCAAAATTACATTAAACAAGACAGTAGAATACTAGCATAAGAATAAACACATAGATCAATGAAATAGAGCGGACAGTCCAGAATAAAGTCTCACATTTATGGTTAACTGATTGTTGACAAGAGTGCCAAGACAATTCAGTAGGGGGAAAATAATCTTTTTACAAACGGTGCTGAGACAACCAGAAATCTATATATAAGAAAATGATATTGGGCCCATACCTCACACCATATACAAAAATTGACTGGAAATGGATCACACACCTAAATGCAGACCTAAATAGATACATTTTAACCATAAAGTTTAAGGATAGTTTCTTATAAGAAATCTATCAATGTAATTACAAATTTTAAATTAACTAAAGAGGAAAAAATTATTACTTCACCAGATGCAGGAAGAAAAAGTAATATCCTTAACTTGATAAAATAGTTTCATCAGAAACAGACCATAAACATCAGACCAAATGGTAAAACTTCAGTAGCATTCTTCATTGACTTAAGAAGAACGCACATTAAAGTCATATGGAGAACATTAAAACATGCTGATGTTTAGGGCTTCCTGCAGAGATTCTGATAAAAATGTTCTGGGATAAACCTGGGCATCAGCGTTTTTTTAAGTTACTCAGGTGACCATTCAGTGACACAAGGATACAAACCAAGTATTTCTGATCAATACCATGCTAGAGGTCCTGGTTATGCAGTAAGACAAGCAGGAATAATAGTTTTCATTCTAAATAATAATAAAAATATTCAACTACCTAAAAATGAACTGAACAAAAAATACAAAGATCTTTATCGAAATAGCTACGACAATTTAGTAAAAGACATAAAAATTCTTTTAAGCATTCCCAGTCAAAATCCCAAAAAGATTTTTCATTCAACTTGACAAGCTGATGAAAAAACCAGTTGAGCAAGACAGGCCCAAACAACTTTGAAAGGCAATTTAATATAGGCTAAAAGTGTTCTTTTACCTCAATGGGGTAAAAGGCAGGTTAATAATTGGTGCTTGGAAAACTGCTTATTCACACTGAAAAAAAAAAAAAGTTAAGTCGTAACTCACCCCATTACGAAAACAAATTACATATAGATGAAGGAACAAAATGGATGAGGAAAAAAACTCTGACATTTTAACAGTATTAAAATACAAGAGTATATGTTTATGACTCAGGAAAAGGAAACTTCTCAAACAAAGTAGAAAACATACCAGAAAAAATGTAAGACAGAAACACTAAGACTATATCCAAATTAAGAACCCCTATATAAAAGTTTAAAGATAAGTCATAGATTGGGAAAAGGTGTTTGCAACACATAAAACAATTAGTATACAAAATATATAAAAATTATTATAAATGGATTAACAGGACGACCATAGAAAAACAAGCAAAAATAGACAATTCTAGGAAAGGAAAAACTTGAGTGGCCTAAAAACATACAGAAAGATTTACAACCTCACTACTAATCAGAGAAATAATAAATAAAATGAGATAACATTTTTATCAAAGTATTAACAAAACAGTTTTAAACCCATAATAATAAGTTTTGATGTGAGTGGGATGAATCAGTTGTGGCATTCATTCCTGGGGTAAATGTGGATGAGTCATTTTGGAGGGCAATTTGCCACTGTCTATTGAAACTAAAAACTGTTTCCTGTGTGCCAGCAACTCTACGTATATTCCAGCACATTGCAATTCAAAGAACTTTCTGTGTTGATGGACATGTTCTACATCTGCTATCCAATACGATAGCCCTATGTGGCTTCAGAGCACTTGAAACATCACTAGCGTAACTGAGGAACTGAATTTTTAATGTCATTAAATTTAATTAACCATAATTTAAATAGCCACATACAAGTAATGGCTACCAAATGGGTCAGCACAGCTTTTGAAAAACACCTGCACATGTTCACAAGGATACGTTTTATGTGGAAAGGACTTAAAAGTCTATATACAGAAGACCAGCTTAAATAAGCTATGGTATCCCATCCCATGGAGTTTTATGTTAACAAGAGAAGGCAGACTGATGTATACCAAATAGAAGGATCTCAAGACAGATGGTATAATGAATTTCAGACCCACATAACCCTAATTTTTGGTAACTAGATTTGTTTTGTGGTTTTTAATGTTTATTTGTTGGTTTTATATAAATGGTATCATACTAAGCAGATCAGCTACAGAGGTCTGGAAGGACCCACACCAAACAGAACATGTGTAATCTTGAGATGGCACTCGGATGGAGGAACATGGAGAAGGGGGAGTGATGGTTCAGGAAGACATTAATAAGAGTCTATTAACATATTATTTCTTTCATTAAAAATCAACATAGGCTTTAACTAAGATTTATCAATTTTCACAAGTGGTAATTATGACAGAGAACAGAAAATCAAAGAAACATGGTTCTAACCATCATACCAGAGCCATGAGAATGTCCATGACCTCCATGCTTGAAAACAAATATTCCTACTAGGTTTACCACAAACCCAAGAATTGAAACAAGAAGCAGTCTCTCATGGTGTACATCGGGAGGGGCTAATGCTCTCTAGAAAACACATAATACAAACAAAGAGCATTGATATAATTTCTGATTGAGCAACTGGCAAAAACAAAAAGCAATCTTTAAAAATTTATTATTTTTAAAATTAAAAGTATTCTAAAAATATATGCTAAGACAGTTCATAGGGAAAAAACAAAAACAAAGACAACAGTGCTAACTTACTACAGACAAGGTAATAATTACTATTTCTAAGTATTTAAAATATTTAAACAAATAAAAAAACAAATATTTAAAAGCATGCTATTTGATCTAAAACCTATCTCTCTTGGTATCTTAAATAATATTGCCATTCATTTTAAGTTCACTGATCTTTCAATTTTCTCTTTACTCTTTTTTATTATACCAAATATTAAAGGTTCACTGGCAAAACTCTCAGGTTCTTTTTAAGAACTTTTCCCAACAGACCTCACTGTCTGGATTGTGCTTTTACTTTTCACAGGTCAACACTTCATTCATAGCCTATAAAGCACTATCATTTAGTTGTTTTCAACTTCAAGTAGTTTCACATATATTTAATTTTTTCAACTATTTTGTAAGCTCCTCTTACATAATATTTTATCTAGCCCAAGACTATCCTCAATATTTAATAGTGTGAAAGAGCTCTGTAACATGTATCTTTAGTTCATAAACATTTTCATTACAGAAATGTAATTTAGTGAGTCTAATCATTATTTACAATACCTCAACTCCTTCTGAGAAAATAAAAAAAGCAGTGAAGATCAAAAATAGGCCATTGACAAAGCCAGCCAGAACTTCCGCTCTAACATACCTAAAGAAGAGCAAAGTAAACAACTGAATTACTATTTCTTAAAAATCAAATCACAAATTTATACATATTCAGAAGTCCTAAACCATATTATATGGTTACAAGCAGCCAGCAAAGTCCTAGTATTTATAGTAGAATGTGTTTTATTCTACATATATTGTAGAAATGAGGAAATGACTTTAATTATGATGAATTATGTGTAGCACAATACTGCAAAATACATCCATTTCTATGAGCCAATGAAGACCCTCTTAGAATAAGTAGATTTAAAAAGACCTTTCACAGAAATGTAAATCTCAAGTTGCCCCTGGAGAAGGAAAAACTGGACTAGACAAGTAAACAAAGGAAGGATCTAAAGATAAAAAGTAGAAGAAAAGGATTGGAAAGAGGGGTTTTTCTAACTTATTAGTTGCTTTTTTTCTAAGAACTCCTTGCATTTTTTGTTTTGTATCTTTCTGCTTTCAAATATTTGGAAAATGGAGCTTTGATCTGAAGGAAAATAAAATTACTTCTGAATTACCCCAGAGACAACTTGAGATTTATATTTCAATCACTCTTTTCTAAGATAAATAAATTTAATAAAAACTTTTCAATTACCTATTTTTAGAATCAATACTAGCTTCACATAATACTAATTAAACTATGTTAAAAATACCTGTCTTTTTCTCCATGGACTTCTGAAGCTTTCTGCTTCCTAACTGCGTGAAGCATCGGGGAAACATTTTATTTTTTCCATAAGGTACTATTTAGCTTAGTTAAAGTCATCAGAAACAACTTTAACTTGGCAGTTTTACATGTCCTAACATTACTCAAAGGGTGCTGACAGCAGTTAATTACTCTCGTCCTTAAACAATATAATAGGACAATCAAAAACACTGTTTTTTCTGGCTTTCTATGCCAACTTCTAGGTAATACAATTTTTACCATAAGAACTGTGTTTAAAATAAAGAGAACAAACTTTTTAAAATGCACTCTATTCAGTCCTGTTGGAGTCTGCTCTGTCCGTACATTCCAACATAGTACATATTTCTGCATTCAGAAATAACGCATACTTCTACCTTCTAACACATACAAATGAATTAAATTTACATAATATCTGTCAAAGCAAAAATGCCTTTTTATTTTTCAGGAGAGAACGTTAAATTCATTAAATTCAGTAAATTTAGCTGGCTTTTCATTGTAAACACTTAGGAATTTATCTAATATATCGGCAGGGTTACTGACCTCAAAATGAAAAGCACTTTCTTTGAGCCCACTCTTCTACTCCCATAGCTAATGCCTGAATGAAAGCCTTTTGTCCTTGAGTTCCATTAGATTTCAAGATCAAAGCTAGGACTGTTTTCCAGGCATCTTTTTGTCTCCAATGCCTAGCTTAATAGGTGCTCCATAAATTCTGATAAACTGCTGGACTAAAGTGACTTAATTAGGCTTAATATATTTGCTAAACTTGGTTGCAGGACTGAAGTGAAAAACTTGTGAAAACTAGACATACCTGCCTTTACAAATGACCATGTTTACTTGAACAGAGTGAGTCTTGGAATTAAAACAGGACATTCATGAACGTGCTATTGCCTAAGGAAGTATGATGGTATCTGAATTCTTTGGCCAAGGCAAAAAAAGATACAAGGATACGTACATTCATATAGACGCATGTACATGTGCATGTATCTACCTATCAGACATATATTACCTTTATGCTGGCCTTGCTATTTCAAAAACCGGAGTGTGACCAGACACAAAGATGACTTTTCTATAAAGAAATACTGAAAAGTCTTCTGCTTCTCAGATTCCTCCTATTATTTTTCTACCACAGTCAGTCTGCGGCTGTGATAATACTGAACTGAGGGGATTAGGGATTCATCCCCAGGCTTAGCATATTCGGTGTCACTTTGATGTATTGGTACCTACATTTTACTACTACTGCTACTTACTACTATAGCAACTATTAATAGTTTCAAATGTTCTGTCAGATTTTACTCCCTAATTTTTCCCTTCTCAAAAGAAAAAAGCAAACAAGAAGACAAAACAAGAAACAAAAAGATGGCAAGAATATCACTCCCTTATATAAACTAGTTAAAGAGTTGAATAGTTAAAAGCTGCTATGATACTGAAGTATTCAAAACTGTTCCTAAAAACCTTCTTAGAGTGGGATACTGTGCTTTATAAATAGAAAACAATAGGTACTCTAAGATTTAAGGAACTGATAATTTTTATAGTCACCTACTGTTTATCGTGAATATTTTTTAAAATTTTTTCAGAAAAATTGTTAAGATATTCTAATCAGATTTTTGATATACAGTAATATGAATTACTAATTTTCCAACACAACATTAGAACTTGACATGCAATCTTTCTTTAATGATTCAAAATACACTTAAGAATTTTTTGATTGCATAATGCCATGGAAAATGTTCTCTCCTAAGCTGTTTGGATTTATAGATATAGAGATCCCTCACTATAGTCAATAGAAACAGTATAATTAGTGGTTTTTGCCTCACTTTTTATAATCTTACAAATAACCACATCACTAAGGTTATACCTCAAATCAGCAAGTTCTGTCACAGAATTTCATTTTGTGAATTTTCGCACTTGTCACAATATATAATTTCGATGGTATTTTTACAGCAGTGTTTCCTCATCAGAGCACAAGCAAAAGAAGGCAGAAGTCATATTTTATTCATCCTTATAAGTAGCAAAGAACTAGACTCATAGTGGGCCCTCGATAAATATCTGAAGAGAACAAGAGCACGTACAAGAGAAAGTGCACGCGCGCTGGCTTGAGAACAAAAAAAGCGAAGGTGGAGAGAAAGAAGCAGCAGTGAGGGAACTAGAGTAAAAGAGAGAACAGGAAGCAGTGTGCATAAGACAGTGGATGTGAGCAGGCAGGACAGGAGAGACATTATAAAAAGAAAGGGAACCTTCTGGGAGGAGGATCAGTGAGAGAAGGAAAGAGACTGGGGAAGGGAGAGAATAAAGAACTAGAGCTAAGAAGCTGAGAGAGAGGCAGGAGATATAAGAAAGAGCCTGATATATAAGAAAGAAAGAAAGATAAGAAATAAAGGAGATATAAGAAAGAGCCTGAGAGAGAGGGAGGAGATAAAAGATAGAGGAGATATAAGAAAGAGCCTGAGATATAAGAAAGACAGAGGGAGGAGATATAAGAAAGAGGGAGGAGATATAAGAAAGGAAATATAAGAAAGATATAAGAAAGAGCCTTACAGTGGCTGAGGGTAGAGAGAGAAAGCAGGATAAAAGAAAGATAAAAGATGTGCTGGAGAGAGAAAGGGAGGAAGGGGGAGTGGAAGGAATAGGGAGAGACCAAGAGCACAGAACAAGGAACTGGAAAAAAAGAACAAGAGAGGTGCTTCAGGAGAGATGGTAGAAAGCATGAGGATGAGGATGGAGATAAGAGTGAAAGAGAAAACAGGTGAGAGTGAAGAAAGGAGATAATGTGAGAAAGCATTCAAAAGGGAGGGGGACAGAAGGGAAAGAGACAACAAGAGGCGAGAAAGGGGAACAGGAAAGAGAAAGAAGGTGGAGAGACAGAGAAGGAGGATATTAGCCCGACTGCTGCTTACACATAAATATAATTACACTGCAAATGCTCTATGAACTCGAAAAAGAAAACACTCAGGCAGTCAATCAAACATTGACACTCCACTGCTTCTCCCAATCAGAGATGGCAAAAGGTAAATTCTGCCTCTAAACAGTACGAGGCTCAGAAGTGAGACCAGATGTTCTCATGTAGTCTCTCCAGCATAAAAACATTCTCCAATGTTTGATTAGTTATCCAAATGGAGCAAGAATATGAAAAGAAGCATTTTTCATAAAAGCAGAGCTTGAAGAGGGTAAGTAATGTAAAATCACAATAGGAAATAATGATTTTAAATAAGTCAATAGCAAAATATCCCTCTAAAAAGGAAACGTGACCATTTTTATATACTGAAACTTTCTTCTTACTCCAAAAAAAAAAAATAGGTTAAGAGTTAAGAAAGTCTCCTATGTAGCAAAAAATTTCACTTAAAAATTTTTGGTAAAACCAAGATGTATGTCCTACCTCTAAGCAAAAGAACTTAGATGCAAAAAAAGTATATGTTGTAGATTTCAATTAAATACTGTTCAAAAATAGGTAAAATGAATCCACTGAGTTAGGGAGTACTGCACAGGAAGGAACCAGAAGGTGGCATGGGGGAGCAGGCAGGTTAAGGGTTCAAGTTACACAAATGTGTTCAGTTTGTGAAAATTCATGTGCTTAAGATGTGTATTTTTTCTGTATTTCTTATGCTTTAATAAAAAAGGTTTTTAAAAAGTCTTACCCATAAGAGAAAGCATCATTATCTCTCCATTTTGAAATAACAGATGCTGCCAATCCAGCCAAAATGGCAGTGCTATCGAAAAACATGTGAAAAGAGTCGGAAATCAAGCCTAAGCTGTAAAAGAACAGACATATTGGCATATTATAATAGTAACCAAATAGTAAGCATTCTTCTCTAAATTCTCTCAATGTCCTTCTACTTATCAGATACTAATCTTCTAAAAAGACAACCTTGAAATAAGATATATAGGAAAATATTAAGGATAAGTTTTGAACACCTAAGAAGGAAACCCTAACAACTCCTGGCCAAGAAAAACCCAGCTTCTACTGAAAGAGGGGTAAAAAAAAAAGCTAGCTGTTACTGGAGAAGGGGCAGGAAGCTGCCCACCCTCTCATCACTGGCAAAGGTCAGCTGCCACTGAAAAAGAAAGAGAAAAAAAAAAAACCCAGCCATCTATGGCTGGGGGCAAGTCTGAAGCCAGGTTGGGCCCAAGATCTTATATTGATACAAAGCAAAGGTCTGCTGCTGTTGGAAGATAAGTAAGACAATTGTTCCTTCTCTTGATAAAAGGCTGTGGAGAGAGGTGGGAGAAGGGGCAGGAACATAAATAATACCTACAGTGGCTCTCAGGTATGAAGTGACTGCCTAAAAATAAGTCTCCAGCAGGAGAACCAAATTCTCTCTAACCCCAACCAAAGCCTTGACTAGAGTACAAAACAATAGCAATCTCTGAAAGCTGAGCAACAGCACAGAGACTTCCCCCGTGGCGAGGTGTGCAGGGCTTGCTGAAAGCTGAGAGTGGAGAAAGAACACTGAAAAAATCCTCCAGAGCCCCAAACCCCACACTAAACAGGTGGTAAAAGCCACTAAAAAATTTGAAGTCAGTGGCTTGCTGCTAGTCAACTATTGATCAGAGACTCAAAACCCCCACACTAAGGGCCTGACAAAAAAACAGGTGTGCACATTTCTGGGCATCAATACTATTAACCTTAGTCCCTATTATTTTTTTTTAAACATAAATTCTACAAAACATTTAAAGAATAATAAATATCAGTCCCTTACAAACTTCCAAAATATAGAGGAAGAAATGCTTCCCAATTCACTGTATAAGAGCAGTATTACTCTCATACCAAAATGAGACAAAAGACATCACAAGAAATGAAAGATACTAATCTTTCACAAATATACATACAAAAGTCTTCAAGAAATACTAGCAAATGGAATCTAAGAACATATATTTAAAAAAGTACACACCATGACCAAGTGGGATTAATCCCAACAGTGCAAGTTTGGTTCAATATATGAAAATCAATCAAACATCATATCAATAGGATAAAAGATAAAAACCACATGATCATCTCAATAGGTGCCAAAGGAGTTTGACAAAATTTAACACTCCCCTTTATAACAAAAACACTCAACACACTTGGAACAGAAAGAACTTCCTTAATTCTTAAATGGCATCTGCAAAAACCACGCAGCATCATTAATGGCCAATGACGAAATGTTTTCCCCTAAGATCAGGTATAAGATAAGGATGTCCCCTCTCACTACTTCTATTTAACATTATACTGGAGGATCTAACAAGGGAAGTTAGGCAGGAAATAAAGACACCCAGATTGGAAGTGAAGGAGTAAAACTATCACTATTTGCAGACGACAGGATCTTATATATATAAAATCTTAAGGATTCTACTAAAAACCTATTAAAATAAATGACTTTGGCAAAGTTGCAAGACACAGTTATCAACATACAAAAATGAACTGTATTCCTAGAGAGGAATGACATAAAAAAATAAAATAAAAACCATTCCCATTTGTAATAGCATCAAAAAAATACAAAAACATTTAGCAAAAAAGCCTAAAATTTATACTCTAAAACTATAAAATATTGTTGAAAGAAATTAAAAGACCTAAATAAATGGAAAGACATCTATGTTTATGGATCAGAAGACAATACTGTTAATATGCCAATACTTCCCCAATTGATCTACAGACTCAACTCACCCCTATCAAAATCCCAGCTGACTTCTTTGAAGAAATAGACAAGCTGATGTTAAAATTCATACAGAAAAGCAAAGTTGGAGGACTCAAATTTCCCAATTTCAAAGTTTACCACAGAGTTACAGTAATCAAAGCAGTGTGGGGCTGGCAAAAAAGTAAACCTATAGAGCAATAGAACAGAATTTAGAATCTAGAAATAAATCTTCACGTTTATGGTCAACTGACTTCTGACAAGTACGCCAAGACAGAAGGAAGAGTGTTTTCAACAAATGTACGGATACACTTGGACACCCACATGCAAAAAATGATTTTTGCCCTTATTTCACACCATATACAAAAATTAACCCAAAATGGATCAAAGACCTACACAAAAAAACTAAAATATTCACTACCTTGGATTGGGCAACAGTTTCTTAGATAAATAAGACATCAAAAGCACAAGTAACAAAAGCAAAAACAGAAAACGCAGACTGGACATCACTGGAATTTTAAAACTTATGTTCACCAAAGGACAATATTAAGAAAGTTAAAAGACAATGCATACATAGGAGGAAATACCTGCCAATCATATGTTTGACAAGGGGCTTGTATCCAGAATATAGGAAGAACTCTTTTTCTGTTTTTTAAAATATTTTATTTTTAAGTAATCTCTACACCCAACATGTGCTTTGAACTCACAACCCTGAGATCAAGAGTTGCATGCCCCACCGCCTGAGTCAGCCAAGGGCCCCTATATGAAAAAACTCTTAAAACACTTCAAAAAGATAAATAATCCATTTTTTTTTTTTTTTTTAAGATTCATTTATTCATTTGAAAGAGAGTGAGCGAGCACTGGAGGGAGGGCAGAGGGGATTCGGGAATCTTAAGCGGACTCTGCACTGAGTGTGGAACCTGATGCAGTGCCAGATCTCATGACCCTGAGATCAGGACCCAAGCCGAAACCAAGTCATTGCTTAACCAACTGTGTCATCCAGGCACCCCAAGATAAATAATCCTATTTTTTAACTGAACAAAGAACCTGAATAAACATTTCTCCAAAGAAGAAACACAAATGGTTAGTAAGTACATAAAAGATACTCAACATCATTAACTACCTTTCAGGGAAATGCAAATCAAAACAATGAGAAACAACTTCATACCCACACTATGATAACTAATAAAAAAAATCAATAACAAGTGTTGTTGAGGATGTAGAGATAACAGAATTCTCACACTCTGCTGGAATATTATTTGGCAATAAAAATAAATGAATGCTAACACATGTAGAATATGGATGACCCTTGAAAACATCATGCTAAGTGCAACAAACCAGTCACAAAGGAGCATGCACTATGATTTCATTTATATGAAAAGGCCAGAGTAGGCAAATATATAGAGACAGAAAGTGGATTAGTGGTTGCCTAGAATTAGGGCAAATCAGAGAATAAGGGAATTAGAAGGCGATGGCTATAGGTGCAAGGCTCCTTTTAAGGTAATAAAATTGTTCTAAAATTGATTCTTGTGATGGTTTTACTACTCTGTGAATATACTAAAAGCCATTCAATTATATACCTTAAATGGGTGAATTGTATGGTACATGAATTATCTCAATAAAGCCCTTTTTTAAAAATGATAACTATCTAAGGCAGAGATCAGCAAGCTATGGCCCAGATCATCACCTATTTTTGTAAATAAAGTTTTACTACTCATCCACTTATATACTGTCTCTGGTTGCTTCTGTGCTCCAACAGAATAGAGAAGTTGTGACAGAGACCTTATGGCCCTTGAAGCCTAAAATATTCACCATCTGCTATTTAGAGAAAGTTTGCTGACCCTGGTATAAAGCAAACACAGGTGCACTGTATTGTGGAGTTTAAACACATAAAAGTGAAATGAATGGCAATAATAGCACACAGGATAGAAGAAAATAGAAGTATATATATATATATTTTTTTTAAAAAGATTTTATTTATTTATTTGACAGAGAGAGAGAGATCACAAGTAGACAGAGAGGCGGGCAGAGAGAGAGGGAGAAGGAGGCTCCCTGCAGAGCAGAGAGCCCGATGTGGGGCTCGATCCCAGGACCCTGAGATCATGACCCAAGCCGAAGGCAGAGGCTTTAACCCACTGAGCCACCCAGGTGCCCCAACAGAAGTGTATTTTTTAAGAAAAACATATTTATGGTAAGTTAAAAAATTCATATTATGCATGCTAAAGTGACCACTAAAAAAAGTCACTAAAGGAGGGACATAGAATTTTGCACCAACACAAAGCAGATGTTCTGCTTCCACTGGAAAAAGAGCAGGAAACTCACTCTCACCCAAGACTATCCACACGTACACAGCAGAGTTTTGCTTTCACAAGAGGGGCAAAAATGCTGAAAACAACACAAAACATACTCCCAGGGCCCAGGCTCACAGGGCCTGCCTTAGACTGAGGCTGGGTTAAGTTAATGAATGCCCCCTCTGCCCTCACTACAAACCTAGCATTGAGTAACAAGGAATGGCAGCCTACAGCTTGGGGGGAGTAGTAGGGAGGGTGGGAATGCCATGACTATGAAGACAGAGCTTCTGTGACCCATGTAAAAACCTAACCCAATAATGGCCTGACAGAAGAGGCCTATCTATTTCTAGTTATAAATACCATTACCTCAATAACCACAGCTCTTTACTCACAATATCCAGCCTTTGATCAAAAATTTCAAGATACAAAAAAAAAAAAATTCAAGATACACAAAGAAGAGTAAGAGAAAGAGATAAAGCAGTCAATAGAACCAGACCGAGATATTGGCTCAGATACTGAACTACCATAACTGTAATTAATATGTTTAAGGACCTATGGAAAAAAGTGAATAAATATGTATGAATTACTGAGGAATTTCAGCAGAAAAATATGAAAATTTTTAAAAAGATTTATTTATTTATTTATTTTAGAGAGAGAAAGCATGAATGGGATGGGCAGAAGAAGAGGGAGAGAGAATTCTAAGTGGATGCTGAGCTGAGCAGGGAGCCTGCTCCATCCCATGCCCCTGAGATATGACCTGAGCCAAAACCAAGAGTCCCATGCTCAAGGACTGTGCCATCTAGGAGGCCCTGAAATATTTTTTAGAAAATTAAAGGGAAGGGCACCAGTTGCTGGAGTATCCAACTCTTGGTTACAGCTCAGGTCATGATCTCATGGTCATGGATCCAGCCTCTATGCGGGGCTCTGCACTCAGTGAGGAGTCTGCTGGGGATTCTCTTTCCTTCTCCCTTCCCCTCTGCCCTTCTCCCTGCTTCCACATGCACACATGTGCATATTCTCTCTTAAATAAATAAAATCCTTATAAGAAAAAATTTAAAAAAAATAAAAAATTAAAATTAAATGGAAACGGGAGAAATAAAAAGGCCTTGGTGCTGAAGAATTCTTCCAATTGGTTTATGAGAGACTGGATACAGCTAAGGAAAGAATTTAGTGAACGTGAAGATAGCTCAATAGAAATGTTCTGAAAGCAAGCATATCAACAGCTCAATATTTAAAACTAAGGCGTATCACAGTTGTTAAGAGCACTACTTTTTTTTTTTTTTTAAGATTTTATTTATTTGGCAGAGAGAGAGAGATCACAAGCAAGCAGAGAGGCAGGGAGAGAAAGAGGGGGAAGCAGGCTCCCTGCTGAGCAGAAAGCCCGACGACGACATGGGGCTCAATCCCAGGACCCTGAGATCTTGACCTGAGCTGAAGGCCGAGGCTTAACCCATTGAGCCGCCCAGGCACCCCAAGAGCACTACTTCTGAAGTCAGAGTACCTGGGTTCAAATCCCAGGTCCACAATTTACTAGTTCTGTCAATCTCAAATTGCTTAACTACTTTGTACCTCAACTTAGCCATCACTTAAACAAGATAATAAAAAATTGTCATAAATGTTATAATGATTGAATTAATATCTGTGAAACACTTATCACAGTGTTTGCCACATTAAAGCTACATTAATATTCCTATTACCATTATTAATAAATCCCTATATTAATTATCTCACGATATCTAGTGTTCTCAGCATGACCTATAGCTCTTGACGATTTGGCTAGATGCCACAGCCTTCATCAATTATAAGTGCAACAAAGTAAAGTGAAAAACAGTCCTCATCTAAGCAGAAAAAGAGGTTTTAAAATATTCTCATGATTTGGAATAATTATAAAATTAGAAACTGAAGTAAAACAATACAGTAAAAAATACAGTAATTTTTAAAAAAAGATTTTATTTATTCTAGAGAGACAGAGAGAGGGCATGCAGGGTGGGGAAGCAGAAGAGCGAGACAAGTAGACTCCACACTGAGCGCAGAGCACTCGATCTTAGGTCCTGACATCATGACCTCAGTCAAAACCAAGAGTCAGGTACTTAACTGACTGAGCCACCCAGGTTCCCCCCCAAAATACAATAATTTATAAATCTCTTTCAAGTCATCACAAAGTATTCTGGAAAATGTTTTAAATTTTATCATGAATTTTGTATACTTTTTCAAATATAGATGCATAATACAGTTTAAATACTGTCTGTACTCATTTAATACCCAACTCAAAGCAGAATAAGAATAAAGGAATAAATAAAAAGACTAAGAAAACTGATGCCTGAGGACACAGTAAAGGTCCTGTTATACACGTTATTCTCTCAGATCTGTTATTTTAAAATTTTTTCCTTGAATAATTGGATCTCTACAATACTACATACTTGAACCTTAATAGTCATGTAACACTGAAAATAATAACTTTGTTATATTTTCAAGTATGAAAGACCCATTTGAAGAACATCTCTGTACTGTGTTATAAAACCACCAGTAAAGACATTATGATTTTTTTTCTATGCTGTGACAAAGGACTAATATGGTAAGTTACTTTTAAAATTTGGTTTCAGAAAATGATCTATACTGATAAAAAATGTAGTTGTGTTGTAGTAAAACCAGACAATGAGAATTTTTACCCATCCTGCCTTAACTTCATGGAATTTTACAACTAAATTTAAAAGTCAATTTCAGTAACTACATTAATTTACATATTTAGTAGGCTTATTTTTTCCACTCTATACATAGTTCTTAACATTTTTATTTCTTAATTTAAGGATTTTACTATATATGACTTCTATTTTAAATGGCCATAAATTAGTTATAGAAGGCGGCAGGGTATTCGTTCTAAATAAATATAAATTAAAAAATATTTACTGATACACAGATGTACACATATATTTAGTAAAACCTGCTATGGGTTGAATTGTGTCCTTTTCCAAATTCTTAATTTGAAGTCCTACATCTCCAATACCTGAGAATGTGAGCTAATTTGGAAAGAGAGTCACTGCAAACATAATTCATTAACATGAGGTCAGGAAGGTAGGCCCTAATCCAATATGACTGTTGTCCTTATAAGAAAGGGAAACCTGGACAAAGACATGCACCCACAGAAACCACTGAGTCAAGATAAAGTCTCAGATGACACTTCTATAAGCCAAGGAATGTGAAAGACTGCCAGCAAAGCAACTGAAGCTAAGGGAAAGCAAGAACAGATTCTTCCTGGCGGATCTCAGAAGGAACTAACATGGCCAATTCCTTGATCTTAGAATTCTAGTCTTCAGAACCACAAGATAGTAACTTTCTACTGTGGTACTTTGTTACAGCAGCCCTAGCAAAATAATACATGCTATCTTTTTTTATGACAAATTTATTTTAAATATATTTAGTGGACATCAGACATTGGCCTGATGGGGGGAAGATGGTAAACCTCTTCTGTATATTATAGCAATTAAGTCCCTGTTCGAGAGTTTTAAATATAGCTTGGGAATTTTAATACTCATCAAAACGAGACTTTAATTTTATTTAAATTTTAAGTAACTTTAATTTTCATTAAAATGTTATTTCATTTTCAGTGTATTATAAAATATGATTCTACCTGAAAAACTACTCCCTCTTCTAAAGTGAATGAACATCATGTTCTCTTAAAGCATCACACTATAGTCTTTTTATTTAAACTTGGTATCATGATTTAAAAATACTCAGCTGCAACTATGTAGGCAAACTCATATGAAAAAGAGTCTATTTCTAGTTCTCTGTTCTCCCATCATGTATCAAAATACTACTTGTTAGGAATGCCAATTTTATTGTTCATCTTCAGTATTAGCAAATGTTTATTAATTTGAATTATCATTTAAACTACATGGCATAAGTTTCCTTATAAATGAAGATAGCACAGAGAGTATTTCAAGTTATCTGATTTATATACCAAATGTAACCTAATGAAGAAAAATTAGTTGCTAAAAGCAGCACTCTTGTTTTAGGCTTCCATCTTTAAACATTGTCAGTTTCTCTATGATTAATTTTTAAACTTTTTTTAAGTGACTACTCTCTAAAGATATTTTAATAATGAAAACTTCTTAGGATACAAAAGAGAAACCTGATTGTTGAAGCAAAACATAATAAACGTGAATAGAACATTTAGCAAAAGAAACTTTCAGAAAAGACTTTAAGGTCTACTGGAGGCAAAAACAAAGGATGAGAGAAAAGAGCCCATAAATTGAGACTTAAGAGACATATCCACCATATACTATAGATCTTGTTGGGATTAGATCATGTCTGGATTCTGATTTATTAAAACAACTGTAAAAATAAATTATGAGATAATAACGGTCATCTGAACACTTATAACTAGACATCTGATATTAATAAATTGCTAATTTTTTAATGAATTGTCAATTTTTTTAAAAGATTTTATTTATTTGATAGAGACACAGCGAGAGAGGGGACACAAGCAGGGGGAGTGGGAGAGGGAGAACCAGGCTTCCAGCAGAGCAGGGAGCCGGATATGGGGCTCCATCCCAGGGCCCTGGGATCATAACCTGAGCCGAAGGCAGACGCTTAACGCTTAACGACTGAGCCACCCAGGAGCCCTTGATTTGCTAATTGTTAAAGATGAGAATGGCATTGAGTCATGGTTAAAAAAAGGGGGTGCATTCTTATTTTTCAGAGACTCATCCTGAAGTATGATTATTTCTTTTGAAAGAAATTGTAGTTGGTACCTGTGTTAAAATAATCCAATAGCAGGACACATAAAAGCATAAGAAAGTTAAAAGCAAGAGGAAATGGAATAGGTTACATGTTGATAAATATTAAATCTGGGTGACGGAAGGGACATAAGGTTGATTAAACTCTCTACTTTTACTTAGATTTAAAATTTTCCATAATAAAAAATTTTAAAAAGGTCTATTGGTAACCAAGCTAACAGTATATTTATAGTGGTTGTTAAAGATTAATTCAAAATTGAATATAGGACATAATCAAGATAAATTTTCATGAGATGGAACGGAGAAAAGAAACAATTAATTAGCAATTTATTACCAAGAAATCAGAATCCTGACATCTGTATAAATTGTTAAGCTAATGAGAGTTATGATGAAAAACCCTCGACTCCACCACATTCCATTGTATATAATCCATTACTTTAAAAAAATTTTCAGCAAAATGGAATATTTATCTGCATTTTTAAGGTGAAAAGTAAAGCGGTAGGAAAGCAAAAGTCATCACCGTGCACTGGTTAAGTAATGTTGTCTTTTGAGAGGAGAAAAGGTGATAAAAGACTAAGATATACATGTTTTCATTCTATAGAAAAATGTGATTAATGGAAGCATTTTCTTTACCAAGAGTTACTTTACAAGCATATGCTATGATACATTATACAGAAATAGGAACAAATCAATGTCCGGTATGGCCTAAAACATTTCCTGAACAAATATTTACTTTGGTAATACAAAGACATTTACCTTTAGAGTTATATGACTTCCCTCTATGTCTAAGGGGAAAATGATTGTAACAGCCTTGGTAAAAAATATTACTGAAATTAAATTTTCTTTTTTTTAAAAAAATATTTTACTTATTTATTATTTATTTGACAGAGAGAGAGAGATCACAAGTAGGCAGAGAGGCAGACAGAGGTGGGGGGGGGGGAAGCAGGCTCCCCACTGCGCAAAGGGCCTGATTTGGAGCTTGATCCCAGGACCCCGAGATCATGACATAAGCCAAAGGCAGAGGCTTTAACCCACTGAGCCACCCAGGCGCCCCTGAAATTAAATTTTCTAACAGACAGGGAAGTACACGTAAAATAAAACAGCGTAAGAACAAAGGAAACTATACTGAGATACTAGGAAAAAAAATCGTGGTGTAATGGAAAAACAACAACAACAAAAAGCCTTGCATGAGAGGTGCTTCTAGGCTCTGCTGTTACTCTGGGAAAAAACCCGGGCCCTCAGTTTTCTATCTACAGAAGGAGTCAAACTAGCTTATCTCTTTCTAATCCCACTTCCTGAGCCTACAGCATCTTTCTTAGTAAAGAATCTTGGACTTTCAGCAGAATACATGTTTGGAACAAAGACGACATTTGCAACCAGGCAGGACCAAAATGATAAAGGTTTAGCCACTGAAATATAAGTCAAAGTGCTCTATGTCTGTCCAGATAAGTCTCCTTAGAAGACATTATATACACTTTTTACCTGTTTTTTTTTCTCCATTCTGGATAATCTACTGCTAGGGATGGCTGGAACTCTAACAGCCATCCTGGAAATAGTTTTGTCTTATTTAAGAAATCATTATTTGGAGATTTTTCTGTAATTTCAAAAAAACCTTAATCTTAGATGGTGCAAAACCACATACTTGGGGCGCCTGAGTGGCTTAGTCTTAAGCGTCTGCCTTCGGCTCAGGTCATGATCCCAGCGTTCTGGGATCAAGCCCTGCATCAGGCTCCCTGCTCAGTAGGAAGCTTGATTCTCTCTCTCCCACACCCCTGCTTGTATTCCTCTCATCCTTTCTCTCTCTCTCTCTGTAAAACAAATAAATAAAATCTATAAAAACCAAACCAAACCAAACCCCACATGCTTACACTATATGAACTTGAGATTTATTTGTTACTCAACAATAAATAGCAATGAAAATGCTAGAAGGAAAAAGAACCCTAGAACAAAAGATCACATATGGTATTCCTACCATTTTTCTACCAACTTCAAATAACAAGAGAAAAGAGGAGTTTAATGATTTCTCCCCTCTACTAGGGGTAGTTAGTATGTTTAGTGTAGATAGATTAATTCCATATATTCAATATTCCCTCGTTCTTCATTCAGCAAAGATATTAAGCACACTATGTCCCATGTACTAAGGTGCCTGAATAAGACAAAAAAGATCCATACTTCAACAAAGTTTACATTCTCATGGAAAGTAAAAAGCAGTGGACATTTAATGGTGGAAAAATATACAAAGAGCTTAGCTATTTTTCCACTGATGACACATTCTCACCAGCAAAAATATAAACCAACTATAACCGAGTTCTTCCTTTTTTTTTTTTTAAAGATTTATTTATTTGAGAGAGAGAGAGAGAGAATGCACGCACACAGAGGGAGAGAGAAAAGCAGACTTCCCACTAAACAGAAAGCAGGTCTTGATTGCAGGACCTCAGCCAAAGGCAGATGCCTAACTGAATGAGATGCCTAACTGAATGAGATGCCTAACTGAATGAGCCCAAGTTCTTCCTTTAAATGATGAAGTCTCCAAACAAGAAGCAGAACTATTTAACATATTTTGCAACTAGATCAACCGTTTCTATAAACCTTTATTTGTGAAGAGAGAGCATGCTTTATCCATCTTTTAATTCTAAAATGGAAAAAAATGACATTTCATGTTCACAACATCTTGAAATTTAATTTTTATGGAATAAAAATGAACACAGAAATGACTACGATAAAATAAATTTTGGTGAGGCATTTTTTTCAAGGAACTTAAAATCTAATTGAAACTTCAGGAACAGATACAATCCAGTCATATAAAGAAACTGTTGATCAGCCATTAAAAGGGACTAAAAACTGTAATATGTAAAAAAGCCATATAAATCCAAATTATGAAAAGGCCCAGGAATTTTTAAATATGCCAAGGCTTCAACAGCTATGTATGGGACTCCCAATCCTCTGATAAAAATTAATATTACTGAATAAGTGGTTGTGGATATGGAGGTTAACATAATGATGAATACCTACTAAATGATTTAGTTGTAACAGACACTAGTTCAGAGCTAGCTTTCAAATAAAATAACACAATCAGAGAGAGTAAACTGGAGGAAAAGAGATCCTAAGATAAGGAGAACAAGCCACCAAACAGAAGAAGAAAAAGTCACACACCACTGATGTTTTCCTTATGTACATGCATGCTGACAAATGGCTTGGACAACAATGATTTTATAGTACAGTTGACCCTTGCACAACACAGGCTTGAACTGCTTGAGTCCACTTATACGCAGATATTTTTCAATACACTATAGTACCATAAATGTATTTTCTCTTCCTTATGATTTTCTTACTAACATTTCTTCAGCTTACTTTATTGTAAGAATACAGTGCATAATACATATAACATACAAAATACATGTTAATCAACTGTTTATGTTATCGATAAGGCTTATGGCCGATAGTAGGCTATCTGAAGTTAAGTTTTGGGGGGGAGTCAAAAGTTATATATAGATTTTCAAATGCACAAGGTTCATGCTCCTAATCCCCATGTTGTTCAAAGGTCAACTGTAATTTCCTCAACAGATCTCTATAGATCAAAAAATTTACTTTACACCTAACTTTTCGTGAAAGAAGTAGGTTAGGCACTTCAAATATAATTCCCTTGATCAAGACAATTCATAGTAATTTATGCAATGGAAGGCCATCATGAAAGACAGCGTACTATAATATAAAGTAACTGTAGCTAAAGCGTACATACGCAAACAAGTTATAGTCTTGATACAGTCAGTACCTATGTCACAATATGGCGTAATTTAAGAAGAGCAAAATACATTACAAATACTGTATATTTATAATAAAGCATGATTATTACAATACAACATAGTGCTTTTAATATACACAATACATTGAAGGATAGTCCTATTATGGGATATGTATATCTGCTTCCCAGGGGGTTCAAAATGGTTATTACATATACTAAGATTTTATTATGTTTCAATATGCCTTTTAAAGAGGTGACTATATCAATAATCTTCATAATGTACTATTTTTTATAAAGTTGAGTTGACATCTGAACTGAAAAGAAGTCCACTTTTTCACATAAAAATGTAAATGTCACAAAAAATGGTGATCTTATTTAATGTCATTGTTCAATCTCAATAGAGATTAAGATCAAGGAGAGCAAGTCTCTTTGAAAATGGACTACAAAGGAAAGAGACCAACTCTAATTAATAGAAAATAAAGTATAAATGGCATAGGTTCTTAAGCTGGGGTTCAGGATGTATTTCAAGGAACACAGTATCACCCCAAAGTTTTATATAAAATTTTAAGTGTTGGTTTTTATCAGTTTCTCAAATGAGTGTGAGATTTAAAGAGCATTCAGCACACTTACAAGTGTAATGATCTTACTGTTGGCTGAAGAATTTTACAAGCCCCTACCTTATTCAACAGCAAATACCCAGTAATAGTGCTTCATTTCCAGAGTCCCTGAATTTAACTCTTCCCAAAGTTGTTTCAAAAACAAACAAGCAAGCCCAAAGATGGCACACAGAAACCCATCAACTCAAGAAATGTAAGTTTGCAGAAAATTAAATGGGATTTTCTACTGTAGTCAAAATCAGAGGAAAATCAGGAGACGCAACATAAAATTAAAGAGAAGAGAATGACACATATTTGTCCAATTATCCCCTTTATAAAGCTCTTTTCCATTCCAAGACCTAATAAATTAAGTTGAACATCTCAGATATTCCCTCTCGGAATCTTAAGGCTGAAAACCAAATGCCACTCCCCCACAAGAGAAACAAGGAACACTCCCACCCCAAAGAGGCAGGAAACAGGTTTCTTCCAATTCCAAGAAAGTGAGCAAAACTAAGGTTTGTAGTCAAGGATGACGACTATCAGCCAAAATGAAGGAGACTTGTCACTCTTGTTTGACGGGAGGGGTAGGAGGGCGGGACCCAAATCTTAATGCTGCTGCACGCGATGGGCCCCGGATCTTCAACGTAGCCTTGCCAGATTGGTGTGGAATTCAGAAAGCAACTCAGCAGCAGAGCTGAATGGCAAGGCAAGACCTGAACCTCCTGGTGCGGAGCTACGTGGCACTAAGCAAACAGTGCTTCGTCTCCCCCACCCCCTGCTTCCGCCCTGCTTTTCCCTTTTGGTTACCAGTTGCTCCAGATGCCGTAGAGTAGTTCAACAAAAGCGAAAGAGAGGTTCAGGCACAGGAAGAAAAACAGGTTCCGGGACGTCTTGTCCGACAGGATAGACCTAGGAGTGATAAAAGTGGAGAAGAGGCGGGAGTCAAAGGGGTGCCAGGACCCGGAGGTTGGGTCCTCCCTTTCAAGACCCTCCCAGTCCAAACGCTCCTTTCCTCACAGCGAAGGAAGGTGTCCCTGACGCTCCCTCCCTGGACCTCGGGCCATCCTTAGGTCTGGGCCTTCTCCCCTTCGGCTGGATACCCCTTTCCCGCAAAAATAGCACCCCGCACCTAAACCAGCCCGAAATCTTGCCGAACAGATTGAACTTGGGTGGTTTGTATTCATCGTCCTTGATGGACAGGGGCAACATCTTCTCTGCCCGGCGAAAGGCCGGGTCTACTCCCCTCTAGAAGTGGCTCCGTGGGTGATGGTAGTGACAGTAGTGACGCCTCGGACGGGATTCCCCAGCGTTTGTCCCGGGCCGCGCGCCGCTTCGAGACACAGACAGACACAGACTCACACCCGGGAACTCGCCGACTTCCGGCCCGGGCCGCGCAACGCGTCCTGGGACGCGAGAGGGGGGGGAGGCGGGGCTGGGGGCGGGGCCTGCGCGGCGTGGGCGGGGCTTACGGCGGGGGCGAGGTGGGAGCTGCCGGGAGGCGGTAGGGGGCCAAAAGGTGGCAACTGCTGTGCGGTTAATGAGCCGGCTTGGGATGTAAGGACGAAGGAAATCCTAAGGTGGCGGCCCAAGGACTGGGATGGCTGGGAAGTTGAAGGCCTGCTCTCGCCCACCCCGACCGCCTACCACTGATATTCCCGGATGCGCTGGCGTCCAGCGCCTGCCCTTTCGCGATTTCCCAATATTTGCATTAAATCCCGGTGTCTTAGATGGCAATGCTTTAGAACCCAGGCGGCAACGTGTTCTGCAGCCACTAGTCTGCAGGAAGCGCAAGTGATGGTTTTGCTCGGTGAACTCGGTGGGCACCCAAATCCTGGTAATCCGGTCCCGTAAAACAGAGCCTGGCCTTCCGTACGGCCAAGTGTGAGGCAATCAGTACATGTCTTTCCAAAGAATGTTACACGAATAAAGAAGTTCCTTTAAAGAACCCCCTAAGAGAGACCGTATTGGAATTGAGGTTGGGTAAGGCATTGCTTCCTGGACAATATCAATCCGCGAAACCCTCAAAACTCTCGAGTTCGTGCAGGTTCCCTTCACTTCCAGGTCATCCCGGGGGCCGCAGCCGCGGCTGTAATTCTTATCAGACCCTCCCTGCGCGTTAGAGGGAGGTGCTGGAGGAGCTGACCCGTCGGTGGGGCGCGAGGATGCGCGGGGCGCAGAGAGGCGAACTCTTGGACTTGTTCTGGGCACCCACAGTCGTTGGATCGTTCCTGCGGGCGCCCTTCCGGAAAATTGTTGGGATTAGGTCAGGTGACCCATCACGTGAATGATTAAAAGTTGTTACCTTGGGGAAGAAATGGGGGGGAAAGGAGGGCTGGCTTTTTTGGAAGTGGGCTGGAAACTACAAAACCGAGCTTCTTGGGAACTGCCTTTTAGTCTAACAGGAAGTGGAGCGTCACCGGGAGGGAGGGGCGGCCACCCAGGGACTGTCCCCTGCTTCAGGCACTCACTTTGCGGGCGGTGTGTTTTCCAGGTTATCCTTCAGCGAATGAGGCAGGGTGGATGCACGCTGCTGGGTTTAGAAAAAAACAACCACCAAAAAAAAAAAAAAAAACAAAACCACAAAAAAAATGAGCAAGCGAGACGCCCCTTCCGTTCTATGAGAGCCAGGCTGCAAGCAAATAAATCGTCTGGCCCCACTGCAATCTTCTGCACTCGAGGTAAGGAAATAGCGAATGCTCTCGTGTTAAAAATTTTTTTGCAGTGAGGATATTTACATGTTTTGCTCTCGTTCTTGGAACTTTGTGCGTGAGTGGGGTAGTGATTCGCTGTCTTTATTTTTGGAAAATTAATTTTTTTCAGTGTTCATGTTAATGAAAACTGCTGTGTAAAACAGCTAGATAACAGAAATTAAGTGCTATGAAGAGTATTTTTGCCTTTCTCGGCCTATGTTTCATTATTTTAACTTAAACACAGAAGTATTTTCAGTTAGTAGAATTTACTTATATTTTTTAGGAAGCTTTTATATGAGCCATAGACTTTGAATTTTACTCTGCTGCACTGTTGGGGAAATATTAAGTGGGTGCAAACTAGGTTAAAGATAAATATTTCCACGATAATTGGGTTTTTCTCCAAAATGTCTTTATTTCAATATGATGTAACTGGGGAAGGGTGGGAGATAAATAGAAAAAAACAAATTTCAGTAACTGATTTCCACTATTCTCTTAATTCATGAAGGTCAGCTGCAGTTTGAGCCTGTATTTTTGCATTCTACCTTTGAAAATGTATTCTGCATTTTATTCTATATTTCTATGAATAAGAAATTGGTCAGCTGGTTTATGGAGAAATCTGCATTACCCCATTACTCCTTTCGAATACTTTTGAAATAAGTTGGAGAAACTGAAGTTTGATTCCATCTATATTGGTTTCCTGGGACTCCCAAATTGCCCTACTCCCCACCCTCAAAGATATCGATATTACTGTGAGGGCCTTCTTTCAGAAAGTGGCAATGACACTTGACATCTTTCGGTCTTAGACGACATAATCACAAACTTCAATACTGAAGGCATTTTATTGGAAATAGAAACTGGACACTAGTTAAATGAGGAGAAGTTCTACGAGTGGAAAATGTTTGCATCTCACTTCTTTTGTCATTCTGAAACATTTCTTCCATATATGTTGCCCAATATATATTGTCATATCAAAGTTAAAGTTAGTTTCTTTCATTCAGCGGTCATTTAATGAGTGTCAACTATCTACTAGGCTCGGCTGGGTTTAGAGTGGGAGGAGGAAAATAATTATAAAGCAAGTTAAGTTCAAATTCTTTCCTTGGAAGAATTTTGTGGGAAGGGAAAGCTGATGTGAGGAGAGGGGGTGACAGGCAAATCAGTCTAGGATTTTAGAATTGTGTGATATTTAAGATGTGCACAAGGTAAGTCCTTGGTATATCAAAGGGAGACAACTGCCACTCAATGAGTCTTTTGATATATACCAAACCTTTTGTCCCAGCTATCCTGTTGCCCCTTCAAATAACTTGTTTCATGAAAGAACATTGTTTTGGAAAATCAGAAATAATTCTGCAGCTCAATTCAGGTGGTCATTACAGATGCAAGATTTTGAAAGATTCCAATCATAATTTTTAATTCTTGTCTTAAAAGATTAAAAGGGGTTTCTTAGGTTATAAAAATAGATACAGTAATAAACATTTTAAAGTTAATAAATGGATTTCTACCCTGAACTTTGAAATATTTGTTTAGATCATTTTCTACAATTAATTGCATTAGATTAACTAGGCAGACTAGACGATAGGAAAAAACCCAGCTTCTCAAACATGTGATCGAGGATTGTGAAAAATGAACGCAGAGTGAATGAAGGGGCAGACGCTTATCTCCAGTCAGGGTTCCAGCTCCTTTCAGGCAATAGTCAGTAAGGAATAGGAGGGATGCCATCTGTCATTCCTCTGTAATCAACCCTGGCATTTAGCTGCAGCCCTATTTTAGACCCCACGCTTTCTCAGATGCGTCAAATTGAATGCCCCGTGAACCTCAACAGAATGAAGAAGCTGTGATGGTGGATAAAGCTACAGCTTCTTAAAAATCTAGAAATCGAATAGAAGTGTAAATTGCTAATGCATTCCAAGGTTTTGCTCCATGGCACATATATATGGTATATTGGTTTCAAATGTATAAGCACATTAGACAGGCGGGATGATATGAGTTTATTCTGCTTCTGCATACTTCCCAAAGGTGAAAACAAAAACATAGCGAGGTTAGCTCTAGCCTCACAGGAAGACGTTATCTATCTCACTGCCTAACTGCAATTATTAGAACACAGAATAACTCATTTTAATTTCTAAAAATAATCTGAAGCCTATAGGCCATGGCATTTAAAGCATTTTTAAAAATTTCCTGATGATTGACAAAAACATCACAGAAAAATCTTTGATTTCCCCTAATAGCACCAAGAGATCCTGTTCCTATCAATTACAGAAGCCATAAAGAAAATTTTTAAAAAAGTTAAAACTTTACCGTAATGAGGTAAGTACCAGTATGGGTTTTTTTGTTTGTTTGCTTTTTAAAAATTGTGGTAAAATACACATAACATAATATTTGCTATCTTGACCATTTTTAAGTGTATAGTTTAGTGGTATTAAGAATATTTACATTGCTGAACAACCACTCTCCAGAACTTTTTCATTTTACAGAACTGAAATGTGACACTCCTCAACCAACGCCCCATTCCCCCGTTCCCCAGCCCCTGGCA
Source organism: Procyon lotor (assembly GCA_028646535.1). Taxonomy (NCBI): domain Eukaryota; kingdom Metazoa; phylum Chordata; class Mammalia; order Carnivora; family Procyonidae; genus Procyon; species Procyon lotor. Next base: position 74,212,110 of record CM053606.1, on the reverse strand, counting down.
ACCACCATTCTACTTTTTGTCTCTGTGAATCTCTAGATGCCTCATATAAGTATTTGTCTTTTTGTGACTGATTTATTTCACTTAGCATAATAGCCTCAAGGTTCATCCCATGGTATAGCATGTGATAGAATTTCTTTCCTTTTAAAGGTTAAAGACTATTTCATTGTATGTATATACCACATTTTGTTTGGCCATTCTTCTGTTAATGGACATTGGATTGCTTCTGTCTTTTGGCTCTTGTGAACAATACTGCTATGCACATGAGTGTACTACCAATATTTTTCTCTAAGAAAAATTATTTCCTCTAGAGGTACTCTTGTTTCCTTGGAAAACTTAAGCCAGGGTCTGTTAGAAAATACTGTAAGGCTTCCTTTAGTCTTACCCATCAAAATAGTTCAGCTTACGGAATAAAGCCAATACCCATAAAGTTGAAATATTCTTGTAGACTAGAACAAAGCTGAAGATAAGAGACTACACAAAACCCTGAAAATACAAAGTGGCAAAAATGTGGAGCTTGGTGTGACCAACCGCTCTTTCTGTGGCTAGGGAAAATCATTTCATGGTCTCAATCTCCGCCATCCTGTCTCTAAAATGGGGTAGATATATTTTAATTTGAAACCTTACTTATTTGAGATACTGTATAACACACAGGTGGCAGAGGTCTGACAGTTTCCATTACTATTGCTGAGCTCTGTGAGGGCAGGAACTGGGTGCTCTTTGCATTACCATCCCTAGTGCCTGACAGTGCTGGGCACAGGGTAAGTACCTGTAAATACCTGTTGACTAATGGATATTTTCCATGGGGTTTTGACCCTCCTCTGATAAAGTTAGAAAGCTTTCGTGAACCAGGATTGCTTTGATGTTAGGTTTGATATCTGAAACTATTTATAAATTATAATTCATATGTATGAAATCTGTTTCTCTTAGCGATTTTGGATTATTGCCGAACACCACTGTTTTCTAAAAGAGAAGTTTCCATAGAATATTCCAGAGATCCGTTACCTAACAATCTTGCCTTCTCTCTGTTTTCCCCTGACTGAAACAGAAGTTCAAATGAAAAGCCCTATTATGCTAGAATGGTAAAAGTAATATATTTGCAGATGTACTTGGTTTCTTTTGACCCATTTCTGGAACTAATTTTGCATGGCACTGTACTGAGCTAAAAATGCTTTTCTATTTCTAGGCTTTCTTCTAAGGATGCATTGACTCCTTGGATTCTTACAAGTCCTGGATATTCCTCTTAGAAATAAGGCCATTCCTACTCCTGCCCTAAAACATATCCTTGGAATTGGTCATCTCCAAACCTCATCATCATCATCATCATCATTTTCATTGTAGCTACACTTAATTGGCAATTCCAGGAGAAAGATGCAAGGCTAAGGCGAACTTTCATCTTGCATAGTTTTACGTAGCATAACCTGGGTGCCTTGAAGGTAGAGAGGACTTTGCCGTCTCTCTCAGTAACAAATGGCTGGATTAAAGGAGGAGGTACTTTAAAAAAACGTTCCATATACTACTTAGATGTTATTTCCTCTTAGATCAGTGATAATGAAGCAAATCCAGGTAATTGATAGTAGTTGTCTGAGGAAGCATAGAAAAGGAATCTGATGCTTTTTACAGGCTTAGGCTTAGGGGAAAAAATGGCAGGACTGTTGGGCAGCTTTTGCTATGAGTGAAGGGGTGGGAATGGGGAGGGAAGTGGAAACACAGGTACGCACTGTCTGTTATCCCCGCTTTAAATGCTGCCCTTGATGTTCATTCAGAACTGATTTACCTATGAAGGCATGGCTCACTCTGCCTGGCTGCCAACAGGAGAACGTGATCTTTCATGTGTCCAGTACAGAAATTTCTTCCCTTACAGCCAGCAGTGAGAAATGACCTGTCACAGCATCTATCTATTCAAATGCGATATTGCAGTGAATGTAGCTATTTATCATTTATCAATCTGCTTTAGCAATACTGTTGCAGGACTACAATTTCAAAATGCAGCAAGGGCTAGAACTAAGCCTTCTAAAGGACAGGCTTTAAATTGGCTATCAGTGATCTTATATATGTAGCCAGTTATACTGTGACCAAAAAAGACTGATCATATTCATATGATCATAATATGATCATAATAGCCAGTCCACGACTCAGTTGGTCCAGACTGTGGTCATCTAAATGATCCGTTCCGAACACTATACATCGATCCTAAGTATAGCAGGATCACAAGATGAGTCCCACACTATGGACACTTTTATTATTTACTATTACTGTAAGTCTACCCCTACTTTTGTTTTTCCTATTCCTAAATAATTTCCCGTTCCTAAATATGAATAATAATATTTACTGGTAACACAAAATAATTTAACTTATTTTGATGTGTTTAGACCTGTGAAGAAAGTGATGGGAGTTAGAAAGAGCCTTGTAAGAACAGATGGGTTCCTCAGGAGGAAGAGTGAGGGAAAATCATTTAGGAAGCAGAAGATAGCATTTGGTAAAGGATGAGAAAAGTGGTATGGCACTTCTAAAATAACAGTGAAAAGAATGAGTTTCTTGAATATGTGGAAAATACTAAAGGCAAAACTTCGCAGAATGCTGGATAGCACTGGACAAGACTTGTAAAGAAAAGTGACCTTTCATGTGCTATTTCTGGCATTCTGTGTTTTTCTAGGAAGTCAATTCTTACCGTATGCAGTTTGAAATTTTAATGGAAGAGGCTTACTAGGGGCAATAGTGAATCACACTTGACAGCAGTGTTCTCAGTTTTCTTTTTCTGTCAATTTTCTTGAAGTCTAAGGAGTTTTTTTGGTCAGTTTCTGGACCCAATCTAAAATTTCATATCTCAGCTAGGTAAGGTTTTATTTTCTATTGGTTTAAATCCTGTATGCTGCCTGCCAGATTAAGTCATCTAGCTTCTAATTTTTGTTAGCTCCTTGAAGTTTGGGGAAATTCACAAGGACGATATTATCTAAGAAGTGGTGATTTCTCCCCAAGGCAAATCAGCTCATTCTCCAAGAGCTTCCACAGAAACAAGGATGTGCAGGGGCTCCTGGGTGGCTCAGTCGTTAAGCATCTGCCTTCGGCTCAGGTCATGATCCCAGAGTCCTGGGATCGAGCCCCGCATCGGGCTCCCTGCTCCCCAGGAAGCCTGCTTCTCCCACTACCATTCCCTCTGCTTGTGTTCCCTCTCTCGCTGTGTTTCTCGCTGTCAAATAAAAATAAAATCTTAAAAAAAAAAAAAAAGAAACAAGGATGTGCAAAGGTATTTTAATGCAGAATATCTTTGAAAAGGTGCAAAAAAAGAAAAAAGAGAGAGAGAGAGACAGTTCTGGGATGTTTTTATTTATCAAGTAGCTTGGCCACAGAAGTGAAAGTAGAAATGTGGCTTGTGCTTGAGACCACATTTCTGACTGGGTGTGCTAGTCACCAAATGGGGGATAACTGAGCTCTTTTATATAGGGATTGGTTTCTTGGGTACAGTCTAGTCTTTTTTGGGGGGGGTATAGTCTAGTCTTTTTTTTTTTTTTAAGATTTTATTTATTTGACAGAAACACAGTGAGAGACGGAACACAAGCAGAGGGAATGGTAGCGGGAGAAGCAGGCTTCCCGCCGAGCAGGGAGCCCGATGTGGGGCTCGATCCCAGGACCCTGGGATCACGACCTGAGCCGAAGGCAGACGCTTAACAACTGAGCCACCCAGGCACCCCTATAGTCTAGTCTTAACTGGGCCTTCGTTCACATTTAAGTTTGTTCCGTTAGTCTCAAGCAGCATTTCTTACCCTTCGTGGAGTTGAAGACCATTGAAACAGAATCCCTCACCCCATTTAACCACAAAGAGTTGGGAGCACTTGCTCAAAAAATGGGCTCAGCGCTGTCGTAGATGACAAAGACTAATGGAAACTGCCTTCCAGGTAACAGATTCAAGAAGGAGCATAGTCAGTGGTTGTAATACCTGGGAACAAAGCCTAGTGGCACCACGTCCTGACTTCCCAGGAGCACTGAGGATGGAGAGAGAGAGGAATGTTTGCAGGGGAGGGGATGTTTGAAAGAGACTTGGGAGGGGCCCGGGTATAGGGACCCTTGTCAGGTGGGGACAGGAAGGGGCTTTGTAGGTGGAGAAAACGGCACATACCAACGCATGGAGTCCTAGGCCAGCAACACTGGCTGTCAGTACCATTAAGAAGCAAGTCCTGGAATTTGGCACCGCGTGTCCCTTTGTGGCGAATTGAGCAGTGTGTGTCATCTGCATGCCATAAACCTGGTCAGAAACTGCTCATCAGTTGCGTAGCCGTCTCTTCCAACTCGTGCATGTTCATGGAAGGAAAGCCCAGGTTCTGAATTGGCCTCTGCGCTCCACTGCGGAAATGATTTTACGTATTGGCAGCCGAGGGCCCTTTTCTGAGCATCTCTATTCTATAATCATCAGTTTTTCGGCAAGTACATATTTTGCAGGATGAACCAGAGGAGAAAACAATCTGTACAATATGAGACAAATCTAGTAGTGAAATGGCAGAACAGTTATCGTTCCTGCACCATCTGTGGCATCAGAATGAAAATGACAGCTTCTCAATGTACAACGTCAGACTGCTCGCTGCCTTTCTACTTTATGAGTCAGAGGACATAAGTAATCTTTGTTCATACTATGCTCTGGCATATTTGTTTTCAGCTTCAGTCTGGATAATTGTTGCTTTTTCAGTCTGAAGGAACTAGCCCCGAGGAAAGGATTATTCATTCAACAGCATTCCTTCTAGGGAATTTGGATAGATGATGTAAGTAAATAACTGACTAGTGGGTCTTTGAAAATTCAAATTACCTAGTCCATTTAGAGACACCCATTAGAGAGTTTGCAACTGTTGCTTTATAAACTATGCATTATTTACTTCCTTACTCTTATACCCACATTTAAGGAAATTTTTTTAACATTTCAAATAATGCTCTTCCAAAAGCTATTCAACTATCAGATGTTAAAAAATTTCTGACATAGTGACCCCACAGTTCCACTCCTAAGTGTATACAAGAGAAATGAAAACATATGGTCACATAAAAACTTGTCCATGAATGTTCATAGCAGCATTCCTCATAATAGCAAAATGTGGAAACCACCCAAATGTCCAGCAACTGATAGATAAACAAAATGTATGTGGGAATGGAATGTTGCATGGCAATAAAAAAAAAATGAGCGAGGTACTGATATATGCATATGATGACATGGATGAACCTGAGGACATTCTGCTAAGTGAAAAAGCCGGTCATAACAACCACATGTTGTATGATTCCATTTATATGCAATGTCCAGAATAGGCAAATCTACGGAGACAGAAAGTAGACTAGTGATTGCCTGGGGCGGGTCGAGGTTGGGGGAAATGAGAATGGGGCGGGGTGCGGGGGAGTGACTGGTAATGGGTCTGGGGTTTCTTTTTGGGATGTAGAAAATGTGTTAAAATTAGAGTGTGGTGCTGGCTACATAATCCTGTGAATACAGTGAAAGCCACTGAAGTGTTTAATTGACCTTCAAACCACGTGGATGTGAATTGCGCATGTCCACTTATGTGCAGATATTTTTCAATAAATACAGTACCATGCTGTAAGTGGATTTTTCTTTTCTTTATGACTTTCTTAATAACATTGCCTTTTCTCTCACTTACTTTATTGTAAGAATGCAGTATCTAATAATTATAACATACAAACTATGTGTTAATCCATTGTTCATGTTATGCTAAGGCTTCTGGTCAACCGTAGGCTACTAGTAGTTAAGTCTTGGGGGAGTTAAAAGTTACACATGGGATTTGACTGTGCAGGGTGGAATGGTTGGTGTCCCTAATACCTGTGTTATTCAAGAGTCAACTGTACTTTAAGTGGGTGAAATTTAGGGTATATGAAATCTTAATAAAGTTGTAAAAAATACCCAGCATACCAAGCATAAATATTTATATTATTATACAGATAGTGACAGGCTTGTGTGGTGATACTTTGATACCTCCTTGCAGAATTTACCATAACACAGTGGAAAGAGTCGTGGATGATGCCAAGGAGATCTGGATTCTTTTTTTTTTTTTTAAGATTTTATTTATTTGACAGAGAGAGAGAGAGAGATCACAAGTAGGCAGAGAGGCAGGCAGAGAGAAAGGGGAAAGCAGGTTCCCTGTTGAACAGAGAGCCCGATGTGGGGCTCGATCCCAGATCCCTAAGATCATGACCTGAGCTGAAGGCAGAGGCTTTAATTTAACCCACTGAGCCACCCAGGCGCCCTGGAGATCTGGATTCTTGCGCTGGCTCTGTTGCTAGTGTGCTGCGTGCATGAGCCTAGGCAAGTTCCTCATGCCGGGACCTTGAGTTTTTTATGAAATAAGGAAGTAACCTAGAGTTCTGAGCTGTCTTTCTGTTTATGCATTTATACAGTAAAGCATATAAATATTGGGGCGGGTTTGGAACCATGGCTTTATCCCTTACTGTTTGAGTATAACCAGGGTGGTGGGGTGTTCAGAGGCCACATGGCTAGCAGCCCTCGCCCAATCATGCTCAGGTATGTCATGTTAGGTGAAGTAGATGTAGAGCAGGCTTTTCAACCCCAGCATTATTGGCATGTTAAGCTGGATAATTCTTCCCTTTGGCGGGTGTCTTGTCCATTGCAGGATTTTAGCAGCAACTCTGACGTCTTCCCACTCGATAGCATCTCTTCCTTAGTCCTGACAATCAAAATCAGCTCCAATCTTTGCTACATGTCACCCAGAGAATAGAGTCATCCCCCCACTAAAACCCCTGGTGTAGAAGATGCTAGAATAACAATATGAAAATAACTAAACAGATAAGCTCTCTACCTATGAAGAACGAATAACGTATGTGTGAAATATATCATTTGGGGGTCTTTGATTTTTCAGATAATCAGGAGAAGAGGAAGGAAGACCTTTTGTTTTGTTTTGCTGACTTTTACCGTGTTTATGAAAGTCACATTTAATCTGTGGTATCATGGATTGGAGAAAGGCAGAGAAGGATTAGTCTAAGAGCTGTCAGATCCTTTTTAGAATGAGACAGAGTGTCAGTAAATATATACAGACATTAAAAAGAAGTAAGAAGGATGCCTGGGTGGCTCAGATGGTTAAGCGTCTGCCTTTGGCTCAGGTCATGATCCCAGGGTCCTGGGATCGAGTCCCACATTGGGCTTCCTGCTCAGTGGGGAGCCTGCTTCTCCCTCTGCCTTTGTCTCTCAGGAAAAAATAAAATCTTAAAAAAATAAGAAAAAAAAGTCTAAGAAGAAGATGTAGAAATTGAGGGCAAGAGAACTGGGAGGTGCCTCCATTTACTTCTTGGTTCTTTTCATGTAAGATGTAGACTATCCTAAATATGTTCTTCCTCGTATGTCCTGCTCAAAGCTCAAAGCTGTGACTTAGATGGTAAGTTCTTTCTCTAGAGAAAGAATAGAAGAAAGCTAGAAACTGAAATCCAGACAGCCAGTGAAGTTATCATTATTCTCCAGACTGAGCTGAAACTGTTTCTAGAGGGCCTACAGTGGAGTTCCAAGCTTCATCTGTTCTCAAAGTATAGACTTGTCGCTTGCCCTGCAGTCTCTGAAGTTCTTGCTCTTCTTTCTTTTCTATACAGACTAAAAAATTTTACATGATTGTATTGAGTTGCATTATTTAATAAATATGTGAAATATTTACGCTGTGTTTCTAAAGATAAATTATTCACATCTAACACATTTTTGATACAAGCAAAATAGGGATTAGAAGTTATCTGAAAGAGAAAATTTCTATGATGGGCGTGGGGCTAAATCCTACTTAAAAGTATAGGTAAAAGTGAAATACTTGTGAGTGTCTTTGACAATGTATATTTATAGTAGGGTATATAATTATTACATAATTATCTATAAATACAATTACATAATTATATTTATAGTAGACTATAGTAATTAATTTCATTACTTTTTCTACACTAAAATTGCCAGATAGTTACCCATGTCTGCTTTAGAAACTCCTAAGTTTTGCAATATGCTAGTCCTACTCGGCTGTAGAGAATGAACACAAAGATCTTCATCAGGGTATATTTTAATGCAATTGTCAGATGATTCTTTGCTCTGAGTGTTTATAGCTAGCCATTTTATGCAGAACTGAAACTATGTTTTATGAGGCCTGCTTTTGATTCAATATATTAGAAGGATTTTTCAAGGCCTTTGAACCAAGATTATTAATTCATAATGGTTTTTCCTTGGTTGACTACATTAACAGTATGTGTTGTTTTAGTAAGAGGGTATATGCAATGAAACTATAGTATTCTACAGCGTTAAATTACTGTCCTTGAAAAATAATCATAGTAAGCTGAGGTTACTTCAAATATAATTCATTTTATTCATATCTTGAGTGAGGCCACGATAAAAGGAGAAATATAAAATTGCTTTTCTTAACAGAACTTGCCGCAGAGAAAGTCCAGGAGAGAATATTCTTTGAAAACTCTTGAAAAGGTTACTACAAGGTAACATTGCTTTCCAAATCTGGACTATTGAAAAGTGAGAGCTGCTGAATGACAATGACCATCCCCTTGATCTTGCAAATAAGCTCTTCTTTGCTTGCACAGGCCTCAATGCACTCTCCAATCATGGAGCCGATGCCCTGTAAGAATTCTCCATTCCCCATTCTCATACATTTGAAAGGGCGATGTTAAAGGCATGGGCTATACGGTCTCTCTCTGTCCTTGCTGAACTATATATGGAGAAACCGTTTCTACAATTGCAAAACACTCCTTACCACATGAAACAAGATCACGGGAGTGGGACTGTCACTTGAATTCCACCACTGCTAAATCCCCTCCATGAAAAACAGAGGGTTGACTGAGGGAAAAAAAAATTTTTTTTAAGATTTTACTTATTTATTTGACAGAGACAGAACACAAGCAGGGGGAGTGGGAGAGGGAGAAGCAGGCTTCCCGCTGAGCAGGGATCCTGATACAGGCCTTGATCCCAGAACCCTGGGTTCATGAACTGAGCCAAAGGCAGATGCTTAATGACTGAGCTGCCCAGCTGCCCCATCATTTGGAAATTAAAGTGAGATTTCATTGGGAATCTAATCTGTGAGATGGGAAGATTTAGACTATAGTCAGGATTGCCCGTGGAACTGTGGTCTGGCAGGAGCCTATGCATCCACACACTGCACTTTTCTAAGGAGATGGCGACAACCAAAACTAAATTGTGCAGGGGCAATGGTACACAGAACAGTGATGGTGGTTCGGTGCAGTTGGCATACCACTGCTGGGAGGGAGCAGTAAGAAGTCTCCTCCACATAAGGAAAAACATGGAGGACATTGGGAGAAGGAAAGGAAGGGTGAATTGGGGGAAATCGGAGGGGGAGATGAACCATGAGAGACTGTGGACTCTGAGAATCAAACTGAGGGTTTGGGGAGGGAGGGGTTGGGGGGTTGGGTGAGCCTGGTGGTGGGTATTGAGGAGGCATGTATTGCATGGAGCACTGGGTGTGGTGCGTGAACAATGAATCTTGGAACACTGAAAAAAAAGTCTCCAGCTTTATCACATTTGTCTATATCGTGGAATAAATAAGAGTATTCTTTTATTGTATAATCTAAGAAGAGAAAATTTTTTAAGATCTTTAAAATTTATTTATTTGAGAGAGAGCACAAGTTGGGGAAGAGGCAGAGGCAGAGGGAGAAGCAGGCTCCCCACTGAGCAGTCCCATTCCCAATGTGGGACTTGATCCCAGAACCCCAGGATCATGACCTGAGCTGGTTAAGCAACTGCCTTCGGCTCAGGTAATGATTTCTGGGTCCTGGGATTGAGCCCCGCATTGTACTCCCTACTCATCGGAGAGTCTGCTTCTCCCTCTGACCTTTTCCTCTCATGCTCTCTCTCTCTCTCAAATAAATAAATAAAATATTTTTTAAAAAAATTTTTTTAAAAAGTCATTTAAAAAAATCTCATTCTTTCTGCTTCTAAGATCTATTTTTTTCTGAAAGGTGTTTTCTGAATGTTCAGAAACTTATGGTTGATTTTTGTTTTCAGTCTTTGAATATTCTTTTTCCTCACTTCTGGCTTTTGTACTTGAACAGAGCAGTTGAATAGATCGAGGATATATATGCTAGGGCGTGTATGAAGGCTCAGCTGCCAAAAATACAAAATAAGGACTTACCCAGAAAGCTTATGGAGCTTGTGGAGGAGCAAGTAAAGTCTGGAATTCGAAGCAGAACTAGCATCATAACGATAATAATAACACCCAGCAACAATTGAAAGTCAACAGTGCTCCAGAAGAAGGCAGCAGGGGTGATAGTGAACTTACTGGAGGCTAGGAAATCAGAGCTTTGGGTCTTCGTAAAACTGCCTGCACAATTCCACCTTTTCCTACATACATGACTGAGAGGTCCGCTCAGCCAGGAACGTGGGGCCAGTGAATGTCCAGACCACATTCGTCGGGTGTTTGCTCACCTACTACTCTGTAAGCATCACAAGGGGATCCTTTCGGTGTAGTGAGAACAGGAGAGTACGTAGCTGCTAACAGGACCTTCTGAGCCTCCTGTACGGTGAGAGAGGGTGATTTGGAAGCTCCAGAGCCCGCCCTCCGTTCAACTTGAATTTAAATCCGGCAGTACAGTCCTTAGCCCATAATGAGAAACAGCCTGGCTCTCGCAGCAGATTTCCTAGGGTATAGATTCCTTATCCATTACTTAGTGGCTTCATAATCTTGAGAAAGATATTTAACCTAAGTATCCAAATTATAGTAAAAGATAAACTAGATCCTGTCCCTGCCCTGATCAAAACCTTCTAATGGCTTCCAATCTCAATTAGAATAAACTCTATGCTCCTTATTAGGCTGACAAGATCCCTGGTCATCTGGCCCTTGCTTATGTCACTCTGATGTATTCTTGTTGCCACTATGCTAACTTATCTTTGAGTTTACTTTTCGTCTGCCTCTCTCTACTATTTCCTCTAACAGCAGAGACTTTATCGTATTCGTTGCTGTAGCCACAGATCCTTGAACAGTGCCTGGTAGAGTAAGCACTCGTAACTACTTGTTTATTTTACTGAGTGAATAAGTACCTACCATGACATGCGAAGCACATGATACACGACCTGATAAGTAGTAAACCACTGTAATTGTTTGTTGCTGCTGCTGCTGCTATCATTATTATCTGTTTCTTTTATTAGGCTTCTGTGATTTCATTTGAAAAAAAGTTTGCTACCAAAAAGTACTTCTAAATTTTGCATACTGGAGTATAACTGACCTTTGGACAATGTGAGGCCAATGCCCCACACAGTCGAAAATCCACACACATATAGCTTTTGATTCCCCCAACACTTAACAATAGACTACTATTGACCAGAAGCCTTACCTATAACATAGTTGATTAACACTTATTTTGTATATGTATCATGTACCGTATTCTTACAATAAAGTAAGTCAGAAAAGTGGAAATGTCGTTAAGAAAATCATAAGAGAAAAAAAAGAAAAGAAAATCCTAAGAGAAAAACCCATTGATGGTCCTAGACTTGGTTTATTGAAAAAATCCACATATCAAGTGGGCCCATGCAGTTCAAACCTGTGCTGTTCAAAGTCCTGCTGTATACATGTATCAGAATATCAGGTTGTACACTCTATATATATACACAATTTTTATGTCACTGATATCTCAGCAAAGCTGTCTAAAGGATTAGTGCACTACTGAGAGAAAGGTAATCCCATTTGAAAAAATGGTCTCCGTTCCAAATTCTTCATATTAAAATGAAGGCAGATTTTAAAAACACACTGCTTAATTCTTCTGGCTTGTGTGTAGATGAGCTTCTGTCCACAACCACAAGGGCAAGCAGGCCCAGAAGGGGAGGTCTAGTCACTGCACTTTTCATTGTTACCTTAGGCCACATCGCCCTATCAAAGAGGCAGGGGGAACTGAATTTAAATCAGCTCAAATAAGATTTATCTCCATCCTCCTTGAAAAAGCAAAACCAAAAACGTAATGAGGACGCATGCTAATGCTGTACTTTATTACCGCTTCTATTCCAGGTGTTGCCACATCTGCAAACTTCCCGGAAGAGTGATGGGCATTCGCGTGCTTCGCTTCTCTTTGGTTGTCATCCTCGTGCTGCTGCTTGTAGCCGGGGCTTTGACCACTTTACTTCCAAATATCAAGGAAGACAAGATGCTCACCTTGCGTAGGGAAATAAAATCCCAGGGCAAGTCGGCCCTGGACTCCTTTACTCTAATAATGCAGACGTACAACAGAACAGATCTCTTACTGAGACTCTTGAATCACTATCAGGCTGTGCCATATCTGCATAAAGTGATTGTGGTATGGAACAATGTTGGGGAGAAGGGACCAGATGAGTTATGGAACTCTCTAGGGCCTCACCCTGTCCCTGTGATCTTCAAACTGCAGACAACAAACAGGATGAGAAATCGACTCCAGGTCTTTCCTGAACTGGAAACCAATGGTGAGTTGCTGCTGGGGTCCTAGCCGGCCTGGGCTGTACTCCCCAGTGCTGAGGGGTGGGTGTGTGGCCTCCTGGGCTTCTGCTTGTCCTGAGGATGTGGAGAAAGCAGGGAGAGGGAATCAAAAGAAAGCACTCTGGAAAACTTATGGGGCAGTTTTCAAGATGTCAAGCAGCAGTTTCGTGGGGAAGAAATCACATGTATCTTACAACGGTGACAAAGAGGTTAATGTGAATGAAGAGCCACTAGAATCACATATTACCATATCACAGAAAGTAGTAAAGCCATTCAGCTTATGCTTAATGTATTTTTTTTGCCACCTCCTTTTCTTTCCATTCAGAGAAGTTTCAAGAGCATTGTGATTTGCTTAAAAGACCCTCAGTTTTATTTATTTATAGGTTCATTCGTTTCTAGGATAATGGATGAGAGTTGCATGATAGTTTTCTCCTCAGGCAATTATAACTATCAATTATAATTCAAATAAGCACTTTTTCTACCAGACAAATCTCTCCAAGAATACATTTCTTGTTTACTAATTTTGTTCAGAAAATTATTCATTTGAATGATCTATCTAGGCACCATTGTTTATTACTAGTTTTGTTTTCATTTCCAAACTGTTGCATATAAATTTTTTTTTCCTTTCATTGCAGCGGTATTAATGGTAGATGATGACACGCTAATTAGCGCCCAAGACCTTGTCTTTGCTTTCTCAGTTTGGCAGGTAATGTTGCTTTGTCCTTTATGAATTCATCAGTATGAAGTTTTCTCTAGGGTTTAGTCGGGCAGCGTGGTGTAATGTGGGAGTAATCTCAAACAGAGTAGATAGTATTTATCTAAGAGACAGATACATTTGTTGCATGGTAATCAGCATGCCTCATGTTCATTTAAGCCAGCCTGCAAGTTATGGTATCTTTTATCTATATTTGATTTATATTTGATGTGATGGGGAGAAGAGCTAGAGCTACCTTCCAGAGAACAGTGAGAAATGATCTGGTAAGGCAAAGACTAGAATCTAGAGATATTTTTCTTCAAGGCCACAGATATGTGTCTCAAATGAGAAATGTATTTCTATATTAATATTATATATAACTTTCTTTCAAAGAAAGCATTTGTTACACCCACAAAATCTAATCCTAATGCCAGGACAACTTTTTAGGGATTAGTAATAGTAATAATTCCACAAGCATCATTGTGGTGGCGGTTTGTTTTATTTATCTATCTATCTATCTATCTATCTATCCATTCCCCTAAAGCCTTGCTGGAATAAACAGACATTGGGGTGCCTGGGTGGCTCAATGGGTTAAAGCCTCTGCCTTCAGCTCAGGTCATGATCTCAGGGTCCTGGGATCAAGCCCCACATTGGGCTCTCTGCTCAGCAGGGACCCTGCTTCCCCTCTCTCTCTGCCTACTTGTGATCTCGCTCTCTCTGTCAAATAAATAAATAAAATCTTAAAAAACAAAAACAAAAAACCCAAACAAACAAAAAACAGACATAAATTGTTCCCTGTTCTATAAACACAATTCTTTGCTATTGAATATGTGTTAATTAGTAGTAGCTGGCTTTTACAAGGTGCCGAAACCAGGACTGCACACCAGTATTCTGAAGCCATGTCAAATAATTAAACACTGTGCTACCCAATAAATTATCTAATTTGCGCTAGAGTAGCCCTCCTTAATTAGCTACGTGGGATATAAGAACATTAGATATTAACGGTAAGTGGTCACAGTACCCTGCAAATATCAACTCTCTCAAAACTTTAGTTTCTAACTTTATGCCAAGATCAACTAGTTTTTTCCCCTACAGCAGTTTTTCCAGCCCTGTAAATAAAGCTTCTTAGGCAAAAAAATTCTAATGTAATATTCCAGCTGTGAAATTTCTATTTCAGGTAAAAAAAATCAATTTACCTTAAATGTCAGGGTTGGGTGGGGGGGGGTGGAATAAGAGAACTGTGTTTAATTAGAGCAATCCAAGTAAACCATAATTAAAGATGGATAAATATGATTTTTAGTTTTTATAGAATAAACAAGAACAGTTTTAATCCATTGCCCAAGGTTACTTGACTCCTAAAGTTCAGTCCCATCAGTGCCCGACATAGTGTAATGATTTGGGGAATAGAGGCGGGCAAGGCTGGAATGGACATGTAGCGGGCCTTTGCGCTTACCCGTTACCGCTAATTAGTGCTATGACTTTTCCTCCTCTGGCTGTCTGTGGAACTTCATTCATCCTCCTAGAGGATGTCAATGGCACTTCCTCTCTGAAGCCCCTCAGGCTTTATCCTCAACTCCCTGCCCTTCCCCTTTGCCTCCCAGCAACACACCTGTCACCCGTCCTCAGTGCTTCCAAGAGGCTCACCCAACTGCACATACAACCATCTCTCAGTATGGGAATTCCTTATTCACAGGGCTGGATCATACTCTCCCCAGATGATCACTTTTTTGGAATAGAATTTAACCCAGCCTGATTTGTATGTGTGTGTGGATGTGGCCCTAGTTTAATGTCTGTTCAGTAAATGAGTGAAATGCAAATTACTTATGAGTTCGAGCTAAACCTTTTAACTCTATAAATTCTTACTTCTTTTCTGCGATTCACTGGTTTTCTCTTGTTTGCTGGTTTTTGTTTCAGTTTTAGTTACTCTCATCTTGATTTTATAGTTTTACTACTCTCCTTTCTTCAAAGAGTCTGACATCTCATTATATTTTTTTATTTGTGTCTTTAAAAAGGAAACAACCCAAGCTGAGAAGGGAGAAAAATATAACATTGTTTAAAATCAACAGTGACTTTAAAGAACATTGAAATCAACATGGAAAAACAGTAGAATCCTACCTGTGTAGATCCACAGTTTTATGTGCTCCTACAAGATTGAAACAGATTTTCAAAATAATTATGACTATATCTTCTTATCTCCCATAATAAACAGCATTCATATAGTCAGCTTCTTTTGAAGCAAACTTAGAAGAACCAGATCCTTTGGTGACTAGATTTTATTAACATCGGAGAACATTTGGATTCAGAGAACATTTGTAAGGTTAGCAATTTGGGTTGCAATGGAATTTTGACCTGCAAATGCATCAGGACAGATTTATGAAGTCACCCAGAGTTAGATGAAATTGAGATGTAGAAGCCAAGAATAAAATAAAGTTGATATATCAGTTGAATTCTCTCTGTAATAAATCATTGCCTTTCTCACCATGTCTGCTCTCAAGAAATGCCACCCTTAATTGTTCTTTTTCCATCTTTTCAGCAATTTCCTGATCAAATTGTAGGATTTGTTCCTAGAAAGCATGTCTCTACGTCATCAGGTGTCTACAGTTACGGAGGGTTTGAACTGCAAACACCAGGGTTTGGAAATGGCGACCAGTACTCTATGGTGCTGATTGGAGCCTCCTTCTTCAATAGCAAATACCTTGACCTGTTTCAGAGGCAGCCGGCTGCTGTCCATGCTTTGATAGATGAAATCCAGAACTGTGATGATATTGCCATGAATTTTATCATCGCCAAGAACACTGGGAAGACCTCAGGGGTATTTGTGAAACCTGTAAACATGGGCAATTTAGAAAAAGAATCCAATGGTGGCTATCCTGGAATGTGGCATCGAGCTGAGCACTTTCTGCAGAGGTCTTACTGTATCAATAAGCTTGTTAGTATCTACAATAGCATGCCCTTAAAATACTCCAACATCATGATTTCTCAGTTTGGTTTTCCCTATGCCAACCACAAAAGTAAGATGTGAAACTAAAACAAACAGAACAAACCTCAAAACTGCTTAGTATTTGAGTAGCTTCTCTTTGCTAGGATTGGTGTCTTGTTTCGTTTTTTGATTTGTTGTTTTTTTTAAGCAACATCATGAACTTTTATCCACTACAGAAGTCTCTGCAAAGAAAAAAAAATGTACTGTGCTTCTAGAACATAAAATTCCCAGGAACTTCTAAAACCAAGAAGCTGGTACTCTACATCTTTTCGCGAGGAATTTTCATCCCCGGATAGAACTCCTTGATCAGCAATTTTACTGTTTACATTCTGAGACTGTTCTCCAATTTCTTTGACTCCTGGCATTTGCCTTAAGGATCCATAGCAAGTTGTCTCGAGGATCAGGAACTCCGGAGAAGCATTTCTCTGCTTTTCCCCTAAAGGATGATTGTTTTCATTTGAAGCCTGAAATGCCTCAGTAGCAAAAGCCTGTGGCGTAGAGAAAAGCCATGTGAAGGGAGAATAGTTTCAATCCCTTATAAAAACAAGTGGAAAACATAACTCTCAGTGCTTTCATTGTGGTCTTTGCAACCAGCCCTTTGCAGCACTAACTCAGCCAGCATGGTTTTGATGCAACCATCAGGACTTGGATTTTCGTTGATAAGTCTGTTGTGAGTGGGAGAGTTCATTTTAGTAGCTGAAGGATGTCTAGCTGTTTGCTTGATATTTGTGAATATTTACCGCATGGATCACAAAAAAGTGCAGCCTGTGTTTCTTATGTGCAACTTCTATGCAGCAAGAAGCAAATGTGTTACTAGATTCGGGTAGTACATTTTGTCCTTGAATCTGACCTTGAGAGTGTACGTTAATTCTTATATTTTACATAAACTGTGTATTGTTTAAGAAGCTTATAATCTTCTGAAAGAATGGTTATTAGGAACTAGCAAAAGTTACAACCCATAGTATCAAAAGATCTTTATTGTTAGGGCATAGGTTATCTCATGGATACTAAAGAGTTACGTGTATCATACACAAAGGTAATCTCTTGTATTCAGAGCTGCTGCTGCTTTTTTTTTTCCCCAAAAGACTCAAGGCATTCATGATATTTTGATTACATACAGGAAAAAAACTGAATCATAACAGACAAATTTTATAGGGAGTCTGCATCAGTAAATTGCTAACTCGCTCACTCTGTTATGTGAATTAGTATCTGTGTTCCACATAGTTTCTGTTTGGTCCTTGTTCACACTAGTAGCAAGGAATACTTAATTAAGCCCCTGTCTCCCACCCTCCCTTCTTCCTCCCTCTCCCCCTCCCATAATGTCATTATATGCTCACATTTGCAAAGCTGTGAAAATATTATAATAATCACGGTTAATGTTCCAACAATGAGGTCTCTGTGCAGTTAGTTTAGTATATGTCGTTTCTTTATGTTGGCATGTGTATGTGTCTTAATGCAGTCAGATAAAGCCAGTAGAACCCAGAACCTCACTAAAAACCTATAATGTTCATTATCTGCTTTGGCCAACTTTGGTAGTGATTTTTTGCCTCTTGGAAATTCACCTGGGAGATAAATAAAATAAACTTCTATCATGTAGATGTTCTCTTAATTAAGGAGACTCACATTTTTGTGGTCTATATTTTTACAAATTTCTAAATATTCTAATGTATTGTACAGGGTAAAGCAGAGGCATCAGCTATATGCCCCAAGGGGAAATTCTCCAATGGGAAAATATTCCCAGATTTTATTTCCCATTCTGTAGTCTCAAACTTGTCTTAAGCATCAAGTAAGTTAATTGTATCGTGTTTTCAGACATTGTAGAGCAAATATGATCACAAAGTGAAGGTCAGTCTGTGATACAAAGACCTTTGTATTGTGGCTTTGATTCTACTAAAACTGTTTTTCTCTGCACACCTCTTACTCTTGCTCCAAGTGATCGTGAGAAGAGATAATGCTCAGATTTGAAACTGCACGAGGAAAGCAATGTAGCTTAGAGGCTAGGGGTGCCTGGGGAGTATCTGGACTCAAAGCCTTCCTAGGTCTCACATTTACTTAACTTCTTGGAGCACTGGTTTCCTTATCTGCAAAAATGAGAGTCCTATCTACATAGGGGTTGCTTTAAGAAGTAAAGGGGATAAATTATATCAATATAGCACAATGCCTTGCCCATTTTAATGGCCAATACATGAAAGCCTTTGGGGTGTGTTATTGCTAATAAGTGCAGTTAATTCTACAACTCACCACCTAGGTATTAGAAAGCCCCTAGGCCCACCAGGTGAGATATTCAAGAAATTATTCCTACATAACAATAGGCAGAGAACCACGGCAATTTTCAGGTCATTTTCTTTATTTCAAGAAATAAAGAAATGCCCCTCTTCTTATTCTTAAAACCCTACATATTCATTCTAGCAATTTTGGCTTATTCGGAACAGCATAAAGAAGAAATGAGAAGCACAACACCGCATTAACAATGACTAAGCACATCTGTGTCTATTCCTCCTGACTTTCCAAGGCATATGTTTCAACAGCATGATTTATTTGGTATTTCATTGGATTAGATAAACTCTTAATTTATATAATCAATCCTACTACCATTTTGGATTTCTTATTATTAGGACAACATTTGGGTAAGTGCCCTTCCTTGCCTTTGAGCACATCTATAATGATTCCTTTACAGTAAGGCCAAGAACTTCAATACCTGGACCTCTATCTAGTAGTATGTGTTTTTATTTTATTTTTTTTAAAGATTTTATTTATTTATTAGAGAGAGAGAAAGAGAGCACAAGCAGGCAGAGGCAGGCAGAGGCAGGGGGAGAAGCAGGCTCCCTTCCGAGCAAGGAGCCCGATGCGGGACTCGATCCCAGGACCCTGGGATCATGACCTGAGCCGAAGGCAGTCGCTTAACCAACTGAGCCACCCAGGCATCCCTGTGTTTTTAGAGTTTTTGATACATATTGCTATATGCCTCCTGAAGCATTCCTTAGTTGTACTATTAGTATTACATTTGAGGGCACCTGTTTCCCATCAGACTTCCCAACACTGTATATTTACAGTTTTGTTTCCTTTTTTCCATGTATAAAATTTGCAAAGGTGGCAGGATCTGGAAGGACTTGGCAATGTCCAGAACTCTGTTAAGAAAGCTGAAAAACAGGAAGCCCAACTGTCAAAAGATTCAAAGGCAGTATAAGCTTTAGGAAGCTTTTGAAGTGCTTCTAGAAACTCTTTGTTCCCAGGCTTGAAATATGGGCAATGAATTGCTGACCCTTTGCTTGTCCCAGCAATAAAAAAAATGGGGGGGGGGTGCCTGGTGGCTCAGTTGGTTAAGTGTCCAACTCTTGGTTTCCACTCAGGTCATGATCTCATGGGTCGTGGGACTGAGCCCCCTGTGGGGCTCCATGCTCGGTATCGAGCCTGCTTGGGATTCTTTATTCTCTCCCTCTGCCCTGCCCTCCCCCTCAATAAATAAATAAATCTCGAAAAAAATGCTCACATTCGTTCCTCTTGGAAAGACCCAAGACTTTGACCCAATGATGTGTGTGCCTGCTTCTGTATGTGCACTTACATGCCCTGTGGGATGCAGGGGAGAGCAGGAGGTAGGGGGTGTCGGGAGGAGGAGTTGGAGTGGAGGACCATGCTATGAAGGAAGAGGATTGGAGAGGTGCCAAATCTCACTGGCTGCTAGGGCTTCAGTGGTGAGATGTGATCATTCCTTACCCCATGCTAGGTCATAAACTAGTGTTTAGTGTCCTGCTAGGGATCTCCCAATTTTGCTCTCTCTCTCTCTCTCTCTCTCTCTCTCTCTACTCCCTCCTCACCTCCTTTTCTTCTTTCATGAAGGTTCTCTCAATATAAGACCCAAAAATAGACTTACTGTAGCTGAAATAAAAAGAACATTTGATATATTGGAAACATGCACTGAATCCTGGCTCCGCTTAATTTCCTTCTCTGGATTAGAATGGGGATGAAAATACCTACCTGAAAATTTCCCTGGTTGCTTTTCGTTTCAAAGGGCATAACGTGTAGAGAGAACTTTGTAGCATCAGGAAAGCACATGATTTTTTTCAAAGCCATTACATATAAAGAAAGAGCAGCTTGGCCAAGAGTTAAAGAAACTTGGTCGTGAGTTAGGAGCTGTGTCAAAATTATACCTTGGAGCATAAAAAGAAGCAAGAATGAATATGCAAGTACTAAAAACAATTTAAGGAACCCACTTTATTAACTCTGGCTCAGAATGGAATATTCAAATGAATTGTTTATCTAAACTAGAGATGACTCAAGGCTGCTTCTCTTTTTATATGTCAATATTTTATTTAAAAAGAAAATCAAATTCTTGATCAGAATATTTTAAGTAGTTTACAAAAATAGATCTGGAGGAAACAGCTTTAATTTACAGCAGTGGTTTTTAACTTGGGCTGATTCCACCCCCAGGGTTCACACAGCAAGTTCTGGAGACATTTTGGTTATTACAGTTGGGGGCATGCTGCTGGCTTGAGGATGCAGCAGCCCCCCAACACAAAGAATTGAGCATCCCGAAATGTCAGTAGTGCTGAAGCTGAGGGAAAATGTGCTTGACATTATGTTAGAGAATATGGTTGGAGGGGCACCTGGGTGGCTCAGTCGTTAAGCGTCTGCCTTCGGCCCAGGTCATGATCCCCAGGGTCCTGGGATCGAGCCCTGCATCGGGCTCTCTGCTCAGCAGGAAGCCTGCTTCTCCCGCTACCATTCCCTCTGCTTGTGTTCCCTCTCTCGCTGTGTTTCTCTCCGTCAAATAAATAAAAATCTTTAAAAAAAAAAAAAAAAAAAAGAATATGGTTGGTACTTTATCTCTATAGTGCAGACTTTACCACAATGCAAGTTGCACTGTTCAAGTTTTATCCCACATAACAGTGCCTATGGGGACAGAAAACTAAACGGTCAGGGAATGTATATGTTTTACTGAGAAGACATCTGGTGCATAATTCTGTTACCCAAATCTGATCAAAGAGACAGAAATTTTTCTAGTTAAGGTTTATTCCCACCTCTTTCTTCTTCTTTTTTTCTTTCTTTCCTCCCCCCGCCCCCCAATCTGCACGTTTTTATTTTCATTTCTGAAGAAACAGGGCTTCAGTTTCTGGGAAGGACCTATGGGTAGATATCTATTTCTGAATCACTACTGAGCAATATTACATAATACAGTGTATATTTTAATAACATATCTCTAGTTAGAGTCAGGATGACTGACTTAATGTAAGCTAAATATAAATTCTCAAATTATCATATTTGAGTATTCAAGTATTTTTGGTTTAAGCAATAAACTTAATAAACAGCTAGCGAAGACAATTTATATAGGAAAGAATGCTGCAATAAGAGAATTAGGAAACATTTTTCTCGTATCAGCTAGGTAACGGTTTAGGTTATGTAAATTCATCTGACTCTCAGTTTTCACATCTACAAAAGAGGGAAATGAACTAAATGATCAGTAAAATTCTCTCCAGCTATAAAATTTGGTGACCCTAAATCAGTGTTGAATTGGTAGATTTTAAAGGAACCAGGTTAGGGGCACCTGGGTGGCTCAGTCAGCTGAGCGTCCAACTCTTGATTTCCATTCAGGTCGCCGTCTCAGGGGTCATGGTCGCAAGGTGGTGGGATCAAGCCTTGAGTTGGGCTCCATGGTAAGGATAGAGTCTGTTTGAGATTATCTCTCTCCCTCTGCCCCTGCCCCTGCTCACGTGCTCACACATTCTCTCTCTCAAATAAATAAATCTTTTAAAAATAAATACAAGAATCAGATTATACTTTCCGACAAGAAAAAATAATACCTTAAGAGTTTGGCTCTGTTGGAGCTTACTATCTTCCCTACACCCTCCGCCTGTCTCCCCAGGAGTCCTTCCTCAAAGTGAATACCAATTCAATATTAATTCAATTAATATCAATTCGATTAATACATACCACTACTGTTGTACTGTTTTTGAGCCAAAAGACATAATGATTATGATGTGACAATGATGAGGAAGAAGAAGACGATGCTGTCGGTCAGTGGTAAACACCGACTAGAAGAGATTAGGCTTCATTTAGAAGGTGTGTTACTTCTCAACCAAGCTTCTGTTGCCGCTGGCCTCCACAAAGATCCCAAAGAGACATGCAACAGGGTACCAAGGCACTTGAATCAAATTGAACTCTGAATCAGAAATGATCGGGGGCGGCCCCTAATTTGATAAATCCGGAATGCAAATACAAGTTTTGAAAACTTAAACTTCAAAAAATTTTGAAAAAAGACTGAACTATGTGATTCTATTGAAATTTTTATAAAACACTATTTTTACGGAATTTACTGTGTTGCCAGCAGGTGTCAGTGCAACCTAATCAACATTTTTAGCAGCTCAACTACCTGCCAGTAAACTGAGTGAAAAGAGTCTTAAAATAGCAAAGTAAAAAACCGACTGTCAATGTTTTTGATTATGCATATCTTCTTCAGTGGAGCTATAGGATAATATCAGCCCTTCAGAAGTTACTTAGCTAAGTGGGCCCTTGGCCTAGGTAAATCATATTACATAAATTGTAACACAATGGTATTATCATCATAGTTTATGTGACAATAGCATTTCTCCATGACCTACAAAAAACCCGATCTTAATTAAGTACAAAACGCTAATCTGTGATAAAGCGTAAGAATAACAGTATTTTTAAAACCCACACATCATAGAAACCAGTGCCAAACGAAACTCATTTGTCTCTATGTGGCATATTTACAACCCCTGAAGAAACACATTCATTCTTAATGAATCCTAAAATATCTCTAGTGTGATACCATTTGTTTTGGAGAATGTAGACTTCAGCTTTTAGCAAAAGTTGTTAATCTAATGTGCAGTAACAGCAGCACCCGTTACCTGAGGAACACTCACCGACGTGATCCCATGGGATTTTTGTGACAAGCCTGCAGTTCAGATACCTGGATCACCCACATTTGCGGGCTCAGTAACTGACAGGGAGGTTAGACAATCTGCCTAATAAATAAAGGTTGCACAGCACGTCAAAATGACAGACTCCAGTAGATTCCAAGGCTATACTCTTCTCTTAATGCAATACTCTTACCTCTAAGAATACTAATTCATGATCTTACTTTAAAGAGGCTTGTAAATAGCCTTTTATTGTTGCTTTCTCATCACATTGGAGTTAAAGCTATATTTTACCCAAAAGAGTTCTACAACAATGATATGGGACACAATTAGAATTAGTCTAAAATAAGGGTAGAATAAAGAAGTGTAAAACTACTATTAAAAAGCAAAAGCCAGTTTCTTGTAAAGTTAAATATGCACTTTCCATATAACCTAACAATCCCATGCCCGGGTATTTACCCGAAAGATACGAAAATTTTGTAGACAAATGTTTACTGAAACTTTATTCATAGCCATCAAAAGCAGAAAGGAACTCAAATTTCCAATAACTAGTTAAAGGATAAACATAATTTGGTTTAGCCATACATTAGAATGATTTTTAGCAATAAAAAGGAACAGACTACCGATACACACGGCAAGATGGCTGAATCTCAAATCAGTTAAGCCAAATGAAAGAAGACAGACACAGGAGATTCCATGTATACGACATTCTGAAAAAGGCAAACTATAGAAGCAGGACATATATCAGTGGTTGCCAGGGCCAGGGCTTTGGAAGGGGGAATTGACTGTACAAAGGGCATAAAGAAAATCCGGGGCTGATAGGAACATTCTAGATCTTGTTTGTGGTGGTGGTGGTGTTACTAAATATATTTATCAAAACTCATAAAACCTTGGGGCGCCTGGGTGGCTCAGATGGTTAAGCATCTGCCTTTGGTTCAGATCATGATTCCAGGATCCTAAGGTCGAGCCCTGCATCTGGCTCCCTGCTTTGCCAAGAGCCTGCTTCTCCCTCTCCCTCTGCCTGCTGCTCTCCCTGCTTCTGCTTTCTCTCTCTGTCAAATGAATGGATAAAACCTTAAAAAACAAAACAAAAAAATCTCATAAAACCATACCTTTAAAATTGGTGAATTTTATTTCATGTAAATTATGCCTCAATAAACCAGGCTTTTTTTTTTTTTAAGTAAACAACATTTGACAAAACTCAACATCCATTTATGATAAGAACTCTCAACAAAGTGTGCCTAGAGGGAATGTACCTCAGCATAATAAAGGCCATCGATGACAAGACCACAGCTAACATCATACTCAGTGGTGAAAGGTTTAAAGCTTTTCCTCCAAGATGAGAAGAAAAGGATGCCCACTCTTCCCACGTTTATTCAACATAATATTGGAAGTTCTAACCACAGCAATTAGTCAAGAAGAAGAAATAAAAGACTCATATAAAATATTAGTAATGTCACTAGCAGTAAAACTTGTGAAAAGTTGAGCACAATAACGAGAGATAGAAGAGAAGTTAACAACCTCAACATTTGCCCTGGAATATCTTGCCTAATCCGGAAATGTGGGAGAACAGAAACCAGGGGTCTCCTGTCAAATGGCCAACCCACTCACCTATGATCTTGAGTGAGGCATGACTTCTCTCCAAGTCTTACTTAACTCACTGGTAAAGAAATTGCATTAAATATTTAAAATCTTTGACCTTCTTGAACTTCTCAAGCTAGAAAAGCAAAAGAAGGACCATGTTTGCCATTTGGAAAAAATCCCCACCTTGCTGGTCATTAAAGGAAAACCCAGGTCTAATATGTAACTCCTTTGGTAGAGAAAAGGAATGAATAAAATTAACTTTATTACTCACCATTCCTTTGGAGAGGGAAATTTTATAATTTGGCCAGCAGGTGTCAGGCACTCATCTAGGAAAAACTGACAATTCTTCATATCAAGATGCTTTTCAAATTAATGTTTCCCTAATATTTTTATCTGCGGTATTTATGAATGTTGTTTCTCTGTGCAAATGCATAAAGGAAGGAAAATGTCCTAAAGATTCAATCTTTTCCTCAGTTTTAATAAAATACAGTAATTAAATCTATATACCAAGATGGAAATCTCCTTTATTATGTTTAATGTTTCAAGATTTTTAGGAAACAGAGTAACGGCTCATGAACATTACTTATCCAGTCTTGGCACGTTCGGCTCTTTAATGGTATTTTATTTACTTTCAGTGTCATCTCCTGCATGAAGCCTTCCCCTGGCAACTCACATACCACAAACCTCTATGTATCCGAATAAAGCAACTGCCACACACTGTCCAGTAACTCTATGCATAGGTCCGACTCTCTTGGTTTTTGACCACTCCCCAAACTATAAATTCCTAGGAGGTATCGGTGCTGCATCCCCAAGTATGAAGCACAGACGCTTGTGCTCAATAATGTTTGTCAATGGTAAGTGAAGAAGTGAACAAATACTTGAACTGATTTTACCTTCTCCAAAACGAGTGGTTTTTTGACGACCAGGTGAAAAGAGAAAGGACCTACAGGTGGTCAGATCAACAGCAAAGTTAGAGAGACACATGGCTATTTTCCCTGGAGAAGTATTTGGGACAATTATAGCTTATCAAACCAAATAAGAGCAGTGCCATTTATAAACCAAAAATTTGGGATAATGGAGTCGATACATGGACATGTAATGTACTAGCAGGAAGTCTTAACTGTTTTGTGCCAAAGACCCTTTTAGCATCTGGGGAAGCCTAAGGACACCTTCTCAATGTTTTTAAAAGACATGTTTTTAAAAGATGAAGTAAAATACCTAAGATTACAAAGATAACTAATTACATTTAAATACAGTTTTCAAAATATGTTTAAATGATTTGTTAATGAGACCTAGCAGTAGGTTTGATAACTACCATAATTTTGTAAAAGTGATGAGTGTAAATGATATTTTGAGAAATCTGTGACAACTGTAATATGATATGAAAATATGTTTTTGACAGTCACAGGTACTGCTAATCTTTTGTAGTTTTGCCTACATTCATAATTGAAAAAAATGCTAACTTACAGGCTAGCGAAATTGTACTTTTTCATCCCTTCTAAATACATAGACTCCTTAAATGCTATTCATGAACCACTCGAGGGGGTCTATGGACCCAAGGTTAAGAACCCCTAGATCTAAGGAAGTTAAAATGGCGGAAATTTCAGAGTTATGAAACCTGAAGGAGCAAAAGGATTTTCCTTCTACCGGAGGTATCTCTCTGTTTTCTTTCATGAATGAAGTCCCCTGTATTCACTTCCTCACCTCTCATTTACTCTTTGCCCCATCGCAGCAGGGTTATATCTCTGTCTCTCCATGAAACCAGCCTTTCCCACATCTTGCCTGTTGCGTTATGCTAAACATAACACAGTCCCATAGGTATGTCTTAATCCTTACCTTGTTTGATTTCTCTTTGCCTTTTGTACTGTTGACTAATAATGTCTTCTAAAACTTCTTTCCTTTTTTGGCTTGAACTATGTTTTCCTCATACTTCTTTGGCTTTTTTTTCCAACCTTCTATCCCATCTCCTCTCCTGCCCGTGGCTGTGTCCTGGGAGTTCTTCTTTTTTTTTTTTTTATAGCTTCTTTGGGCTGCCTACATTTCTTGGCTCATGATCACCTTCCAACTTCAAAGTCAGCAATGACCAATGACCAATTAAGTCTTTCTTACGATGCATCACACTGGAATTGATGCTTCTACCTCCTTCCTCCATATTTAAGGTATCTTTGTTTTTTTTTTTTTTTTTTAAAGATTTTATTTATTTATTTGACAGACAGAGAGATCACAAGTAGGCAGAGAGGCAGGCAGAGAGAGGTGGGGGAAGCAGGCTCCCCGCTGAGCAGAGAGCCCGATGCGGGGCTCGATCCCAGGACCCTGAGATCATGACCTGAGCTGAAGGCAGAGGCTTAACCACTGAGCCACCCAGGTGCCCCCTGTCCTGGGAGTTCTATCTACCTTCTCTGCTCCTCTTATCACTGTGCCTACTTACTCTGGATGGTCTCCTCGATCTAGGCCACATCTTCAGGCCAACCCTCTTTCTTGAAACTAAGACCCCGTATCCAACTATTCATGACACAACTCTTCCTAAATGTACCAGGGATCCCTCAAACATTATACATCCAAAATGAAACTCATCTTCATCTCCTCCCTGCTTCTTCCCTATGTTCCCTATTTGGGTGAATTGACACCGTAATGCAAAGCTTCCCCGGTCAAAAGTCTGGAAACTCTTTTTGATTTTATCTTTTCCCTTACTCCCAGACATAAAATTAATTGCCAAATTTTCCAGATTATCTACTTTAAGATCTCTCAAGCTTGTCCATTTTTTTCTAGGTCTACTATAACCTCCTTAGACATTTTAATAGCTACCAATCATTGCTTCTGATGTGTCCAATACTATGCTGAGTATTTTACACACGCTGTTTTATTTTATCCTCAAATGACCCCCCTGGGGTAAACACTACTTGCCTAAAACAACGAAGGGGGAGGTAGAAGCAAAAGGAAGGGAAGAACTAGCCCAAGGTTATAGGGCTTTTAAATAGCAGAGTCGGGATCCGAGTGTTGGTCCATCAGACTCCAAAAGCTGTTGGCCTCCTTGTTACCCTCAGGGTCTCTGGGACTGCCTTCCGGAAATCTATTCGTTATGGTACCACTGAAGTTCTTTCAATCACGGGCAAATCTGACGGCCTTACTCTCTGCCTGTACTTTGCAGTATTCTTGAGCCCCTTCCCCACAGTGCTGAAACTCGTCTGCTGGGCTTCAGGAATTCACCCCTGCCTACCTCTCCAGCTTCCTCTCTTGCCACCACCCAGCTTGCCCTCCAACTCAAGCTGCTTTTCATTCCTCCAGCGCACTTCCTTCTCCCACCCCACTGCTCAGGATGCCTTAGCAAAGTGCCACACAACTGGGTGTCTTAAGCAACAGAAACTGATTTTCTCACTGTTGTGGAGGCTAGAAGTCAGAGATTCAAGGTGTCGGCAGGGTTGTTTCTTCGGAAGCTTCTCTTCTTGGCTTGCAGACGGCTGCCTCCTCTGTGAGTCCTCATACGGTCTCTGTGCACAATGCATCTCGGCTGTCTCTCTGTGTGTCCAAACTTCTTTCTTATATATCAGTCAGAATGGACTACGGCCACCCTAAAGGCCTCATTTTAACTTAATCACCTCTTAAAAGGCCCTGTCTCCAAATAGAGTCACTTTCTGAGGTCCTGGAGGTTAGGGCTTTACCCCATGAACTAAGGAGAGGACACAATTCAGCCCCTAACACCCAGGTCTGAATTAAAAACACTGTTCCTGCCCCCAGGCTTCTCCATTATAGCACTTACAATTCTTTTTTTTTTTATTTTTAATTAACATATAATGTATTATTTGCCCCAGGGTACATGTCTGTGAATCAGGCTTACACATTTCACAGCACTTACCATAGCACATACCCTCCCTAATGTCCACAACCCAGCAACCCTATACCTACCCCCTCCCCCCCACCTCCCAGCCACCCTTAGTTCTTTTCGTGAGCACTTACAATTCTGTATTGTGATTACCTTTTCACTTCTGGACCAAGCGCCTTGAGGGCAGAAACCATGCCTCAGTATTCATTTTTCTAGCTGCAGCCCAAAACCTGTAGGAGGATCACAGAAGCGTTTAATCAGCCAATTAGTTAACAATTTGCTAGTTAATAATTTCTGAAAGCTTATTCTGGTCAGGGACTTTTCAACAAATTAAGGCTACGGTGGTGAACAAGACGAGGTAAATCCTTTCCTCTCATGGAGTTGGCATTTTAGCAGGCAGACAATAAGTAGGTAAAAACAAACAAGAATATAAAAACAGAATTTTAGTACTGATGAAGAAAATAAAATATAGTAATTGATGGAGAGCAGCTTTAGGGGACTTCTTTGGCTGGGGGTTCAGGGAAAGCTGGAGGAGACATAGGAGATGCTATTTGAATGAGGAAATGTAACTATGTGTGATCTGCGGAATGAGAAGAATTTCAAGCAGAGGGGAAACATCAGAGGCGCAGGCTGTGAAATGGGAACGAGCCTGGCAAGTCTGAGAGACAACAAGACTGCCAGGGCGAATAGAGGGCAGTGACAGATGGTGAGAGTAGAGGACAGAATGTCAGAAGCTTGAACTGTGTTCTAAGAGTAAAGGAAACTACCAAAAATTTAAGCTGGAGATGTTATGATGTCTGTCCTTAATAAAATCGCTCTGGGGTCCAGATTTTAGAAGGGCAGTGGCAGAGCTGGGAGACTAGTGGAGAGACTGCTGGCAATGACGTAGACCAGTGGTTCTCAAATCAGGAGTGTTTTTGCACCCTTTGGCCCCCAGAGGACATTTGGCACAGTCGGGAGAGATTTTTGGTTCTTACAACTTTGGAGTGGGCATATAGTGGCTAGAGGTCAGGGATGCTATTAAACAGCCTACCACGCACAAGACAGCCCCTCATGACAAAGAATTATCTGGTCAACGTGTTGATAGTGCCAAGGTTAAGCAACCCTGATCAAGAGAGAAATGATGGTGGTTTGATTGGATGATGGTAATGGGGGTTGTGAGAAGTTAGTTAGCCTTAAGAGGCATCTGGAGATTGCTGTAAGCCGTACAGGACTTGTGAACTCCTAGGTTTGGGAGTGATGAGGAACTGTGATGAGGAACAGTGGGGACGAGTCATTAAAGCATAGGTGATATTTAAAGCTGTGAGGCTGGGTGAAATCATCCAGGGGGATAATGTAAACAGAGAAGGGAGGAGGGCCTGGCAAAACCATGGGTCACAGTGGGGTTAGAATCATGTGAGAGGAGACGGAGCCAACACACAAGGCAAGAGTGAGGCCCTTAGAAAGGCCAGAGAGGATGTGTACCAAGCTCAGGGGAGGGGGGCCTGAGGAGCAGGAACATTTCTTCTGCTGAAAATGGAAGGAAGGCAAAGTCCATGAACAGAGATGTAGACAAGTGAGTGGATTTCACAGTGGAAAGGAGAGCAGTTCCCATATGACTGATCTGTTATCTATATGACCTGAGGTCAGAGTATGAGTTCCATTTGGGTGTGAGTGTGAGTGTGTTTGTGTGTGTGTGTGCGTGTGTGTGTGTGTGTGTGTGTGTGTGTGAGAGAGAGAGAGAGAGAGAGAGAGAGAGAGAGAGAGAGAGAGATACTAGAGATGTGAGAAGAGAGAATATTATGGAATAGCTAACTTGGAGGAGGGTAATGAAGTCAGCATGGAAATGGGTTAGAATGGTCTAATAGTGTTTTGAACCACTTGAGATTTGCAGTCACAAATTTAAAGTGAGTATACAATCAGTACCACTTCTGGATTAAAAATTAATACCATCTATTGAATGAATAAAATGTCACAGTAACAATAATATTAACAGCTACCATTTGACCATTTACAAAAGAGCATGCATCATCTTTTATAGAACACTCTTTATATATTTTAATACTCTCAAACAATCCTACGTGATAGGCATAAATATGATAGGTGTATTTATCCTAAATTAACTAATAAAGAAGCTAGGACTCAGAGAGATTAAGTAATTTCTTCAAAGCCATACAGTTAAAAGGACAATATTCAAAGCTGGGTCAGTGGACTCCAAAGCTCATATTCTTTTTATTTTTTTTTAAAGATTTTATTTATTTGACAGAGAAACAAAGCGAGAGAGGGAACACAAGCAGAGGGAATGGTAGCGGGAGAAGCAGGCTTCCTGCCGAGCAAGGAGCCTGATGCGGGGCTTGATCCCAGGACCCTGGGATCATGACTTGAGCCGAAGGCAGATGCTTAACGACTGAGCCACCCAGGCACCCCCAAAGCTCATATTCTTAACTAGTGTTTTCTACCCTATTCAGAAAAACAGTGTCCTGTGCAGGGCTTTGTAATTTCCCTTTTCTTTTCAGAAGGCCAAAGAAGTCAGCAATTCCAAGAGGAGTTGTGGGAGTAAAGGGAGGTAATGCTAGAGAAAAAATCACCTGAGGTTCATTAAAAATGGATATAATTGATTTGTATAATTTGTCCCTTCGTGAGTTTTCTCTTTCAAGATTCTCCTTGAGGTTTACTTAAACCCAATTTTACCTCTTTATCCAAATGGGCGAGAAAGGGCATGTGGAGAGGGACTAAGATACTGGAAAGGGAACAGGGTACAGCATGTGATTTGCCCTCAGCCTCCAACCCCCAGTGGGACAATCTGGATTCTGAAAAGGGATGAAAATTACTTCTAACAAGGCAACATTCTACTTCTCCCCCACCTCCCCAACCGGCCTCCCACTCTGGTCACAATGGAGATGTGAGGGTGGGGGAAGAGGTTATTGAAGACCTCAAGAGATTGCCTGAAAAGAATGCAGATTTTCCTTTGTAATTTGACCCTGACCTTACACACAGCTCACTACCGTTCTTGGCAGCAGTGTGGTTCTCAACAGGGGGGCAGTTACAGACTACGTGCAAAGATGGCAGTTCCTTGGAGTCAGACCCACGGCAGGCAAAACGCTCCACTGAGTGTCCCTCACTGAAAGGAGCTGTCAGCCATATTCTTGACTGTCCTCCCTCCAGCAATTAAAAAAAATTTAGGACCTGTTGATTTTCTTCTTCTCCTTCTTCTCCTTCTTTTTTTTGCGAGGATACTGGGTAGAAGGGAACAAGGACTGGACAACCTCCAGATCTGATGAATTTCCATACAGCATTGCTGATATAATTGTATATCACGGGGAAAGTTGTGTTTGCTCTGGACCTGTTTCAGTAATATTTACCCACCACTTGCCATTAACCACCCCAATACTGCCCTATTATTAAAAAGCTATTTAAAAAAAAAAAAAACCCAGGATGCCTGGGTGGCTCGGTGGGTTAAGCCTCTACCTTAGGCTCAGGTCATGATCTCAGGGTCCTGGGATCCAGCCCCACATCCGGCTCTCTGCTCAGCAGGGAGCCTGCTTCCTCCTCTCTCTCTCTCTGCCTGCCTCTCTGCCTACTTGTGATCTCTCTCTCTCTGTCAATTAAATAAATAAATAAATATTTATAAAAAATTTTAAAAAACTTCCAGCTTTCCTGACACCTTTGTTTAAATACTTATGAAAGACTGAGGCTCCTTGATGGCTCAGTTGGTTGAACATCTGACTCTCGATTTCAGCTCAGGTCATGATGTCCCTGTGTGGGACTTGATAATCAGTGGGGAGTCTGCTTGAAGATTCTCTCCCTCTGCCTCTCCCGCACTTGCAACTCTCTTTCTCCCTCTCTCAAATAAATAATCTTAAAAAATACTTAAAAAAGATCAGTAAATTTGAGCATTTTAGAGCTACTTATTTTATTTTTTCTCTGAGCCTCGTTTTGAGTAATTTTTAGATTTTCACCACACATTTTCTCAGCTTCTCAGTGATTATAAAATACGTTGACTAGGACAGGCACTGTACTTGACACTGGTGAGATAGCATCTCTCTTTTACATGCAGTACGTTAAGCCCCTATGTGCTTGGTTCTTCTCTAGGAAAGAATTTAAGCAATCATTTAGCATTCCACAAACATTTATTGAGCCCCTTCTGCCTGGCACTGTGTTAGATGTTCGAGATACAAAAGAGGAGAAGAAATGTCCACTGTTCTTAAGGAATGGAAAAAGACAAGTATATCAAGTGTGAGAGTACAGAGAGCTTTACCCGAGGGGTAGAGGGAAACAACAAGAAAAAAACCACACAACCTACAGAACGTTCTAACCTTTCTATCCTAAGGTGATGCCACTGATCATTTCTCACTCTGACCCCTCATGACCAACAGAGCTTTTCAGAGAGGCTATGGGATGGTACCATTTGCCATCAGGGAACCTGAGCTCAGGAGTCAGATAGACCTGGGTTCAAATCACATATCCATCAGTATCCATCAGTAGGATGTGAAGTTGGCAAGTTTGTTAACCTTAATGAGCCCAAATTTCTATATTTTCAAAGTAAATCTTATCACAAGAGAGGCAATATTGTGTAGTGCCTGTGGGGTAAAGCTCTGTGGCTAGGCTGCCTGGACTCAGCCAGCTGACCCTGGGTGAGTGACTCTGTGTCTCCACTCCTCGGCTCCCCAAATGCAGGATATGGGGACAATAATTTTATCTACGTCATTGGTTCTGGGTGCATTAAATGATTAAAGTTCCCAGAACATGGCCTAGCATATTATAACTGGTGAATAAATGTTAGCTATTACTATTACGGATATTATTATTATCATTATTACTCCTTCAGAGCAATTGAAAATTAAATGAAATAATGAGTGCAAAGTAGTTAGCATAGTTCCTAACACCCAGTAATCATGTACTAAATGAAGTAAATAAAACTAAATGAATGAAATGCCACATTCTCACCTTTCTCTCATCAAACCTTTAGCCGTGATCTCAACAAAGGGAGCTTTTATTTTTATTTATTCATTTACTTACTTATTTTTTAGAAAAAGAGCACAAGCATAGGTTGGGGTAGAGGGAGAGGGAGAGAGAGACTCTTTTTTTTTTAATTAACATATAATGTATTATCGATTTCAGAGGTACAGGTCTATGATTCATCAGTCTCACATAATACCCCAGTGTTTATTATATCACATGGCTTCCTTACTGGAGAGAGAGAAATTTAAGCAGGTTCCATGCCCAGCACATGAAACCTGACGTAGGGCTTGGCCCTATGACCCTCAGACCATGATCTGAGCCAAAATTAAGAGTCCGACACTTAACTGACTGAGCCACCCAGGTGCCCCAACAGAGAGAGCTTTTAAAATGTTAAGTCAAACAGGGGCACCTGGGTAGCTCAGTTGATTAAGCATCTGCCTTCGGCTCAGGTCATGATCCCAGGGTCCTCTGGTGGGAATCCTGCATCAGGCCCCCTGCTCAGCAGGGTGCTTGCTTCTCCCTCTCCCCGTGTGTGTGCCCACGCTCTCTTGCTCTCTCTCTCTCTCAAATAAATAAATAAAATCTTTTTTAAAATGTTAAAATCAGGGACATGTGGGTGGCTCTGTCGGTTAAGCACCTGCCTTCAGCTCAGGTCATGATCCCAGGGTCCTGGAGTGGAGACTCACATTGGGCTCCTTGCTCAGCAGGGAGCCTGCTTCTCCCTCTGCCTGCTGCTCTCACTGCTTGTACTCTCTCTCTCTGACAAATAAATAAAATCTTTTAAAAAATGTTAAAATCAGATATATCACAGTTTTTATCACAGTTTCCAGAGGTTTTCTGGCTCACTCAAAAATAAAAGGCAAAATCCTTTGGGTGCCTTATAAGTCCCTAAATGATCTGGTCCTGCTCTCCCTCCCTCACCTCATAACCTACCATTCTATACCCACTAACCCTGCCTCAGCCACCTGGGATGTGGGCTGTTCTTTGAACACATGAAGCCAACCTCCGTCTCCTACTTTGGCTGTTCCTTCTTCCAGGAAGGCTCTTATTCCCTCAGCATGGCTGGCATCCTCCATTCCAGTTGCTCAGGGCTCTGCTCACATATTTTCTTACCAGTGAGGCCATCCTCTCCCTGCTATCCCCTTATTCGGCTTCACGTTTCTGCTTAGGACACTGTTATGTGATACAGCTGATATTTACTTATCTATCTCTTTATCTAGCTCTTGTCTTCCTTCACTAGAAGGTAAGGTAACTTTTGTAATTTTGATTTGCTGGGCATATCTATTTAAGTATCTATCAATGATCAGTTTCAAAAATTGATTACAATCTAGGCCTTGAAACACATTTCAAATTATTTTCAAAACATGTTTACTGGATACAAGTTGACTAAATTAAAAGTCAGCCATAAAAAAACAAGCAAAAAAATTCTTATATGCTTGGAAAGAAGAAATTAAGATGTGTATTATAAGTATTTATAACTAAAAATAATAAAAATATTCCATATCAAAACAAGAGGCCGGCAAAAGTAATTTTTAGAAAAAAATACAGCTTTAAATGCTCACATTAAGAAAGAATTAACAAGGGGCACCTGGATAGCTCGGTGGGTTGGGCCTCTGCATTTGGCTCGGGTCATGATCTGAGTCCTAGGATCGAGCCCCACATCAGGCTCTCTGTTAAGCAGGGAGCCTGCTTCTTCCTCTCCCTCTGCCTGCCTCTCTGCCTACTTGTGATCTCCTTCTCTCTGTCAAATAAATAAAATAAAATATTAAAAAAAAAAGAAAGAAAGAATTAACAAGCTGTACATACAACCTAAAAAGAAGAAGAACAGAAGAAAAACAAACATTTGAAGAAAGAATATAATAAAGTTAGGGGAAAATTTTATGGTTTAGAAAACAAAAGATATAGTAAATAGGATCTACAAAGTCAAAAGGTAGCTCTTTAAAGAAACTATTAAAATACACAAACCTCTAGAAAGGTTGATAAAGGAAATTAAATTGGCACTAATACATAAGGTTAGCAATGGAAAATGAAGATAAATTCATATCCAGGAAAAATTTTAAAAGATAATAAAATGATAACTTCAGTTGATTTATGCTAATAAGCTAAAAATTTAGAAAAATACATAAACCTTTACCAATAATTCATTAACCATTAAAAACACTAAGTAATTGTGCATCTCCGTAAAGAAAATGGCAATCTCAAATGATTTTATTGGAATGTTCTACCAGATTTTCAAGGCAAAATTTATCCTATCGTTTGCAAACTCTTTGAGAAAAATAAAAAAAGAAGGAACATTCCCTACCGTATTCTGTGAGTTCGATATAACCTTGATAATAACCAGACAAGGATTATGAGAAAGGAAAAGTACAGGTCAACTGTACTTAATGTAGATTAAAGAATCCTACACAAAATTAGTAAACTGAAACTGGCAATATACAATGTAAAGAATCATGATACATCATGATCAAGTTAGATTATCTCAAGAATGCAAGGCTGATATAACTTTAGAAAAATTCTAGAATGTTATTCATCAGAAGAATTAATTAAAGTAGGTATATCTTATGAATTCTTTCTTGGAAATTTGAAGTCATCCCAAGGAATATTTGGGAAAGAAAAAAAATAAGTTGTTTGAATTTAAACCCAAAGTTCCTAAGTTTGTCTGGCGCTACCTAAACTTTTTTTTTTTTTTTTAGACTCTTTAACACCTGGTAGAATGAAGGAATTAAAAATGAAAGCAAATTGGGGCGCCTGGGTGGCTCAGTGGATTAAAGCCTCTGCTTTCAGCTCAGGTCATGATCTCAGGGTCCTGGAATCCAGCCCCGCATTGGGCTCTCTGCTCCACGGGGAGCCTGCTTCCCCCTCTCTGCCTGCCTCTCTGCCTGCTTGTGATCTCTCTCCTCTCTGTCCAATAAATAAAATCTTAAAAAAAAAATTTCACTTATAAAAAAAAATGAAAGCAAATTAGTCTTCCATATCTGAGTTTTGTCCTTAAAAACATCATATTTCGTATCACAAGCATGCCACTGGATACAGCTTTATTCTCTCTTATTGAGAGCTTTTCTATCCAAATTCATGCAAACTTTACAAGAAACTTTTGAAAGGCATTATTTTATTCCTACGTTTGGTATTCAACATCTACTCCATTCTTTTATTTTGTAATTTATAATTTTAAAATTTAAAAAGAAATTGTTACTTCTGGAATATGACCTGTGTTTTTTAAAATATCACTAGAATAGTCTATGATCAAGTTTCTTTTGCCAGATTAACATAGGAAATTAGTGAAATATTTATTGAGCCAAATATAGGACAGGCATCAGGCAAAGTGCTCTACAAACATGAACTTGTACTTCTCTAGAAGGTTACTCCTGCTTACAGAATTAAAGAAGCTGGCCCACGGCCACTGTTCCCAAAACAACCAACTTTAATGGTTGGCCTTTTTCTGCCAGATTTTGAAAAAGAAGTAGCAGACTTGAGACATTTTTCTTTTTTTTTTTTTTATTAACATATAATGTATTATTTGCCCCAGGGTACATGTCTGTGAATCTTCGGGCTTACACATTTCACAGCACTTAATAGCACATACCCTCCCCATTGTCCACA